>CP136057.1:129255857-129881333 GCA_032464435.1 Aegilops umbellulata | reverse complement strand
GAAGAAGAAGAAGAAGAAGACGAAGAAGAAGACGAAGAAGAAGAAGAAGAAGAAGAAGAAGAAGAAGAAGAAGAAGAAGAAGAAGAAGAAGAAGAAGAAGAAGAAGAAGAAGAAGAAGAAGAAGAAGAAGAAGAAGAAGAAGAAGAAGAAGAAGAAGAAGAAGAAGAAGAAGAAGAGAAGAAGAAGAAGAGGAAGAAGAAGAAGAAGAAGAAGAAGAAGAAGAAGAAGAAGAAGAAGAAGAAAGAAGAAGAAGAAGAAGAAGAAGAAGAAGAAGAAGAAGAAGAAGAAGAAGAAGAAGAAGAAGAAGAAGAAGAAGAAGAAGAAGAAGAAGAAGAAGAAGAAGAAAGAAGAAGAAGAAGAAGAGAAGAAGAAGAAGAAGAAGAAGAAGAAGAAGAGAAGAGGAAGAAGAAGAAGAGGAAGAAGAAGAAGAGGAAGAAGAAGAAGAGGAAGAAGAAGAAGAGGAAGAAGAAGAAGAGGAAGAAGAAGAAGAGGAAGAAGAAGAAGAGGAAGAAGAAGAAGACGAAGAGGAAGACGAAGAAGAAGACGAAAGAAGAAGACGAAGGAAGAAGAAGAAGAAGACGAAGAAGAAGAAGAAGACGAAGAAGAAGACGAAGAAGAAGAAGAAGAAGAAGACGAAGAAAGAAGAAGAAGAAGAAGAAGAAGAAGAAGACGAAGAAGACGAAGAAGACGAAGAAGAAGAAGAGAAGAAGAAGAAGAAGAAGAAGAAGAAAGAAGAAGAAGAAGAAGAAGAAGAAGAAGAAGAAGAAGAAGAAGAAGAAGAAGAAGAAGAAGAGTTTGCCTATTCATCGGCTTCAGCCCCCATGTAAATAGTACCGGGTGTGTGGGATAGCACATAATCACGCTTGACCCAACGTCTTGGTCCGTAAATGAGGTGTTAGTGCAGTGAGCGAGGCAATCGGACTATGCGGCTTTACTACTCTCACTTAGCCATAGGAGTTTGAAAGTGGGGTTGTAACATAGCCCCTGGTGCGTATGCGGCGTTTGAACTTAGATGCCTTTAGACGCATGACTGAACAAAGCCAGACCTTCATTTAATACGGAAGAAATCGCTAGAGATTTAGTAAGTCAACGAATTGCTGACCAGCTCTCGCCGCATCACGACGGTCAGTTTTCGGCTTTCTCTACTGAGGTGTTTGACTGGGCTAGCCGGAGACACAATTGAAGTAGTTCTCTCTTTGCTACCTTAGCCGAAAAAACGAAACGTAAGGTGGCAAGCACAGGAGCCGGGCAACCCAACTATTGACCAAAGATGTGATTCGGAGCCGATGCATATAATGCAGTATTCGGGACGCCGAAGCATACTCTGAGAGTGTTCGGACTTTCTATCATTGAAGATATGTATATGGCTCGAATAGAGCCCCTTGCGATTTAAGTCGTACCAAGGTGTATATGCCAATTTGGATGTAAGGTGGGAAAACAGGGAAAGGGCCAATACCAAACAAGGCTGGGCAAAACTGTTTTCATTATAATCTGATTGGTACATCAAAACGTATTTTTACAGAGGATGCGATAAGCATCATGCTATTTTACATGCCGAGGACAAGGGGAAGTTGTATACAGGTCCTAAATTTGAAAAGATGATCTAGAAGATCCTTTGGACGCTCTGCCGCACGTCTGCGCCGCTTTTCACCTTGGCGTAGGATCCTTTGAGAGGATGGACAATCAAGTATGTAGAAGGGGCCTGGAAGGGGGCCCTTGTTAGCTCCGGAAATTGATGCGGGCTGTGAAGAACCTGAAAAAATAAAAACAAGACGAAAAAGGTGGAGCAATATGTAAGTCCGGATAGGGTCGAGCCGTATCATGGACCCTATGTTTAGTATGCCTTAGTCTTTGCCCATGGTATCTTTAACGTGTAGTTATGCACGCGCGGTGCGTATGCCGCTATCAGGCTGGGGCATTGGCGGAGGCCGAATTGCTAATATAGCTCTATATGAGCCGGACTATCATTCTGCAAGGTAGACCGGACTCGTTTAACAGTGTCCCAGGGCTTGACTGCCGGTGTGGTCTTCGACTTAGCGAGGCCACCCTGTACCTCGGCCGCGAGGGCCGCGGTATGCTCCTCTATACGGAGGGAGCGCTCCATGTTTCCATTTACTGTTATAACACCACGTGGTCCAAGCATCTTAAGCTTAAGATAAGCGTAGTGGGGGACTGCATTGAAGCGGGCGAAAGAAGTTCGTCCGAGTAGTGCATGATAGCCACTTCAGAACAGGACAATGTAGAAGATCAAGTCTTCGCTCCGGAAGTTATCCGGTGAGCCGAAGACGACTTCCAGCGTTATGGATCCTGTGCAGCAGGCTTCTATGCCGGGTATTACCCCTTTAAAGGTGGTTTTAGTGGGCTTGATTCTTGACGGATCAAT
Source organism: Aegilops umbellulata (assembly GCA_032464435.1). NCBI lineage: Eukaryota > Viridiplantae > Streptophyta > Magnoliopsida > Poales > Poaceae > Aegilops > Aegilops umbellulata. The sequence goes on along the minus strand of CP136057.1, from coordinate 129,878,950 downwards.
GTCCATTTTACGGACGGTGTCCTGATAAAGCAGATTGAGACTACTGCCGCCATCCATAAGGACTCACGTGAGGTGGAATCCGTCGATAATTGGATCGAGGACCAATGCAGCCGAACCTCCATGACCGATACTAGTCGGATGGTCTCTGTGGTTGAAGGGGATCGGACAGACTGACCACGGATTAAACTTTGGGGCGACTGGCTCTAAGGCATAGACGTCCCTTAACGCGCGCTTGCGCTCCCGCTTGGGGATATGAGTGACGTAGATCATGTTCACTGTTTTGACCTCGATGGGATATTTCTTCTGTCCTCCTATGTTCTATGGGCTAGGCTCTTCATCGTCGTCCTCGCTGGGCGGCCCCTTCCCCTTGTGTTCGGCGTTGAGCTTGCCGGCCTGTTTAAAGACCCAACAATTCCTGTTGGTATGATTGGCAGGCTTATCGGGGGTGCCATGAATCTGGCAAGGCCGATCGAGTATTCTGTCCAAACTAGATGGACCATATATGTTTCCTTTGAATGGCCTCTTCCGTTGACCGAGTTTGGAGCCACTGAATCCGGCGTTAACCGTCGTGTCTTAAGTATCTTGGTTGTTGTTTCGATGTTTGTGTTTATTGCGTCGTGGCTTGCAATTCCCATCCCTGGCTTCGGAAGTGCCGGGGTCACTGGTGCTATTGCTTCGACGAGCCAGACAGCTATCTTCTCCCGCACAAAAGCGGGTCATGAGTGCGGTAAGGGTTGCCATGGACTTCGGCTTTCCTTGGCTGAGGTGTTGGGCGAGCCACTCATCTCGAACGTTGTGTTTAAAGGCCGCGAGGGCTTTGGTGTTCGGACAATCCTCAATTTGGTTCTTTTAATCAAGAACCTGATCCAAAGTTTCCGGGTTGATTCTCCGGGCTGTTGGACTATGTGGCTAAGGTCATCGCCGTCTGGAGGCTGAACATAGGTACCTTGAAATTTGTCTCTAAAGGCGTCCTCCAAGTCTTCCCATCTTCCAATAGAGTTTTCTGGGAGGCTGTTCAACCAATGTCGTGCTGGCCCCTTGAGTTTTAGGGGCAAGTACTTGATGGCGTGGAGGTCGTCACCGCGAGCCATGTGGATGTGGAGAAGAAAATCTTCGATCCATACTGCAGGGTTCGTCGTACCATCGTATGATTCGATGTTCACGGGTTTATATCCTTCAGGGAACTGGTGCTCCATAACCTCATCGGTGAAGCACAAGGGGTGTGCGGCGCCTCTAAATCGAGCGATGTCGCGGCGCAGTTCGGATGAAGTCTGAATGCGGTTCTCAGCTCGAGTGAGGTTGTGCCTGTCACGCCAGGCCTAATGGCCGTCCTCTCGCGTCGGAGCATGCCCCTTGACCCATAGATTGATCTTGTCAGACCTATTCTACTATCCAGGTCCTTGCGTAAGTCATAAGTATAGCCCAGGGCCGCTGCCTCCCTGCCTCGATGGTGGGGTGACGCAGGCTGGTGTTTGGCGTGGGTAGCCGGTCTGTCCTGTCCGCGCAGTGGTCGGTCGGGTTTGTCGGCGTTTTTATGCTTTGGTGGTATTGGCTCGAGGGCCTCGTTGTCGAATTGAGGTAGTATCTTACGCTTCGGGTAACTCTTGGTTGGGCGCTCGAGGCCGTATTCCTTGGCTGCCAGGACATTAGTCCATCTGTCATTGAATATATGCTGTTCAGCTTGAAGCTGCTGCTGCTTCTTTTTCAGGCTTCTTGCGGTGGCGATTAGCCTGCTCTTAAAGCGCTCTTTCTTGAGGGGCTCCTCCAGCACAGTAAAGTCTTCGTCACCAAGGCTCACATCCTCTTTGGAGATTGGCAGGTAGTTACTATCCTCCAACTCCTCGTTCCCAACTGGATCATCGGGGTTGACTTGCCCGTCCTCCCAATCATCCTGTTTGGATGTTGGCTCGACAGGGGCTTCGGGGTCTTTGGCGTTTTCCGGAGTGTTATTATCCTCGGTGCCAGTATTGCTGTCTTTTTCGCGACGTGATTTTGAGCGGCGCCGCTGACGTCGATGTTTTGGAGGTGCTTCGGCAGGCTTGTCCTCAATCGGGTCCGTCTTGCCGTCGTCATCATCCTCTTTTGGTGTATCCACCATGTATACGTCGTATGTGGAGGTGGCCGTCCAACGTCCGGTAAACGAAGGGTTTTGGCCTTGATCGTCTCCTGCATCGTCGTCCATACCGTCGATGTCTTTGGAGGCGTAATCCAGCGTGTCGGTTAGATCCTCGATAGTGGCTGTGAAGTGGGTGGTGGGTGGGACGTAAAATTCCCCGCTCTAGCCCCTAATCCGGGCTGGGTGTAATACGAAAGCGATTCCTCTGTGATGGCGAGGGATCGCATTAAGTCTAGGGCCTCGTTTAGGAGCGAGGTTTGGACAGGGAGGTGAGAGTTTGTTGGGCCGGCCAGGGTGAGGATCTCCTGGCGCCCGCTTATCACGGACTTTGAGAGTTCAGATTCAGAGTCCGAGGGAGAGTCCGGTGCTTTAGCGACAATGGGAGTTCGGTTCGTCCTCATATTTGTTGATGACGCCGTCCCCACCGGATCTCCGGTAGCAAGTTCCATAACTGCAGAGAGTCATGCGGGCTTTAAGTTCCCGTCTTCAGACTCGGTGGTCCACTCCGGGTCTAAGGCCAGAACGGCGGTCGTGGCTGCGAATTCTTCGAAGATCAAGTCTCCTCGGATCTCGGTGACATAGTTTAGGTTCCCAAAACTGATCTGATGACCAGGGGCGTAGCTTCCAATCTGCTCGAGGTGGCCAATCAAGTTGGCACGCAGTACGAAGCCGCCGAATACAAAGATTTGGCCGGGGAGGAAAGTCTCCTCTGAAACAACGTCATTGTGGATGATCGAACAAGCCATCGAACCTTCAGTTGACGACACAGAGGAACTCTCAATGAAAGCACCAATGTCAGTGTCAAAACCGGCCGATCTCGGATAGGGGGTCCCGAACTGTGCGTGTGAGGATCGAAGGTAACAGGAGGCAGGGGACACGGTGTTTACCCAGGTTCGGGCCCTCTTAATGGAGGTAACACCCTACTTCCTGCTTAATTGACTTGGATGAGTATATAGATTACAAGAGTTGATCTACCTCAAGATCGTAATGGCTAAAACCTAGATGCCTAGCATGTACGATTGTGATTGCCCCTACGGACTAAACACTCCGGTTTATATAGACACCGAAGGGGCCTAGGGTTGTATAGAGTCGGTTCACAGAGAAAGAAATCTTCATATCCGAATGCCAAGCTTGCCTTCCACGCCAGAGAGAGTCCCATCCGGACACGGAAGAAGGCCTTCTATCTCGTATATTCATGGCCCACCAGTCTGGCCCACGTCACATAGCCCAGACGCCCGGGGACCCCCTAATCCAGGACTCCCTCAGTGACACTTATAGGAATAGCTCAATGGATTGATCGGAAAGAATAACTTTGAGGTGATTTCGTACCCTACAAGCAATTTCATCTTATGTTCTCTGCGATAGGAACTTTGGAGTGACTTTTGTCGCACGTTGAGGGATTGTCATATGATCTAATTATGTTATCATTGTTGAGAGAGCTTGCATTAGTGAAAGTATGAACCCTAGGCCTTGTTTTCAAGCATTGCAATACCGTTTTTGCCCACTTTTACTACTTGCTACCTTGTTGTTTTTATATTTTCAGATTACAAAAACATATATCTACTATCCATATTACACTTGTATCACCATCTCTTCGCCAAACTAGTGCACCTGTAGAATTTACCATTGTATTGGGTGTGTTGGGGACACAAGAGACTCTTTCTTATTTGGTTGCAGGATTGTTTGAGAGAGACCATCTTTATCCTACGCCTCCCACAGATTGATAAACCTCAAGTCATCCACTTGAGGGAAATTTTCTACTGTCCTACAATACTCTACGCTTGGAGGACCAACACGAGTCTACAAGAAGAAGGTTGCATACTAGACATCAAATACACATCACAAGAAGCTTGCAAGCAAAGTGATTAAGGAGTTAGGTACGAGATGGTGTATTACGTAATGAGTAAAGAGACTTGCCGGTAACGAGATTGAACTAGTATGGAGATACCGACGATCGAATATCGGGCAAGTAACATATCGATAGACAAATGGAATTATGTATGTTGTCATAAAGGTTCGACCGATAAAGATCTTCGTGGAATATGTAGGAACCAATATGGACATCCAGGTCCTGCTATTGGTTATTGATCAGAGAAGCGTCTCGGTCATGTCTACATCATTCTCGAACCCGTAGGGTCTGCACGCTAAAGGTTCGTTGATGATATAGTATTATATGAGTTATGTATGTTGGTGACCGAATGTTGTTCGGAGTCCCGGATGAGATCACGAACATGACGAGGAGCTCCGGAATGGTCCGGAGGTAAAGATTGATCTATTGGGTGATATGGTTAGGCCAAGGGGTAAGGCCCACGGGGCTTTAGGTCGGTGCAAAAGGAAGTTTTGCGGAGGTCAGGGACCAAACGCCGGAGACCCTGGCGTCTGGCCCTGGGCCAGACGCCGAGGACCGTGGCGTCTGGGCCAAACGCCGAGGACTGTGGCGTCTGGTCCTGGAAGTCCTAGAAGGACTCTTCCTTGCGGGCTAAACCGACTTTGAGGAGGCTTTTACTCCAAGTTTTGACCCTAGGGCTCAACATCTATACCCCTATATAGTGTGCGGATAACTTTGAATGTTGGACGTTAGATGAAGCCAATCTGACGGTAGAGAGATGGCAAATCCGAGCACTACTGGCCTTCGGATATTATCTACACTCTATCAGATTCTGCCACATGTACAATCTAGAAAACTCCATGGTTGAACTTAAGCATAATGCCCAAACCTCAAAACACAAGCACTTCTTCTTTGTCCTAGAATCTTCCATAACAATTGTCCAAACTTTTTTATTCTAAACAAATTTCCGTTCTTTGTTTTTACTTTATGCTTTACAAAGCAAAATATCTAGGAATATTAGAATACATTAAAAAAATTCTAGAATCTATCTGCAAAAAAAACTTTTTACTAGAATCTTTTATCCTTAAGTTATCCAAACTTTTTACTTCTAAATGAATTGCCATTTTCTACTTTATGCTTTACAATGTACAATATCCAAATCTTAAAATACATTAACTATTTTCAAGAATCTTCTATACTTCAGTTATCCAAACTTTTTTTACTTCTAAATGATTTGTCATTTTTTTACTTTAGGATTTACACTACACAATATGCACAAGCCTCAAAGGGTAAACACTTCTCCTTTGTTTCAAAATCTTCCATACTTTAATAATATAAATCTTTTTCCTTCTAAACGAATGACAATTCTTTTTTACTTTATGATTTGCAATGCACAATATGCACAGAACTCAAAGGTAAACACTTCTTCTTTGTTTCAAAATCTTCCATACTTTAATAATACATTTTTTCCTTCTAAACGAATGACAACTCTTTTTTTTAGTTTATGATTTGCAATGAACAATATGCACAAACCTCACTTCATAGACACTTCTCACTTGTTATATACTCTTCCATACATATTTCCCCCAAAATTTTCTTCTTAATGAATTGCCATCCAGACCTTAATTTATAATGTTTTTGTTCAAGGCTATGACACCACATTCGGAAAATCTATTCGTCCTTGATATGCAGAACTAGCTACTCAAAACTGCAATATAATATACCTAAAGAGAAATGTGCTAGGTATATTCACATGATTTTTGTGTAGTACTATACTATGTTGTCTTTGGTATCTTGTAGAACTAATTTGATTTCGAATGAGATGAACTATAAGAATTAAACGAACATCTACATCATGCATATATAACTCACAGAGTGTGGTATTTATTCATAATTTGGTTACCAAATCTCATGCATGCAATGCACATGCACCTTACTAGTATAAATAGAGGGGCATGGCTAGCACCCAAGACACATCAAGAATCACCAAGCCATGTGCCGGCAAACCCGCCCCCCTATAGTTTATCCTTTGTCATAGTTTCCGTAGTGCTTGGTGAAGCCCTGCAGAGATTGTTCTTCACCACCACCATCAACACGCCATCGTGCTTCCGGAACTCATCTACTGCTTTGCCTCTCTTGCTGGATCGATAAGGCGCGAACGTCATCGAGCTAAACGTATCCTGAAATCGGAGGTGTCGTATGCTCAGTACTTGATCGAGACAGATTGTGAAGGTGTACGACTACATCAACCGTGTTGATAAATGCTTCCGCTTAGCGATCTTCAAGGGGATGAAGATGCTCTCCCCTATATCAGCTATGCATCTCCATGGATAGATCTTGCGTGTGCGTAGAAAAATTTTGTTTTCCATGCAATGTTAACCAATAGTGGCATCCGCTTCCGCTTAGCGACCTTCAAGGGTATGAAGATGCTCTCTCCCCCTCTCATAGCTATGCATCTCCATGGATGATCTTGCGTGTGCATAGAATTTTTTTTGTTTTCCATGCAACAGTCACCAACAGAGGCGTGGTGGTTCGGATGAAAATCCTGCTCATCTTTTTAGAGCTGGTGGCGACGGCGATCGCGGGTGTCGTTTTCCTCCTTGGAGGTGTCACCGAGGTGTGTCGGCATCTCCCCTCCTTGATCGGATTGCTGTCTTTGGGCCCAAGCCTTCTCCGTTGGAGGACCGGCGATGACGGCGGTGTGGCGTCGTTACTCTGTTGAGAGTGTCGCATGAGGGGATCTGGCCCGGAGGTTCTGTCAGTGGTCTTCGATGCTTGCCGCTGCCCGAGTCGATCTTCATAGGCGCTATGTATGCAGATGCCGGTAATTCCAAGACGATGGCTTTCTCGGGGCTGGCCGAGTCCCGCTATCCACTCGTCGTCTCCTCTTAGGCATTCAATGGTAGGTAGTGCATTGGCAAGGGAAATCCGGTTGGAGTTGTTGCTCTTCGAGGCCATCAGCTTTTGTTGTGACACGGCTAGATGATTGGCTTAGGGTAGGCCCTTTTCGTTGTGTTTGTACTTGTGGCGGCGGCGGAGTGTGGAGTTCCAACTACACTTATTGTTCACAGCAAGTTGTGGTCTCTTGTAATTGATTTATCTTTCTATAGAAATATGATACGTCTAGACGTACTCTCGAAAGAAACCAAATAAGAATAGAATGTTGAAGTGAGCATATGTCTGATATTAGGTTTCTTGTGATGATCTAATCCTGAATTTATTCTAGGTTTTCGAGCACTACTTTGTTAGTGGTATAGCATGTCCGTCAATTACGAGGTGTCTGTGACAACTTCGCAATTTTAAGATCTATACCAATTCAATCTCTTAGAGATGCTTTCATAAGAGTGAGTGTTTCTAAAAAAATGTCATGATACGTTATTATATATATATTATATTATTAACATATATAAGAAAAACAAGCATAGTCAACAACAAAGAGGCAAGGTGATGTTAGGGTTTCGTACCTATGTTCACGCTAAAAAAACTATTTATTTCATACTCACATTTATGTGACCTATGAATTGAAACTGCATTTAGGCTCTCTTATTTAACTCGATACAAATGTAGATGCTCATACATATGCACATACACTCACTGCTATGAACGCACACACGCACACTCAACCCCTATGAACACCTCCAAGAGATTGAGCCAACACATCATCTGAAGATTGACAAAGTCGCCACAAACACCTTCGTAGTTGACAGGAACGTCTTTTTTCACTGAACGCACATCGCCGGAAGATCTGAAATAAATACAGAAAATGCGAGCTCCGATGTCTAAGTCGAGGACTTGAACTCTGTTAGGTTGGGGATACCGTTGTCCTTCTAACCATCCAGTCACAAGTTGGTTCGCCTGCATTTAGGTTTCCTGCTATTGTGCTCCGTCCTTAAAAGGATGAATAGTTAACGTGCCGTTTTTGATTTTTCTAATTTAATTTCAGTTTTAGTTATACTGCTACTAACATGTATAATGATATTTTAAATATCAATTAGATCAATAAATCCTACCTACTCCCTCTATAAACTATTATAAGAGAGTTTAGATCACTAAAATAGTGATCTAAATGCTCTTATATTAGTTTACAGAGAAACTATCTATCTATCTATCAATACACCATGCTCCCTAATTTTTAATGTCTCATAGTCGATTGAGGTCTTCAATTTAAAACTAGGTCACCCAATTCTGGCCGGTTCAACAATATTTTTCTTTCAATTCTTTATGCTCCTTGATTCTGAGCGGTTCAACAATATTTTTCTTTCAATTCTTTATGCTCCTTAATTTTTAAAGCCCCATAGATAGTTGAGGTCTCCAATTGGGTCACCTGATTTTAGCCGGGTCATCATTTTTTTCCTTTCAATTCTTTACGCTCCCTTAGTATACATAAAAAGTTGATCCTTACTATTCTATTTATCTCAACATGCACATATGACATCTCACCGCATGTACCACCTCATCAATTATTATTTCATCTTTCTTAATTGCATTTCCACCCAACTAGCATACTTTAATGCACATGCAGCCGTCCATGCACAGAAAAATGTCCACCTCAATACACACACATGCATGAAAAACATTTACACTATACAATAATCACATGGTATTATTAATTCAATATTCATGTTCCATACAACCAATCTCATTAGGATACATTGCAACCAGTTCCGGCTGCAACGCGCGGGTTATCATCTATTTTTAAAGCCTCGTAGTCAATTGAGGTCTCTAATTCATAATTGGGTCAGCCGATTTTAACTGGGTCAACAATATATTCAATTTTAAATTTGGTTCACAATTTTGACCAGATCAACAATATCAATCCGGTGCACCCTCTCATCACCTAAAGAAATGAAAGACAATATGTGATATTGTAGCACCAATATAGTACATGCAGCCAAGGACACAGAAAATTTCCGGACATAAGTATGGATTGATTATAAGATAACACATAATCGTATTACGAAAGGCACGCCAAAACACCGCATTATAAATAAAAAGAGAACACAGTTCATCATCTCCCCTACCGCCCAAACCAAATACCGCCGGTTTCAAAATATAAGGTGTATTAGTTTGGAAAGTCAAATGTCTTTATCTTTGACCAAGTTCAGAGCCAAAAACATCGTCATCCATAATACTAAATAAATAAAATATGAAAATTCATTTCATGGTGAATCTAATGCTACCGATTTTATATTACGGATGCTGATATATTTCTCTATAAATTTGATCAAACTTAAAGAGGTTTGACTTCTTAAAAAACTAATGCACCTTATTTTTGGAAACAGGGGGAGTACAAAAAATATGAAAACAAAATAACATCAACAACTCCACAAAGTGCCCAACCCTTTTAGTAAATTCACTAAGCCCCGTAGGCATTGGAGCTCCCTCAATCGATTGAGGCAAGCAATTGTGTAGTAGCCCGATTTTGACTGGTAGTGCGCTGCTATCTAAACACTTCACACGCCATTAGAATCTAGGTTGTCCTTGCTTCCTTCCCAAACGGTCTCATACGTCCATTTTCTTACAGGGGGAGGGCTAAAACCCATCATCACCCACGGTACAAGACCTAGGTGACAACTCTTTTAACTCGATTCCGAAGAATCACTGTGTGGAGAAATTATGGGAAGTATTGTTCCTAGTTGACCAGGAAATTATGGGAATTAGGAGAAACATGAGCTCATGCTAATTTGAAATCACACTGTGTGGTTTGTGATATGTTTGTAGGCTTCTTTAGGTGGCTTCATACATTGGATTGCAGGTCTCATCACAGTGTACATGACTCCCTTTGTAGTGTTCGCCTTGACCCATCTGATCTGGAAGACTGAAATTGCTTGGATATTTTGAGCGAAATGTTGAACCGGCAAATTCAGTGTTCCTCACATCGATTGATGACTTTATTCCAACATTATTATTTTATTTCAAAGTTAGTTGTGGAGAGAGGAATTTTACAATATTTGTCCTTAAAAACTTTGTGGTACATGATTCTTAATGGTTCCTTATATTTAATATGAAATGGTGTTTAGTCATTGCATACGTCGTATGTTCTCCACAAAGTATGCAAAGCATACTATGTTCGCCATGTGCTAGAATAGATTTGTTGTACATAGGATAGTTTTGTTGCATTCTTTTCCGTGTCAATAAATAACAATGTGCAAAGTGCGTGACAATTATTTATTTTCTTCAATTTGTTATGTTGTATCTTTTGTTATCTATGAAATAAATTTTGGTATGTGACACTAGACTGACAAGGGGAGAGACATCTTAAGCTTCGCCTAGATCTTCGAAAATCCTAGCTTCAGCCGATTAGCACAATCAATAGATTCATCTAGACACCCTGTCTAGATCATCCACCCCTAACTCGACAAGTTTACTTCCAACTCCCTGAGCACACCTTGTACAAACCTAAGGTTCCATCTTTCACTCAGCATTAATTATCCCCACCATCCCTTAGTTGAACCTTCCATCTTCCACCAACTTTTTTTTTGGGGGGGGGGGGGTTCATTCTCTTCTAGTTTTCAACAGACCAATCTTTTGTACTCCCTCCTTTACGGTTTATAAGACTCAGTTCAAAAATCTCACCAACCAAGGTAGATGGTGAGTGGTGGAATACTTTTTATAGTTTGCAAAAGCACTCAATTAATGTTCTTGTTTTCCTCAAAAAAGTATGTTTACCAATGCATTAACTGCAATGCATGCATGCATAAATTACATGCATTGGTTAATTTTCTCTTAATACTTGCATGCAATGATTTAATGCACCTTGGAATCTTATTTTGTCTATTTGCTTTGCATCAATATTTATCCCATATGATCTTTTTATTGTGCTAAAAAATATTTGACCCCTGTTGCAACACACGGGCACATACCTAGTTACTTTTAAGAAAAATGGTAGATAAATCACGGCTACGGCAAAACCCGTTACAACACACATGTAGGAGTAATAATTTATATACAAGTACTTAGATTATGCGTACAATTAATTATTTGCCGAGCCACAAGGACTCAAGGATGTTCCTTTGTGTGATTTAGGTGTTTCACGAAATTTGTAGACCACGAAACAGGCGTGATCAGGTAGCGCTGGCGATGGAGATGGTGGCGTTCAAATAAGCAATGCACTCGGTTGGCAGGTTGAGGAAGGTGTTCATGAATACGTCATCGATGGGGTTGAGAACGGCCACCCCGACCAGCTTGCATCTCCCTCCACCGTCCAATCTTTCGCCAGTTCCACGTCTTATGGCTCCACTGGACTCCTCGGACGTCAGTGTTGTGTCGACAAACAACGGCGGAGCTTGGTAGATGCTCCCAACCGAGAAACAGAACCTCGACCTGAACTTCAGCTCAACCTGAAACGTGCGTACGCATGGATAGTTCATGATCATTTTCTCTGTGACCATTTAAATTCCAAGCAGGAACTTGTTCTAAATAAATACCCTGATCACAGGCAAGACTACCAAATCTCTCGGCCGTCGCTCCAGAAAAAGTAATCTCTTATCTGGGCTGATAAGTGGTAACAACACGTGGACGCAGGACGGCAGGATGCAGAGAGGAGGTAGTGCAAAGCTTACCTGGCCAGTCGTCCGATCGATGCTCCCGCGCAGAGCCTCGGGCAAGATGTCGATCTTGAGGAACGGCGGCAGCGGCAGCCCTAGGAACCTAGTGGTGGCGCCGGACATCGCCGGGATGTACAGGCTCGACACGTCAAAATCGACGAGCACCGTGCCATCCGACTCCGCCGTGCCGCTCGCGCCACGCCCGGCGCCCACGCCGCGGCCGCCCTGTGCGTTGTAAGCAAAGTCCGGGTACCGGGAGATGCCGAGCCGGCAGCCGTCGCGCGTCAGGAACTCGACGCTGAACGTGTCGGCATCGGGCCGAGCCCGCGGCGCCGCGACGGCGGGGGCAGGTTGCTGCTCGCCTTGGCCGGTGGATGCTGCCGAGACCGCGTGTTTGTGGCTGCGTCGCGGATGTGAAGGTCTCGGCCGGGAGCCGGAGGCGCATGGTTTCCTGGGATTGGCGAGTTTTTGCAGGGCTGGGCCTGGGAGGCTCCACGAGGAGGTGTTGATACCGCCCGGCCTTGCCATTTGGAGTATGCGCAGCTGCAGCGATGAAGAAGAGGGACCCCCGGTGCGGCTTGCAGTTGTGGCTGTGCGATGGACCTTGGAAACCTTATCCCTTAGGCTCTATTCGGATGCAGAGTACATGTAAAACTGTAGTATTCGAAATCCACAGTTTTTAAACCTCTGGCTGTAATAACATCACAATTTGTGAGAACCATTGTATTTTACAGTCTTTGCAAAACCATGAGACATACTATTTGTTCTTTGGAGAAAGAACGTAAAACCTTCATAGAAGTATATATATATATATATATATATATATATATATATATATATATATATATATATATATATATATATATATATACTCCCTCCGTTCCTTTGTATAATATGTATTATTATTATTATTATTATTACATATTACAGTTTTATTAGAAAGGAGGCACATTGCCCAGCATTAGCGAAGTGAAGCCTTTGCAAGTACATACCGAAGTTCGAAGGAGTTCAACCGCAAAAGGAAAAAAGGAGAACGAAATAAGTTCGATAGAGACCCCTCGGGCCAAGGCACAAGGCCAATCAGCAAAATGAAGTATCCTAGTGAAGACGACGAAGCTTAACGGTACAATATCAGACGCCAGATTCCCTTCAGCCTCCCTACTGATCATCATGGGTCATGTGCCGCCGCATCTCGGAGGCGAGCGCTCTGAACTTCTCAAGTAACACCGCAGTGGTGGATGTGTCCTCCAATTTGCTCAGTTGTTTCAAAAGCTGTAGAAAAATGATCATTTTATTGACAATATCAGCAGGATGTTTAATGAATTTTCCTTCAATTACAACTTTATTCCTAACATGCCACAAGGCCCAAGCCATTGCCGCAAAAACGAGCCATGTAACACTACGGGTATGCCCAGAAAGACGTGCAGCTAAGTATGGAAAGCTCCAAACGAAGTGGGCGCCCAACTGCACTTTGTGCTATCGTGAGTGGAGCCCCTTAGAAGTTGTGCAAGGCTGAACTTGAAGAAGATGTGGCTGGTATCTTCGATCACACCGCACCATTCGCGTACCCAGGGGGTGTGCCGGGTGTGCCGTGGCACACCCAGAAATATGCAAATTTATTTTTTACCATGTAATTTTTCTGGCCCAGATTGAACTGGCAGAGGCCCAGCCGACCAGCTCACCATCTCGTGAGTCCTGAGAGACCGATCGACTTGATCGAGAGACACCGAGCGCAGCCGCAACCCACGCACCCTCCAGCAACCTAATTCCCATCCCCATCCTGCTCGACTGCCACCGACCTCCCGCCGCTCCCACCAGGGCGCGGCGCCGCTCCGCTCCCCTTCGAAGGAGCGCTGCAGGCTGCTCCACTGGATCTCCTTCCATGAGCAAGCACGCGTCGACCCGGGCGGCCGCTGCTCTGGGGGAGCTCCTACTATCGCCTCCGGCCTCCCTGCCATTTCGACGGTCGTCGCCGCTACGGAGGAGCTGGACTGGTGCCGCCCAGTGGCGGAGACAGGGGGGACCAGCAGGGGCCCTGGCCCCCCCCCTAACACCATGATTTTGCATATAATTTCCTATGAACAGTGGCAAAATTAGTACTAATTTGCTGCTAAAAATCTATTTTTCAACACTTTGGCCCTCCCCAGCCTGTTTTAGTAGCATTTGGCCCCCCCTAATACATATTTTCTGGCTCCGCCATTGGTGCCGCCTCCCTCCTCCCATCCCAACTGCCACTGCCCATCCAGCCATCCCATGGCCTGATCCCTCGGTCACTCCGTCCCATGAATCCATGATGCAAATTTCGGAGATTGGATAGATTGCAGATTGTAGAATCCCTCAAAATAGTTCATGTGGAGTGGCTAAGAACAGTGCAGATTTTGGCATTGTGTAGTGGCACTAGTTGTCAGTGCAATTTTGAGCTTTTCGCATTTTGTAGTCAAGTGGTCAGTAGCTTTGCGCAATTTTGGCATTGTGAAATAGTTCATCTGTAGACTGTGGTGGCTGTGCACATTGCTAAGAAGTAAGAAAAATACCACCTATAGCGAGTAGTCAATGCAATTTTGGCATTGTGCAGTCAAGTAGTCTACTAGTCTAATTTGGCAAAGAGTAGAATGCAACATATGATGCACTCAAAGTAACGAGACATGCCAATTTTGCCATATTTTGTATAACACTTGGATTAGGTAGCAAAAAAAAATTTAGTGTGCACACCCTTGATTTTATTCCTAGGTCCGCCACTGCACCGCACAAAGGTCACCGCACGTCCCCTGGGCCATGTCGTTTTTGTACTTGAACACCGGTAGGCAGCCTATCACGTACCAGCTGCCATAGGAAAATTTTGACTTTGGTAGGGATGCGAGCCTGATACGTCCATTTTGCATCATAATTACCTATTGTTATTTATAATATTTTTATGCATAATAATGCTTTTTGGAGTAATTCGAATGCATTTTCTCTTATAATATGCAAGGTTCACACAAAGAGGGAGAATTCCGGCAGCTGGAAATCTGGACCTGAAAAAGCTACGTCAGGCTACCTATTCTGCACAACTCCAAATGAGCTGAAATTTCACGAGAAATTTCTATGGAATAAATAATAAATACTGGAGTAAATAACTACCGGAGAGGGCCACCTGGTGAGCACAAGACACCAGGGCGAGACAGGCCCCCCAGGCACGCCCTGGTGGGTTGTGCTCAGCCCAGCCCACCTCGGGTGCCCCTCTTCTGGTATATAAGTCATTTTGACCTAGAAAAAAAATAAGGAGAGGACTTTCGGGATGGAGCGCCACCGTCTTGAGGCGGAACTTGGGCAGCAGCACTTTTGCCCTTCGGCGGAGCGATTCCGCCGGGGGAACTTCCCTCCCGGAGGGGGAAATTATCGTCATCATCATCACCAACAACTCTCCCATCTTGGCGAGGGCAATCTCCATAAACATCTTCAACATCACCATCTCCTCTCAAATCCTAGCTCATCTCTCATGTTTAATCTTTGTACCGGAACTATAGATTGGTGCTTGTGGGTGACTATGATTACACCTTGCAGTTGATTACTATATGGTTTATTTGGTGGAAGATTATCTGTTCAGATCCAATATGCTATTTAATACCCCTCTGATAATGAGCATGATTATTATTTGTGAGTAGTTACTTTTGTTCTTGAGGTCACGGGAGAAATCATGTTGCAAGTAATCATGTGAACTTGATATGTGTTTGATATTTTGATGATATGTATGCTGTGATTTCCTTAGTGGTGTCATGTGAACGTCGACTACATGACACTTCACCATATTTGGGCCAAGGGAATGCATTGTGGAGTAGTTATTAGATGATGGGTTGCGAGCGTGACAGAAGCTTAAACCCTAGTTTATGCACTATTCCGTAAGGGACCGATTGGATCCAAAATTTTAATGCTATGGTTAGAATTTATTCTTAATACTTTTCTCGTAGTTGCGGATGCTTGTGAGGGGGTTAATCATAAGTAGGAGGTTTGTTCAAGTAAGAACAACACCTAAGCACCGGTCCACCCACATATCAAATTATCAAAGTAGTGAACACAAATCAAACCAACATGATGAAAGTGACTAGATGAAATTCCCATGTACCCTCAAGAATGCTTTGCTTATCATAAGAGACCGTTTTGGCCTGTCCTTTGCCTCAAAAGGATTGGGCTACCTTGCTTCACTTTTGTTACTATTACCGTTACTTGTTCGTTACAAATTAGCTTACTATCAAACTACTCGCTACTTATAATTTCAGTGCTTGTAGAGAATACCTTGCTGAAAACCACTTGTCATTTCCTTCTGCTCCTCGTTGGGTTCGACACTCTTACTTATTGAAAATACTACAATTGATCCCGTATACTTGTGGGTCATCAAGGCTCTTTTCTGGCGCCGTTGCCGGGAAGTGAAGCGCTCTTGGTAAGAAAAAATTATTATTACGTGCTGAATTTTATTGTCACTTGTTACAATGGAGAACAATCCTTTGAGGGGTTTGTTTGGGGTATCTTCACCTCAATCGGAACCACAATTAGTTGGCCCTCAACCTACTGCACCTACTTAAAATATTGAATATGAAATTCCCTCGGGTATGATAGAACAACTGCTAGCTAAGCTTTATGCAGGAGATGGAACCGAACATCCTGATATGCACTTGATATATGTGGATGAAATTTGTGGATTATTTAAGCTTGAGGTTTACCCAGAGATTAAGCTAAGAAGAAGGTTTTCCCTTTCTCTTTGAAGGGAAAAGAACTGGCATGGTATAGGCTATGCGATGATATTGGATCTTAGAATTGGAATCGATTGAAATTGGAGTTTCACCAAAAAAATTATCCTATGCATCTAGTTCATCGTGATCGGGATTATATATATAATTTTTGGCCCCATGAAGGAGAAAGTATCGCTCTAGCTTGGGGGAGTCTTAAGTCAATGGTATATTCATGCCCCAATCATGAGCTCTCGAGAGAAATTATCATTCAGAATTTTTATGCTCGGCTTTCTCGTAATGATCAATCCATGCTCGATAGTTCTTGTACTGGTTCCTTTATGAAGAAGACTATTGAATTCCGGTGGGATCTTTTGGAAAGAATTAAACACAACTATGAAGATTGGGAACTCGACGAAGGTAAAGAATCAGGTATTAAGCTTAAGTTTTATTGTGTTAAATCTTTTATGAATACCGATGCTTTTCAAAAGTTTATCACTAAATTGGACTTGACTCTAAGTTAGTAACCTCCTTTTGTGAATCTTTTGCTACTCATGTTGATCTCCCTAAGGAGAATGGTTTAGATATCACCCACCTATTAAAGAATAAATTAAAGATCCGGTAATAGCTAAACATGAAACTATTATTTATAATGTTGATCGAGTTGTTCCTACTGCTTATATTGAAAAAGCACCTTTCCCAGTTAGGATGAAGGAACATGCTAAAGTTTCAGTCAATAAAAGCTTTATTAGAACACCTAAACCAGCTGAACAAATCAAGGTAGAACCTAGTATTGCTATGGTTAAGGATCTCCTGGTTGATAATATAGATGGGCATGTTATTTACTTCTGCGATGAAGCTGCTAGAATTGCCAAACCCGATGAAAAAGATGAACATAGACCTGTTGTTGGCATGCCCGTTGTCTCAGCTAAGATAGGGGGTCACTCTTATCATGGTTTATGTGACATAGCTGCTAGCATGAGTGCTATTCCTTTTACTTTATATCAAGAAATTATGAATGACATAGCACCCGTTGAAATAGAAGACAAAGATGTTACTACTAAACTTGCTAATAGAGACACCATCACACCACTTGGGATTGTTAGAGATGTTGAAGTCTTGTGTGGGAAAATAAAATATCCTACTGATTTTCTTATTCTTGGTTCCCCACAAGATGACTTTTGTCCCATTATCTTTGGACACCGTTAATGCTAAAATAGATTGTGAGAAATAAACTATCGGTGTTAGTTTTGGTGATGAGTCTCATGAGTTTAATTTTTCCGAGTTTAGTAGAAAGCATCATAAGAAAGAATTGCCTAGTAAGGATGAAACTATTGGTCTTGCTTCTATTGTTGTACCTCCTACTGATCCTTTAGAACAATATCTGCTAGACCATGAAAAATGATTTGCATATGCATGAAAGAAATGAAATAGATAGAATCTTGTTCGAACAACAACCTCTGCTTAATCACAATTTGCCTATTCAAACTCTAGGAGGTCCTCCTCCACCTAAAGGTGATCCTGTGTTTGAACTAAAACAATTGCCAGACACTTTGAAATATGCTTATCTTGATGAGAAAAGGATATATCCTATTATTATTAGTGCTAACCTTTCAGAACATGAAGAAGAAAGATTATTGAAAGTTCTAAGGAAGCACCGAGCTGCTATTGGATATACTCTTGATGATCTTAAGGGCATCAGTCCCACTCTATGTCAGCACAGGATTAATATGGAACCTGATGCTAAACCCGTTGTTGATCACCAACTTCGGTTAAATGCGGAGATGAAAGAAGTGGTAAGAACGTAAATATTAAAACTTCTGGAAGCAGGTATAATCTATCCTATGGTTGATAGTAGATGGGTAAGTCCTGTTCATTGTGTCCCTAAGAAAGGAGGTGTTACTGTTGTTCCTAATGATAAGAATGAACTTATTCCACAAAGAATTGTTACAGGCTATAGAATGGTAATTGATTTTAGAAAATTAAACAAAGCAACTAGAAAAGATCATTACCCTCTGCCTTTTATTGATCAAATGCTAGAAAGATTATCTAAGCACACACATTTTTTGCTTCCATAAAGGATATTCTAGTTTTTCACAAATACCTATTTCTCAACCTGATCAAGAAAAGACCACTTTTATTTGTCCTTTCGGAACCTATGCTTATAGAAATATGCCTTTTGGTTTATGCAATGCACCTGCTACCTTTCAAATATGTATGACTGCTATATCCTCTGACTTTTGTGAAAAGATTGTTGAGGTTTTTATGGATGACTTTTCTGTTTATGGGAAGTCTTTTGATGATTGTTTGAGCAATCCTGATCGAGTTTTGCAGAGATGTGAGCAAACAAATCTTATCTTGACTTGGAAGAAGTGCCACTTTATGGTTAACGAAGGTATTGTTTTGGGCCATAAAATTTATGAAAAAGGTATTGAGGTGGACAAAGCTAAGGTTGATGCAATTGACAAAATGCCATGTCATAAAGATATCAAAGCTATTCGTAGTTTCCTTAGTCATGCTGGTTTCTATAGGAGATTTATCAAACACTTTTCTAAAATTTCTAGGCCTCTTACAAATCTTTTGCAAAAGGATATTCCTTTTGTTTTTGATGATGATTGTTTGGAAGCCTTCGAAACACTCAAGAAAGCCTTGATTTCTGCACCTATTGTTCAACCACCTGATTGGAACTTGTCGTTTGAAATTATGTGTGATGTTAGTGATTATGCTGTTGGTGCTGTTCTAGGACAAAGCGTTGATAAGAAAATGAATGTTATTCACAACGCAAATAAAACTCTAGACAGTGCACAAAGAAATTGTGCTACTACCAAAAAAGAATTTCTAGCGGTGTTGTTTGCTTGTGATAAATTTAGATCCTATATTGTAGATTCAAAAGTAATTGTTCACATTGATCATACTGCAATAAAGTATCTTATGGAAAAGAAAGATGCCAAACCTAGGCTTATTCGATGGGTTCTCTTGCTACAAGAATTTGATTTGCATATCACTGATAGAAAAGGAGCGGAGAAACCCGTAGCTGATAACCTGTCTAGGCTTAAGAATGTTCTTGAGGACCCACTACCTATTGATGATAGCTTCCCTGATGAGCAGTTAGCTGCAATAAATGTTTCTCATAACACTCATTGGTATGTTGACTATGTTAATTAAATTGTTGCTAAATATTTACCACCTAGTTTCACATACCAACAAAATAAAAAATCTTCTATGATTTAAGACATTACTTTTGGGATGACCCACATCTTTATAAAGGAGTAGATGGTATTATTAGACGTTGTGTACCTCAGCATGAACAGGAACAAATCCTATGGAAATGTCACTCCAAAGCCTATGGAGGGCATCATCCGGGAGACAGAACTGCTCACAAGGTACTGCAATCTGGGTTTTATTGGCCTACTCTCTTCAAGGATGCTCGTAAGTTCATCTTATCTTGTGATGAATGTCAAAGAATAGGTAATATTGGTAAGCGTCAAGAAATGTCTATGAATTATTCACTTGTTGTTGAACCATTTGATGTTTGGGAATTTGATTACATGGGAACTTTTCCTTCCTCTAATGGGCATACTCATATTTTGGTTGTTGTTGATTATGTTACTAAGCGGGTAGAAGCTATTCCGACTAGTAGTGTTGATCACAATGCCTCTATTAAAATTCTTAAAGAAGTTATTTTCCCAAGGTTTGGAGTCCCTAGACATTTAATGACTGATGGTGCTTCACACTTTATTCATGGTGCTTTCCGTAAAATGTTTGCGAAGTATGATGTTAACCATAAAATTGCATCACCTTATCATCCTCGGTCTAGTGGTAAAGTTGAACTTAGCAATAGAGAAATAAAATTAATTTTACAAAGGACTGTTAACAGGTCCCGGAAGAATTGGTCTAAGAAAGTAGATGATACACTTTGGGCTTATACAACAACATATAAAAATCCTATGGGTATGTCTCCTTATAAAATGGTTTATGGAAAAGCTTGTCATTTGCCTCTTGAGTTAGAACTTAAAGCTTATTGGGAAATTAAAGAACTATACTATGATTTCAAACTTTCTGGTAAGAAGAGGTTATTTGATATTAGCTCATTAGATGAATGGAGAACCCAAGCTTATGAAAATGCCAAGTTATTTAAAGAAAAAGTTAAAAGATGGCATGATAAAAGAATCCAAAAGCGTGAGTTTAAAGTTGGAGAATATGTTCTTTTGTACAACTCTCGTTTCAGATTCTTTGCAGGGAAACTCCTCTCCAAATTGGAAGGACCCTATGTTATCGAGGAGGTTTATCGATCTGGAGCTATCAAAATAAATAATGCCGAAGCTACTAACCCGAAGGTTGTTAATGGGCAACGAATAATGCCGAAGGTACGCCCATTAATGTTGAAAGAAATATTATCCAAACTATGACACCGAAAGAACACATAAAAGAAACCTTCGGGAACACTCCAGAATCGTGAAAAAGGGGAGGTACGTGATACAGTAAGTAAACGGACTCCGAAAAATCTGCAAAAATATTTTCTGTCCGTTTTGGAATATAACAAAAATTAGGAAAATAATAAACTACCAGGAAGGTGCTTGGTGAGCACAAGACACCAGGGCGCCCCTGGCCTGCCAGGCGCGCCCAGGTGGGTTGTTCCCACCTCGGGTACCTTCTAGACTTTGTTTTTCTTCCGTTTGCTTGTTTCCCAAGATAAAAAATCTTTATATACCCCTGAACCCATTGACCACCGTATCACAGAGAAATCTTCGGTTTTATTTCTTACTGTTTTCGGTTAGATCTGTTAAGCCAGGCATCATGTCTTCTCCCTCCTCCAACAACGTAGAAGAGGATGCTTGGTTGATGAAGATCGAGATGAAGAGAGAGGAGCCCGAAGAACCTCTCCAAGGGAGCAAGAGCAAGGAGGCCATCAGAGATCAAGCGTCGGTGGTCGAGCAAGCCCTGCCTACCGAGGAGGAGGAAGAAGATATCCTTAAACCCTACTATGATTATCTTACCCCCACTGAGATTGAAGCCTTTCAGATCATTGAAACGGTTCGTGTGCAAAATAAATATCCCACTCATGAAAATATTCTGTTACAAGAGCACATCACCTTCCTCCGGAGCATCGTTCGTAGATTGGAGAATCTCTTGATCATGAAGGAGAAGATTGCTACCACTTCATCAGCACCACCTCCTTCTTCATCACCAAAAAAATTGAGTATCGGGTATGGGCACTCCCCTTGGCTTGCGCCAAGCTTGAGGAGGTGCCCCGGTAACGTATCACCTCCACTATCTTTTGCCTTCATTTACCTTAGTTTGATCCATATTTATCTTTTGTTTTAGATGAATAAAAGTTTAGTTCGATCCTTTCTTTTCGAGAGTTTGCTTAGTGATCTATCTTTGTAATCGTGTGCGATATATATAATAAAGTTTAGTTTGAGTTTTGTTTTCTTCACTTTCATCTTCAACAAAAAGAAAGGAAATAAATGAAAAAGATCATATGCTAATCCTATGGTAAGTAATGACATCACATAAGGAAGAGTATAAGTAGAAAATTTTATTGGAGATTGACAAACATAGCGTTGGTCAATGATGCAATTCATGAAAGAAGGGAAGAGAAGATTCACATGCAAATACACTATCTTGGAAATCTTTTGTGATTGTGAGCCCTCAACAAAATATTATATGCCAATACTGTTGAAGTTGGACAAGGAAGACAATGTAATGATTTATGTTTGTTCATATTCACATAGAAGTTATATTGTCATTGATCCTTCAAAATGTGGTGCTTGCCCCCCATCTTTGCTAGCCAAAAATTCCGCACCAAGTAGAGATACTACTTGTGCATCCAAAAACCCTTAAACCCAAATCTTATCCTATATACTTAAGAAGTTCACCCCCACTACTTGATTTATCTCAACACGCAGCATAGACACATCAGCATCCAACCACATCCAGCCACGTCACACCATCAGTCCCACTCAAGCCCACCTCTGCAGGTGTGACCAAATATTTTCCGTGAAAGTAAAAAAGAGATCGTTCCTTATCAATCTCCACTGCCCACGCCCCTGGTCAGACCCGAAGAAGCTCCCCGTGGTTTTTCTACTCTGGCTCCTCCCGCCGCCAACCTCCCTCGCCGGTGGTTGGAGCCACTTCCTCATCCCGTTCCCCCACTCAGGATCCTCCTCCCGGCGGCGCTACGGCTACTCCTCGCGGCGGCGGCGGCACCAAACGCGGCCATCCCTATCGCGCGCCCCGGTTCCTACGGGATTCAACAGGATGACTTCATGGATGCGACCACCCCACCGCCGCCCCAGCACTTGCGGACGACATCGGGAATGAGTAGCTCTCCGGTCTACCACCGCCCCTCCCCCGCCTCCTCGCTGCTGCCATGGTCCTGTCCTCCTATTTTTCTTCAGTACTTTTCATTTGCTCACACCAACCTACATAGCCCACTGAAAGAGCAGAGCACACGCCTTCATCTGAATTTTTTGTCTCCAGTGCTAATTCTGAATTTTTGTGTCTTTGGTTAATATGTAGATTAATTTTGCTTGATTGAATTAATAGCCTTCAATTTGAATTATTTTTCTGTTCTCGGTTTTTTATTCATATCTAAATTTTATTTTGCTTGATTCAATACATAGCTAGGGATGTTAAGCCACCGCACCTGACACTGTGGTAGCCATTCTTTCGGCAAACTGAGCTCATTCATGTAAGTACTGTGTGTCCGTGATGGGGTTGTAATCTGTTCTTCAGGAATTGATCTGTTCTCAGTATTTCCTTCTTACAGAAAAGGTCACATTAAGTGTACACAACTGGCAAAATCAGCCCTCCCGTGTCTTCTGTTCCAGCCGTAACTGACCGACCGATTTAGCGAGAAAGGATCCCACCGCATTGTTTCATGTCTCCATCACTTCTCATCTCCCCCACTTCCCTTTTTATTATGGTTTCTAATAATAAACACAAGTGCACATAGGTATCCAAGTAAATAGTAACGGCTGTTATTAACAGGTTACAGATTTTTGCCCTTCGTCTGCCTCCCACCTTCATCTGAAACAGTCCTTCACAATAATTAAATCCCTCTGTTGAAACTGCTCTACATGCCCATTGGTTCACCTCCACGTTCATTCATCTCTTTAAATTGACCCACGAGGAGGAGCCACCAAAGCTGGTGACGCCTATACATCACCTCTAGCCACCAATTCGTAGTTTGTAGTATATAGTGCGTTATCATCTAATGCGCCCACCTGCTCAAGTCGTTGTCTCTACTCTCTACTACCAGTGTGCGCCCTGGAATAGTTGTCTGCTCCCATTTTTCATCTTCGCATGCTTCTTATTATCTCTGATCGTCCGGCTTGAATTTTTCAGGTTATCCTCTAACTCGAAAGACGCTCGAGGTTTTATCGGCAAGGGCCAACACTGCTTCGTTGTTTCTTAAGGTATCTTGCTATTCAAACTCATCTCTTGCTGTTCAAATGAAACTCCCATATCAGAAATTAAGCAGATACATTGGATAAGCATGCAACATCTATTTGTAGTAGATAGCATAATAATTTGCTCCCCTGGATTCTTCCATGCAATGTATTTCCTCAACAAGATTAGCTATACACTAAG
Source organism: Aegilops umbellulata (assembly GCA_032464435.1). Classification (NCBI taxonomy): domain Eukaryota; kingdom Viridiplantae; phylum Streptophyta; class Magnoliopsida; order Poales; family Poaceae; genus Aegilops; species Aegilops umbellulata. The sequence goes on along the minus strand of CP136057.1, from coordinate 129,855,160 downwards.
GCAATTTGCCTGAACAACCTTTCTTCCCTTAAGGAAACATCCATTTGTATTATTCGCACAGATGGATAGAGTTGAAAATTTTCCAAGCCATCCTATTAGTCCTTCAGTCTAATATTTCTTTTCTCAGTAGGCTGATTGTACAAGTTTAACCTTTGCAATAATGCCATTTTTTTGCCATGCAGGACAATGTTAACCACACATGCAAGAATCTCAAGAACTACTCTGCTTTCTTCTTAGAATTAGGTGTACTGTCAATTCATGATGATCCAATGCATGTATCCGCATGAATAAAAAGTATATCTTTTGGATAGTTTATAATTGCTTCTTTATTAAGAATTTATTTTTAAGCAACAAATTATTACACTGAAGCCGCAAGGCCACAAGGCTATTCCATCTAGCCACTCTTCATTTACTACAAGATCCGCTACATGGGTAGAGCTACATACGACTTGGGTGTACATTTATGGGCAAAGCTACATATGGACTTGGATGTACAAATGTACACCCATTAGTTTGCAAAAAAAATTGAGTACATATGTACTATTCACATATATAGAACACCATACATATTATTTTTAGGAAATATAACCAAAATTGTCAATCTTAGGGACTCTCTACACCATTGTTTGGATATTGGCTCCACCACGAAACCGCTACAATTCATATATGATGAGAATGTGGAGATGTATTATTCATGGATATTCTACTTTAGTTCTTCAGAAATTTAATATTATAAATTCTCGCAGCAATGCGCGGGGCATTATCTAGTTTTCAAGAGTCCACCATACCTACCTAAGGATTGAGTGAGATCCTTCAAGTAAGTTGTCATCGGTGCAATAAGGCAATAAAAATTGCTCCAAAAGTGTTACATCATTTAGTGTAAGAGAAAATTGAGCGTTCTACGAACTTGTGATAGCAAAGAATAAAAGAGACAAACTGCATAATAAAGGTTGCTATCATAAGGGGCAATATAACGTGACGTTCTTTTGCACTAAGGGATTGAGCATATAAACAAAAAGTGCATGGCAACCTCTGCTTCCCTCTACGAAGGGCCTATCTTTTACTTTTATGTATTTACTTTCATGCAAGAGTCAAAGTTTTTCTCTCTATTCCTTTTTATTTTTCTCTTTTGGCCAGCATCATGTGGTGAGGAAAGATCTAGGCACATATATCCAGTTGGATATGGGTAGCATGTGTTATTATTGTTGACATCACCGTTGAGGTGAATACGTTGGGTGGCGAAATTATAAGCCCCTATCATTCTATGTGTCCAGTTGAAACGTTTTGCTCATGTGTACGCGGTGAGTGTTAGCAATCATAGAAGACTACATGATGGTTGAGTATGTGGACTTGCCTAAAGGCTCCGATACGTGACCCTTCCTGAAAAGATGATGAATTGTAGTTGCAAAGTTGACTGAGAACATAGTTTGTTGGTTTCCAATAGGGCTTATGCTTTATACTTCGATTTTGTGATGAATTGTTACTTATTCATGAGAAGTCTATGATAAAAGTTTTATGTTGAAGTTTGTTGCTGTTATAATAATTTACAGGATGCTTCTATTTTCATATATTGTTTTTATCAACACCTCTCTCTCTAAGCATGTGGACATGTTTTTCGATTTTGGTTTTCACTTGAGGACAAGCGAGGTCTAAGCTTGGGGGAGTTGATACGTCCATTTTGCATCATGTTTACCTACTGTTATTTATAATGTTTTTATGCATAATAATGCTTTTTGGAGTAATTCGAATGCATTTTCTCTCATAATATGCAAGGTTCACACAAAGAGCGAGAATTTCGACAGCTGGAAATCTGGACCTGAAAAAGCTACGGCGGGCTACCTATTCTGCACAACTCCAAATGAGCTGAAACTTTATGTAGAATTTTTATGGAATAAATAAGAAATACTGGAGCAAACAACTACCGGAGGGGGCCACTTGGTGAGCACAAGCCACCAGGGCGCGCCCTAGTGGGTTGTGCTCAGCCCAGCCCACCTCCGGTGCCCCTCTTCCGGTATATAAGTCATTTTGACCTAGATGAAAGTGCAACTATCCCTGGGTGGTTTTGGTAATTCCTAACAACATATAGCTCATTGAGCTAAGATTATTCCAAGATGAATATTTCAGGAAAAGCTCAATGGATGGCATGGCATGGATGAGGAAAGTGGATCCTTCAAAATTATAAGGACAAAGGATTGGCTCAAACTTCAAGATCAAGACTCTACATTTTATATTTTAGTGATCCAAGATCACATTGAGTCTATAGGAAAAGCCAATACTAATAAGGAGGGATGAGGTGTTGCTTAATGAGCCTCTTGCTACATGTGCTTAGTGATATGCTCCAAAAACCCTCAACTACTTTACCACATCCAAATTTGACCTAAACCAAAAGTCAAACTCGGCCTCACCGATTCTTTCTATCCGGCGCCACCGAGTTTCACTTGTCATAGCCATTGCCACAAACCCTAGCATTTCGGTTTCACCTATAGGGATCTCGGTCTCACCGAGATGGGATTGCAATTTCTCTGTTTCCCTTCGTAACGTTTCGGTCTAACCGAAGTGAGCGATCGGTCCCACCGAGATTGCAATGTAAACTCACTGTTTCCTTTTCGTAACATTTCGGTCTCACCGAAAAGAGCGGATCGGTCCCACCGAGTTTACCTGACCAACCCTTGGTTAGCTTATTACCAAAATCGGTCCCACCGAGTTTGTGTAATCGGTCACACCGAGATTACGTTATGCCCAAACACTAACCATATCGGTCCTACCGAGTTGCATCTCAGTCCCACCGAAAATCCTAACGGTCACTAGGTTTGCTGAATCGGTCCGACCGAGTTTAACGATTCGGTCCCACCGAGTTTGGCAGATAGTGTGTAACGGTTAGATTTTGTGTGGAGGCTATATATACCCCTCCACCCACTCTTCATTCGTGGAGAGAGCCATCAGAACACATCTACACTTCCAATACACATGTTCTGAGAGAGAACCACCTACACTTGTGTTGAGCTCAAGATATTCCATTCCTACCATATGAATCTTGATCTCTAGCCTTCCCCAAGTTGCTTTCGACTCAAATCTTCTTTCCACCAAATCCAAATCCTGTGAGAGAGAGTTGAGTGTTAGGGAGACTATCATTTGAAGCACAAGAGCAAGGAGTTCATTATCAACACACCATTTGTTACTTCTTGGAGAGTGGTGTCTCCTAGATTGGCTAGGTGTCATTTGGGAGGCTCCGACAAGATTGTGGAGTTGAACAAAGGAGTTTGTAAGGGCAAGGAGATCGCCTACTTCATGAAGATCTACCGCTAGTGAGGCAAGTCCTTCGTGGGCGACGGCCGTGATGGAATAGACAAGGTTGTTTCTTCATTGACCCTTCGTGGGTGGAGCCCTCCGTGGACTCACGCAACCGTTACCCTCCGTGGGTTGAAGTCTCCATCAACGTGGATGTACGATAGCACCACCTATCGGAACCACGCCAAAAACATCCGTGTCTCCAATTGCGTTTGAATCCTCCAAACCCTTCCCTTTACATTCTTGCAAGTTGCATGCTTTACTTTCCGCTGCTCATATACTCTTTTGCATGCTTGCTTGAATTGTGTGAAGATTGCTTGACTTGTGCTAAGATAGCTAAAATCTGCCAAGAACTAAAATTGGGAAAAGGCTAGATTTTTATTTGGTCAAGTAGTCTAATCACCCCCCTCTAGACATACTTCCGATCCTACAAGTGGTATCAGAGCTTTGGTCTCCATTTGCTTTGATTTCCATAGCTTTTGGTGATCATAGCCTTGGTTTCACAACCTAGGAGAGTATGGCGTCTAGCGAGGGAAATTACCACCATAGAGGTCCTTACTTTGATGGTACTAATTTTGCTAGTTGGAAGCATAATATGAAAATGCATATTCTTGGACATAACCCTGCCGTTTGGGCTATTGTGTGTGTTGGCTTGCAAGGTGACTTCTTTGATGGAAAAGAACCAAACCGTGAAGCTATCGCGGAAGAGTTGAAGATGCTGCAATACAACGCTCAAGCTTGTGATATCCTCTTCAACGGATTGTGGCCCGAAGAATTCAACAAAATCAGCCGTCTTGAGAATGCAAAGGAAATTTGGGATACTTTGATTGATATGCATGAAGGTACCGACTCCGTCAAGGAATCCAAATTGGATGTGCTTCAAAGTCAACTTGACAAGTTCAAAATGAAGGATGGTGAAGGTGTCGCTGAAATGTACTCTAGGCTTGCTCTTATCACAAATGAGATTGCCGGCTTAGGGAGTGAAGAGATGACCGATAGATTCATCATCAAGAAGATCCTAAGAGCCTTGGATGGAAAATATGATACCGTGTGCACATTGATCCAAATGATGCCCAATTACAAAGATCTCAAGCCAACGGAAGTCATTGGAAGAATTGTTGCTCGTGAGATGTCACTCAAGGATAAAGAGGAACTTCACAACAAATCAAGTGGCGCTTACAAAGCCTCATGTGAAGCCCCCACATAATCAAGTGAGAAGCAAACCTTCAATGAAGAATTGAACTTAATGGTGAAGAACTTCAACAAGTTCTACAAGAGTAGAAGCAAAGATAGAAGCTCCAAGTCAAGGTCCTACAATGACGAAAGATCTTCTAGTCGAGAGCGAAACTGCTACAATTGTGGAAGACCCGGACACTATTCCAATGAGTGTACGACTCCCTACAAGAGAAGAGAAGACTCTCCCAAGAGAAAAAGTAGAAGAGAAGAATCACCATCTAAAGAAAGAAGGAGTAGAGATGATCGTTATGAACGAGTACACTCACGGAGAAGCAAGGATTCGGAAACAAAAGAAAAGTCATCAAGGAGCTACACAAAACGAAGACATCAAGCTCATGTTGGTGAATGGGTATCCGGCTCCGACTCTGACAACCACTCCGGGAGAAGCTATCACTCCGATTCCGAATATACTCAAGATGAAGGTGTTGCCGGTCTAGCACTTGTGTCAACCAACTCCTACGACATATTTGACTCACCAAATGAAGGAGTTGGAACATGCTTCATGGCTAAAGGCCCAAAGGTATCACATCCCGAGTATGTTGATTTCAATAGTGATGAAGATGACTTGTTAGGTGATGATGATTTACTTGTTGACAACTCTAGTGATGAATACTATGATGAAACGTCAATTAATCATGCTAATCAAGATAAAACGAATGACAATGATAAGGATAAGATTGAGTCTCTAACTAAAGAACTAAACACTCTTAAGTTAGCTCATGAAACTATCTTAGGAGATCATCGAGAACTTTTAAGGACACATGAGAAATTACGCTTTGAAAAGCTCAACCTTGAGCAAGAGCATGAGTTCTTAAAAGCAATCGATGATGATCTTCGTAAGAAAAGTTCTTCTTACATTGCCAAGCGTTTACTCTTATCGACTTACATGCCTCAAGTCAAGTCTAGTAACAAGAACAAGAAAGATTCTTCCTCTAGTAGTAACAATGATCATGTTAAATCCAATATTGTTGCTTCTAGTAGTTCTCTTGATTCCACTAATGATTCTCTTAGCCAAGTTACACTTGAGCAAGAAAATAGCCTATTGAAGGGAATTATAGAGAAATGAGTTTACAAGAGCCTTGACAGAAGTAAGCAATTCGAGGAAATTGTACGCAAGCAAGGAAGGCACCGGAAGAATCAAGGTGTTGGTTTCGAACGAAAGTTCAATGCCAATGGAGTTGAGTGGGAAGAAGATCAATACCCCAAGACAAAGTTTGTTCCTCAACAAGAGAAGTATGATCCCACTTCTTTCAAAGGGACACAAGCTCAAGATGATCTTCCACCACAAGAATACAAGAAAAAAGACAAGGACAAGCTTCAAGAGGAAATTGATGCATTTGAAGAAGCTCCTAAGACCTCAGTCAAGTGGATTCCCAAGAATACTTCAAGTTCAACTTCATCAAGTACAACTACAACTCCAAGGATTCCCATGAAGATGGTGTGGATCCAAAAGAAGAAGAACTAGAGAGTTCTTGAGGGTGACTCCGCCGACATAGTTCACTCTTATCATTTTGGCAAGAACAAGTGCAATCAACTTCCACATCTTGCACTAGTTCAAGGAGTCACAAACCCTCTTGTTGGTAAGTCAAGGGACAAGGTAACCTAAAAGCTTTCATAGACATCATCTTGTGTGTGCATCACTCTATGTCTATGGATATTCTTGCTTGTTCCTTGTGGGACTAACCCATGTAGGTATTGAAAGTGCAACTCACTCCAATGGATAGCTCCAATTGATCTACATCAACATTGAGCATCCAGATCTTCAACATCTACATGAAGTCATGATCGACAAAACCCAAGGTTAGTTCATCCCTCTTAGGGGGGATATCACATCTAGGGGGAGCTTTACTCTAAGACTTGAGCTAAAGCAACTCTAATGGTGTGAAGACAACAATGCTTTATGTAAAAGTGGCAACCCCACTTGTGCTTAAACGATGAGTATGACCTATGATCAAATGTTCTCATTTGACTCCTAAGTCAATATACTCATATATAGATGACGTAGTCATCGCCAATTGCTTGATAGATGCTAGAATTGGTTGTGCATGCCTTGCCACATATTTCAATTGCCATTTTATTGTGTGAGCATGTTGTTGCATATTTTACTCATTTGAGGACATCCACTTGTTGTTTTGATTGATTGGTTTTCTTTTCTTTTGCCAAGTGGATGGACAAGAATGCCTAAGAACCCTCTCTAGCTATCTATGCTTTTCTCGTCTCAAACTCTATTCATGCTACATCACAAAATTTGATCAAGTCAAATTCAAACCACTCTGTGTGAGGAGCACTCGGAGTCCCCGATTTGTCATAGACTTAAACTTCCAAAACTTCTTTGTGCTTTTTGGTCTGACCAATTCCTCCATTTCGGTCATACCGAGATCACTAAGTCGATCTAGGTTTTCACCTCGGTGCAACCGATTTGAACTTTTCGGTCACACCGAGTTGCTATAACTGTCAACAGTTATGCATCTCGGTGCCACCGAGTTGTTCCACTCGGTCACACCGACAGGGTCGGGCTATATATACTCACGGGCAAAATTTTGGAAATTTCTCCGAAACCTCTTCGCCCGCGCATAGCTCGCTCTGCCTCCTGGGTCTCCGGATCGTCCTCCTCGTCGCCAGCCGCCTCCTGTTGCTGGTCTCCGCCGCCGTCAACGGATTTCATCTCCGCCGTTGCCACCGTAGCGAGTCCACCGCCGAACTAGGGTATGGACTCGATCACAGTGCTATCCCCGTCTGATTCCTAGCACATTGTGTTCATTATGACTCTTGCTACAATTGAAACACTCCTATCCAGTCAAATCAATCCGTAGAATAGTTGCGATTCGAAAATTTAGGTTTAGGTTTCTGCCGAAACCATCTCGGACCCACCGGGTTGCAGAACTCGGTTCCACCGATTCGGCCACGGCCATTGCACATGTGGTTCTCTGTCTGACCGAGAATTACAAATCGGTGAGACCGAGTTCAGGATTTTGTGAAATCCTAGCAGTCTCGCTGCCACCGAACTGTGACTCGGTCTGACTGAGTTCACTAGTTTTGGTTCTAAAAGCTGCTTTGGTATCACTGAGTTTGCAAATCGGTTGATCCGAAATGCTTTTTGTGGAAAACTAAAACTAAGTTTTTGACTCATTCTTTTGCAAAAATCTCTGCATTTTGTGATGCTCATCCACTCTATCTCATCTATAATCTATTCACAGGGTCAGCAGTCAGAGTTTGCAACATGTATGATTAGAGTGACAGCCAGAACAAATCTGAGGAGCAGGCTCATATGAGTGAGGGCACTAGTCCCTCTAGCAGCTCGGATGAGGGTAGCAGGAGCACCCCAAGCAACTTGCCTAAGGCTGCCACTAGAGCTAGCAATAAGAGAACTTCTGAATCAGAGGATGAGGATTATGTGGCAGAAGAGGAAGCCACATCTAAGAAGAAGGTGCTCAAGAAAGAGTATGGGTCAGCTGCAGTCACAAAGCCTGGAATGCACAAAAAGGCACCTGCAAGGAGAGTTCCTACTTCTAAGTCTAGGAAGGCTGTAACTGAAGAAACCATAAAATTTACCATGGAATCTGAAGAGGAAGCAGGTGGCCAAGACAAGAAGAAGAAGAGAGCCAGAACTACCACTGCCAGAGTTCTTGGCAAACCCTCCATGAGGAGAGACTCTGAGGGAGAAGAAGAAGAAGAGGTTGCTGCACCAGCACCCAAGGCACAGAAGCTTATGGGTGATGCCATAAGGACAGGGGCTACTTCATCTAAGCCCAAGGAAGCACCCGAAGCAGCCTCCAAGCCCAATAGTGCACCTAAGAGGAACACCAGGAACATATCTGCTGCTAAAAAGAACAAGGCTCCAGTGCCTGATATTGCTGAAGAAGAAGAAGAAGAAGAAGAAGAAGAAGAAGAAGAAGAAGAAGAAGAAGAAGAAGAAGAAGAAGAAGAAGAAGAAGAAGAAGAAGAAGAAGAAGAAGAAGAAGAAGAAGAAGAAGAAGAAGAAGAAGAAGAAGAAGAAGAAGAAGAAGAAGAAGAAGAAGAAGAAGAAGAAGAAGAAGAAGAAGAAGAAGAAGAAGGACAAGTTCTCAGGAAGCTCAAGCCCAAGATCCCAGACCACAATGATGCTCATCCTGTGGCTAAGGACATGAAAATTAGAAGAGACCCAGGGCTGAGGAAGTGGAGAGAAGCATATCCGTATGCTTCAAGGAGAAGAACTGCTGTGGATTACAGGTTTCACACCAAGGAACAGCAGGATTTCTATGAGACAGTGCTGCTGGATAAGAAGCCCATAGTGTGTGACATGAGATGGGTTGACTGGGAATATATCAAGGAGAACGAAGAACACTATCCTGGAGCGTATGACAGCTTCAGTGCTTGTGGAGTTGCAGACTTTGTTGGGCAAAAGCTCACAAAGTGGAATGAAGAGCTCATTATGCAATTCTACTCCACAACACATTTCTATCCAGATGGCAGGATAGTTTGGATGTCAGAAGGCACTAGATATCAGTCTACAGTTGCTGAATGGGCACATCTGATCAATGCCCCAGAAGAGCAGGAAGATGACTTGGATATCTATGCCAAGAAGAAGATGGATCACAATTCCATGTCAAATATGTACAAGGAGATCCCAAACAAAGCACTTGAAACCTTCAAGTTTGGCTCAGTGTACTTCCTTCTGTCAGGGCTGCCCACTATCAACTGGATTCTAAGGCACACTCTCTTTCCCAAGTCAGGTGATCACAAGATGATCCGAGGCCATGCAATAAACTTGCTTCATATATTTGATGTGCCACAAAAATTCAAGGTGATGAGCCTCATGGTAGAAACCATTAAGAGGACAGCAGCTGATCAGAAGAGGAGCTGTGGATATGCCCCACAAATTCAGGAGTTGATTAAGTCAAAGATGGGCACAGGCACATACCTGCTGGATAAGGAACACCTGCCCATCCATCCAGATTTTGAGGACAATCAAGTTGTCATGAATGAGAATGAACCATCATCTGCACATGCACAAGCAAAGAAGGAGAAAGCAAAGATGGAGAAAGCTGCCAAGATGCCAACTCAAGAGGAGGCATCTGAGTACTTCTTGAAGAACAAGGAGGAGCAGCTCAGTTACCTAATAGGATCCACTCTGAGGATTGAGAAAGGATTGGCCACCCTGACTCGAAACCAAGAGAGCTTGGAAATAATCATGGAACAAAAGTTCTATGACCTAGATGTGAAAGTAACTGAGATTCAGTCTGCCGTGGAGCAATTACAGGATGATATGCAGGAGAGGAAGGGCAAGATCACAACTGATGCATTTGCCAGAGTGCCCAGAGCTCAGAGATCGTCTGCAGTGCCAGCTCCTGACACCAGAGCCACCACTTCTGCACCAGCTACAACTTCAGTTCCACCAGCTCCAGCTCCTACCCCAGCAGCTCCAACCACTTCTGCTGAAGCCTTCGTCCTTGGCGTCATCCGGACTCCACCAACTGAAGACCAAGCCTGAGAGTCGTTTAGTACTATGCATTTTCTATGAACTTTTTGGTAACTTGTTGCCAAAGGGGGAGAAAAATGTATAGATCATAGGCTTAGAGAGAGAGAGAGAGTTTGCATTTTGTTCTCTCTTGTCTTCTTGGTTGAAACTTTATTTGCTTTTGAGTGCTTGAGATACTATGCCTTAATCTGTGAGACATTGATGATCATGTGTTTGATCATAAGCTACACTTAATGCTTGTTGGATGTTACTATCAGTTTATCCTTATTTTGATCATTCACTTTGCTTGGTGATGAGTGCATGTATTTAATTCTTATCATTTTGAGCGCTCCACCAAGATGTATGTGACATGAAAGAGTAACCCATGATCCTAACTCATTGTGCATTTGCAGTCCAAAGCAAATCTTAAAATATGCACAAATTTAGGGGGAGCTCTTGCTTATCACATACTTCTCAAAGCGACGATATCTTTCACTCTTATTATCATTTGTCGAAGCTTTGATCTATATGTTGTCATCAATTACCAAAAAGGGGGAGATTGAAAGTGCAACTATCCTGGGTGGTTCTGGTAATTCCTAACAACATATAGCTCATTGAGATAAGATTATTCCAAGATGAATATTTCAGGAAAAGCTCAATGGATGGCATGGCATGGATGACGAAAGTGGATCCCTCAAAATTATAAGGACAAAGGACTAGGTCAAACTTCAAGATCAAGACTCTACATTTTATATTTTAGTGATCCAAGATCACATTGAGTCTATAGGAAAAGCCAATACTATTAAGGAGGGATGAGGTGTTGCTTAATGAGCCTCTTGCTACATGTGCTTAGTGATATGCTCCAAAAACCCTCAACTACTTTACCACATCCACATTTGACCTAAACCAAAAGTCAAACTCGGCCTCACCGATTCTTTCTATCCGGCGCCACCGAGTTTCACTTGTCATAGCCATTGCCACAAACCCTAGCAATTCGGTTTCACCGATAGGGATCTCGGTCTCACCAAGATGGGATTGCAATTTCTCTGTTTCCCTTCGTAATGTTTCGGTCTAACCAAAGTGAGCGATCGGTCCCACCGAGATTGCAATGTAAACTCATTGTTTCCTTTTCGTAACATTTCGGTCTCACCGAAAAGAGCGGATCGGTCCCACCGAGTTTACCTGACCAACCCTTGGTTAGCTTATTACCAAAATCGGTCCCACCGAGTTTGTGTAATCGGTCACACCGAGATTACGTTATGCCCAAACACTAACCATATCGGTCCTACCGAGTTGCATCTCAGTCCCACCGAAAATCCTAACGGTCACTAGGTTTGCTGAATCGGTCCGACCGAGTTTAACGATTCGGTCCCACCGAGTTTGGCAGATAGTGTGTAACGGTTAGATTTTGTGTGGAGGCTATATATACCCCTCCACCCACTCTTCATTCGTGGAGAGAGCCATCATAACACATCTACACTTCCAATACACATGTTCTGAGAGAGAACCACCTACACTTGTGTTGAGCTCAAGATATTCCATTCCTACCATATGAATCTTGATCTCTAGCCTTCCCCAAGTTGCTTTCGACTCAAATCTTCTTTCCACCAAATCCAAATCCCGTGAGAGAGAGTTGAGTGTTGGGGAGACTATCATTTGAAGCACAAGAGCAAGGAGTTCATTATCAACACACCATTTGTTACTTCTTGGAGAGTGGTGTCTCCTAGATTGGCTAGGTGTCACTTGGGAGCCTCCAACAAGATTGTGGAGTTGAACCAAAGAGTTTGTAAGGCCAAGGAGATCGCCTACTTCGTGAAGATCTACCGCTAGTGAGGCAAGTCTTTCGTGGGCGACGGCCGTGATGGAATTGACAAGGTTGCTTCTTCGTGGACCCTTCGTGGGTGGAGCCCTCCGTGGACTCGCGCAACCGTTACCCTCAGTGGGTTGAAGTCTCCATCAACGTGGATGTACGATAGCACCACCTATCGGAACCATGCCAAAAACATCCGTGTCTCCAATTGCGTTTGAATCCTCCAAACCCTTCCCTTTACATTCTTGCAAGTTGCATGCTTTACTTTCCGCTGCTCATATACTCTTTTGCATGCTTGCTTGAATTGTGTGAAGATTGCTTGACCTGTGCTAAGATAGCTAAAGTCTGCCAAGAACTAAAATTGGGAAAAGGCTAGATTTTTATTTGGTCAAGTAGTCTAATCACCCCCCCTCTAGACATACTTCCGATCCTACACTAGAAAAAAATAAGGAGAGGACTTTCGGGACGGAGCGCCGCCGTCTCGAGGTGGAACTTGGGCAAGAGCACTTTTGCCCTCTGGTGGAGCGATTCCGACGGGGGAACTTCCCTCCCGGAGGGGGAAATCATCGTCATCATCATCAACAACAACTCTCCCATCTTGGGGAGGGCAATCTCCATCAACATGTTCAACAACACCATCTCCTCTCAAACCCTAGTTCATCTTTTGTGTTCAATATTTGTACCGGAACTATAGATTGGTGCTTGTGGGTGACTAGTAGTGTTGATTACATCTTGTAGTTGATTACTATATGGTTTATTTGGTGGAAGATTATATGTTCAGATCCAATATGCTATTTAATACGCCTCTGATCATGCGCATGACTATTATTTGTGAGTAGTTACTTTTATACTTGAGGTCACTGGAGAAATGATGTTGCAAGTAATCATGTGAACTTGATATGTGTTTGATATTTTGATGATATGTATGTTGTGATTCCCTTAGTGGTGTCATGTGAACGTCGACTACATGACAATTCACCATATTTGGGCCTAAGGGAATGAATTGTGGAGTAGTTATTAGATGATGGGTTGCGAGAGTGATAAGCTTAATCCCTAGTTTATGCGCTATTCCGTAAGGGACCGATTGGATCCAAAAGTTTAATGCTATGGTTAGAATTTATTCTTAATACTTTTTTCATAGTTGTGGATGCTTGCGAGGGGGATAATCATAAGTAGGAGGTTTGTTCAAGTAAGAACAACATCTAAGCACCATGTCCACCCACATATCAAATTCTCAAAGTAGTGAACACAAATCGAACCAACATGATGAAAGTGACTAGATGAAATTCCCGTGTACCCTCAAGAACGCCTTGCTTATCATAAGAGGCCATTTTGGCATGTCCTTTGCCTCAAAAGGATTGGGCTACCTTGTTGCACTTTTGTTACTATTACCGTTACTTGCTCGTTACAAATTACCTTGCTATCAAACTACTCGTTACTTATAATTTCAGTGCTTGCAAAGAATACCTTGCTGAAAACCACTTGTCAAGTCCTTCTGCTCCTTGTTGGGTTCGACACTCTTACTTATTGAAAAGACTACAATTGATCCCATATACTTGTGGGTCATCAGAGCCCTCCAAATATCCATTGCTGAAATGGTACATCTGCGTTGTGTAAGGCACGATACAAGGACTCCATCGTGAACTGTCCCGAAGGTTCTAACTTCCACCGGAATGAGTCCGGTTCCGAGGTCGGTGCAACATTTTGTAACAAGGCCACCAACCGTCCCCATTCATCCCTCTCAAGTAAACCGATGGAGCGGCAAAACTGGGGGCTGCATTGACAACCCCTCCAAATCTTGCTGACTAGTGCATTCAGAGTTGTTGCGATAGCGAACAGCCGGGGGAAAGCGGTAGCAGGCGGCTCTGGCCCCATCCACACGACTAACCAAAAGAAGGTGGATTGTCCATTACCAATATAGTGAATTGCCCCCAGGCACAACAGGTGTCTAATCTTTACAATCGCTTTCCAGAACGACGAGCCGTTTCTTCCTGATGCTATGGATATCGGGGCATGCTGTAAATATTTGTGTATGATGATGTCTAACCATAGGCCACCTTGGACGGTCAGCATTTTTCATGCCCACTTTACCATTAAACACCAATTCATGTGCTTGATATTTAAGATGCCGAGTCCGCCAACCTCTTTCGGCGCACAGATAGTACTCCAGTGTACCATATGATATTTTTGTTTCCCGAGTTCTTTACACCAAAAGAACCGGGATCGTACACTATCAAATTTTCCGTGGATACCATCTTGGAGCAGAAAAAATCACATGATGAGCATAGGCAAACTAGAGAGGCAAGAGCTGATCAACATGGTTTTGCCCCCTATCAAATTTTCCAAGGCTCCACCCGCCTAGCCACTCGATTAGTAAGGAAGAGAAAGTCCTTAGTGGTGAGATGCTCGTTGGTTAGTGGCATGCCCAGATATTTGATGGGCAAGGTGCCGAGTCTACAGTTCATAATGTGAGCCATTCTGAGTCGATGCTCCAAATTACCTTTAGTAACAAAAGCCTCACTCTTGTCACAATTGATCTTCATACGAGACATCGACTCAAAGCACATGAGCAGAAATTGAAGGTTCATGAGGCTAACTGGGTCATTCTTGATTATGATCAACGTGTCATCAACATATTGCAGGTGAGTGGTTCCCCCTTCCATAAGGTTAGGAAAAATTCCTTGGATATGGCCATCCTTCCTAGCCCACTCTAGGATGACTGTCAAAGCCTCGACCACAATGTTGAAGAGCCGAGGGGAGATGGGGTCCCCTTGCCAGACCCCTCGGGTATTCCGGAAATATGGCCCCAGCTCTCCATTGATGTTGATGGCCGTTTGCCCTCCTCGCACCATCTGCATAATCCAGCTCACCCAGAGCGGTGAAAACCCCCTTCAATCTCATGACCTCTTCTAGGAATTCCTAGTTAACTCGATCATATGCCTTCTCAAAGTCTAACTTCACGAACAAGAAGTCCTCCTTCTGTTGGGAAACTGTGTGAAGGATTTCATGGAGGACCGAGACCCCCTCTAGGATGCTCCTACCGCGGATAAATGCCGACTGGCTCTGACTAATGACCCGATTTGCAACTGGAGATAGCCGGGTGGCAAACCCCTTGACCAAAAGAGGGAATCCTACGTTTATTAGCGCAATGGGTTTGAACTGCTTAATAAGCTCCGCCCCTAGAGTCTTAGGAAGCAAAGTAATAATTGCGTAATTTAGTCTCTTTATGTCAATTCTGCCTCTCGTGAAACCATTCAGTAATTCAAACATCTGTCGCCCCACTAGGGACCAAAATTTCTTGTAAAACGTCACCGAAAACCCATCTGGCCCCGGAGCAGTATTTGTGCGAGTGGCTTTAAGGGCATATTCCAGTTCCACCATGGAAAATGGGGTCGTGAGCCACTCATTCGCTTCATCTGATACCTTGCCTCCATCTGCCTATGCAGTCACGGCGAGAGTGGCACCTCCACATTCGCCCGAGGCCAGCAACTCTCGATAAAAGGCATAAATATGTTGCAAGAGTGCCTCGGGATCTGAAATTGTAATGTTTCCGTCCCTTAGCACCGAGATTTGACATTTCCTTCGTCTGCTACTTGCACCTGCCTGATAGTATGCCATATTCAGATCCCCTTTGAGAATACAGTTTTGTGAGCCACGTTGTCTCGAGTAGATCTCCTCACGGGTTGTAATGAATACCAAGTCGTTTTCTAATGAATACCTCATTTTCCCGATTGCTTGTATCTCCTCATAGGTTAAAATTTTATAATGTAAGATGCATTTCTTGCAATTCGTTTTCTAGCCCTCCAGAAAAAACGAAAGTCTCCCTCATCTGATTGCTTGTATCTCTCCTTCTAGAAAAAAAGACAATATATCTTTCCCAATTGCATGTATCACTTTCTTTTCTAAGCTAATTGGTTACCTGCCGCTAATTAACAAATTGGCTAAGTATAATTTTGTCCTAAGTTCTCTACAATTTCATGCCTTCATCACCATGATGAAAAATTACACCTTACATAAAGAAACGAAGGGAGTATATAACATCTAAATTTGTGTGTCACAATGGCTAGGCTAAACCAGATATTGGTACCGTACAGAATCGCGTGAGTTTGCTGCTAGCCGCTGATACAACAAAATTTGTGCACATATACATTTATACACTAATAAGCATGATGTATTTCTCGATTTTAAAAAAAGAGGTCAGGAGTTTTTCTTTTAATACTTCAAGAAAACTACAATTTTGGTAAAACCTCAATTTAGAAGACGACGATATTTCTTTTATCCAAACACGTCAAAATATGTTAAACTAAAGTTTTTCTAGAAACCGTAGTACTCCCTCTGTTCTTTTATGTAATGCTATTTTTTGACAGGGTGATCAAGACATGAAATTATAGAGAACTTAGTACGGAATTACCCTTGGCTAATTCGTTGGTTAGAGGTTACCGGCTCCAAGCTCTTGTACATTGTACAACTATAAATAAAAATAGAGTCGGCATCTTGATCAACAAGAGTCTCAAGTATGGAGTGGTAGATGTCAAGAGGCAAGGGGACCGGATTATCCTGGTCAAGGTGTTCACTGGGACTTAGTTCTGAATGTTATCAACACATATGCCCCGCAAGTAGGCCACAAAAATAGCACCTAGAGGTAATTCTAGGAGGGTGCGTATTAACGAGAGGCTCTTCGTAGGAGGAGACCTCAATGGCCACGTGGGTAAATTGAACACAACTTTTGAGGGGTGCACGGATGCTTTGGATATGGCAGCATGAATCAAGAGGGAGAGGATGTCTTAAGGTTTGCTTTTAACCTACAACATGATCATAGCTAACACCCTCTTTAGAAACAGAGAATCTCATCTAGTGAATTTTAGTAGTGGACAACACTCTACCCAGATTCATTTTGTCCTCTGGAGATGAGAGGACATATGTGCTTGCCTAGATTGTGAGGTGGTACCTGGAGAGAGTGTTGTCCCTCAATATAAGCTTGTGGTGGTTGAATTTTGCTTTTGGATTCATGTCTAGTAGGATAAGCACACCAAAGTCGCCAGAACAAAGTGGTGGAAGCTCAAGGAGGAGGCAACTCCGGCTTTTAGTGTCAGGTTTATTGAGAAGGGTCCTTGGCGAGGAAGGAGGTTACACAAACAATATGTGTGAAGATGAAGACTTGCGTTCGGAAGGTAGCTTCAAAGAAGTTTGGGGTGACCAGGGTGAGTAGAAGTGAAGTTAAAGATACCTGGTGGCGAAACGATAATGTACAGAAGTTGATTAAGGAGAAAAAAGATTGTTTCACACATGTACACCTCGATAACAGTACAGACGATGTAGAGAAGTACAAGGTGGCGAAGAAGACTACAAAAGCCAACTGTGAGCAAAGCAATGGGTCGGGCGTATGATGACCTTTACCTGCGATTAAGCACAAAGGATGGAAAAAGGGGCATCTATAAGATGGACAAGATCCGAGAGAGAAAGATGAGGGATATCATTCAAGTCAAATGTATCAAGGACGGATTAGATAAGTTTCTGGTGAAGGGAGGGGAGATCAAACATGGACAGTAAGCTTACTTCGACAAGCTATTCAATGAAAAGAATGAGAGTTCTACCAATTGAGCTGGGGGTGGGGGGTTGCCTAAGGAACCAGGGCACTAAAAAGGGACTTGATTGCTGATAGGTCTCAAACGTATCTACAATTTTTTATTGTTCCATGCCATTATATTATCCTCTTTATATGCTTTTAATACTAACTTACATTATTTTTATGGACTAATGCTATTTGTGAGATGCATTGGGATTTCCCCCGAAGAGGAAGGGTGAAGCAATATAGTAGAGATCAGTATTTCCCTCAATGAGAACCAAGGTTATCGAACCAATAGGAGAATTACACAAACCCTAATGAACAACACCTGCACACACAAAAGCAAATACTTAAACCCAACGCGGGCAAGAGGGTTGTCAATCCCCTTGAACTCGTTACTTGCAAGGATTAAATCTTGTATAGGACTATAGGTAGATAGATAAAAAGAAAAGTACAATAAAAGCTATAAAATTGTAGCAAGGTATTTTTGGTTTTATTAATATGATTAAAGTAGACCCGGGGCTATAGTTTTCACCAGAGGCTTCTCTCTCGAAACAATAGCAAACGGTGGGTAGACAAATTACCGTTGGGCAATTGATAGAAAAGCGCATAGTTATGAAATTATTTATGGCAATGATCACATATATAGGCATCACATCCATGATAAGTAGACTGACTCCTACCTGCATCTACAACTATTACACCACCAATCGATCGCTATCCAGCATGGATCTATGGTATTATCGTATTTCCCTGTTCATGATAATCGTTTATTATCCATGCTATAATTGTATTGATCGGAAACTCAGATACATGTGTGGATACATAGACAACAACGTGTCCCTAGTGCGCCTCTACTAGACTAGCTCGTTGATGAAAGATGGCTATGGTTTCCTTAGCCATAGACATGAGTTGTCATTTGATAACGGGATAACATCATTAGGAGAATGATGTGATGGACAAGACCCAAACTATAAACGTAGCATATGATCGTGTCAAGTTTATTGCTATCATTTTCTGCATGTCAAGTATATGTTCCTATGACCATGAGATCATGCAACTCACTGACACCGGACGAGTACCTTGTGTGTACCAAACGTCGCAACATAACTGGGTGACCATAAAGGTGATCTACAGGTATCTCCGAGGGTGTCTGTTGAGTTGGCATAGATCAAGATTGGGATTTGTCACTCAATATGACGGAGAGGTATCTCAGGGCCCACTCAGTAATACAACATCACAAGAAGGTTGCAAGCAATGTGACTAATGAGTTAGCCACATGATCTTGTATTATAGAATGAGTAAAGAGACTTGCCGGTAACGAGATTGAACTAGCTATGGAGATATCAACGATCAAATCTCGGGCAAGTAACATACCGATAGACAAAGGGAACTACATACGAAATTAGTTGAATCCTTGCCATCGAGGTTCAAATGATAAGATCTTCATAGAATATGTAGGAGCCAATATGGGCATACAGGTCCTGCTATTGGTTATTGACCGTAGAGGTGTCTCGGTCATGTCTGCAAAGTTCTCGAACCCGCAGGGTCTACACACTTAACGTTTGGTGACAATATAAGTATAGTTGAGTCATTATGGTGGTTACCGAAGGTTGTTCGGAGTACCGGATGAGAACCCGGACGTGACGAGGAACTCCGGAATGGTCCGGAGGTGAAGATTGATATATTGGACGAAGGGTATGGGAGTCTGGAAGTGTTCCGGGGGTACCAGGTGATGGCCAGCATGTCCGAAAGGGGGTTTGGGGGGCCCCGGCAAGTGTTTGGGGGCCTCATGGGCCAAGGGGAGGGGGCAAACCAGCCCACTAAGGGATTGTGCGCCCCTCACCCTTTCCCATGTAAACAGAAGGGGTGGGGGCGCCCCCTAGGGCAGCCACCCCCTTTGCCTTGGGGGCCAAGGTTCCCGGAGGTGGGAGGCACCCAAAACTCATCTAGGGTTTTCCCCTGTGGCCGCTGCACCCCTAGATGGGATCTAGGGGCGCCCCCTCCTCCTCCCTTGTACTATATATAGAGAGGTGGAGAGAGGGCAGCCGCACCCATACAGATCTATTTGTGCCACGGCGCTGCTCCTCCTCTCCCTCATAGCCATCTTCTTCTCCGTAGTGCTTAGCAAAGCTCTGCTGAGATTTCTCCACCACCACCACCACCACCACGCCATCGTGCTGCCGAAAGACTCAAGCTACTACTTCACCATGCTCGCTGGATCGAGGAGGTGAAGGCGTCATCAAGCCATACGTGTGTTGAACGCGGAGGTGACATCCGTTCGGCACTAGATCGGAGTATGGGGGACGGATCGTGATTGGATCGCGAAGACGTTCGACTACATCAACTGTGTTTCTTAACACTTCCGCTTGGCGATCTACAAGGGTATGTAGATCCAATCTCTCCTCTCGTAGATGATCATCTCCTAGATTGATCTTGGTGAGCGTAGGATTTTTTTTGTTTCACATGTAATGTTCCCCAACACTGTTGCCTTGCTGTCTCCTCTCTTCACGTCTCGTATCCCCCCGAAGCTTCCAGGGTCTCTTATGTTCAGGAAAAAATCATCAAAAAGTTTCGTAGCGTTTGGACTCCGTTTGGTACTGATTTTCTAGAAACTAAAAACAAACAAAAAACAGCAGGTGCCACTAGCCACTAGGTTAATAGGTTAGTTCCCAAAAATGATATAAAATGGCATAAAATGCATATAAAATATTCATGATTGATAATATAATAGCATGAAACAATAAAAAAATTATAGATACGCTGGAGACATATCAATTAACTATTAATTTAGTGCCCACTATTAGTTCATATTTTTCTGCATGTTTTTGGTGTTGTAGGAAGCCAATCGACAAAGGTCAAAACTACTTGTCGATTTAATATGATTTTTTCGGGCAGCGAAGGACACATGAAACTTCGGGGAAGATCGAGAGGAGCCACATGGGGCCCACACGACCACCCGGTGCGCACTACCCCCTCGGCGTGTGACGATGACATGTACCTAGGGTAGGACAATAGACCTGGTCTAAGCACCCTACCCAAGGACATTGCCCTACAGTCAAAGGCATCCAACGGTCAGCAGATTCTACCGACTGGAATCACCACAGGACTCAACCCACTCGATGGAGTGTTCACTCGGATACCCCAATTCCATTCGACCATACCAAAATCCACTTGGAGAACAGAAGGTCTAAGGTCACTCTGAATGACAATGGTCGGGCGTTCACTCAATAGTCTTAATGGTCATTTATGTAACTTTAATGCTGGCATTACCAGTAATGTTCATATCTTTATGTACATTGAACTCTGTGTAACTGACGGTAGGAGGGGACTGGCAAACTCTCTATAAGCCACCCCCTCCTTAGGCACAAGAGTTCGCACCCCCTGTAACTTCACGCATAATCCAATCGACCGAGCTCCCGAGCACCGAGACGTAGGGCTGTTACTTCCACTGAGAAGGGCCTGAACTCGTAAATCTTGCGTGCACAACTTCACCATAGCTAAGATCATGCCTCCTCATACCTACCCCCCATTCTACTATCAGGCTTAGAACCACGACAGTTGGCCCTCACCATGGGGCAGGTGTCTTAGCGACTTTCTGGTGAGGTTGCAGTTTTTCCGATTCCCATCATCATGGTTTCGGGCGGTGGGTTGGCCGAGGGCCGCGAGATCCGTCTCGGCGCGCTCGCCTTTGTTGCCGACGACTCCGCCTGGCTCCAAGAAGCCCCCCTCGACGTCGAGACACTCCCCGTCCACGGGGCAAAGCACTTCCGCATGTGCGTTCGCGGCATCCTCCTGCGGCAGCCATCAACCCAGTATGGGTCGGCTCCCGCAGTTTCTTCGCTCCCCGCTGTTCGCTACCGTAAGCGATCTGGTCACTCGCGGCTTCAGCGGTGGGTAAAGCACGCAGTGGCACGCCAGTCGGCCACCCCCAAGTCGCAGCAGTCGAGCCTGATGAATCTCTCCACGGCCTGTTCGATCTGTCGACTGGCTCGGGCGTGTCGACCATCCGAGTGCGACAACAGCGATCCCGCGGCAGAAGTCTTGATGGTCGACACGCCGTGCAGCCCGCCTGGTTTCCATCACAACAGTGGCGGCGATGGCGGCGGCGATCCGTCGTGCATTCACGAAGAGTACCACCCTGAAACCCTTTCTTCACAGCAGAGGGAGGAGCTTCACCGCCGCAACATGGAGGCGCTCCACACGCCCATCGTTGGAGAGACCTTTGAGGCTCGGGCCTTGGAGGAGGCACGCCTCGCCAATTTGGCTGAGCGCACCCGACTGGAGAACCTTCAGCATGCACTCGACGATCGTGCTCGACAGCAGATCCCTGAGTCCAGTTGACGGCAGCGACAACTTTTCCCGCCTCAACCTCAGGTATACCGCACTCGGATTCAGAATCTCACAGTTGCGGGCCGTATGCCAGAGTCTATTCAGCCTTCCCAGACATAGGCTGGTAGGGGTTTGATGCAGATCCGGGCCTTACTCCGGGCAGCAGGAGAGAAGAACACAGCGGTGTCTCAGTCACGTAATAGAATTCATAGCAGATCTGTGATGGCTAACACAGTTCAGTTGGCCCACAACCCAAGATCGCCCCTGCGGCGTGAGGGACGTGGGCATCGGCAGGGTCGATACGTGGGTCGGAACCACGAGCAGTATGATCACCGACTTGGCTGTGATGACCATCGTCGGGTGCCCACCCCTCCTCCGAGGAGTGGATCATATGTGCCCCGACAATATGATGATAGGCGCCCGCACGGTGGAGAATGAAGGGTACCAGTTGACCCAAGGGAGCCAGTCTTTGATGCGAGATCGATTCTTGTTCAAGATCTGGTCGACAGGAACAGAGCACACAGAGAGGGACTTGACAGGGATCGCCCGATTGGCAACAGAGTTCATGTCTCACGTCCAGAGTGTTTCAGCAGAGCCATCAGGGCTGCAGAGATTCCTCCCAACTTCAGGTTGGCGACTGGAGTCGGCAAGTTCACTGGTGAGTCCAAGCCCAACACTTGGCTTGAGGATTACCGAGTGGATATGTAGATTGGTGGTGGCAATGGTGAGGTGGCCATGAAACATCTTCCTCTGATGTTGGAAGGTTCGGCCAGAGCGTGGCTGAATCAGTTTGCCCCAGGCAGTATATTCAGTTGGGAGGAGCTTTCCTGAGTGTTTTTCAGAACTTTTGAGGGTACTTGCAAGTGGCCAGCAGGATTGACACAATTGCAACATTGCGTACAAAAGCCTAATGAGACTCTGAGAGATTACATTCAGAGGTGGACCACTTTGCATCACACAGTGGAAAATGTATCTCAGCATCAAGCAGTTTGTGCCTTCAAGGAAGGTGTTCGGTATCGAGAGCTTAACCTGAAATTCGGACGGACGGGAGATATGTCTCTGACCCGGATGATGGAAATAGCCACACGGTATGCTAATGGAGAAGAAGAGGATCGACTCCGCAGTGGAAAGAGCAAACCAATCGGTCGGGACACTGGTGGAGGCAATTCCAATCGAAAAGAGAAACGTAAAGCTGAGCCTGCAGGACCTGGTGAAACTGCAGCAGTGATTCAAGGGAAGTCTAAAGGGAAACCTAAGGGGACCTGGACACCCAAGAAAGTGAAAGATCAAGCAGGGAATGATGTGTTAGATTTGCCATGTCACATTCATGTTGGGGAACGTAGTAATTTCAAAAAATTTCCTACGCACACGCAAGATCATGGTGATGCATGGCAACGAGAGGGGAGAGTGTTGTCCACGTACCCTCGTAGACCGAAAGCGGAAGCGTTAGCACAACGCGGTTGATGTAGTCGTACGTCTTCATGATCCGACCGATCAGGTACCGAACGTATGGCACCTCCGAGTTCAGCACAGGTTCAGCCCGATGACGTCCCTCGAACTCCGATCCAGCCAAGTGTTGAGGGAGAGTTCTGTCAGCACGACGGCGTGGTGACGATGTTGATGTTCTACCGACGCTGGGATTCGCCTAAGCACCGCTACAGTATTATCGAGGTGGACTATGGTGGAGGGGGCACCGCACACGGCTAAAAGATCAACTGATCAATTTTTGTCCCTCTGGGTTGCCCCTGCCCCCGTATATAAAGGAGCAAGGGGGGGTGCGGCCGGCCATAGGAGGAGGCACGCTGGAGGAGTCCTCCTCCCACCGGGAGTAGGATTCCCCTCTGAGGGAGTCCTGGATTAGGGGGTGTTCGGATAGCCGGACTATACCTTTAGCCGGACTCCAGGACTATGAAGATACAAGATTGAAGACTTCGTCCCGTGTCCGGAAGGATCTTTTCTTGGCGTGGAAGGAAAGCTAGGCGTGCGGATATTCAAGATCTCCTACCATTGTAACCGACTCTGTGTAACCCTAACCCTATCCGGTGCCTATATAAACCGGAGGGTAGTAGTCCGTAGGACAACCATCATCATACACAATCATACTGTAGGCTAGCTTCTAGGGTTTAGCCTCCTTGATCTCGTGGTAGATTTACTCTTGTACTACCCATATCATCAATATTAATCTAGCAGGAGTAGGGTTTTACCTCCGTCGAGAGGGCCCGAACCTGGGTAAAATAAAGTGTCCCTTGTCTCCAGTTACCATCCGACCTTGACGCACAGTTCGGGACCCCCTACCCGAGATCCGCCGGTTTTGACACCGACATTAGTGCTTTCATTGAGAGTTCCTCTGTGCCGTCGCGATCAGGAAGGATGCCTCTTCCCATCTTTAAAGACGGCGCCATTACGAAAGGAGCCTTGGCTGTCGGCCAAAGTCTCCGGCTAGGTGGTTTTCTCGCAACCGCCTGTTCGGCTGTTGCGCCGACGGTGACCTCCCGGGTCATCGAAAGCAACCTCCACATCAGCTCAGAACTCACCAAGCAATTGGATCCGATGGAGCTCTCTTCGGTTAACGAACTCCTCGATCGTATCGCCGCACTGGGCGTCGCCACAAATTACGACCAGGTTGGGCTTAAACCCGATATGAGAGAAATTAACTCTCCCCAGGTCACCCACCACGTTGCAGTGGTGGAGACACAATGCGGCGACCCTTCATCTATCTTAAGGACTAGCTACGTCCGAATCCCCGAACCCTCCATGCCGGATACCCGCGGAGGGGAGGATACAATCCAAGACCTGAGCATAAAATCAGGCAACAGGCTAGACTCATTGGATAACATCCAAGGCTCCGGATCTCAGAATTCGGATGTTCTTCGTCCTCCGAACAGTAAATTGGGTGAGGTCTCAAATTCGACGACACCCGCCCGCCCGATCATAAGCGATCTTTTCCAAATCAGGCAAACGCCCGAAGAAACAGTACATCATTACTGGGCCAGATTCCTCCTGGTTATGAACAGGATAAAGGAATGCCGCGAGGGAGACGCAATCTCAATCTTTTGCAGTAACTGCACGGACGAGGGAATACTTAACGCCGTAAGTCGTCGTAATATTACACGCTTTGCTGACTTGGCGTCCATAGTACAAAAGTACTGTGCGATGGAAAGTGCTCGGAAAACCGAAATAAAATTTTGGGATAATCCGGCCTTGAATAGCAATCCCATCCGAACTAAGAGGGTGCACCACAGTAAGGCACCCGGACTAAATACCAAAAAGTCAAAACCCTGTAGAGGGCATGGAACCGTACTGGAAAAGTGGCTAGATGGACCCTGCAAGATTCATATTGCAGAGGACGCCACTCCAACTCACAGCCTCAGGGCATGTTGGATAATCCGGCAGGTGGCCAAAATTGGCGAGGACCTCCTAATTCCAGAGGTCAAAGGAAACCAGCCCGAGAATTTCAGTTCCGTTCTCACAGTCTTTGAGACTTTCGCATCGAATAACATGTGAAAAAGAACACTCCGCAGCCTCACCGAAGTCTATCATGTGGCGACAATAAACCCATGGAGTAATACTGCTATCACCTTCAACGCGAGTGACGAACCTAAATTTCGAATAGCCAGAGCACCAACCGCATTGGTCCTCAGTCCCATAGTGGACGGCTGTCGTCTCGCAAAGGTACTCATGGATGGAGGCAGCGGATTGAACCTCATTTACGAAGAAACCCTTCAAAAGATGGAAATAGACTGGAACCGCATGGAGCGAAGCAGCACAACCTTTAGAGGAATAATTCCCAGTCAGGAAGCGCGCTGCACCGAAAAAATCACACTAGATGTGGTATTCGGCATGTCGGATAATTACAGGTCCGAACAAATCACCTTTCAGGTGGCCCCGTTCAAAAGCGGATATCACGCTATATTAGGACGGGAGGCATTCACAGTTTTCCAAGCTATACCCCATTACGGGTACATGAAGCTCAAGATGCCTGGGCCAAACGGAATTATCACTCTCGCTAGTGATCCGGACATAGCACTCCGCGCTGAAAACAAGACAGCCGCATTGGCCCTCGAGGCACTATCCGAAACCTTAGCGGCAGAAGAACTGACTGCGCTGCGATCCACGGTCAATAGAGACGATGTGATACTCGATAAGAGATCCAAATCCACATCCTTCAAACCAGCGGACGAAATAGTCAAATTCCAGGTCCACCCAACGGACCCCAGTAAAACAGCCTCCATCGGGGCACGACTGAACCCTGACGTAGACGCCGCACTGCGAGAGTTTCTACGGGAGAACTGGGACATCTTCGCCTGGCACCCCTCAGATATGCCAGGAATCCCATGCAGGCTGGCCAAACACAGCTTAAACATCTAGAAAGGATTCAAACCTGTCAAACAAGCCCTTCGGCGTTTCTCCGAACCAAAGAGACAGGCCATGGGAGAGGAGCTAGCCAAATTATTGGAGGCCGGATTCATCAGAGACATAAAACATCCGGACTGGCTAGCGAACCTAGTGATGGTACCAAAGAAGGACAAATCCTGGCGCCTGTGTGTCGACTTCAAAGACCTCAATAAGGCTTGCCCAAAGGATCCGTTTCCCCTCCCTCGAATAGATCAAATTATCGATGCCACTGCAGGACACGATTCGCTGTGCTTCCTCGACGCATACTCAATCCGGAAAAATGTGTTTTCGGCGTTCCAGCCAGAAAGCTCCTGGGCTTCATTGTATCCGGTAGAGGAATTGAAGAAAATCCAGCTAAAATCCGAGCTTTGTCACAATTGGACATCCCAAAAGACCTCAAACAAATACAGAAACTCACCGGATGCGTGGCGGCTTTAAGCCGCTTTATCTCCCGTTTGGGAGAGAAGGCATTGCCCCTTTATCGCCTCCTTAGGCGCACCGAACACTTCGAGTGGACGGACGCTGCAACGGCTGGACTCGAGGAAATAAAGGCCATCTTGGCAACAAACCCCGTCCTGGCCGCGCCGAATACTGGCGAACCAATGCTATTGTACATTGCCGCCACTCATCAAGTTGTTAGCGCAGTACTCGTGGTCGAACGGGTAACGGACGGACACAAACTCCCCCTTCAAAGGCCGGTTTACTACGTGTCCACTGTCCTCACACCATGCAAATCACGGTACCCGCATTACCAAAAGATTGCATACGCGGTGTTCATGGCATCCCGGAAGCTACGACACTACTTTCAAGAGTGTTCTATAACAGTAGCCTCGGAAGTACCACTCAACGATATTATCAACAACCGCAACGCAACGGGCCGGATAGCAAAATGGGCCATAGAGCTACTACCATTCGACATAACCTACCAACCACGACGAGCCATCAAATCGCAAGTCCTAGCCGACTTCGTCGCCGAATGGACAGAGGCCGAACTCCCTAAAGAGTACGACACATACTCAAACTGGATCATGCATTTCGACGGCTCCAAAATGTTGGCCGGACTGGGGGCTGGCGTCGTTTTGACGTCCCCTACAGGAGACACAGTCCAATATGTACTCCAAATTATGTACACGGACTCCAACAATGCAGCCGAATATGAGGCCCTTCTACATGGTCTCCGGATGGCAGTATCCATGGGCATTCAACGCCTGGAAGTACGTGGGGATTCAAGCCTTGCGATATCCCAGATAAATGGCGACTTCGACGCCAAAGACCCAAAAATGGTAGCCTATCGCAACGCCGTACTAAAAATGTCAGCTCGGTTCGAGGAACTAGAGTTTCACCATATAGCCCGAGAAAATAATCAGGCAGCGGACGTCCTGGCACACATCGGAGCAAAACGAGATGCCGTCCCCCCCAACATCTTCTTAGAAAGATTATTCAAACCATCTGTAGCATGGGAGGGGGAACCCTCGGATAACAGTCCGGACACAACCGCACAACCAGACGCCGAGCAATCTGACATAATCGGAGGCCCCGCCACCGAAATCACGCCTTCAGCCCACGTAATAATGGCGGTCATCGCCCCGTGGACAGAACCTTTCCTAGCCTACCTCATTAGGCAGGAACTCCCTGAGGACCAAAATGAGGCACACTGCATAGTGCGGCGATCTAAAGCCTATAAAGTCCACGAGGGAGAGCTATATAAGAGAAGTACTACAGGAGTCCTTCAAAGATGTATCTCCAAAGAGGAAGGGCGGAGTCTATTGGCCGAAATTCATGCCGGACTCGGTGGCCACCACGCTGCAGCTCGGTCCCTCGTAAGCAAGGCTTTCCGTACAGGCTTTTATTGGCCGACGGCCCGAGCAGACGCCCATGACCTAGTCAAACGATGCGTCGGTTGCCAGCTTTTTGCCAACCAAAGTCATATGCCACCCAATGCCCTCCAAACTATCCCCATAACTTGGCCTTTTGCGGTCTGGGGACTTGATATGGTGGGACCCCTTAAAGGTGGAACCCACAAGAAAAAATACCTACTGGTCATGGTGGATAAATTCACCAAATGGATAGAAGCCAAGCCTGTCAAGACGGCCGAATCCGGACCTGTGATAGACTTCATATCCGGGGTCGTACACCGTTACGGTGTCCCCCACAGCATTATCACCGATAACGGCACAAACTTCACCTCGGAGGAAGTAAAGCTGTGGTGCAAAAACATGGGCATTAAGCTTGATTATGCTTCTGTCTATCACCCACAAACAAACGGTCAGGTCGAACGCGCAAATGGTCTCATCATGAGCGGCATCAAACCCAGACTAGTGCGGTCCCTCAAGGAATCTAATACGCACTGGGTAGAGGAGCTCGACTCCGTGCTCTGGGGGCTGCGAACCACGCCAAATCGTACCACCGGATTCACACCATTCTTTATGGTGTACGGCGCAGAGGCAGTCCTGCCTTGCGACATAATTCATGACTCACCTCGAGTGCGCATGTACGAAGAAAGAGAAGCCGAGCTTGATCGGTAGGACAACCTGGATGCCTTAGAGGAGGAGCGCAACGTGGCTAAAGCCCGTTCTGCATTTTATCAACAGCAGGCTCGAAGATATCAAAGCAGAGAAGTACGGGCCAAAAATTACAACGTTGGCGAACTAGTTCTACGCCTGCCGGATGAGAAAAAGGACAAACTTAAGCCCAGATGGGAAGGTCCCTTCATAATTGACCAAGTCCTGACTGGTGGAGCGTACCGCCTGCTAGATGCGTCAGATAACCGACTCGAGCCGAACCCATGGAACGCCACACGTCTCCGAAGATTCTATGCCTAGCGCCGAACTCGGGGTTTGTCTCCTTCCTCTGTCCATTTTATATATTTTTTTCTTTCTGTTTTTGTCTCCTCCCACTCTTTCCTCTTATAGCCCTTAAAGGCTCATCATGCGACGCGCTACCCGCGCTCTGTAAACCTGGGGGCTTCTTTAACAGAAGCTTGTTTATATGGGTTTCACACCCAACGCATGCGTCAGACTTCCGCATGCACCTTTTCTTCACCATTATATGCATCGATATGACTTAAGTTTTGGCCAAGCTGGGTTGCCTGGCTCCTGTGCTTACCCCTACGTTCCCGATTGTTCGGCTAGGCGGTAAAGGGAGCACCTCTGCGATTGTTACTGCCGGATAAGCCGGATGTGTACCTCAGACTGGGTGAAGCTGAAAGCTAGCGTTCTTAAGGGAATATTCGGTCGGTGAACTAAAGATGAACCTTTTTTACTTATACATGCCCCCAGATGTTTTCCTGCACTTGCAGTCCGGACGTGCACTTCAGGGCACGCCACCCCAGCGAAAGGAACCCTTAACGGAACTATTCTCTCTGGAAGATGTTTCTTACTAACCATGTAATATAACATAACTAGTTGGGCACTTGTCTGATAAAGCACTAATGACCCCTACGCCTGGTCTCCACGCATACCTCGGTTCTTATATATCCGTTATGGTATTCGGACACACTCCGGACCGTCAGGTCCCGAGGTTGAAGCGAAAAGGTCGGCAACGACAAACGATCTACAATCCGGCTAGAAGGCATTTCACATGTCAATTATAAATTCCATAGTCATCTTGACTGATTGTATTCCTCCTCTATACCATCTAACAGACTGTCTAATTTACAGTCCTGCTGAGAATACTTTGCGGCCAATTCTACCTGGCCATACACTAAGCTCACAGGGATCTCCTTCCCGTCAGGCCCCACTGGTCCGACCTCGGCCATGTGATTGGGGTCAGACTTCGTAAAACGGGTCTTCACCATGGACCAGGCCTCCCTAGCGCCTTGTCGGCAGGCTGATATCTTCCACAATAGGGAGCGCCGCCGAACTCCCTTCAGCTTCTCCGCAAGCTCTCCAAGGCCCTCGGGCGTGGGGTGGGAAGGCCATAAGGCTTGGGCAACACCTCGCATCGCCTGCCGAATTCGCTCGTGCAGTTGCAGGAGTTCGGGAAGTAGGTCACCCGTAGAACCGGGCATCTCCTCTGCAGGACGACCTGTGAGCATACCTACAGACAATACTCTGTTATTCGACTTCCTCGCCGAACTCATTCTTCAAAGTTCGTTCAAGCACTTACTAAATATGCCGCGTCGAAGCCGCTGATTCTCCTTCATGGAGTCCGACAGCTGGCCACAAACGTCCTTCAGTTCAACATCCAGCTTGGTGTTGGCATCCTGAAGATCATTCTTCTCTCGCCTCACCCTTGTCAACATACTCTCACCAACCTTTAACCGGCGTAAGAGTTGTTGCCTCTCCGGATCAAGTCCGGCGTCATCTGCAACATGAATTGTCATAATTGCACCCATGCCGCACAATACTAATCTTTCGAAGTGTATCTTACTTGAGGGGGTCCCTTTGGGCTCCCCTGTTGCGGCTAGTGCGGCTTCTAGTTGGGCCTTGCACTTTTCCAGCTCCTGGGATAGTACGGTGTTCTTCTCAGTAAGAACCTACATGTTATATGATCCTTAAACCAGTTACTTTAACTGTTTCAAGTCTCGGGGGCTACTGGTATATATATATTTAATCAAAATTTTCTTACCCGTATGTCTTTCACATACTGTTCCATGGCTTTGGCTAAACCATCTTGAGTGGCACGAAGGTACGCATCTCCCGAATTAAAGGCATCTAAAGCCTCTCGGGAGAAACAGGCGTCGCGCAGAACTGTCCGGCGACGCCTGTGGTTCATGTCACTCTCCACTTCTGAATTAGTGGCAGATAGCCGGTCTGCATCCTCTGTTGGAGGGGCGTCCGGTACGCGCCTGGTGCTCGTCCCCGCTTCGGGACCAAACGTTGGAGCCTGGCTGGTGGAGGCGCGGTTGGCAGCCTCTCCGGATACAGTCCGGCGAGGCCTCTTCGTCCTGGAAACAGCGCGGATGTTAACATGCCTTGACAGAATAACACCAGGGAAACAAAGGGCGCGTTATACCTTTGTGCCGAAATCTCAGTCCGGACTACATTTCTTTTCGCCCCACGGGGCCCTACGGCCCCTAGTTGGCTGGCCGCTGCAGGTTCGGCCTCCCGCCTCGGAAATCTCCCCTGCAAAATACGGTTGTCATTTGAAACGCCAGAATATGTGAATGTGGAATCTCTCTTGAGGGAATAAATAGTCCGGTTTCTGTCACCTGGGAAGCCGGGATTAACCCGGGGTAATCGGCCGTAATGGCCACCAAGGTATTGTCCTTGCTTAACTGGTGGAACACCCCGTCGATGAGCTCCACCGATATGTCCGGATCCTCTTCGGAGTCCGGATCGAGGGACCGTTTTGGGTCCTCAGGCTGTGGAGGGCAGCTGTTGATATCCTTTACCTCCCGTCGTAGCTCCTGCATTGAAATCGTCAGATTACGTATCTAGTCATGGGAGCATTAAATAAACAGACAAGTGCAATTGTTCACTTACCCAACATGGAGGTCCGTACATGGTGAATCCGGCCCGCAGGTTGACGCGGAGGAAGTCCTCCTTTTCTCCCTTGTACAAAGATGTTAAAATCATTACTAGAGCGGCAGGTGTGGCTAGACCCTTACGGCCGTAACGGGTGGCGTCATCCTCCCCGTTGAAATCCCACATGGGGTGGCCTCTATATTGAAGCGGTTGCACCCCCCGCATAATGCATGTGGCCATGACTCCAATCATGGTTAGTCCGGAATGAGCCAACAATCTTATCCGGCCCATCAGATAAAGGACGTCTCTGTCGTTTTCTCTCCGAGAGCTTCGCGGACGCCAGCTCAAGCGTTTCTTCAATGGAGCGCTGTTAAATTCGGGGAGACCGACCCGGATAGGGTCCAACAGCGGGACATCATCTATGTAAAACCATTCTGAGGGCCAGTCCTCGGACGCCTCTTTTGGGGTTCCGGATGGGTATCCGGTCCCGGCGATGCGCCATACCTCGGCTCCGCCCACTTGATATATGGACCCCTTTTGAGAGCGGGGCACCAAGCAGAACAACCTCTTCCACAACGCAAAATGAGCCTCGACGCCTAAAAATAGCTCGCAAAGGGCAACGAAGCCCGCAATATGTAGTACGGAGCCGGGCGTGAGATTGTGCAGCTAGAGGCCATAGAACTCCAGAAGCCCGTGGAGGAACAGATGAATTGGAAATCCCAGTCCCCTTCATAAATAAGGGACGAGGCACACCCGCTCTCCTTTAGAAGGATTGGGGATGCTCTCCGCTTGCTTTCCGCCATTATAGGTGGCGAGTCCGGATCGGACCGGGACCATACATGCCTGTGGAAGGAATCCCTTGGCCTGCAGCGACACTAACTCGCTGTGTGGGATGGTGCAACTCTCCCAGTCTCCGGATTTAGGACTGGAGGGGCGAGAGGAGGAGCTGCGACGACTGGCCATGTTGGAATGGGCCTTTGCTGGAGACGCTCTGATGATAACTCGCGGAGGGGAGAAGATGTGGTCTGGATCTAAATCCCCTTCCCGTTAAATAGGCGGCTCGTTTATGTGACTAAGGGTGTGGATGTAAAAACACCCCGGGCTTTTCGCATTCGTTCAACATGTGGAAGACGGCCATTATTGGGCACTGAAGCCGAGGAGCGCTACATTACAAAAATCGGACATTATTCGGACAGGTACACAGGATTCGGAGGAGGAACCCGCCTTGTAATGCCGAAGACAACTTTGCGCGCCGGACTCGTCGTCATTGAAGCCTGGTTCGGGGGCTACTGAGGGAGTCCTGGATTAGGGGGTGTTCGGATAGCCGGACTATACCTTCAGCCGGACTCCAGGACTATGAAGATACAAGATTGAAGACTTCGTCCCGTGTCTGGAAGGATCTTTTCTTGGCATGGAAGGCAAGCTAGGCGTGCGGATATTCAAGATCTCCTACCATTGTAACCGACTCTGTGTGACCCTAACCCTATCTGGTGCCTATATAAACCGGAGGGTAGTAGTCCGTAGGACAACCATCATCATACACAATCATACCATAGGCTAGCTTCTAGGGTTTAGCCTCCTTGATCTCGTGGTAGATCTACTCTTGTACTACCCATATCATCAATATTAATCTAGCAGGAGTAGGGTTTTACCTCCGTCGAGAGGGCCCGAACTTGGGTAAAATAAAGTGTCCCTTGTCTCCTGTTACCATCCGACCTTGATGCACAGTTCGGGACCCCCTACCCGAGATCCGCTGGTTTTGACACCGACACCCTCCTTTTTCCTAGTTGGATTAGGACTTGGGGGGAAAGAGTGGAGGAGAAGGAAGGAAGGGGGGCGCCACCCCCCCTCTCCTTGTCCTATTTGGACTAGGGAGGGAAGGGGCGCGCGGCCAGCCCTTGCTTCCTCTCCTCTCTTCCACCTAGGCCCATTAGGGCCCATTAAGCTCCCGGGGGTTCCGGTAACCCCTCCGGTACTTCGGTAAAATCATATTTTCACCCGGACCACTACCGATATCCAAACATAGGCTTCCAATATATCAATCTTCATGTCTCAACCATTTTGAGACTCCTCGCCATGTCTGTGATCACATCCGGGACTCCGAACAACCTTCGGTACATCAAAACATATAAACTCATAATAACTGTCATCATAACGTTAAGCGTGCGGACCCTACGGGTTCAAGAACTATGTAGACATGACTGAGACACATCTCCGGTCAATAACGAATAGCGGAACCTGGATGCTCATATTGGCTCCCACATATTCTACGAAGATCTTTATCGGTCAAACCGCGTAACAACATACATTGTTCCCTTTGTCATCGGTATGCTACTTGCCCGAGATTCGATCGTCGGTATCTCAATACCTAGTTCAATCTCGTTACCGACAAGTCTCTTTACTCGTTCCATAATACATCATCCCGCAACTAACTCATTAGTTGCATTGGTTGCAAGGCTTAAGTGATGTGCATTACCGAGAGGGCCCAGAGATACCTCTCCGACAATCGGAGTGACAAATCCTAATCTCGAAATACGCCAACCCAACGAGTACCTTCGGAGACACCTGTAGAGCACCTTTATAATCACCCAGTTATGTTGTGACGTTTGGTAGCACACAAAGTGTTCCTCCGGTAAACGGGAGTTGCATAATCTCATAGTCATAGGAACATGTATAAGTCATGAAGAAAGCAATAGCAACATACTAAACGATCGTGTGCTAAGCTAACGGAATGGGTCATGTCAATCACATCATTCTCCTAATGATGTGATCCCGTTTAATCAAATGACAACTCATGTCAATGGCTAGGAAACATAACCATCTTTGATCAATGAGCTAGTCAATTAGAGGCATACTAGTGACACTCTGTTTGTCTATGTATTCACACATGTATTATGTTTCCGGTTAATACAATTCTAGCATGAATAATAAACATTTATCATTATATAAGGAAATAAATAATAACTTTATTATTGCCTCTAGGGCATATTTCCTTCAGTCTCCCACTTGCACTAGAGTCAATAATCTAGATTACACAGTAATGATTCTTACACCCATGGAGCCTTGGTGCTGATCATGTTTTGCTCGTGGAAGAGGCTTAGTCAACAGGTCTGCAACATTCAGATCCGTATGTATCTTGCAAATTTCTATGTCTCCCACTTGGACTAAATCCCGGATGGAATTGAAGCGTCTCTTGATGTGTTTGGTCCTTTTGTGAAATCTGGATTCCTTCGCCAAGGCAATTGCACCAGTATTGTCACAAAAGATTTTCATCGAACCCGATGCACTAGGTATGACACCTAGATCGGATATGAACTCCTTCATCCAGACTCCTTCATTTGCTGCTTCCGAAGCAGCTATGTACTCCGCTTCACACGTAGATCCCGCCACGACGCTTTGCTTAGAACTGCACCAACTGAAAGCTCCACCGTTCAATGTAAACACATATCCGGTTTGCGATTTAGAATCGTCCGGATCAGTGTCAAAGCTTGCATTAATGTAACCATTTACGATGAGCTCTTTGTCACCTCCATAAACGAGAAACATATCATTAGTCCTTTTCAGGTATTTCAGGATGTTCTTGACCGCTGTCCAGTGATCCACTCCTGGATTACTTTGCTACCTCCCTGCTAGACTTATAGCAAGGCACACATCAGGTCTGGTACACAGCATTGCATACATGATAGAGCCTATGGCCGAAGCATATGGAACATCTTTCATTTTCTCTCTATCTGCTGCAGTGGTCGGGCATTGGGTCTTACTCAACTTCACACCTTGTAACATAGGCAAGAACCCATTCTTTGCTTGATCCATTTTGAACTTATTCAAAACTTTGTCAAGGTATGTGCTTTGTGAAAGTCCAATTAAGCGTCTTGATCTATCTCTATAGATCTTGATGCCCAATATGTAAGCAGCTTCACCGAGGTCTTTCATTGAAAAACTCTTATCCAAGTATCCCTTTATGCTATCCAGAAATTCTATATCATTTCCAATCAGTAATATGTCATCCACATATAATATCAGAAATGCTACAGAGCTCCCACTCACTTTCTTGTAAATACAGGCTTCTCCAGAAGTCTGTACAAAACCTAATGCTTTGATCACACTATCAAAGCGTTTATTCCAACTCCGAGAGGCTTGCACCAGTCCATAAATGGATCGCTGGAGCTTGCACACTTTGTTAGCTCCCTTTGGATCGACAAAACCTTCCGGTTGCATCATATACAACTCTTCTTCCAGAAATCCATTCAGGAATGCAGTTTTGACATCCATCTGCCATATTTCATAATCATAAAATGCGACAATCGCTAACATGATTCAGATAGACTTAAGCATCGCTACGGGTGATAAGGTCTCATCGTAGTCAATCCCTTGAACTTGTCGAAAACCTTTCGCAACAAGTCGAGCTTTATAAACAGTAACATTACCGTTAGCGTCAGTCTTTTTCTTGAAGATCCATTTATTCTCAATTGCTTGCTGATCATCGGGCAAGTCCACCAAAGTCCACACTTTGCTCTACATGGATCCCATCTCAGATTTCATGGCTTCAAGCCATTTTGCGGAATCTGGGCTCACCATCGCTTCTTCATAGTTCGTAGGTTCATCATGATCTAGTAGCATGACTTCCAGAACAGGATTACCGTACCACTCTGGTGCGGATCTTACTCTGGTTGATCTACGAGGTTCAGTAACAACATGATCTGAAGTTCCATCATCATCATTAACTTCCTCACTAATTGGTGTAGGTGTCACAGAAACCGTTTTCTATGATGAACTACTTTCCAATGAGGGAGAAGGTACAGTTACCTCATCAAGTTCTACTTTCCTCCCACTCACTTCTTTCGAGAGAAACTCCTTCTCTAGAAAGGATCCATTCTTAGCAACGAATGTCTTGCCTTCGGATCTGTGATAGAAGGTGTACCCAACAGTTTCCTTTGGGTATCCTATGAAGACACATTTCTCCGATTTGGGTTCGAGCTTATCAGGTTGAAGTTTTTTCACATAAGCATCGCAGCCCAAACTTTAAGAAATGACAACTTTGGTTTCTTGCCAAACCACAGTTGATAAGGCGTCGTCTCAACGGATTTCGATGGTGCCCTATTTAACATGAATGCGGCCGTCTCTAAAGCATAACCCCAAAACGATAGCGGTAAATCAGTAAGAGACATCATAGATCGCACCATATCTAGTAAAGTACGATTACGACGTTCGGACACACCATTATGCTGTGGTGTTCCGAGTGGCGTGAGTTGCGAAACTATTCTGCATTGTTTCAAATGTAGACCAAACTCGTAACTCAAATATTCTCCTCCACGATCAGATCGTAGAAACTTTATTTTCTTGTTACGATGATTTTCAACTTCACTCTGAAATTCTTTGAACTTTTCAAATGTTTCAGACTTATGCTACATTAAGTAGATATACCCATATCTGCTTAAATCATCTATGAAGGTGAGAAAATAACGATATCCGCCACGAGCCTCAACATTCATCGGACCACATACATCTGTATGTATGATTTCCAACAAATCTGTTGCTCTCTCCATAGTACCGGAGAACGATGTTTTAGTCATCTTGCCCATGAGGCACGGTTCGCAAGTACCAAGTGATTCATAATCAAGTGGTTCCAAAAGTCCATCAGTATGGAGTTTCTTCATGTGCTTTATCCCGATATGACCTAAACGGCAGTGCCACAAATAAGTTGCACTATCATTATCAACTCTGCATCTTTTGGCTTCAACATTATGAATATGTGTATCACTACTATCGAGATTCATCAAAAATAGACCACTCTTCAAGGGTGCATGACCATAAAAGATATTACTCATATAAATAGAACAACCATTATTCTCTGATTTAAATGAATAACCGTCTCGCATCAAACAAGATCCAGATATAATGTTCATGCTCAACACTGGCACCAAATAACAATTATTTAGGTCTAATACTAATCCCAAAGGTAGATGTAGAGGTAGCGTGCCAAACGCGATCACATCGACTTTGGAACCATTTCCCACGCGCATCGTCACCTCGTCCTTGGCCAGTATTCGCTTAATCCGTAGTCCATGTTTCGAGTTGCAAATATTAGCAACAGAAACAGTATCAAATAGCCAGGTGCTACTGCGAGCTCTAGTAAGGTACACATCAATAACATGTATATCACATATACCTTTGTTCACCTTGCCATCCTTCTTATCCGCCAAATACTTGGGGCAGTTCCGCTTCCAGTGACCAGTCTGCTTGCAGTAGAAGCACTCAGTTTCAGGCTTAGGTCCAGACCTGGCTTTCTTCTCGTGAGCATCAACTTGCTTGTTGTTCTTCTTGAAGTTCCCCTTCTTCTTCCCTTTGCCCTTTTTCTTGAAACTAGTGGTCTTCTTGACCATCAACACTTGATGCTCCTTCTTGATTTCTACCTCCGCAGCCTTTAGCATTGCGAAGAGCTCGGGAATCGTCTTATCCATCCCATGCATGTTATAGTTCATCACGAAGCTCTTGTAGCTTGGTGGCAGTGATTGGAGAATTCTGTCAATGACGCTATCATCCGGAAGATTAACTCCCAGTTTAATCAAGTGATTATTATGCCCAGACATCTTGAGTATATGCTCACTGACAGAACTATTCTCCTCCATCTTGCAGCTATAGAACTTATTGGAGACTTCACATCTCTCAATCCGGGCATTTGATTGAAATATTAACTTCAACTCCTGGAACATCTCATATGCTCCATGACGTTCAAAACGTCGTTGAAATCCCGGTTCTAAGCCGCAAAGCATGGCACACTGAACTATTGAGTAGTCATCAGCTTTGCTCTGCCAGACGTTCATAACATCTGGTGTTGCTCCTACAGCAGGCCTGGCACCCAGCGGTGCTTCCAGGACGTAATTCTTCTATGCAGCAATGAGGATAATCCTTTACGGACCCAGTCCGTGTAATTGCTACCATCATCTTTCAACTTTGCTTTCTCAAGGAACGCATTAAATTTCAACGGAACAACAGCACGGGCCATATATCTACAATCAACATAGACAAGTAAGATACTATGAGGTACTAAGTTCATGATAAATTTAAGTTCAATTAATCATATTACTTAAGAACTCCCACTTGGAAAGACATCCCTCTAATCCTCTAAGTGATCACGTGATCCAAATCAACTAAACCATAACCGATCATCACGTGAAATGGAGTAGTTTTTCAATGGTGAACATCACTATGTTGATCATATCTACTATATGATTCATGCTCGACCTTTCGGTCTCAGTGTTCCGAGGCCATATCTGCATATGCTAGGCTCGTCAAGTTTAACCCGAGTATTCTGCGTGTGCAAAACTGGCTTGCACCCCTTGTAGATGGACGTAGAGCTTATCACACCCGATCATCACGTGGTGTCTGGGCACGACGAACTTTGGCAACGGTGCATACTCAGGGAGAACACTTTTATGTTGAAATTTAGTGAGAGATCATCTTATAATGTTACCGTCAAACAAAGCAAGATAAGATGCATAAAAGATAAACATCACATGCAATCATTATAAGTGATATGATATGGCTGTCGGGGCGGACTGCGTCCCCCGCGAGCACCTATGGGGCCGGAGCCCCTTTCGTTGTCCGGTGAGGGGGGCGGAGGGAGCACAGAGAGCAGATCGAGGCGAGCACACGGGCGGTTTACCCAGGTTCGGGCCGCGATGGACGCGTAAAACCCTACTCCTGCTTGGTTGTATTGAATTGGGGAGCTCGGGAGCTTGGAGAGCTAGCTGCACCGAGCGTATGGCTGTCTGGATTCCCAACCTCCGAACCTCAGAACCCCGAACCCCCTCTACGTTGCACACGGGCCTCCTTTTATAGCGCAAAGGGGTCACCGACAGGTGTCAACGTAGGAGAAAGGGGTAAAAGTGTAAAAGGGGTGGTAGCTGTAACAGTGCGGGAACGGTGGCGCTACAGTGCGGCACAGTGCTATCATACCTACTTCTGACGGTAGGGGGCAAGGGCATTAAATGCCCGTCACGGTCGCCCGGGCAGCACCGAGGCGGACCGTTAGGTGCGCCACCGTTCGCCACGATGGCGGCTGCATGCCACCGCATGCCCCAGGCTGCGCGGTGCCTCGCCACGTGCCCTTGGGGGAAATCCCGGAGTGACGCGTGGGCGGGCGAGCTGGAGCGCAGTCCTGAGGTGGCGATTTTGCCGCGGCAAGTGGCTTGCCGCGGGGGTCGTCTTCCTGTGCCTGATAGCTTGCCGGCTATCAGGCCTTGCCGGGGCGCATGGCGCGCCGTGGCGGGCTTCTCTTGTGGTGCCTGGGTTCGGCCTTCCCGACAAGCTCCTCTTGTCGGGGTCTCGATCTTCTGTCTCGTATACTTTGTTCTTGGATGGCCTTTCATGGGCTCAGTCGTCCCGGCAAGCTCCTCTTGCCGGGGTCTTGTCTTCTTGGCCCGGCAAGCTCCTCTTGCCGGGGCCTTGTCTTCTTGGCCCGGCAAGCTCCTCTTGCCGGGGGCCTTGTCTTGAATGCTTGGTCTTCTCTTGGCGCTTCCTGGGCGGGCCTTGCCGCAGGGTGCTACAACTGCCCGTGCACAAGTCTGGGGTACTGAGGTACCCCTACTTTAGTACACCGACAGGAGCCCCCGGGCCTGGGCCACACACGGTGCCGAGCGTCGTTGGGCCAGGCCCTCACAGTGCACGGGCACGCATGGCCTTGGTCGCGCTGCTCCTTAACTCCGCACCCGTCGCTCCTTCCCCAGGCGGCGCGCGCTTATCGCGGCGTCGTGGGGGCGGGGCGTGCGGGGTGAGCGTGACGTGGGTGGCGTGCGCGGGGCTGAACCGCGCAGGCGCGCGTCTCGTCGCGCACGTTCTTGATGGTAAGGACGGAGTGTCCGCCACTTCCCCATATAAGGCAGAGGAAACGGGAGCGGCTCCCCTCCTTCGCCTTTACTGCGTCCTCTCCCGTCTCCAGAGATCCCATCTGCGCTCCGCCTCCATATTTCCTCCGCCGCTCGCTCGCACTTGCGGTGCTACCGGATTCTTCGTCTCCCTTCCCTTGCCGCCTCCGCCATGGCCCCGAAGACCGAGAAGGCGAAGGCGGAGAAGACCAAGAAGGAGAAATCGGAGCACGCGGCGATGCTCACCTTGCTGCGGAAGCAGAACCTCGTCTTCGCGCCGAAGCTCAGCGCGCGGGAGCTCTGGAACAAGTACTACTTGTTCTGGGCCGAGGAGACCAAGGCGCATCCCCGCACCCGAGTCTATCCGTCCGCCGCCAAGGGCAACTACCCCGGCGGGTATTATTTCTTCGCAGCCTTCTTCCACTGCGGTCTCTGCCCTCCTTTTTCTGACTTCTTCTGCGACATAATGAACACCTTCGGCCTCCACCTTCTTGACTTCACTCCCAACGCCGTCCTCACGATGGCGGTTTTCGCGCATATGTGCGAAAACTATATTGGGGTGTATCCAAACGTCGCGCTTTTTAGGCACTTCTTCATCCCTAGAGTAGAGGCCGGCGCCCCCCTCGCCGGAGGGATATCTTGGGTCTTCCGCCTGAACAAGAAGGATTCCTACTTGCCGGGGGAGCTCCGCGGCAAATGGGAGGAGTGGCGCGCCGACTGGTGCTGGGTCGTCGAGGACCAGCCGCAACCTTTCACCGCGCCGCGCGCAACTCCTATTATGCGCGGCAAGGATTGGAGCGAGCTGGATTCGGACGACTGCAAGCTCAACGCCGCCCTCATCAGGATTCTCCATCTTCGGTCAGCGAGGCTGTCCGTCGGAGAGGTGGGCGCAGACTTCCTCCGCCGCCGCATCGCCCCTCTTCAAGATAGGAAGAGGCCAGCCTGGGAGTATAGCAACGCGGCGGACATAATGAGGCTGCGCCCCGGGCTCAACTTCAACTTCACGTCGGTGGAGCTGAAGGGGATGGTCCGGGAGCTATTCAAGCATGACCCGGCCCACCCAGAGTGGTTTAGGGAGCCCCGGGGAGTTGTGCCTCTTTGCAACAGCTCGGCCCGGGATTCCCTTCGCGCCATGATGCCCGCGTGCGACTCGCACGGCGTCGACCGCACGTGGATTCCGCCCAAGCCAGACGTCATCTTGAACTTCTTCGACAACCTGGCGGAGGTGGCGAAGAAGAAGGACGAGGCCCAGGGGCTGACGCGGGACACCACCGCGCGAGAGGCAGCATGCATAGCTTCTTGGGCCGAAGAGGCCACCGCAGCCGCAGCGGCCGGGGAGTTCGGCTTCTCGCCCGAGGAGGCGGAGGCCGCGGAGGCGTCCCGCCAAGCGGAGGTGGCGGAGATCTGCAGACTGCTGAAGCTGCCCCCCGACGAGCTCGCCGGGGTTCCCTCTCTGAGGCACTCCGGGATCCAGGGGATCTTGATCGAGGCTGCGGCGAGGGCCACCACCGCCGGAGGACAAGGGGCCACAGCGCAGGACGCTGGGTCCAGCGGGCTTGCCGGGGTGGAGGAGGAGGGCGGTGGTGACGACGACTCCGACGGATCCTTGGAGCTCTACGCCGATGACCGTCCCTCAGCGTCGGAGACCTCCTCGTCCCGTGT
This sequence comes from Aegilops umbellulata, assembly GCA_032464435.1. Lineage (NCBI taxonomy): Eukaryota > Viridiplantae > Streptophyta > Magnoliopsida > Poales > Poaceae > Aegilops > Aegilops umbellulata. The sequence goes on along the minus strand of CP136057.1, from coordinate 129,813,159 downwards.
AAGCCCCCGGCGTTCTCCAGCGAAGCGTCTCCGCAGGACGGCGATGGGGGCAAAGGCGCCGGCCTCCCGGCAACAACCACCCCGCCAAGCGGCACGAGCCTCCCGGGGGAGCCAGGTTGCGACGAGGGCGCCCGGCGCGTCAGCTACGTCAGGGGCACCCCGTAAGGCAGCGCCGCACGGAAAGGAGCCTTTGGAGGGTGGAGCGGCGGCTCCGCCCGCTCCCCGGCCCCCGGCAACCGTCGGGACCGCCAAGCGCCCGAGGGAGACCTCGCCTCCCGCTCCCCGCGTGACCGCGCGTCAGGTGGAGTTTGATTTCTCCGCCTTGAGCGACGACGACGACGAGGACGAACGGGAGTAAGAGCTTTGAGGTCTTGCATCTTCATAAGCTTTGCCTTGATTGTCGCAGGCTCTGATCTTGTTCCTTATCTTAACTTCAGGACCTTGGCGGAGCGAGTGGCGAAGAAAGCCAAGGCGCCCGTGGTCGAGGTTGCGGACGACTCGCCCACCGCGGCAACTGGGGGCGTGCCGGAGCCCAGCCTGCCGGATCCGAGCGCTGCCCCGAGGGGCAGCCCCCAGCGTAGCCCCCAGCGCAGCCCCCAGCGTAAGTCTGGGTTCCATACTTTCGCTCGTCGGGCGCGCTTGAGGGATCGTCCCTGCGCTGGTATCCTGACAATACTGTCTCGTGCAGAGGTGGAGCCGCAGCCGCAGGAGCGGCCAGAAACCGCCCCCGAGGAGCCGCGGGCCCCGCCGTCCCCGCCAAGGCCGAGCTCTCCGGTAAAGGAGAGCACCCCGCCAAGGGCGAGCACTCCGCCGAGGGCGAGTACCCCGCCAGGGGCGGGTAGCCCGGCGAGGGCGGTGACCCCACCAAGGCAGAGCTCCCCGGGGAGGGAACCCGCCACTGATGACGTCCGCCAAGGTAAGCTCTGTGACTTAGTCATCTTGGGTTCGTCTTTTTCTTTTGGATGTTTGCTTGAATTTCTTTTGCCCGCTATTCTCCTTCTTCTAGATTCCCCTCCCCCCGAGCAGATGGAGACGGAGGTCATCAACATCGAGGAGGAGGAGGGTGCGCGCGGCGGTAGCGGCGACGCCCCTGCCGCTGAGGACGCGGCGGGAGCTGCCGAGCCATCCGCGCAGGGGACCGCCCCGGCGGCGGCCGCAACGGCCGGGGAGGGGGACGGCGGTCGCACTGCCGACCCGGAGGCAGCAGGAGCATCAGGTGCTGCGCCGGCCGCCGACCCCTCCGCCGAAAAGGAGCGGGCGGGTCATTACCTTGAAGCCCCCAATGGCATCTTTATCCAGGTGCCATGGGGTTCTTCTGCGCGGGCCCCCGCGGAGGGCGAGGCCCTTTATGGGGAGGTCCTCGCCTCCGCGGGCCTGAAGATTGTCGAGGCGCCCGGCGGGGCCGAAGAGCCCGAGGAGGAGAAGCTGCTTCGCCGGCTCCTGGCCCTTTACCGGGCCCGGCAGGCGAAGCTCGCTTCCCGGGAGGCCCTCGCCGCGGAGGCCGCCGTCGAGATGGAGAAGCGTGCGACGGAGCTCCGCGCCGCCAACCAAGCTGCCCTCCGCGGCGTGGCGGAGGAGCGCGAGAGGCTCGCCGGGGAGTACCAGGAGTGGGTGCTGCAGAAGGCCGACGCCGAAGAGCAGCAGCGGCTCGTCGGGGAGGAGCTGTCCCGGCGAGAGGGAGCGCTTGCCCAGCTGCAGGCCAATCTCAACTCCCACGAGGAGGAACTTGCCGCTCGGGAGCGGGCCCTTGGCGAGGAGCTGGAAGAGGCGAAAGCCGCCGCGGCTGCCGCGGAGACCGCCAGGGAGGAGCTTGCCGCCAAGGTCGCGCAGCTAGAGGAGTCGTTGAAGGCGAGCGCGGAGAGGGTCGGCGCGCTCAATGCGGAGCGGGAGAAGGACGCCCACGCCAATTCCGAACTCCAGGCGCGTCTCTCCAAGCAGGGCGACGAGCTGAAGGCCGCCAAGGACTCCATCGAGGCCCTGGAGCTGAAAGTCTCCGCGCTGGAGGAGGGGCTCCGCAAGGAGCGAAGCTTGGCGGAGAGCGCCAACACCGCGGCCGAGGACTTCCGTCGGACCGTCGCGGTGTGGACCGAGGACCTGGTGTCTTCTGCATCCAACATCGACCAGGAGTTGCTGGCGTTGAAGTTGGAACACCTCATCTACTCTCCGGACCCGGACCTCCCTCACAGCGCCAAGCTCAGCCTCTTCTTCAGAGGGGTCGCGCCGGCTCTTGCGGATATTCGGAAGAAGATCCCCGCGCAACTGGCCGAGGAGACGCGCCGGGCCTGCGCGGGAACCTTGGAGATTGTGCTGACGAAGATTGTATACCGCAATCCCGGTATAAATCTCATCAACGTTCTTCGCAGCCTGCCGGCCGACGCTGACATGGAGGCGCTGAAGGAGCAGGTCGCCGACATCATCGCCAGAGTGGGCAAGATTTCCAGGATTGAGGGCGACCGCGTAGACTAGGCCTCCTTTATCTTATCTCTTTTTGTCGCTGCACACGGCGTTATGAGCTCGTTAGTCACTGTGATAAGTTACGTAAGGTTTTTACCTGATCTAAACCAATCAGTGCATTGTTATCTTCCTTGTCCTGGCCCTTTACTTTGTATGCTTTTCACCCTACGCTCCCGGGGAACTCTCCGGCAAGGGGCCCTTGGGCTTATAGCAGCCTGCTGGCCAAGGCCTCACCGGGAAGCAACCTCGCCGCAGCCAGTCGCAATCGCGCTCAGCTTGTTGAGTGAGCTCGGAAACGAAACAAGGGCGCGACGCTCATCGCAGCTCACTTGAATCGTTGAGCGTACTCGAAACAAGGTGAGGGTGCGTCTAGCCGCGGGTAGGTTCCTCCGCGCACAGGTTTTCCATACAAAGTGTGACTGTTCAAGGAAGACAACCGAAAATTAAGAATTTGAACTGCTCAAATTCTAATAACTTAGCTTATGCATAACGCTCGTTCCTCGACGAGGCTTCTTTTTCTCGGACAGCACTTGGTTCCAGCACTTGGTTCCTCTCCCATCTCCTTCCCCCGGCAAACTTTGTGCACGAGGAGCGCTCCCTCTGCCTAAGAGGCAAGGAAAATAAAGAGGGAAGCAAGCACACGGCCTTCCGGCGTGCTGATGCTTACTGGACATGCATGTTACGCAGGATGCCAAATAATACATGCAAATAACGAAGAGGAGCATGTAAAAGGCAAAAAGCGCAAAGCATAGGAGCTTTCACTGATGCGCGGGGTCTGCGCCCGCCCCTGCGCCAAGGATCACATGCAACTGCGGCAAGACTCGGGCAGGGAGGTTGGTTGACGGAACGGGTTCCGGCAACCGCGCTGGCGAAACTCCTCCCACGGTTGGCGTCGACTCGTTTGGATCTTGGCGGGCGAAGCGCGCCGAAGAACGAGGTCGCCTTTTTCGCGGCTTCCGCCGCTAACCGCTGCGGCTACAGGAGCGGCGCAGGATTCGCTGGAAGCGAGCGGTTCGCCCAGCGGCCGGAAGGCGGTCCTCCTCAAGGAGCAGCTGCTTCTTGCCCGAACTCTGCGTGAGTGGGTACTCGAGGAGGGCCGTGCACGATTCCGTAGGGAGGAATGCCTCCGCCCCGCGGAGCGGGGCGGAAAGGTACCTGTTCATACCTGAACTTACCAGTGTTCGCCTGAATCAGATCCGCACAACCTCGACGCGTCCCCCTACCTGGCGCGCCAAAGATGTCGGGGCGGACTGCGTCCCCCGCGAGCACCTATGGGGCCGGAGCCCCTTTCGTTGTCCGGTGAGGGGGGCGGAGGGAGCACAGAGAGCAGATCGAGGCGAGCACACGGGCGGTTTACCCAGGTTCGGGCCGCGATGGACGCGTAAAACCCTACTCCTGCTTGGTTGTATTGAACTGGGGAGCTCGGGAGCTTGGAGAGCTAGCTGCACCGAGCGTATGGCTGTCTGGATTCCCAACCTCCGAACCTCGGAACCCCGAACCCCCTCTACGTTGCACACGGGCCTCCTTTTATAGCGCAAAGGGGTCACCGACAGGTGTCAACGTAGGAGAAAGGGGTAAAAGTGTAAAAGGGGTGGTAGCTGTAACAGTGCGGGAACGGTGGCGCTACAGTGCGGCACAGTGCTATCATACCTACTTCTGACGGTAGGGGGCAAGGGCATTAAATGCCCGTCACGGTCGCCCGGGCAGCACCGAGGCGGACCGTTAGGTGCGCCACCGTTCGCCACGATGGCGGCTGCATGCCACCGCATGCCCCAGGCTGCGCGGTGCCTCGCCACGTGCCCTTGGGGGAAACCCCGGAGTGACGCGTGGGCGGGCGAGCTGGAGCACAGTCCTGAGGTGGCGATTTTGCCGCGGCAAGTGGCTTGCCGCGGGGGTCGTCTTCCTGTGCCTTATAGCTTGCTGGCTATCAGGCCTTGCCGGGGCGCATGGCGCGCCGTGGCGGGCTTCTCTTGTGGTGCCTGGGTTCGGCCTTCCCGACAAGCTCCTCTTGTCGGGGTCTCGATCTTCTGTCTCGTATACTTTGTTCTTGGATGGCCTTTCATGGGCTCAGTCGTCCCGGCAAGCTCCTCTTGCCGGGGTCTTGTCTTCTTGGCCCGACAAGCTCCTCTTGCCGGGGCCTTGTCTTCTTGGCCCGGCAAGCTCCTCTTGCCGGGGGCCTTGTCTTGAATGCTTGGTCTTCTCTTGGCGCTTCCTGGGCGGGCCTTGCCGCAGGGTGCTACAACTGCCCGTGCACAAGTCTGGGGTACTAAGGTACCCCTACTTTAGTACACCAACAATGGCCATCATCATCTTGTGCTTGTGATCTCCATCTTCGAAGCACCATCATGATCACCATCGTCACCGGCGCGACACCTTGATCTCCATCGTAGCATCATTGTCGTCTCGCCACTCTTATGCTTCTACGACTATCGCTACCACTTAGTGATAAAGTAAAGCATTACAGGGCGATTGCATTGCATATAATAAAGCGACAACCATATGGCTCCTGCCAGTTGCCGATAACTCGGTTACAAAACATGATCATCTCATACAATAAAATTTAGCATCATGTCTTGACCATATCACATCACAACATGCCCTGCAAAAACAAGTTAGACGTCCTCTACTTTGTTGTTGCAAGTTTTACGTGGCTGCTATGGGCTTAAGAAGAACCGTTCTTACCTACGCATCAAAACCACAATGATAGTTTTTCAAGTTGGTGCTGTTTTAACCTTCGCAAGGACCGGGCGTAGCCACACTCGGTTCAACTAAAGTTGGAGAAACTGACACCCGCCAGCCACCTATGTGCAAAGCACGTCGGTAGAACCAGTCTCGCGTAAGCGTACGCGTAATGTCGGTCCGGGCCGCTTCATCCAACAATACCGCTGAACCAAAGTATGACATGCTAGTAAGCAGTATGACTTATATCGCCCACAACTCACTTGTGTTCTACTCGTGCATATAACATCAACGCATAAAACCTGGCTCAGATGCCACTGTTGGGGAACGTAGTAATTTCAAAAAAAATAACTACGCACACGCAAGATCATGGTGATGCATAGCAACGAGAGGGGAGAGTGTTGTCCACGTACCCTCGTAGACCGAAAGCGGAAGCATTAGCACAACACGGTTGATGTAGTCGTACGTCTTCACGATCCGACCGATCAAGTACCGAACGTACGGCACCTCCGAGTTCAGCACACGTTCAGCCCAATGACGTCCCTCGAACTCCGATCCAGCCGAGTGTTGAGGGAGAGTTCCGTCAGCAAGAAGGCATGGTGACGATGTTGATGTTCTATCGACGCAGGGCTTCGCCTAAGCACCGCTACAGTATTATCGAGGTGGACTATGGTGGAGCGGGGCACCGCACACGGCTAAAAGATCAACTGATCAATTGTTGTCCCTCTAGGGTGCCCCCTTCCCCTGTATATAAAGGAGCAAGGGGGGGTGCGGCCGGCCATAGGAGGAGGCGCGCCGGAGGAGTCCTACTCCCACCGGGAGTAGGACTCCCCTCCTTTTTCGTAGTTGGATTAGGACTTGGGGGGAAAGAGTGGAGGAGAAGGAAGGAAGGGGGGTGCCACCCCCTCTCCTTGTCCTATTCGGACTAGGGAGGGGAGGGGCGCGCGGCCAGCCCTTGCTTCCTCTCCTCTCTTCCACCTAGGCCCATTAGGGCCCATTAAGCTCCCGGGGGTTCCGGTAACCCCTCCGGTACTCCGGTAAAATCATATTTTCACCCGGACCACTACCTATATCCAAACGTAGGCTTCCAATATATCAATCTTCATGTCTCGACCATTTCGAGACTCCTCGTCATGTCCATGATCACATCCGGGACTCCGAACAACCTTCGGTACATCAAAACATATAAACTCATAATAATTGTCATCGTAACATTAAGCGTGCGGACCCTACGGGTTCGAGAACTATGTAGACATGACCGAGACACGTCTCCGGTCAATAACCAATAGCAGAACCTGGATGCTCATATTGGCTCGCACATGTTCTACAAAGATCTTTATCGGTCAAACCGCTTAACAACATACGTTGTTCCCTTTGTCATCGGTATGTTACTTGCCCGAGATTCGATCGTCGGTATCTCAATACCTAGTTCAATCTCGTTACCGGCAAGTCTCTTTACTTGTTCCGTAATACATCATCCCGCAACTAACTCATTAGTTGCATTCTTGCAAGGCTTAAGTGATGTGCATTACCGAGAGGGCCCAGAGATACCTCTCCGACAATCGGAGTGACAAATCCTAATCTCGAAATACGCCAACCCAATGAGTACTTTCGGAGACACCTGTAGAGCACCTTTATAATCACCCAGTTACATTGTGACGTTTGGTAGCACACAAAGTGTTCCTCCGGTAAACGGGAGTTGCATAATCTCATAGTCATAGGAACATGTATAAGTCATGAAGAAAGCAATAGCAACATACTAAACGATCGTGTGCTAAGCTAACGGAATGGGTCATGTCAATCACATCATTCTCCTAATGATGTGATCCCGTTTAATCAAATGACAACTCATGTCAATGGCTAGAAAACATAACCATATTTGATCAACGAGCTAGTCAAGTAGAGGCATACTAGTGACACTCTGTTTGTCTATGTATTCACACATGTATTATGTTTCCGGTTAATACAATTCTAGCATGAATAATAAACATTTATCATGATATAAGGAAATAAATAATAACTTTATTATTGCCTCTAGGGCATATTTCCTTCAATTCACACCAAGAAAGCTGAAGAGGGAAACCCGATTTATCCCAAGCACACCACTCGACAGTGTCGAGTCCTTGTCCAGCAATTCCGAGAGAATCAACCCAGTGAGAAGGAGAAGGAATCTGAGAAGTATGAGGACAAAGAGGAGGATGATGGTTTCCGCAATGTCAATTCCACCCTGGTGATTTTTGCTAATATTGAGAGAAAAAGTCGACTGAAAGTGATAAACAGAGAAATAAACATGCTTGCCCCGGCAACGACGACATATTTGAAGTGGTCACAAACTACGATCACATTCGACCAGTCTGATCACCCAGCACGCGTTGCCACTCCAGGGCGGCAAGCGTTGGTAGTCGACCCAGTGGTTGGAGGCACTCGACTGACCAAAGTTTTGATGGATGACGACAGTGGCCTGGATATTCTTTACGCTGAAACTCTGAAGGGGATGGGCATTCTGATGTACAAGCTTAGTGAGAGCAACATGAGCTTTCACGACGTTATCCCTGGAAAGAAGGCTGAATCACTCGGCCAGATAACTTTTTACATGGTTTTCGGTGATTCAAAGAATTACCGTAAGGAAAAGTTGACATTTGAGGTGGTAGATTTTCAAAGTGCTTATCATGCTATTCTGGGCAGGCCTGCGTATGCCCGTTTCATGGCTCGACCGTGTTATGTCTATCTTAAGTTGAAGATGCCTGGTCCTAGAGGCGTGATCACAGTTACTCGTAATCGGCAGAAAGCAGAAGAGTGCCTTCAGAAGGGCTCAAAAATTGCGGATGAACAGATGGCAGCAGTTGAAATGCAGGAATACCAGAAGAATGCTGATCCGAGTGATCTGCTATGGGCTAAGAAACCTACCCCAGAGTCTGCATTTCAGTCGTCCGGTGAAACAATGTCGGTTCATGATGTCTACTACACAACCTTCTTCTTGTAGACGTTGTTGGGCCTCCAAGTGCAGCGGTTTGTAGGACAGTAGCAAATTTCCCTCAAGTGGATGACCTAAGGTTTATCAATCCGTGGGAGGCGTAGGATGAAGATGGTCTCTCTCAAACAACCCTGCAACCAAATAACAAAGAGTCTCTTGTGTCCCCAACACACCCAATACAATGGTAAATTGTATAGGTGCATTAGTTCGGTGAAGATATGGTGATACAAGTGCAATATGGATAGTAGATATTGGTTTTTGTAATCTGAGAATATAAACCAGCAAGTTAGAGAGTGATAAAAGTGAGCGTAAACGGTATTGCAATGCTAGGAAACAAGGCCTAGGGTTCATACTTTCACTAGTGCAAGTTCTCTCAACAATAATAACACAATTGGATCATATAACTATCCCTCGACATGCAACAAAGAGTCACTCCAAAGTCACTAATAGCGGAGAACAAATGAAGAGATTATGGTAGGGTACGAAACCACCTCAAAGTTATTCTTTCGGATCGATCTATTCAAGAGTTCGTACTAGAATAACACCTTATGATACAAATCAACCAAAACCCTAATCTCACCTAGATACTCCAATGTCACCTCAAGTATCCGTGGGTATGATTATACAATATGCATCACACAATCTCAGATTCATCTATTCAAACCAACACAAAGTACTTCAAAGAGTGCCCCAAAGTTTCTACCGGAGAGTCAAGACAAAAACGTGTGCCAACCCCTATGCATAGGTTCATGGACGGAACCCGCAAGTTGATCACCAAAACATACATCAAGTGAATCACGTGATATCCCATTGTCACCACAGATAGGCACGGCAATACATACATCAAGTGTTCTCAAATCATTAAAGACTCAATCCGACAAGATAACTACAAAGGGAAAACTCAATCCATTACAAGAGAGTAGAGGGGGAGAAACAACATAAGACCCAACTATAATAGCAAAGCTCGCGATACATCAAGATCGTATCACCTCAAGAACACGAGAGAGAGAGAGAGAGAGAGAGAGAGAGATCAAACACATAGCTATTGGTACATACCCTCAGCCCCGAGGGTGAACTACTCCCTCCTCGTCATGGAGAGCGCCGGGATGATGAAGATGGCCACCGGTGTGGGTTCCCCCCTCCGGCAGGGTGCCGGAACAGGGTCCCGATTGGTTTTTGGTGGCTACAGAGGCTTGCTGCGGCGGGACTCCCGATCTATTCTGTTCCCCGATGGTTTTAGGGTATATTGATGTATATAGGCGAAAGAAGTCGGTCAGGGGAGCCATGAGGGGCCCACGAGGGTGGAGGGCGCGCCCAGGGGGGTGTGCGCGCCCCCCTGCCTTGTGCCTCCCTCGTTGATCCCATGAAGTGCACTCCAAGTCTCCCGGATTGCTTTCTTTCCAAAAATAACTCTCCCGAAGGTTTCATTCCGTTTGGACTCCGTTTGATATTCCTTTTCCTCGAAACACTGAAACAAGGGAAAATACAGGAACTGGCACTGGGCTCTGGGTTAATAGGTTAGTCCCAAAAGTGATATAAAAGTGTTTAATAAAGCCCATAAACATCCAACATGGATAATATAATAGCATGAATACTTCATAAATTATAGATACGTTGGAGATGTATCAGCATCCCCAAGCTCAATTCCTGCTCGTCCTCGAGTAGGTAAATGATAACAGAAAGAATTTATGAAGTGTGAATGCTAGCAGGTGCATAAGTTTGATCAATGATAATTTCAAACACCTTTTCTAGCATCATTATATGTCATAACAGTAGCTCAACTCATAGAACTTTTCATGATCAAGTAACAAACTATTCACATGTTAAAATATAGACAATAAACTTTCTTGAAAACTAACAAACCGTGTTATTAGTCATCAAACAATTACAATTCATCTTATTTTCAGGAAGAGTCTATGTCAGAGCTTTGATTTAGCAAACTCCACATACTCAACTATCATTTAGTCTTCCATGATTGCTACCACTCAAATCATATTTTTAGAACAAATAGTATTCATCGAACACAGAGAAAGATAGGGGCTTAATGTTTCGCCTCCCAACCTTTTACCTCAAGGGTAATGTCAACAGTAATAATTCATGCTCAAATATATTTGAATGGCCATATATGCTTAGATCTTTCCATCACATGATGCTTGCCAACTAAAGAGTAGGTTGTAATGAGAAGGAATACTACTGACTCTTGCATAAAAGTAAAAGATAGGCCCTTCGCAGAGGGAAGCAGGGATTTGTAGAGGTGCCAGAGCTCGCAGCAAAACAGAGATGAAAATAATTTTGAGAGGTATGCTTTCATTGTCAACATAACGACCAAGAGTTCCCAATATCTTCCATACTACATACATTATAGGCGGTTCCCAAACAGAAAGGTAAAGATTTTACTACCCCTCCACCAACAATCATCAATCCATGGATTGCCCGAAACAACGGGTGCCTCCAACTAACATCAATCCCGGGGGAGTTTTGTTTGCAATTATTTTTTATTTGATTTCGATCTTTTCATCATGGGACTGGGCATCCCAGTTACCAGCCATTTTCTCGTGAATGATGAGCGGAGTCCACTCATCGTGAGAATAACCCACCTAGCATGGAAGATACTGACAGCCCCTAGTCGCTACATGAGCGATTCGGGCATACAAAACAGATTATTATTTGAAGGTTTAGAGTTTGGCACATGCAAATTTACTTGGAACGGCAGGTAAATACCGCATATAGGTATGTATGGTGGACACTCATGGAAGAAACTTGGTTCAAGGGATTTGGATGCACAAGCAGTTTTCCCGCTTAGTACAGATATTTTGGCTAGCAAAGGATTCTAAATAGCAAGCACCACATGTTAGAGGATCCATAACAATATAACTTCTATACAAATATACCCAAGCATAACTCATTATGTTGTCTTCCTTGTCCAACTTCAACTAATTTGCTCAGGTTTGAAAATAATTAATGGGGCTCACAATCATATAAGATGTCCAAGATAGTATATTTATATGTGAAGTCTCTATTCCTTCAATATTCTTTCATGAATTATTCAAGTGACCAATACAATGTTTGCTAACCTTCAATAAATTTACCACCTTTACTTCTTATATGTGAAGGCATTACTCCCCATGGGAAAGGCATATGAAACATATATAATTTTGGATTTATGACATTCAAATCATTCAACCATTTACTCATAGGATATAAGTGAAGCACATGAGTAAATGACAAACTACTCCAGAAAGATATAAGTGAAGATCAATGAGTAGTTAAATAATTATGTAGCTATGTGAAGACTCTCTCTCATTTAAGAATTTCAGATATTGGGATATTATTCAAACAACAAGCAAAGCTAAACAAAATAACATGATGCTCAAAGCAAAACACATATCAAGTGGTGAATAAAAATATAGCTCCAAGTAAGGTTACCGATGAATGAAGACGAAAGAGGGGATGCCTTCCGGGGCATCCCCAAGCTTAGGCTCTTGGTTGTCCTTGAATATTACCTTGGGGTGCCTTGGTCATCCCCAAGCTTAGGCTCTTGCCACTCCTTATTCCATAGTCCATCGAATCTTTACCCAAAACTTGAAAACTTCACAACACAAAACTTAACAGAAAACTCGTAAGCTCCGTTAGCGAAAGAAAACAAAACACCACTTAAAGGTACTGTATTGAACTCATTATTTATTTATATTGGTGTTAAACCTACTGTATTCCAACTTCCCTATGGTTTATAAACTATTTTACTAGCCATAGATTAATCAAAATAAGCAAACAACACACGAAAAACAGAATCTGTCAAAAACATAATAGTCTGTAGTAATCTGTAACTAACGCAAACTTCTGGAACTCCAAAACTTCTACAAAAATAGGAAGACCTAGACAATTTGTTTAATGATCTGCTGCAATAGGAATCAGTATTTTATCACGTTCTGGTGATTTTTAACAATTGTTTTCATGAACAGAAAGTTTCTGGAATTTTCAGCAAGATCAAATAACTGTCATCCAAGAAGATCCTATAGGTCTTACTTGGCACAAACACTAATTAACACATAAAACCACATCTAACCAGAGTCTAGATAGATTATTTATTCCTAAACAGAAGCAAAAAGCAAGGAGCTAAAATAAAATTGGGTTGCCTCCCAACAAGCGCTATCGTTTAACGCCCCTAGCTAGGCATGATGATTTCAATGATGCTCACATAAGACATAAAAATTGAAACATAAGGAGAGCATCATGAAGAATATGACTAGCACATTTAAGTCTAACCCACTTCCTATGCATAGGGATTTTGTGAGCACACAACTTATGGGAACAATAATCAACTAGCATAGGAAGGCTAAACAAGCACAACTTCAAAACTTTAAGCACATAGAGAGGAAACTTGATATTATTGCAATTCCTACAAGCATATATTCCTCCCTCATAATAATTTTCAGTAGCATCATGAATGGATTCAACAATATAACCAGCACCTAAAGCATTCTTTTCATGATATACAAGCATAGAATTTTTATTACTCTCCACATAAGCAAATTTCTTCTCATCCGGTATAGTGGGAGTATCATAAGAGACTCGAATACTATAAATTGTTTCCACATTAAATGAGTAATGTTCAGAAAAAGGGTAATCATAATCATGACAATTTTTATAAATATAATCGTCACTACTTTTTGTAGCATAAGTTTCATCACAATAATCATCATAAGTAGCAACTTTGTTCTCGTCATAATCGATTGAAACCTCTTCCAAGATAGTGGAATCATTACTAAATAAAGTCATGACCTCTCCAAATCCACTTTCATAATTATAATAATAAGATTCAACATCCTCCAAAATAGTGGGATCATTACTTCCTAAAGTTGACACTCTTCCAAACCCACTTTCATCAATATAATCATCATAGGTAGAGGGCATGCTATCATCATAACAACTTTGCATATCAAATCTTGGGAGGCTAAAAATATCATATTCATTAAAGTAGCATCCCCAAGCTTGGGACAAACATTAATTTCAGCAAATATATTCTCAAATGTTTCATCCTCATCAAACATAGCATCCCCAAGATTGGGCCTTTTCATATCATAAGCATAATCACTCTCATCATTAATAGTATGGATAGCACCAATAGTATAGCAATTATCATCATCACAATGAGTAGTAGGAGCAACATCATTTGGGAGGGATACCTTTTTACCTTTGCTTCTCCATTTTTTCTTTTTCTTCTTCACATAAGATTGATGAAATTTGTTGAATAGAAAGCTCCTCCTCGTTACCTGATTCATCATAAGAAATAATAGGAGGATATTGGGAAGTCTCTTCCCTTTCATTAGTGTTATCTTCATCTTCTATTTGCTTTCTTTTAGCAATATAAGGATTTTCAATGCAATTCACCGCACAATACATATAAATCTTCTCTAGATCAAAATCAAGAAATCTATCAAGATTAAATTTTGGAATACCCTCAGTTATACATTTCATTTCTTCATACCCCAAAAGAAGACTAAGCTCTTTATGATGCTCAAGGGTAATCAAATTATCACAATTTTTGGACACAATTCAGTCATGAAATAATTTGCATTGGAGATTTAAATGACCATGTTCATTGCAAAGTTTACAAGGATCGCGAAAAATGTTGAATTTTTCAGCGCAAACATCAAGGCTTTCTTGCAATAAATTAGTTTCTAAATGCTTATGCCTCTTGCAATATCTATCTTCCATATTTCGTGTGTACTTGCAAACCCAATGCACTCCAGAAAAATTGGAATGTTTATAGGAGACATTTTCATCATAACTAGTGCAATCATCATTAGTACTATGGATATTCAAGGAGTTCATACTAACAACATTGCAATCATGCTCATCATTCAAAGATTTAGTGCCAAACATTTTAATGCATTCTTCTTCTAACACTTTGGCACAATTTTCCTTCCCATCATACTCACGAAAGATATTAAAAAGATGACGCGTATGAGGCAAACTCAATTCCATTTTTTTATTTTTCTTTTATAGACTATACTAGTGATAAAACAAGAAACAAAAAGATTCAATTGCAAGATCTAAAGATATACCTTCAAGCACTCACCTTCCCGGCAACGGCGCCAGAAAAGAGCTTAGTTGACGGGGTGTGAGTGCCGCTTACCTAGCCTCCCTGGCAAAGGCGCCAGAAAAGAGCTTCATGTCTACTACACAACCTTCTTCTTGTAGACGTTGTTGGGCCTCCAAGTGCAGAGGTTTGTAGGACAGTAGCAAATTTCCCTCAAGTGGATGACCTAAGGTTTATCAATCCGTGGGAGGCGTAGGATGAAGATGGTCTCTCTCAAACAACCCTACAACCAAATAACAAAGAGTCTCTTGTGTCCCCAACACACCCAATAGAATGGTACATTGTATAGGTGCACTAGTTAGGTGAAGAGATGGTGATACAAGTGCAATATTGATAGTATATATAGGTTTTTGTAATCTGAAAATATAAAAATAACAAGGTAGCAAGTGATAAAAGTGAGCGTAAACGGTATTGTAATGCTAGGAAACAAGGCCTAGGGTTCATACTTTCACTAGTGCATGTTCTCTCAACAATAATAACATAATTGGATCATATAACTATCCCTCAACATGCAAAAAAGAGTCACTCCAAAGACACTAATAGCGGAGAACAAACGAAGCGATTATGGTAGGGTACGAAACCACCTCAAAGTTATTCTTTCATGGTTCCTAAGAAAGATGATTCACTCCGTATGTGTATCGAATTCAAGCATATCAATCGGGCCTAGCCGAAGGATCACTTCCCTCTTCCTCGCATCGATCATATAGTCGACTCGACTGTGGGATGTGAGCTGTTGTCTTTCTTGGATGCATATTCCGGGTACCATCAGATCCGACTATATGGACCCGATGAAATAAAAATAGCTTTTATCACCCCATTCGGGTGCTTTTGCTATGTCGCCATGCCCTTTGGTCTCAAGAATGCAGGTGCCACATTCATGCGCATGATACAGAAGTGCCTGCTCACTCAAATCAATCGGAATGTGGAAGCATACATGGATGACATTGTGGTTAAGTCACGCAAAGGTTCCGACCTGCTGACTAACCTCACTGAAACCTTTGCCAATCTGAGGATATATGATATCAAGCTCAACCCGTCGAAATGTATGTTGGAGTTCCCGGTGGCAAGTTGCTTGGTTTCCTCGTTTCCGAACATGGAATCGACGCAATTCCGGAGAAGGTTGGTGCGATTCTCCGATTGAAACACCCCGTGCATGTACACGACGTTCAGAAGCTTACTAGTTGTTTGGCTGCTTTGAGTCGATTCATCTCCCGCCTCGGTGAAAAGGCATTGCCTCTTTACCGACTGATGAAGAAATCTGACAAGTTCGAGTGGACTCCTGAAGCTGATGCAGTGTTTGGAGAGCTCAAAACCCTGCTTTCCACCCAGTCGGTGCTTGCTGCTCCAATCAGCAAAGAGCCTTTACTACTTTATACTACAGCCACTGGACAAGTTGTCAGTACAGTACTCACGGTCAAGCAGGAAGAAGAAGGCAAGGCATGCAAAGGTTCAATGCCTAGTGTACAATATTTCTGAAGTCTTAACCCCATCCAAGCAGAGATATCCACATTATCAAAAACTGGTCTATGGGATTTACTTGACCAAAAAGAAGGTTGCACATTACTTCTCAGATCATTCAATTACAGTCGTCAGCGACGCTCCATTGTCAGAAATGTTGAATAACAGAGATGCAACTGGTCAAGTGGCTAAATGGGCGATTGAACTCCTCCCGCTGGATATCAAGTTTGAGGCAAAGAAAGCAATCAAATCTCCGACAATAGCAGATTTTCTCGTCGAGTGGATTGAACAACAGCTGCCGACTCAGATTCAGTCGGAACATTGGACTATGTTCTTCGACGGGTCCAAGATGCTGAATGGTTCAGGTGCTGGGGAAGTCCTGGTATCTCCGCGAGGCGACAAGCTCAGTTATGTTCTCCAGATTCACTTTGACTCCTCCAATAATGAAGCTGAATATGACGCACTTTTATACTGGTTGCGTATGGCCATTTCACTCGGCGTCCGGCGCCTAATGGTCTACGGCGACTTAGATTTGGTGGTCAATCAAGTGATCAAGGAATAGGACGTGAGGAGTCGAGCTATGACTGGTTATTGCAATGCAGTGAGGAAATTAGAAAAGAAGTTTGAAGGGTTAGAGTTGCACCATATGCCCCAACTGAAGAACCAGGCAGTCGATGACCTGGCAAAGATTGTGTCCAAGAGGGAACCCATTCCTAGCAATGTGTTTTTGGAGCATGTTCATACACCTACCGTACAAGAAGATCCCTTCACAGAAGAGCCCCCATATCCTAAGAGCCCTACTGATCCAACTGAAATTGAAATCCCAACCGTGGTCAACTTGATCATGGAAGTTTTGGTCGTCATCCCAGATTGGATAGTGCCATACATTGCATATATTCTCAGGAAAGAACTTCCAGAGGATGAAGAGGAGGCTCGATAGATCGTCTGTTGATCCAAAGCCTTTACTGTGATGGGTGGTCAGCTTTACAGAGAGAGTGTCACTAGAGTCAATCAGAAATGCATCACGCCAGAAGAAGGCCGAATGATCCTCAATGTTATCCACTCGGGGACCTGTGGTCACCATGCGTCCTCTCGGGCCATCGTGGCCAAAGCATACCGAGCCGGGTTTTATTGGCCACATGCTAATGAAATGGCAAAACAAATAGTCGACAAGTGTGAGGGCTGCCAGTTCTACTCCAACATGTCCCATAAACCTGCTTCAGCCTTGAAGACCATTCCACTTGTCTGGCCATTTGTGGTTTGGGGATTAGATATGGTCGGGCCTCTGAGGACTGGCAGGAGCGGCTTCACTCATGTGCTTGTAGCAGTCGACAAGTTCACTAAATTGATTGAAGCTAAACCTATCAAAAACCTTGAAGCACGTACTGCTGTCAGCTTCATCAAGGAGTTAACATTCAGATATGGAGTTCCGCACAACATCATTATAGATAATGGGTCAAACTTTGATTCAGATGAGTTCAGAACTTTTTGTGCTTCCCAAGGCACTCAAGTTGACTATGCCTTAGTCGCTCACCCACGGTCGAATGGACAAGCAGAAAGGGCAAACGGTTTGATCCTTAAAGGGCTGAAACCCCGATTGATGCGTGACCTGAAGCATGCAGCAGGTGCTTGGGTGGACGAGCTACCATCAGTACTCTGGGGATTGAGAACAACCCCAAATTGGTCAACTGGTCGAACTCCATTCTTCCTAGTCTACGGGGCTGAAGCTGTACTTCCGAGTGACCTACTTCATAATGCACCCTGAGTGGAACGTTTCTCAGAAGCCGAAGCGGAACAAGCTCGACAAGATGTTGTTGATCTTCTGGAAGAGGAAAGGGAGATGGCCCTAATCTGGTCGACCATTTATCAGCAAGACCTTCGTCGATTCCACACTAGAAACGTGAGAGGTCGAGCATTTCAAGAGGGAGACCTGGTTCTCCGAGTGGATCAGCAACGGCCGCACAAGTTTGCTCCCGCATGGGAAGGTCCTTTCATCATCACCAAGGTGCTCCACAATGGCGCATATCACCTCTATAATGTGGAGCACAATAAAGACAAGCCACGCGCTTGGGATGCAGAGTTGCTCCGTCGTTTTTATACTCAAGCACTCAGACTATTGAGATGTAATAAGAAATACCTTTTAGTTTGTTTATCAAAGACACAGTTTTACAGTCTTCTAAATGATTGTTGTCGCTTATACTTGTGTTTGAAATCCCCCAGTGGGTGTCTTAGCTACGAATCCGTTTCGCCTAAGTTTGAAAAAAATCCTACCGAGTGAAGAGCAAGCCTCTCACTCGGGTCTTAGCTGCGAATCCGTTTCACCTAAGTTTGAAAAAATCCTACCGAGTGAAGAGCAAGCCTCTCACTCGGGGTCTTAGCTGCGAACCTGTTTCGCCTAAGTTTGAAAAAATCCTACCGAGTGAAGAGCAACCTTCTCACTCGGGGGCTTAGCTGCAGTTCCATACTCGCCTAAGTTTTAAAAATCCCACCGAGTGAAGAGCAACCCTCTCACTCGGGGGCCTAGCAACAGTCCAGTACTCGCCTAAGTTTGAAGAAATCCCACCGAGTGAAGTGCAACCCTCTCACTCGGGGGCTTAGCTGCAATCTAGTACTCGCCTAAGTTTAAAGAAATCCCACCGAGTGAAGAGCAACCCTCTCACTCGGGGGCTTAGCTGCAGTCCAGTACTCGCCTAAGTTTGAAGAAATCCCAACGAGTGAAGTGCAACCCTCTCACTCGGGGGCTTAGCTGCAATCTAGTACTCGCCTAAGTTTAAAGAAATCCCACCGAGTGAAGAGCAACCCTCTCACTCGGGGGCTTAGTTGCAGTCTAGTACTCGCCTAAGTTTGAAGAAAACCCACCGAGTGAAGAGCACCTCTCTCACTCGGGGGCTTAGCTACAGTCTAGTACTCGCCTAAGTTTAAACAAATCCCACCGAGTGAAGAGCAACCCTCTCACTCGGGGGCTTAGCTGCAGTCCCGTATTTGCATTAGTTTGAAGAAAACCCACCGAGTGAAGAGCAACCCTCTCACTCAGGGGCTTAGCTGCAGTCCAGTACTCGCCTAAGTTTAAAGAAATCCCACCGAGTGAAGAGAAACCCTCTCACTCGGGGGCTTAGCTGCAGTCCAGTACTCGCCTAAGTTTGAAAAATCCCACCAAGTGAAGAGCAACCCTCTCACTTGGGGGCATAGCTGCAGTTCAGTACTCGCCTAGGTTTAAGGAAATCCCACCGAGTGAAGAGCAACCCTCTCACTCGGGGGCTTAGATGCAGTCCAGTACTCGCCTAAGTTTAAAGAAATACCACCGAGTGAAGAGCAACCCTCTCACTCGGGGGCTTTGCTGCGGTCCAGTACTCACCTAAGTTCAAAACACGTTCCGAGTGAAGAACAATCTTCTCTCTCGTGGACTTGACTACACGCTCCATCCTAAACCACAAGGATGATGAGGTGCAGGTCGACTACGACCTTCTCCTCAGAGCTGCGCCATAAATACAATGTGTGCTCCATCCTAATCCGCAAGGATGACAAGGTGCGGGTCGACTGCAACCTTCTCCTCTGAGCTGCACCACAAGTACAATGTGCGCTCCATCCCGATCCGCAAGGACGATGAGGCGCAGGTCATCCGTGACCCTCCCCTAAGAATTGCGTCTTAAACATAAAAGACTGTTTCGAGTGAAGAAACAAGTTCCACTTGAAGGCAAACACAAGCATATTCAAAGAAAGGCTAAGTTTAAGACAAATCCCAGGAGGTTCTAAACCACGAATTAAAGTACTCGGGCATCAGACCCGAAGGAGTTTAACGGTTACAAAAACCACTCGGCATACCGAGGCAAATTTAACCGGATCATAAAAGTTTGTTCACTCTGCAGGAGGAGGACTGGCAGGCTCGACGAACTCATTCAAGTCAATTCCATCCGCATACGAGTGGCGGCAGTGATAAAAGTCTCCATGAAGGAACGGACGTCAAGCCTCTTGGTGTTGGCAACTTTGATTGCTGCTAGCTTCTCTTCTCTAGCTTCCTTGCAGTGGACGTGAACCAGAGATAGAGCAACATCAGCGCCACACCGGGCAGAAGACTTCTTCCTTTCTTGCACTCGACCGGGGATCTCACTGAATCGAGTCATCACAGACTCGTGGTCATTTTGGAGCGTCACCCTTGGCCAGAGCACTGTGTCGATTTGCGACACCGCAACCTTCAGCCGAGCCAGATAGTCAACGATGCCAGCAACACGGGATTCCAGTTGGAGCACTTCCATGGCAGCTTCGTCCTTAACAGGAGAGAGGATGGGGTCCAAGCTTGTTTCAATTCGCCCAGTCTCTTCCTCGAAGTTCTGTTAGAATTCTGCACACGCAATAAAATGATGAGTCAACAGTTATGCAACGAATCAACAGCACCAAGACAGTCAGATAAAGAAAAGTACCTTCAAGCATGACGAATAGCTTCTTGGCGAGCCCTCCCAGATAATTCTCCAGCTCATCTCTCTTGCAGGCGATGTATTCCACTTTGTCGGTCAGTGCCCTCTTGTCCTTCTTCAGACGAGTCGCCTGCTTGTTGGCTTCATCAACGGCAGTCTTCAGCTTGGCGTTCTCTTCCTCCAGTTTACCGATTGAGGCTAGCTTCTCGTCGGCGAGTGCAGTTTTCTCTTGTGCTGCTTTCTGCGCGGCTTCAAGGTCTAGATCCTTCTTCGCCAGAGCCTGGTTCATTGTTTCTGAAAGAAATAACGCTTGGTTCAGAGGAAGGAAATGACACTCGGTTCAGGAACGAATCAGTCGACAAGTTTTTCATACCAGCGGCTTCATCCTTAGCCTTCTGCAAGTTCGTATTGGCTAATTCCAGATCAAGATTGAGCTGGATCTGCTTCTGCTCCAAGTCAGCAAATCGAGCTCCAAGTTCACAAGATTTCTGCGGTCAGAGAATTGTCAGTCGACAGACGCAAAGATTGGTTACTTTAGAGTAATAGAGTGACAAATTCAAAAGGTTCTAAGACTACTGCCGAATCAAACATCCAACGGTAGTCTCGGGGACTACACCCAATGGGTGCACTTAGCGTGTCCCCACTGGTCTAGTTTCCACTCGACATGGTCCGTCCAAGCCTAGTCAAAAAAAGAAGAAGGAAGAATGCAACAGTTGTTCTAAGACCACAACCGACTGCCCACAGTCGACCGCGGTCTCAGGGACTACACCCGGTGGGTGTAGGTTCCACTCGACATGGTCCGCCCAGATCAAGTGGTAGAACTGAAGAACAAGATATTTTTTTATCGAGACCTCCGCTGAATCACACATTCGACGACGGCCTCGGGGACTACACCCAGTGGGTGCACTCTGCGTGCCCCCACTAGTCTAAAGATACAATCGACACAACCTAGTCGATTCGATCGGAAAAACTACTCAGCATAAATTAAGACACCCAGTGGGTGTATGGATTCAAAAGAACGGAATGACAGACAGATGCACAAGAAAAGTTTTCAGGTATCATATCCTAACAGAACAAGCGACAAGCTAAAAGATCGGTCGGAAATCAACCAACTTGGACGTTGGTGTGGAGAGCTGAGCTGGCGTCATAAGCAGCTTGACTAGCCTCCCGAACCACTTTCATCTGCTCCATCATGATGCCTGCCTGGCATATAGCTTCCTTGGCAGCACTCACTTGGTCCTCTGGGACATGATGCGCAATAAAGAGTGAAGACGGTAGATCAGCTGGAATCTGTGCAGTCGACGCTGAGGGCTGGGCACTCGTCAATGGTACAGCCCGGTTGGCATTGCCGGTCTCCTGGACCACCGATTCCTTCACTGGCGTCGACTGGGGCGTCTTGCTAGTTGATGTATTCTTGCATGAAGTCCTGCCCCTCCTTCCCGTGGGCCTCAATGGCACATCCTCGTCGTTGTCTGGAAGTTCAATAACAATGGGCAGAGCTACAAAAGATGCAATCACAAGAGTTTCAGTCGACCGTCAAAATGGCTGATAAAGTAAAAGACAATATGACAAGAGTTGTACCTGCACTGGAAGTGACCGCGTCCTCCATCTCCATCTTCACCATCCTTATAAACAGAAGTCTCAAAGGTAGCAGCACTGCAAATTTCAAATTTCAGTCGGTCAGATCTTCCGAAGTGAGTCGACCAAAGATCAATTCATACCAAAACTAAGAAATCGAGTTCAAATATTACCCGGAAGTAATGGGAACAGCCACTTTGATCTTGGGCAAAGCCTTCCGAGGTTTTAACGGCGTAACTTTGGATTTCTTCGGAGCCTTCTCAGTCGGCACAGGAGAGGACGTCCAAGGGCGCTTCAAAGTCTGACCAGTCCGCGCAGTTACTTTACCTCGGATACTTGCTGGGTCATGGATGTGCTTGGATTGCCTTTCGGTGCGAGGTGGTATGTCGACTTCTTCGCCTTCATCTGAGTCCTCGCTTTCATCGTCTTCTCCGCCGCCGGAGTGCCACTTGCCGCTTTTGCCTCCGCTCGCCTCCCCTTCCGGCTCCTGCTCCTGCTCTCCGTTGGGCATCGAGTATGTCTCAGTATAAATCTGCAAGACACAAAGTCGACTGGATGTCAGTCAGTTCCAAAGGAAATCACATGTCAGAACAAAAAGACACTCGGGAGAGAAGAGTTAGACCTTGTCTGGTTCGTTGGCGCTGTCGAATGGGGGAACTCTCCTAGACCCCCTGGGGTTCTCCTTATTGCCGGTGATGCCCTGCAGCCACTTCGCCACCGTCTCCTCGTCAACTTCTTCCGGGTGGATCCGAGTGCTATCTTCAACGCCCGAGTACATCCACATTGGATGATCGCGAGCTTAGAGTGGCTGGATGCATCGTTTGAGAAACACTTCCAGCAAATCCATGCCGGTCACACTGTTGCGGACAAGCTGAACCACTCGCTCAACCAACATTGTCACCTCCACCTTCTCAGCCGAGGTCACTCTCAATGGAGAAGGCTTCTCGACTATCTCCATGGAAAATGTAGGAAGGCCGATCGACTGACCTCGGGTCGGTTCATCCTTACAATATAACCAAGTCGACTGCCAACCTCTAACCGACTCGGGAAGGGTCATGGCTGGAAAGGTGCCTTTTCCCCTCATCTGGATCCCTAATCCTCCGCACATCTGGATCACGTGCGTCCTCTCATCACTCGGATTGGCCTTTTTACGGCCTGAGAACGACAAGTGAAAATGTGCTTGAAGAGACCCCAGTGCGGTCGACACCCCAGGAAGTTTTCGCACATGGACACGAACGCAACAAGGTATGTGATGGTGTTGGGAGAGAATTGATGAAGTTGAGCCCCGAAGAAATTCAAAAAACCCCAAAAACAGGATGTGGTGGCAAAGAGAAACCACGGTCGACATGGGTGGCGAGGAGCACACACTCACCCTCTTGCGGCCGCGGCTCGGTCTCGTCCTCCGGGAGCCGCCAGGAGCCACGAGGAATCAGACCCCCCTCCACCAGATCCTCCAGATCCTCCTGCTGGATCGTGGAGCGAATCCAGTCGCCTTGGATCCAGCCGGGCGGCAGACTAGATCTCGACGATGATCCCCCCGGCTGCACTTCTTTCCCTTCGCCTTCGCTGTCGATTTGTTCGCATGCTCCAGGGCCGCCGTCTTGTCTTTCGCCATCTCAGCGAGGTGCGCTCGGACTGGGCGGCGGCGTCGAGGGAGGAGACGGGCGCAAAGGAGAAACAGAGGAGGAGGAGAAGAAATGAGGCGCACAATACAAAAGCACCGGCCCAAACTCCTTGTATGGGTTGTTTTCCCGAGTGACTGACCTATGGGTCTAGGCAATCCTGTCAAATCCCGCAATAGTCGCGCGCGCGACGATTGGCGAAAAAGGTGGCGCGGAGATCGAGGCGCCCCTGCCTAATCCATTCCGATTACCACGGCCCCCTCCGCCTCGCGCGCTTCCCCAAATTTCGTATCCAACGAGATCCGGGGACGACAGAATAGTCAATCACACCGGAGATTCTATACCATATCAAACACTCGAAGCTTATCAGCAAAATCCACTCGACAACCTTTGAATGGTTCAAGGCGACTGAGAATGAGGTCGAAGTTTTTTGCATAGTTCTCCAACCCAAATAAAGTGCTTCCACAGCATGAAAATTGAGTCGGAACCATCTTCTACTTCATCTCCACTCGGACCCCGAACCATTCGGGGGCTAATGACGATGACATGTACATAGGGCAGGACAATAGACCTGGTCTAAGCACCCTACCCAAGGACATTGCCCTACAGTCAAAGACATCCAAAGGTCAGCAGATTCTACCGACTGGAATCACCACAGGACTCAACCCACTCGACTGAGTGTTCACTCGGATACCCCAATTCCATTCGACCATACCAAAATCCACTCGGAGAACAGAAGGTCTAAGGTCACTCTGAATGACAACGGTTGGGCATTCACTCCATAGTCTTAATGGTAATTTATGTAACTTTAATGCTGGCGTTACCAGTAACGTTCCTATCTTTATGTACATTGAACTCTGTGTAACTGAGGGCCGGAGGGGACTGGCAAACTCTATATAAGCCACCCCCTGATACGTCTCCGTCGTATCTACTTTTCCAAACACTTTTGCCCTTGTTTTGGACTCTAACTTGCATGATTTGAATGGAACTAACCCGGACTGACGCAGTTTTCAGCAGAATCTCCATGGTGTTATTTATGTGCAGAAACAAAAGTTCTCGGAATGACCTAAAACTTCACGAAACGTCTATTTGGAATTAATAAAAAATCCTTAGAAAAGATGAAGACCAGGGAGCCCACACCCTGTCCACGAGGGTGGGGGCGCGCCCTCCCCCCTAGGGCGCACCCCCTACCTCGTGGGCCCCCTGGAGCTCCTCCGACCTCAACTCCAACTCTATATATTTGCATTCGGGGAGAAAAAACCAGAGAGAAGAATTCATCGCGTTTTATCTGGGAGCTCTCGGGAGGGCTTATCTGGAGTCCGTTCGGGGCTCCAGAGAGGGGAATCCGTCACCATCGTCATCATCAACCATCCTCCATCACCAATTTCATGATGCTCACCATCGTGCATGAGTAATTCCATCGTAGGCTTTCTGGACGGTGATGGGTTGGATGAGATCTATCATGTAATCGAGTTAGTTTTGTTAGGGTTTGATCCCTAGTATCCACTATGTTCTGAGATTGATGTTGCTATGACTTTGCTATGCTTAATGCTTGTCACTAGGGCCCGAGTGCCATGATTTTAGATCTGAACCTATTATGTTTTCATGAATATATGTGAGTTCTTGATCCTATCTTGCATGTCTATAGTCACCTACTATGTGTTATGATCCGGCAACTCCGAAGTGACAATAATCGGGACCACTCCCGGTGATGACCATAGTTTGAGGAGTTCATGTATTCACTATGTGCGAATGCTTTGTTCCGGTACTCTATTAAAAGGAGGCCTTATTATCCCTTAGTTTCCATTAGGACCCCGCTGCCAGCGGAGGGTAGGACAAAAGATGTCATGCAAGTTCTTTTCCATAAGCACGTATGACTATATTCGGAATACATGCCTACATTACATTGATGAATTGGAGCTAGTTCGGTGTCACCCTATGTTATGATTGTTACATGATAAACCGCATCTGGCATAATTCTCCATCACCGATCCAATGCCTACGAGCTTTTCACATATTGTTCTTCGCGTATTTACTTTTCCGTTGCTACTGTTACAATCACTACAAAACACCAAAAATATTACTTTTGCTACTGTTACTTTTGTTACCGCTACCGTTACTTCCATATTACTTTGCTACTAAATACTTTGCTACAGATACTAAGTTGTCCAGGTGTGGTTGAATTGAAAACTCAACTGCTAATACTTGAGAATATTCTTTGGCTCCCCTTGTGTCGAATCAATAAATTTGGGTTGAATACTCTACCCTCAAAAACTGTTGCGATCCCCTATACTTGTGGGTTATCAAGACTATTTTCTGGCACCGTTGCCGGGGAGCATAGCTCTATTCTTTGAGTCACTTGGGATTTATATCTGCTGGTCATTATGAAGAACTTGAAAGACGCTAAGACAACAATTTATCCCTCAACTACGAGGGGAGGTATACCTTCTGTTTTGAGTAAGCTTGTGACACCTAAACCTGCTTCTGCTATTCGTTCTGATATGTCGCATGTTATTGATGATGCCACTTCTGCTATGCATGATACTTATGAAACTACTTCTATGCTTGATACTACTATGCCACTTGGTGAATTTCTTGATGAACAAATTGCTAGGGCTAGAGAGAAAGAAATTATTGAAACTGATTATATTGATGAAAGTGATGATGAAGACTTGCCTGTTACTCCCGAGGGTTATGTTTTTAATAAAGAAGCTTCTTTAGCTATTTTAGCTTGCAAATATAGATATGAACTCAAGAGGTTATTAGCTAAATGGAATAAGCAATCTCTTAATGATAGAATGAAACCTGGCCCTGCTTTTGCTACATCACCTATCTGTGTCACCGATAAGGATTATGAATTCTCTGTTAATCCTGATATAATTACTTTGGTTGAATCTGATCCTTTTCATGGCTATGAATCTGAAACTTTTGTGGCACATCTTATTAAATTAAATGATATAGCTACCCTCTTTACTAATGATGAGAGATCTCACTACTTTTATATCCTTAAAATATTTCCATTCTCATTAAAGGGTGTTGCTAAGATATGGTTTAATTCTCTTGATCCTGGTTGTGTGCGTAGTCCCCAGGATATGATTTATTACTTCTCTGCTAAACATTTCCCAGCTCATAAGAAACAAGCTGCTTTAAGGGAAATATACAACTTTGTGCAAATTGAAGAAGAGAGTCTCCCACAAGCTTGGGGGAGGCTTCTCAAGTTACTTAATGCTTTGCCTGATCATCCTCTTAAGAAAAATGAAATACTTGATATCTTTTATAATGGACTAACCGATGCTTCCAGAGATTACCTGGATAGTTGTGTTGGTTCTGTTTTCAGGGAAAGAACACCGGATGAAGCTGAAATTCTATTGAATAATATGTTGGCAAATGAAAATAATTGGACACTTCCTGAGCCAGCTCCTGAGCCTATTCCTATACCAACTCCGAAGAAAAGAGGTGTTCTATTTCTCAGTCCTGAAGATATGCAAGAGGCAAGTAAATCTATGAAAGAAAAAGGTATTAAAGCTGAAGACGTTAAGAATTTACCTCCTATTGAAGAAATACATGGTCTTAATCTATCGCCTGTTGAAGAAACATATGATCTGCATCCATTACCTATTGAAGAAACTCATGTTCTTGATAACCCGACACAGGTAGTAAAGGTAAATTCTCTCTATAGATATGATAAAGCTGAAATCCCTCTTACTAAGTTTGCTAGCCCACGCTTAGATGAGTTTGATAATTTTATGGTTAAGCAAGAAAACTTCAATGCTTATTTTGGTAGATAATTGAAATACAATTTCGATATGCTTAAACACTTGGGTGATTATATGGCCAATGTTAAAGGTGAACTTAACTTATTAGTAAACATGCTTCTATGGTTACCACTCAAGTAGAACAAGTGCTTAAGGCTCAAAATGATTTGCTCAATGAAATGAATAATAAGAAAAATGATTATGTTGTTAGAGTGGCTACTAGAACTGGTAGAATGACTCAGGAACCTTTGTATCCTGAAGGCCACCCTAAGAGAATTGAGCAAGATTCTCAGAGAAATAATATTGATGCACCTAGTCCTTCTAAAAAGAAGAAAAAGAAAAGTGATAGGACTTTGCATGCTTCTAGTGAACCTATTGCTGAACCACCTGAGAATCCAAATGATATATCTATTTCTGATGCTGAAACATAATCTGGTAATGAACATGAACCTAGTAAAAATGCTAATGATGATGTTCATGGTGATGCTCGACCTAGTAATGATAATGATGTAGAAATTGAACCTGCTGTTGATCTTGATAACCCACAATCAAAGAATCAACGTTATGATAAGAGAGACTTTGTTTCTAGAAAACATGGTAAAGAAAGAGAACCTTGGGTTCAGAAACCCATGCCTTTTCCTCTGAAACCCTCCAAGAAAAAGGATGATGAGGATTTTGAGCGCTTTGCTGAAATGATTAGACCTATCTTTTTGCGTATGCGATTGACTGATATGCTCAAAATGAATCCTTATGCTAAGTACATGAAAGATATAGTTACAAATAAGAGAAAGATACCGGAAGCTGAAATTTCCACCATGCTTGCTAATTATACTTTTAAGGGTGGAATACCAAAGAAACTTGGAGATCCAGGAGTACCCACTATACCATGCTCCATCTAAAGAAATTATGTTAAAACTGCTTTATGTGATCTTGGAGCTGGTGTTAGTGTTATGCCTCTCTCTTTATATCGTAGACTTGATTTGAATAAGTTGACACCTACTGAAATATCTTTGCAAATGGCTGATAAATCAACTGCCATACCTGTCGGTATTTGTGATGATGTGCTTGTTATGGTTGCAAACGTTACTATTTTAACGGACTTTGTTATTTTTGATATTCCCGAGGACGATAGTATGTCTATTATTCTTGGAAGACCTTTTTTGAATACTGCAGGGGCTGTTATTGATTGCAACAAAGGCAATGTCACTTTTCGTGTTAATGGTAATGAGCATACGGTACACTTTCCGAGGAAACAATCTCAAGTTCACAGTATCAATTCTATTGGAAAAAATCCATCGATTATTATTGGAGGTTTTGAATTTCCTCTTCCTATTGTCAAGAAGAAATATGATATTCTTATTATTGGGGATGTGCATATACCCGTTGAGATAACATAGTGTTATTCGAAATTTCTCCGGTTCCATGTTATTCGGAATGAGATCGTTAACAAGACTTGATCAACCTTGTTAGTGGATTCCTTTTGATGAGCATGAGATGGATGAAACTAGAAGGCACAACCTTCTGTACCCTCTCTCTACTTTCTGTTATTTAGTTGAAATAAAGTAAAATAGTATTTTTCTGTCTGTTTTCTAATTTATCTGTGCAATACAAAAATACCCCAAAAATAAAAGTTCTCCAAATGCCCTGAAAATGGAATATGATTTTTTCTAGAATATTTGAGAATTTCTGCCACTGAGAACACAGCAGGAGGGGCAAGCACCTGGCCACGAGGGTGGAGGGCGCGCCCTACCCCCCCAGGGCGTGCCCCTGCCTCGTAGGCCCACGGTGGCCCTCCTCCACTTATTCCTGCACCCATACAGCTCTTCTTCCTCCCACAAACACCAATATCCAGCTCAAGCACGAGTTCTAGCTCACTTTGCTGTGATTTTCGATCTCCTTGCTCAAAGCACCTCTCACAAAACTGCTTGGGGAGATTGTTCCTTGGTATGTGACTCCTCCATTGGTCCAATTAGTTTTTTCTAGTGCTTTATTCTTTGCAAATTTGTGCTACCTAGGTGACCATGTTCTTGAGCTTGCATGTCAAATTTATATGGTTCCGAGTAGTTCTAATGCATGATATAGTCTCTAGGCACTTGTAGGAGTAGTTGCTATCAATTTTATTGAGCTTGGTTCACTTTTGTTTGAAGTTACTAAAAATTTCAGAAATTTTTCAGAGGAAGAAATATGCTTAGGAAAATGTTCCCAGGTTGTTCTTCAAGGAAGCAAGGACCCAGGCTTGCAATGCGTGATGCTGATGAGGAGCCATTAAGGGACGCTCCAGTGCGGCCCTGTGAATGGCCTTTAGAAAATTTTATGGATCGAACGGGAATCAAGGAAGAATTTAACGCATATTTGCGTAACGCTGATCTTGTGAGCTTCGAAGCAGAGAAGTGCACCCAATATCACTATCTCACTAGTACATTTGTGAGGAGGCAAAAGGAAGATATGTTATTACCAGAGAGGAGGCAGATGAGTATGAGAGGAGGGCAGAGGCAGCTCGACGCCACGCTGCAGCTCAGGAGGCGATAGTCGCTGCATCACAGTACGACCCCAGCTACACCTACGGGTATTGGCCAGGCCATCCCTCGCAATAAAGCAACTTAGGCCAAAAGCCTAAGCTTGGGGAGTACGTATTTCCCATCGACATTACATTTATGTTTACACACTCATTGCTAGATGTCGGTGCTCATACTCTTTCACTGTAATATCCATGTTAGTTTAGTTTATTTTTCCTGCTTTCTTCTTGTGTGTTTGATAAACCTCAAGAAAAACAAAAAATAGTAATAGCTTCTAGCTAGTTTACTTTCTTGCTGTAGTAGTAATAATTAAAAAGAAAACCCAAAAATATTTCCCGTTCTTCTTTTGTTTGTTGGGAGCATTCCCGTGTAAATAGTTTTATTTCTTTTCTTTTCTTTGGGGTCGATAGGAGAAGACCATGATTAAATTGTTGAAGCGGCTCTTATATGCATTATTGTTGATCTAACCAAGAGCTCATATTGCCTTGTCTTCTCCTGTTTATCGAATGCTCGCAGATTCCAGCTTAGTCCAATGCACATGCACTCTTATTACTATTCACATCATTCGGTTGTGCAAGTGAAAGGCAATTATGATGATATATGATGGACTGGCTGAGATGAGAAAAGCTGGTATGAACTCGACCTCTCTTGTTTTTGTAAATATGATTAGTTCATCATTCCTGATTCAGCCTATTATGAATAAACATGTTTGCAATGACAATTAGAGATCATAGTTACTTATGCCATGCTTGATTAGCTATGAGTTATAATGGTTTACCTTGCGTGCCAACATGCTATGAAAATGGTTGTGATGTGGTATAGTGGGGTGGTATCCTCCTTTGAATGATTTAAGTGACTCGACTTGGCACATGTTCACACATGTAGTTGAAACAAAATCAACATAGCCTTCACGACATTTATGTTCATGGTGGATTATATCCTACTCATGCTTGCATCCAATGTTTATTAATTTTAATGCATGTTCATGACTGTTGTCGCTCTCTAGTTGGTCGCTTCCCAGTCTTTTTCTAGCCGTCACTTGTACTAAGTGGGAATACTGCTTGTGCATCCAATCCCTTGAACCCCAAAGTTATTCCACATGAGTCCACCATACCTTCCTATATGTGGTATCTACCTGCTGTTCCAAGTAAATTTGTATGTGCCAAACTCTAAACCTTCAAATAAACATTCTGTTTTGTATGCTCGAATAGCTCATGTATCAACTAGGGATGTCCGTATCTTCCATGTTAGGCGGGTTATTCTCAAGAGGAGTGGACTCCGCTCCTAACTCACGAGAAAATGGCTGGTCTCCGGGATGCCCAGTCCCATGCTTTATGCAAACTAAATCAAAATAATTGCAAACAAAACTCCCCCTGGGACTGTTGCTAGTTGGAGACACTCGTTTTTTCGAGCAAGTCATGGATTGATGCTTGTTGGTGGAGGGGGGTATAAACTTTACCATTCTATTTGGGAACCGCCTATAATGTGTGTAGCATGGAAGATATCGCCATCTCTTGGTTGTTATGTTGACAATGAAAGTATACTGCTCAAAATATTATTTATCTCTATTTCAAAACCGAGCTCTGGCACCTCTACAAATCCCTGCTTCCCTCTGCGAAGGGCCTATCTATTTACTTTTATGTTGAGTCATGACCCTCTCATTAAAAAGCACTAGATGGAGAGCGCAGCTGTCATTTGCATTCATTACTATTAATTTATATTGGGTATGACTATGATTGGATCTCTTTTACCATGAATTACAATGTCTAGTCAGTCCTTGATCTTTAAAGGTGCTCTGCATTTATGTTTTGCGGTCTCAGAAAGGGCTAGCAAGATACCATGTTGTTATATCATATCATGATTGTTTTGAGAAAGTGTTGTCATCCGAGATTTATTATTATGGCTCGCTAGTTGATTATGCTAATGATATGAGTAAACATGAGACCTAAGTTATTGCAAATGTGGTTAGTCATAATCTTTGCTGAAAACTTGAATGCTGGCTTTACATATTTACAACAACAAGAGCAAACAGAGTTTGTAAAAGTTTTTCTTTATCACTTTCAGTTGATCAACTGAATTGCTTGAGGACAAGCAAATGTTTATGCTTGGGGGAGTTGATACGTCTCCATCGTATCTACTTTTCCAAACAATTTTGCCCTTGTTTTGGACTCTAACTTGCATGATTTGAATGGAACTAACCCGGACTGACGTTGTTTTCAGCAGACTTTCCATGGTGTTATTTATGTGCAGAAACAAAAGTTCTCGGAATGACCTGAAACTTCACGGAACATCTATTTGGAATTAATAAAAAATCCTTGCAAAAGATGAAGACCAGGGGGCCCACACCCTGTCCACGAGGGTGGGGACGCGCCCTCCCCCCTAGGGCGCGCCCCCTACCTCATGGGCCCCCTGGAGCTCCTCCGACCTCAACTCCAACTCTATATATTTGCATTCGGGGAGAAAAAACCAGAGAGAAGAATTCATCGCGTTTTACGATACGGAGCCGCCGCCAAGCCCTAAAACCTCTCGGGAGGGCTTATCTGGAGTCCGTTCGGGGCTCCAGAGAGGGGAATCCGTCGCCATCGTCATCATCAACCATCCTCCATCACCAATTTCATGATGCTCACCGCCGTGCGTGAGTAATTTCATCGTAGGCTTGATGGACGGTGATGGGTTGGATGAGATCTATCATGTAATCGAGTTAGTTTTGTTAGGGTTTGATCCCTAGTATCCACTATGTTCTGAGATTGATGTTGCTATGACTTTGCTATGCTTAATGCTTGTCACTAGGGCCCGAGTGCCATGATTTCATATCTGAACCTATTATGTTTTCATGAATATATGTGAGTTCTTGATCCTATGTTGCAAGTATATAGTCACCTACTTTGTGTTATGATCCGGCAACCCCGAAGTGACAACAATCGGGACCACTCCCGGTGATGACCATAGTTTGAGGAGTTCATGTATTCACTATGTGCTAATGCTTTGTTCCGGTACTCTATTAAAAGGAGGCATTAATATCCCTTGGTTTCCATTAGGACCTCGCTGCCATGGGAGGGTAGGACAAAAGATGTCACACAAGTTCTTTTCCATAAGCATGTATGACTATATTCGGAATACTTGCCTACATTACATTGATGAATTGGAGCTAGTTCTGTGACACCCTATGTTATGATTGTTACATGATAAACTGCATCTGGCATAATTCTCCATCACCAATCCAATGCCTACGAGCTTTTCACATATTGTTCTTCGCTTATTTAGTTTTCCGTTGCTACAATCACTACAAAGCACCAAAAATATTACTTTTGCTACTCTTACTTTTGTTACTGCTACCGTTACTTCCATATTACTTTGCTACTAAATACTTTGCTGCAAATACTAAGTTATCCAGGTGTGGTTGAATTGACAACTCAACTGCTAATATTGAGAGTATTCTTTGGCTCCCCTTGTGTCGAATCAATAAATTTGGGTTGAATACTCTACCCTCGAAAACTGTTGCGATCCCCTATACTTGTGGGTTATCACCCCCATCCTCAGGCACAAGGGTTCGCACCCCCTATAACTTCATGCATAATCCAAACGACCGAGCTCCCGAGCACCGAGAGGTAGGGCTGTTACTTCCACTGAGAAGGGCCTGAACTTGTAAATCTTGCGTGCAAAACTTCACCATAGCTAAGATCTTGCCTCCTCATACCTAGCCCCCATTCTACTGTCAGGCTTAGAACCACGACAGCGTGCCCCTAGGCCGTGTGGGCCCACCTACATCGCCTTACACCCATTCCACCGCCATAAATTCCTACAAATACTGAAACCCTCCGAGATATTTTGATAAGATTTTTTCTGTCGCCACAAGTTCCTGTTTCGCGAAGATCCAATCTGGACGCCTGTTCCAGAGCTCTGCTGGAGTG
The DNA here is from genome assembly GCA_032464435.1 of Aegilops umbellulata. Classification (NCBI taxonomy): domain Eukaryota; kingdom Viridiplantae; phylum Streptophyta; class Magnoliopsida; order Poales; family Poaceae; genus Aegilops; species Aegilops umbellulata. The sequence continues at coordinate 129,779,697 of CP136057.1, read as the reverse complement.
GGAATCCTATGTCGGAGGCTTCCTCATAAACCTTGTTGCCTCCATGACTATGAGTTAGTAGTTCCATCAGGACCTTAGGGTCCATAGTAGTAGCTAGATAACTCCCTCTCCCCCCTCCCCTCTCCATCTCTCTCTTTGGGTCTTCAACACCATGTTCCCATGAGCTGCCTCACATGATTGGGATCAATTCGATGTAATTTTGTGGTGTGTTTGTTGGTATATGATGAATTGTCACTTTATGATCAGATTATTCATTAAAATTAATTGAATCTTTTGAGGTTTTCTTCTATATAATTAAATAGCTTTGCATGATCTCCGATCTATCTATCTTCCCTGGCCAAGTTCGATGGTTTTTTCTTCAGAGGGGGTGGTGCTTTGTAGTGGGTTTAATTTTGCGGTGTTCTAACCTGGTGACAATAAGGGCCAAGACATGTATTGTATTGTTGACATTAAGCATAAAACGACACTGTCTCATCATATTGATTGATGTTTCAATGTCTACATTATATTATCTTGCTTATTTCTATGCTATGTTTCTTGCAAAGTTAGTACCTCAAGATGCATGATGGATAACAGTTTTGGGCTGGAGAGTATTAGTAGTAGATGCAATTCGATTAATGGTCTACTTATCACATATGTAATTCCTATATGAGATTCTACCATGAGTGGTCATAGTCATAAACAAAAATATTGCAATTTAATCGACGCCCAATTGTAATTTGTTTACCATGCCATTCGCTTGTTTTGAGAGAAATTTCACTAGTGAACCTATGGCCCCTGGGTCTATTCTCCATTAGTGAATTCTTCTACACAATTTCTACTGTTATCTTTTTTTAATTTTCTACAAATTATCTCTACCACTTGCGTTTGATCTTGTGACTATCAAGTCAAAGGTTTTGACAACCCTCTTGCCGTGTTGGGGACAAGTTGTATGTGCTTTTATGTGTAGGTGATGCATACATTGTTCGTTGGGAGAAGCTCCTACTGGATTGATAATCTTGGTTCTCTAATGGCGGGAAATACTTGCCGCTGGGCTACTACTTCACCCTTACACTTGGGGGAATCCCAACAACTCCTCCGAAAGCAAACAAGTGTGTTTAGGCTCTCTCTCTCTCTCTCTATGGGTCTTCAACACCATGTTCCCATGAGTTGCCTCACATGATCGGGATCAATTCGATGTAATTTTGTGGTGTGTTTGTTGGGATACGATGAATTGTCACTTTATGATCATATTATTCATTAAAATTAATTGAATCTTTTGAGGGTTTTTTGCTATATAATTAAATAGATTTGCATGCTCTCCGATCTATCTATCTTCTCTGGCCAAGTTCGATGGGTTTTTTCTTCAAAGGGAGTGGTGCTTTGTAGTGGGTTCAATCTTGCGGTGCTCTAACCCGGTGACAGTAAGGGCCAAGACATGTATTGTATTGTTGACACCAAGGATAAAATGACATTGTCTCATCATATTGATTGATGTTTTAATGTCTACATTATGTTATCTTGCATATTGCGATGCTATGTTTCTTGCACACTTAATACCTTGAGATGCATGATGGATAACAGTTTTGGGTGGAGAGTGATAGTAGTAGATGCAGTTCGATTAATGGTCTACTTATCACAGACGTAGTTCCTATATGAGATTCTACCATGAATGGTCATAGTCATAAACATAAATATTGCAATTTAATCGCTGCCCAACTATAATTTGTTAACCATGCCATTTGCTTGTTATGAGAGAAATGTCACTAGTGAACCTATGGCCCCTGTGTGTATTCTCCATTAATGAATTCTTCTACACAATTGCTAGTGTTCTCTTTTTTCACTTTTCTACAAATTATCTCTATCACTTGCTTTTAATCTTGTAACTAGCAAGTCAAAGGGTTTGACAACCCTCTTGCCGTGTTGGGGACGAGTTCTTTGTGCTTTTTGTGTGTAGGTGATGCTTACTTTGTTCATCGTGAGAAGCTCCTACTGGATTGATAATCTTGGTTCTCTAATAGCAGGAAATACTTGTCGCTGGGCTACTTCACCCTTACACTTGGGGGAATCCCAATAACTCCTCCGAAAGAAAACAAGTGTGTTTAGGCTCCTTTCAAATGTCAGAACCATTAAGCACCCCCCTAAGATTGAGCATTATGTAAAATACCATCTTTACAACATTCACTACATTGTTCAATCTGCCATGTTACATGGCACTTTGGATGTTGAACAATCTGTTTCTGTAAAGGGAGGACATGATGATTTGTCTAGGGGTGAGTCTTATTTGCAAGTTCCGTTGATCATCGAGGTATCCTTAGCTACTACCCTGGACATTCCTGGCACCTACTTGACATTGCTTCAGTCTAGTGAAGAAGATCCAGCTCCTACGAGCGTAGTAGGAGTGTCGTCGACGAATAAAGAGCTCGTTCCTTGAGATGGTGGAGGGCCCCGGGAAAACACCACCAGAAGTCTCCTTCATTTTTTGGAGCAGTTTCCCTACTTTTCATGATATCTCTAGGGCTTCCAGGGATCTCTCGCGCGAGGATGGGCAAAATAAACATTGCAAGAGAGGGAGAAAACATGTTCAAATGAGATGGCCACAATTTTCTCAACATCCTGGTATTTTAATTTTAATTTATTGAGCTTGTCTTCATTACTTTTTATTTTTCTAGCATTTTCCTACCATTTTTTTGGATTCCCAGCGTTTTCAGGGGGAAGGGCATATGTGCTATCTTGGAACACCTAGGATCTTTTAGTAAGTTTTTGTGAGTTTCGGGGCTTTCCAAGGATCATTTTGGAGGCGGAGGGGTTATTTCATAATTTCTCCACACACCACTAAGATTTTGAGAAGAGGATACTCATGCGCTCCTTCTTCATTGGCATCCTTGCACACGCATCGTGTTCGTGAATGAACCGAGCCGGACTAGAACATATGCCATGTGTATGCATTGCCTTCTTTTTGTCACACCCGAAAAGTTGAAATGTATTTCACTAGTGGTAGGTCAATTTGAACCGACTTGACCGATCCACTCTTTGTATTGGGCTAGTTTTGGGTCTCTTCATCTTCCAAGTGTACAACATGGGTGGCAGCATAATCTCCGGATCGGTCCACCACTTCCTTTAACATAGGCATAATGTCAGTCTTATATGACTTTACTATTGCCAAAGATGTTGGGTTTTATCTTTTACTTTATCAGATTGTTGGTGTCTGGCTATGTGCACTTTAGCCATACAGTGTAGCACCCAAGATGCAATTTTATCCCAATCACGTGATGAATTCATGATAGGGGCACAATCGCATTTCGAGGGCATAGCAAGGTGGATATCATTACAACATACCATGTACTGAATAGATGAGAATACAAGATAAAGGCTTACACTCGCCACAAGCTACAACATGAATACAATAGTACATAAATACATAGTGATCATCATACAGAAGAGTAGTATTCGACTACGGATGAAATCAAACAAAAAAGAAGAACGACATCCACCCTGCTAATCCCAGGCTCCTGACCCGGAACCTATCCCTTGAGCGAAGAAGAAGCAGAAGAAGAACTCCAAAACAAGCATGCATCGCTCTCGCGTTAGATCATAGCATTACCTGTACCTGCAATTGATGTTGTAGTCATAATCTATGAGCCACGAGGACTCAGCAATCCCATTACCATGGGTATCAAGACTAGCAAAGCTTAATGGGTATGGAATGAATAAGTGGTGAGGTTGCAGCAAGCGACTAAGCATTGTATGGTGGCTACCTTACGAGTACAAGAATAAGAAGAGAAACTAAGCATAACGGTCACAAACTAGTAATGATCAAGAAGTGATCATGAACTACTTACGAGTCAAACATAACCCCACCATGTTCTCTTCTTGACTCACTCGAAAAGAGACGGTCACGATTATGCACGCGGTTGGTATATTTTATTTCAGATCGGGTGTCAAGTTCTCTACAACCAGATATTAAAAATTCCCATTTGCCACATAACCGCAGGCACGGCTTTCGAAAGATCAAACCCTGCAGGGGTGTCCCAACTTAGCCCATGATAAGCTCATGATCCGTGGAGACAATCCTCCATCCCGGGACAACCCGATCAAACTCGGAATCCCGGTGCACAAGGCATTTCGACAATGGTAAAACAAATGGGAGGCGTCTGAAGCGTCGGTCTCGGGTCGTTACAACTCTCCTCCACTTACAAGAGATCTCGCCCCGAGTTCTAGGGATGACAACCGGAAGAGGAAGAGAAGAGGTAAAACTAAGTTGCTTCTTTGCAAAAGAGTGTAACCAAGGAACCTTGAGAGGTTGAAAAATCTTGCAAGAAATAATACAACGGAGATGAACGGAGTTGAAAACATTCCGTTAGAAAAGAGGAACAAGAAACATTATGAGAACCTTGTAGGTTGCAAACACATGAATCAAGAGCTCAAGGGTCACGAAAGAATTTAAAACCACTCCGTTTGAAAAAGGGAAGCAAGGAATGATAAAGAACAATTATGACAACACTCCCGTTAAATGGATAAGCAATAAAAGAACATGATCTTGACAAAACAAGATGATGGGTCAAAGAGAGCAACATCGCAATGCCTCCAGAAGAAATGAAAGAATGGAATGAAAGGAATAGAGAAGAAAACAACATGTTCTACCTCAAATGAATTTGAGAGAGCATCCTTAAAAAGAAGGATTGAATGGGGTTCTTGAAGAATCAACAATCAAATGATATGCTCCTCATGGGCTTATGAAAACATCTCAAAACTAGAGGTGAAATTCTGTCACTAACGGGAACAAATTGCTTGCTTGAGATTAACGAAGAGATGAAAGCTTGGTCCACCAAGATGATAAAGAGATAACTTGGGTCATTAACAAGCACCAAAATAGCAACAATCCCTAGGGAAGGCTTTAGGTGAAATCTGTACCAAGATAACTCCAAGGAAGAAAGTGATGGGTTTAAATATCTCATTCATGACAACTTGGCAATCATGAAACATGAAGGAAACTGTCAAAAATGACATAACACCACCTCAAAAGATAAGATAGAAAGAATTGCACTTCAGAATGTAAGATGAAGAATGCTTGAACTCCTCAAAACAAAACATGTGTTGAACACCATGTTTATTTTAGAGTATAGCTTGGCGGATCTTAACTTCGAGAGAAATCTTGAAGAACAATTGAAGAATGAAAGGAATCCTTGACGAACCACCTTGTTGAGCCTTCATGAAGAACTCCGGTAATAAAAGGATGATGGAATGAAAGAGAAGTCGAAAGAACCAGGTGAAGCCTTGCAATGATTTAGATGGAACTTCATGACGAGATAATGTGGAAAAACTTGGTACTCCGGAAAAGAAAATATGAACAACTGAGAATCAAGAAATTGGTATCATGAATGAACTCCGAAAGAAAGAATTAAATCATCTCAAGGAAACAAGAATAAGAATTATGTCATGCTTACCCTTCATCAACTTACATTGATGACAAGAAATGGATAGGCATGTTACTTATTCTTCTTGCAAAGATTGAGGAGAGATATAGTGCAAACTTGGGAAAATCTTCATGAACCACCGGTAGGATTGGAAAGAATGAATGAATTGATATGATAACCAAGGAAGAGAACTCTTGAATGAACCATCGTAAGCATCTGAAACGAACGAAGAAAAAGAACAAAACACCGAGAAGAATTAGAGAACGAATGAAGATACTTGAGAGAATTTAGATATGAGAGCACGAAGAGATCACAAGCTGACTAGAGAATACTTGAACAAAGTAGCGGAAGAATTTGGAGACGAACGAAGAGGCATTAATTGAGAAGAATTGCGGAAATGATGTTGAAATATGAGAATGAAGAAATATTCTAAAATGATGGCCTTTGGATGATCAAGAAACGAAAACAACTCCTAAAATGCTCCGGATGAGTATGAAAAGAATCATTGATGATTGGAACAATTTGAGAGGATGACATCAAGCTTGAGCTATGATTCTTCAAGAGAACGGACAAGGACTTAAGAGAAACTCTTCCTCGGTCTTCAGATACTGATAATGTCGATGAGAACCACCATGAAGAATTTTTTAGATACTCCGAAAGAATGAAGAGTAGAAATGTTGAACCAACGATGAAAATAATTTGGAAGTGACCTTGGACAAGGCATATGACTTAAGAGAATTCATTCTTACGTCTACTTTAAAAAGAATTTGAGAGTAGCTCCGGAAAAATTTAGAAGAGTCATGTAAGATCTGGAAAAAGACCTGTGGGTTAGGGCCCACTCAAAAGAAACACTGTTGGAAATGGTTGCTTGAAGGAGAGATTGCACCGGTTGAATTTAACGGCTTGAATGAGATCATAACCTCAAAATAGCTTGAACGGGTTAATAATGGGAACAGGAATCTTCTGAGATATCTTTAGCACTCCGGATATGAATAGAGAGAGGTGAATAAATAAGAGAGTCTTGGATAAGAACTTCCAACATGGAAATCATGGGAACCAATCAAAATGATATGATCAACACCAAAAACTTGAATTTAGTCCACCGAGGAAGAAGAATGATAACGAAGAATGATGAACTTGAAGCTCATGAGCATCTTCACGAGGGATCACCGGATAAGAACATTGAAGGAAAAGAATGAAGAGACTTCACATGAATAAAATGGATACTTGATTAAGAAATCTGAGTCCTTAAAGAAAAAGGGTAGGGCGGTGGGAAAACAAAGGCAACTTGGGACGGATGAAACAAACACCGTTGCGCATAACTGATAATTGATCTAGCAAAACATGGAAGGATAGGATTAACTTGAAGAGAAGCACACCGGTTGGAAAAAAATGAGATGACATTCTTGATGATCAAGAAGAATTAGCACTCCCATAGAAATATGAGAACAACGCTTAGGATAGGTATGGAATCAACACTTGACATTGAAGCAACTCGAATACCACAACTCAAAACAAAACAAAGGATCTGGCTCACAGAATAAGCCGGAAACAACCAGATGATAGACATTTCGCCCAAAGTGTTCACAATGAGGCCCCACGGGCACAACGTATAGCGGACATCATGAATGACAAACGAGACGTCCACGAATCAGCATAGCGAAGGATTCTTTAAGGCATCTCGCGACCACTATAAATTGACCATGAAAAACGAACAACTAGACGTTGGACCCCAATCTCAACTCATACATCTGTCCTGGGTAACTACTTGAACTCCCACCTAAGAACTCCCGAAAGTTTCTGGTTATGCAATCTGGTGTTGAGGATACAGGGAGGCACAAATATCTCACACAACTAACAAATCCTACACTCCAACCGTATCCGTCCGTCAACACATAACCAAGAAAACCTCGGAAATCATGTACCTCAGACCTTCAAAAACATCCGATATACTGGCTATGCCAATACTTCCCCCCAGTACTGGGTGTTGTCAAATTGCTCTCACCACAAAGAGTATAGAAGCGCTTTCGATGTCAGCGACCTCTGGTATTCCGGAACTAAATCGATAAGCGATGTGACAAAAACACCTTGGAGCTCAACTCCCCGGGACACTGCCACAACTCCTAAATGCCAGGAGGCACCAAGACAGAATTCCCGCCACAATGATATCGGACCAATTCCACAATACCCGCGTGATCCTAAAAAAATTGAGTGAAAAAAGAGGAGAGTGAAGTCAAAACATCTATGTCAGGAGTCCTCACCAGAGCGATGAAGGGGATAAGGAGTAAAAAGAATTCCTACTCTCTGATATAACTAGATTCAAAATAGTTTTTTTTTCTAGACTCGACAACGGCAGCGGTTCGATCAAACAAGGGGGCTCCTAAGGTCGGTAAGGCTCTGAACTTGTAGCACCCAAGATGTGATTCTATCCCAATCATGTGATGAATTCATGATTGGGCCACAATCACATTTTCGAGCGCATAGCAAGGTGGATATCATTACAACATACCATGTACTGAATAGATGAGAATACAAGATAAAGGCTTACACTCACCACAAGCTACAACATGAATACAATAATACATCAATACATAGCGATCATCATATAGAAGAGCAGCATCCGACTACAGATGAAATCAAACGAAAAAGAAGAACGACATCCACCCTGCTAATCCCAGGCTCCAGACTCAAAACCTATCCCTTGAGCGAAGAAGAAGTGGAAGAAGAACTCGAAAACAATCATGCATCGCTCTTGCGTTAGATCATCACATTACCTGTACCTGCAACTATTGTTGTAGTAATCTATGAGCCACGAGGACTCAGCAATCCCATTACCATGGGTATCAAGACTAGCAAATCTTAATGGGTATGTAATGGATAAGTGGTGAGGTTGCAGCAAGCGACTAAGCATTGTATGGTGGCTACCTTACGAGTACAAGAATAAGAAGAGAAACTATGCATAACGGTCGCAAACTAGTAATGATCAAGAAGTGATCCTGAACTACTTACGAGTCAAACATAACCCCACCGTGTTCTCTTCACGACTCACTCGAGATACAGTCACGGTTATGCACGTGGTTGGTGTATTTTATTTCGGATCTGCTGTTAAGTTCTCTACAACCAGATATGAAAAATTCTCATCTGCCACATAATCACAGGCACGGCCTTCGAAAGATCAAACCCTGCATGGGTGTCCCAACTTAGCCCATGATAAGCTCACGATCCGTTGAGACAATCCTCGATCCAGGGACAACCCGATCAAACTCGAAATTCCGGTGCACAAGACATTTTGACAATGGTAAAACAAATGGGAGGCGTCTGAACAGTCAGTCTCGGGTCGTTACATGCCAAGATTAGGTGTTGCTCATCATGCTTTTTGTATCCTCTTGATGCTACATTTTAAGTAAATAAAAACACCCTTTATCAAAAAATTGCAACACCACATAAGAGTATCTCCTGGTTCAAAATCTTTATGTTGTTAATGTCTTTCCTACCCCGCTTCACACCACACGAGGCAATCAAGTTTTTAAAAAAGTCTTGTGCAACGACTACTTCCCTAACATCGATAAATTCCTCGGCGACATGACTTCTGATGCTATTGTGGATGCATCTTATCTGTTTTATTAGGGGTCGCTGTCGATATACAAAAGTAGGGGCCTTCTGTACCCCTTTACTTGTGCACGGGCAGTTGTAGCCACACCTGCGGCCACGCTTGGCGAGGCAGAGGAGGGAAAGAACAAGATTGCTAGAGCAGCACTCAAGCCAGAAGCATGAAGAGCAAAGGGGCAAGGTGGATTCCCCCGGCAAGACCCTTGCGGGGGCGGCACTACACAACCCCGGCAAGAGCCTTGCCGGGGCAACTTGCCCAACACCATCAAGACCGCCACCCTTGAGCCTGAGAGTTCCGACACCATCGACAACATTGGAACCAAGGCTCGGGAGGCACATGCGTGGCGACATGTAGATCTTTGTGAAGATCGAAGGCCTGCAAGACTAGATGAGAACCAGAAGATGAAAGCCCCCGGCGAGACCCTTGCCGGGGACGCCCACGAGACCCCCGGTAAGATCCTTGTCGAGGACGCCCACAAGACCCCAGCAAGACCCTTGCCGGAGCCCCGGCAAGACCCTTGCTGGGGACATCTGCGGGGCCACAACGAGGCCCGCACCTACCAAGACTTCGCTGCCCCGTGGCCATTCCAACGCAGCAGCCAGCCTGCCAACTAGGCGCACACCTACGTGGCAGCACACGGCTTCTAGGCCAACTAGCCAAGCACCTGCGTGGTGGCATGCAGATCTTCGTGAAGACCCTGCCACCGCACCAGCTCAGCAGCTAGCCAGCCGGCGTGGCGCTGCATGCCTCATCAGCTTGGACGCGCGTTGGAGCGAGGCAAGGCGGCGACGGACGGGACGATATTCTTTGCCATCCCCGATGAAGCAAGAGGACACGTAGGTGGCGCATTAAATGCATTTGTCATACGGTGTCAGGAGATAAGCTTGTACACTGTACATACTTTCCACCTCCTGTGTGCCACTGTGGCGACCCCTTTGACTATAAAAGGAGGCCCAAGGCATACTGAGGAAGGATTCTGTCGGCGTTCTGGGAACGGGGGTCCCCAGACTTGCCTGCATGCGGCCTGTGGCGTGGCTTACAGGGGGGCCAGCACGGCCCATCTTCATCAACACGAGACTCAAGACCCTCGCGAGGGGCCAAGCCTCGCGGGGCGGACGACACGGAGCTTCCTCAGGCGCGACCTCACTAGGCTGGCTCACGAGGAGGCGGAGAGATCAAGGCGGGGTACCTCACGAGGTGCCCATGACGCAAGCCATGACGACCAAGGGTGCCAGGCGGGCGCCAGCCCGCGCAGTGTCCCCCTTTCCTCTTTGGTGCAAAGGGGGCAAGCGCAGGCGAGAGGATCAAGCAAAGGCATCCATTTCGGTGCAACGAGACCAAGACCAGTCCAACGGAGGGAAGGAGGTCATAGAGGAGCCCAGAACGGCGTCACCACAGAGCCTTTGGCAGGCGAGGACCAACTTTAGTCAGGATATGTGTACCAGATGTTCCCCTTCAAAATGGCCAATTGTTGGCGCCCTTCCCGCTCAATATTTGGGAAGAGGCCCAGGGCCTTTGCCTATAAATAGGACTAGCCACCCCCAGGGTAAGGGGGTGTCATCGGATCATCAGGTAACCAGTTAGAAAGACTCAGGCAACAAAGAGAGAGAGAGAGAGAGAGAAGGGCGGATGAACTCCTCCTAGTAGTTCATCGTCCTTGCTAAGAGCAGACCCTCGCGAGGCTGTTCTTCCTTGTATTGTTCATCATCATCATCCCAAGAGGCAATCCACCCACCACAAACTAGAGTAGGGTATTACACCACAATGGTGGCCCGAACTAGTATAAACCTTGTGTCTCTTGTGCTGTTCTTTCTGTAGTTTAGATCTTTGCGAGACGGAGAGGTAGAGGGCGAAGTCTCCGCGCGCACCCCAGAGTTCGAACCTCAAGGGTCTGCCGGAATCCGAAATCCGACATTTGGCGTGACAGGTAGGGGTGCGCCGGAATTTGTCCTCCACCGCTCCGCTCTCCTCCGACCATCGCGTCCATGTCCGACGCACGTCAGGCCCGCGCCGAGCGCCGGGCCGCCATCGCTTCCCGCGTCGCCCAGACGGCTCCCGTCGGCGGGCGTCCTCGTCGTTCCTCGTCGCCCGCCATCAACGCCGCCACCGGCCCGGCGGGGAACGAGCAGCAAGCATCGTCTCAGCACCCGTCCATGCGGCAAGACGGCCGCACCGCCACTCCATCGCTCACACCAGCTGGTTGTTCGTCCCGCGCGTTTCGCGCACCCTTGGAGGCTCGAGCTATGCTCATGGCGGCAAATGAGCTCCTGCGCTACCGTCCCGTCGACGACATCTACGAAGAGTGGCTTGACCGTGTCGCCAAGCTCGTCCGCGCCGCAGGGGGCTCTCCCGCGCCGTCCGTTCCGATGCGTCGCACCCTGCCCCGCGCGGGCAACGAAGCTCCGGGGGCGTACCAGCCGCCTCCCCTTCAAGAAGACGTGATGGCTACAAGGCGCGCCGCCCCTGGCCGGAACCCGCTCCGTCAGGCGCCGGCGCAGCAAGAGCGGAGCTGCCAAGAAGTCCCTCGTCCGCAAGAAGCTGCCCGGGCGCTCCTTGCTCCGGCACATCGCGACCCTGCTCCCACTCCCGCGCATCAAGACCCCGCGCTGCTCCCAGCCGCAGTGCATGGGGACCAGCAAGACCAAGCTCTCCCTCAACCAAAGCCTCCCGTGGCCACCGCAGGCTGCCGTGCCTACACCACCGAGTTGCGTAGCGTCGCGTGACCCAACAAGTTCAAGCCAGACCTGCCTCCTCGCTACGACGGCACGACCGACCCTGCGGAGTTCCTCCAGCTCTATGAGCTGGGCATCGAAGCTGCCAGCGGGGATCAAAAGGTCATGGCGAACTGGTTCCCCATGGCGCTCAAGGAAGGAGCTCGCACCTGGCTCCTAAATCTGGCTCCAGGAACAATCTCTTCCTGGGACCAGATGCGCGCCCGCTTCATCGCCAACTTCCAAGGTACTCGCGACCGGCCACCTGCCGTGAGCGACATGCGCCGCATCAAGCAACAACCCGGAGAGACCCTGCAAAAGTACATCCAGTGCTTCAACAGTGCGCGCCTCAAGATCCCCAAGGTGTCCGAGGAGGCCATCATCTCAACCTTCTCCGACGGTGTGCGCGACGTCAAGATGAAGGAGGAGCTGGCGATGCATGAAGACCTGTGCACCTCCCTGGAGCTGTTCAACTTGGCGACCAAGTGCGCCAGGGCTGAGGAAGGACGCCTCTCCCTCCTCGAGCTGCCTGCCGCGGACCCAGAAGAGAAGAAGCCCAAGGCCAAGGACGTGAAGTGCAAGGGGGCTGCCGTGCTCGCGGCAGAACCGGACACCAAGCGGGGCAAGGATCTGCCTGATCCTCCAGGGGCAGCCGGTACTGTGTGTACCACGACCTCCACACCCACAACATCAACGAATGCCAGGAACTCCGCACCGTGCGAGAAGGAAGGATCGGCCGTCGTCCTGACCGTGCTGACCGGGGCTACGACCGAGGAGGAGGAAGAAACGCAGGACGCTGGGAAGACCGCGGCCCGCGCCAAGGGTGGCATGATCAACCTCGCGAGGACCGCTGGCGGGACCTGCCTCGCGAGGGGGACTGGCGGGATCAGCCTCGTGAGGATCGCCCACAAGGCAACGCAGGTCTCCCTCCACTGCCGCCTCAGCCAAGGAGGAACGAGGATCGCCATCAAGACGAGGGGGCTGGGGGCTTCCAGGAGCCACGCGCGATCGCCTGCATCCTGGGCGGAGCTCAAGCCCCAGCCTCCCAACGCATATTCAAGCAGTTTGCCCGCGAAGTGAATGTAGTCCTCCCCAAGCTCGAAGCAACGCGCCCTCTCAGGTGGTCGGCGTGCGCCATCACGTTCAGCTCAGCGGATCAGCTCAAGTGCGCGGCCACAGCCAGAGTCCTCCCAATGCTTTGCTCCCCAGTCATCAGCAACGTACTGGTCACCAGGACCCTCATCGATGGTGTGGCAGGGCTCAACGTCTTGTCCGTGGAAACATTCAACAATCTCCAGGTGCCCTATGACCAGCTTCAGCCAACCAAGCCTTTCTCCGGAGTCACCGACGACTCCACGATCCCGATTGGGCAGGTCCGCCTCCCTGTCACCTTCGGGGCATCCAACAACTACCGCACCGAGCTCATCGACTTCGACGTTGCCCACATCCGCCTGCCGTACAACGCCATCCTCGAGTACCCGGCGCTGGTCATGTTCATGGCCGTAACACACCATGGCTACAACGTCCTCAAGATGCCAGGAAGTGGCGGAGTCATCACGGTGCCATGTGAAGAGAAGGATGCAGTGTGTTCCCTGGAGCGAGCCTTTCAGGCCGCGTCACTGGAAGACCCGGATCGGGGAAGCAGGAGGCTTCCCGAGACCACCCCCAAGAAGAAGAAGGCATCGTCTGGACCGACCCCTCAGGAGGCGGGCCCCTCAGGCCCGCATCTGCCCAAGGGGAACCTCCTTTCATCGCATAGGAAAGCGCGCCCGGCGCCCTCCTCAGGCAGCGCTCGGGGGCTCTCCCCTGGAGGGCCACCGACCTGGCCGAGGTCACGAGGGAGGCGCTTGGGCACCACGTTGAGGCGTGTTTCGAAGCACGTTTCCCTCAAGAAGGAGCAAGGAAAGGAAGGTCAGACCAGCAGGAGTTCGTCAACAAGGCCGTTCAAGAACTACAGGAGTCAAGACTCATGAGAGGTTGCCGCCGTCTACCGGCTGTAGCCCCCCATCCAGGCGAGGATGGTGGGCTACACGTCTGCATCGACGTACTAGGGCTCGATCAGGTCGCCACAATGGAGCGCCTTTGGCCCTCGCAAGTGGGGCGTTGTGAAGGTCCGCCCCACAGCTATGTTCGCATGCCTTACGGCTGGCCGGGCACGGCTGCTACGTACCAGTGCCTCATGAGGGGCATCATGGAGGCTCAGGGAGACAGGCATTCCGCGGCCTTGGCGGAGATGGAGATGATTCACGAGGAGCCACCAGTGCCTCCGGAGCCTCCCGAGGCCCCTGGGCCTGGGGGCTCGTGAGGATCGGCTCCCGCAGCCCACCGAGTCTGCTGCACCAACACCACTTCGTCCTCGACATCTTCAGGTGATGTCTTTCGAGTTTCGTTTCCAGCTAGGAGCGCTCACCCAGAGCTGCATTATTCCGAGGCCGCGTGGGTCTGTCCCTGTGGCGTGTATCCCTTTTATTTCATGATTGTTAGCTTGCTTTGTTGGGGGCGCCCCTCGGGTTGCATCATCCCCAAGTCGCTCAGGCCAGGCCTAGCGGCATGTATCTCCTTCGCGTTATTTCCGGTTATGCATTCGCCCATCATGCTTGATTACTTGATGCCTATCCACGGCACCTCTTCTTGTCCATGTCGACCACTTGCACGTTAAAGGGGGGGTGCCTGAGCATCGCGACTCAGGGCTCTTACTGGCTCTCCAGCCCTCACCCTCTGGCCTTGTCCACGGCATCGCGACCTGGCATACCAGCGATGGCTGAGACAAGCTCAAGGGCCGGGACCCGAGGACGTAGGGTGCCGACATCTAACCAAATTTGCAGGAACACATCACAAGATAAGGCCCAGTGCCAGGCGCAACCCGCCTAGAGGTAGGGCCCCGTGAGTCCCGCGCTGGCTCACGGGTGCCCAGATACACCTCACCTAGCCCTACCGTGCCGGCCACGTGTCAGGGCGGGGCTGTACACGCCCCGGGGGCTCCTCCCGGAGGGGAGCCCCCTCCCACGTACCAGTGGAAGCACCATGCTCCGCGCTGGCTGACGACACTATCGAGGAGCGGCTATGCCCGTACACATACGGAAGCGCTATGCTCCGCGCTGGTGATAAACAACTGAGGGTGGCCCCCGGGCCGCATCAACCTCAGGGAGCCCAGAGCTCAGTGTCTGGTCTCATCGCAACGCCTCCCCTCGGGAGCGCCGCGTGAGGGGGCCAGGCACGGGGGCTGCGCCTGGGTCACGCCCAGACGTATGCCACCCAGCCAGGCCCCTCGGGCCTGGTTCGTCACGAGTCTCTCCCCAAGCGGAGACAAGGTATGAAGGCCGTTTGAGCGTCGAGGGGGACTCCTGAGCATCGTGACTCAGGAGCCTAACTGGTCCCGTAGCCCCTCACTCCCTAGTTCTGAAAGGCTAGCGCTGGGTGAGGTACGCGCGGGGCCGGGCTCTGCAGACGTAGAAAGGCACAACCACCTACAATTTGCTGTTCGCGCGTCAAGGGGGACTCCTGAGCATCGCGACTCAGGAGCCTAACTGGTCCCGTAGCCCCTCACTCCCTAGTTCCGAAAGGCTAGCGCTGGGTGAGGTACGCGCGGGGCCGGGCTCTGCAGACGTAGAACGGAAGATCCACCCACATCACACCTCCCTACTTGTTGTTCGTGCGCCAAGGGGGACTCCTGAACATCGCGACTCAGGAGCCTAACTTGTCACATAGCCCCTCACTCCTTTGGTCCCATCCTGGTTTCCGGTCGGGGCTAATGCTGGGTGAGGTACGCGCGAGGCCGGGCTCCGCCGGCGTAGAACACAAGCAAGTAGGGAAGAAAAGAAGAAAATTCAAGGAATTCAAAAGCAAATATTACAGTCCATACTGTCGTCTCAATACCAAACGCAAGTTCAAACGCCTCCCCGAGGCATGATACATGTGCATGGATCAAAGGCGGGACAGGAGCAGGAGCGGAGTCACTTGTCGGCGGCGGAGCAGTGCGGAGTGGCTTCGCCTCGTGGAGCAGCGGGGCCGGCAGCATCTTGCTTTGGCTTGGTACTAAAGCCCCGGAACTTCCCCAGCAGAGCCTCCGCGCGACCCTTCACGGCCTCGGCAGCGGCAGCAGCACCCTCGCCGCTTACCGGCTCCAACAGGCTGTCGAGGTCGGCGTTGGGGTCACGAAGGTAGATGTGGGCAAAGACCCGCGTCAGCGCTGCAGAAGACAGGACACGTGCCTCGGCCTCAGCCGTGGGGCCAAGGCCAAGGACGACATCCTCAAGGGCACGAACCAGGAAGGGAAGCAGCTGGGCGGGGCCGTCCTTGGCGCCGGCCATCGGGCTCTCCAGGCCGCTCTCGTAAAGCGTCTTCAGCAAGGAACGAGCCCTCTTCTCCATGTCCGTGAAGGCCACGCGATCCTGGGCAAGAACCCGGGCTTTGCCGTCCAGCTCAGCCTTCGTCGCCTCCAGCTCCTTCTTCAGCGTGCCTAGACGGTCGCGGCGCTTCTTGAGCTTGGCCTCCCGGCCCTCGATGGCCGCCTCGCGAGCCTTCACGCCTTCTTCTTGCTCCTGGCGAAGACGGGCCCCTTCCGCGAGCTCGTCGCGCAGACCTTGCAGCTCGTCCTCCAGTGCCTTGCAACGATCGTGGACTTCAACCACCTCCCCCAGGGCCACGTCTCGAGCAGCCTTCGTCTCGAGGACGGCCTCCCTCTCTTCATCGCAGGACGTCGAGGCCTGAACCAGCGCCGCCCTAATCAAGGCGTCGGAGTGAATCCATCCCGAAGCCAGCTCCAGGCGCCCGGCCACCAGGCGAGGGTCGGCGCCAAGAAGATCCTGCCGTAGCTGGTCCAGTCCAGCAGCGGCACACTCCAGGACAGCAGGAGGAGTTGGAGAAACATCAGTCGGTGGAACGGGAGGAGAAGGTAGCGGCGGTGAGACCACAGCATCCTGAGGCGGGGTCTGCTGCGCCCCGACGGTCGTGGTGGCGGCAGCAGGCAAAGGCACCTCAGGAGTCACTTGGGCCATGGGGGCTGAGCTCGCCCCAGCCAGCTCAGTCAGGCCTTGCGAAGGCGACCGAGCAGGAGAGGCCCGTGCATCGCGGTCACCATCCCCCGCAGGCGGAGGCGCTGCCGCGGATGGAGCCTCAGGAGCCCCCTTCGGCTTATTCGCCGCGGGGGCCAGCCTATTCAAGAGATGCGAACGTCAAGCCGCGGTAGCAGAACAAGAAATAAAGACAAGGATCGAGCACTTACGGGTCATCGCCGGTGAGCTCGGACAGCCTCCGGCCGAACTTGAAGCCCGACAGCCAGCTGGAGGGGTCAACCTCGGAAGCAGAAGGCGCGTCTGCAGGCAGCCTCGAGGCAGGAGCAGACCCGCGGGAGATCAGCCCAGTCCTGTCCTTCTTCGGGATCAGGGGCAAGCTCTTGCCGACCTGCTCATCTCCATCCTCGTCATCATCACTCGAAGAAAGGCGGAGAGTGCAGGACCTGCGCCGGGGGAGGGGAGCCCTCGACTCTCCGTCGGTCGCCTCGGAGTCAGGCCCCTTCTCCCGCTCCTCTTCGTCCTCCTCTTCGTCGGAGTCGTCGGAGGACACGTGCACCAGCCCCTCGGGAGCCGCTATAGGCACGAGCCCGTCCCCGTTGAAGACGGGCATGGACTCCACCACCTGCCCCCAGTCGTCGCGAAGGAACAAGGGCGCAGGCGCGCCCTCCAACCTTGCCACCTCGCACCCGACCAGAGATTGGAGGACCGCGGCCAAATCTTCGTCGCCCAGTGCCACGGGGCTCGGGTGAGGCCTCCACATCAGAGGTGAGTACTGCCAAAGTGGAGCCAGCTGGTGCTCCAGGAACTCCCTCAACAGCGATGCGCCGGTCAGCTTCGCCGCCGCCAAGCTGACCGGCCTCAGGTCCGTGTCCATCTTCTCCAACACCGGTTTCGCGCGGGGGTCTGTGAGCTCTACTCGGCACCAGTCATTGGAGCTCGTGGGCTGCTCCGCGGGCAAGATCAGCCGAGGGTGGATGCGCCCGTCATCTACCAAGACCCACTTGCTCCTGAAGCCCTCGATCCTCTTCTCGGGCTTCGAAATGGCAATGGTGCCGCCATACGCGACGAAGCTCGCACACGCGAAAGGAGAACCGCGAGTGACCCGGAGAGAGAAGTAGTGATGCAGCAAGGCCACTGAGGGCTGCACGCCTACATGAGCCTCGCAGTAGTAGGCAAAGATCGCAAGGAGAAGGACGGAGTTGGGGTGGAGATGCAAAGCCTGTAAGTTGTAATGGCGGAGGACAGAGAGGAAGAACTCGGAGAAGGGAGGCACCAGGCCAGCAGCAATGGAGCTTACGAAGAAAGGGTAAAAGGTGCTCCCTCTGCCCTCAGGGGTGGCGGAGCTGGCCTTGAACACCTGCGCCCCGTCGATGCCCTGCGCCGCCGCCATCCGGCGCAGCCGGGCAAAGCTCGCCTCCGACACGCTAGGTGAGTCTAGAGCAGGCGAGTACCAAGCCCCGGTCGGAGACTGACGAGGCGCCATGGCTGTCTAGGTCAAGAAGATGAGGCAGATCTGGAAACTTGGAGGAAGAGAGGAGAGGCGCAAGAAAGGGGATCTGAGCAGCAACCGGAGAACGAGAAGAGAAAGGCCTGGGCAGATGCCGCTCCTTTAATAACCTGCGCGGTTGCTGAAGCACTCACGTCCAATCAACCGCCACACGGCGCCCGAGGCCGCAGGCTGTTAGGGCCCGCGGCGCTTCGCCCTTGCCCTTTCGCCTCTCAACACGGCCAAGTCCGGGCGCGCCTCGGGCCCGGGGGCTACTGTCAGCGTTCTGGGAACGGGGGTCCCCAGACTTGCCTGCCTGCGGCCTGCGGCGTGGCTTACAGGGGGGCCCAGCACGGCCCATCTTCATCAACACGAGACTCAAGACCCTCGCGAGGGGCCAAGCCTCGCGGGGCGGACGACACGGAGCTTCCTCAGGCGCGGCCTCTCTAGGCTGGCTCACGAGGAGGCGGAGAGATCAAGGCGGGGTACCTCACGAGGTGCCCATGACGCAAGCCATGACGACCAAGGGTGCCAGGCGGGCGCCAGCCCGCGTAGTGTCCCTCTTTCCTCTTTGGTGCAAAGGGGGCAAGCGCAGGCGAGAGGATCAAGCAAAGGCATCCATTTCGGTGCAACGAGACCAAGACCAGTCCAACGGAGGGAAGGAGGTCATAGTGGAGCCCAGAACGGCGTCACCACAGAGCCTTTGGCGGGCGAGGACCAACTTTAGTCAGGATAAGTGTACCAGATGTTCCCCTTCAAAATGGCCAATTGTTGGCGCCCTTCCCGCTCAATATTTGGGAAGAGGCCCAGGGCCTTTGCCTATAAATAGGACTAGCCACCCCCAGGGTAAAGGGGGGGATCATCGGATCATCAGGTAACCAGTTAGAAAGACTCAGGCAACAAAGAGAGAGAGAGAGAGAGAGAGCGAGAGAGAGAGAGAGAGAGAGAGAAGGGCAGCTGAACTCCTCCTAGCAGTTCATCGTCCTTGCTAAGAGCAGACCCTCGCGAGGCTGTTCTTCCTTGTATTGTTCATCATCATCAGCCCAAGAGGCAATCCACCCACCACAAACTAGATTAGGGTATTACACCACAATGGTGGCCCGAACTAGTATAAACCTTGTGTCTCTTGTGCTGTTCTTTCTGTAGTTTAGATCTTTGCGAGACGGAGAGGTAGAGGGCGAAGTCTCCGCACGCACCCCAGAGTTCAAACCTCAAGTGTCTGCCGGAACCCGAAATCCGACAGATTCAGACTTTTTGGGCTAGGCATGCACCGCAGCTAGTTCAGGAGCTCAAGAACACCAAATATACACCAAAGCAGGACTAGGGTATTACGCATCATTTGCGGCCTGAAACTGGATAAAATTCCCCCGCGTTGATCTTCTAGACCCGCTCTTTGCACAGCCCCGCGTCCCGCCAACCGTAGTAGGGATTCCCCATGATCCCATAGGTGTCGTTCCTGAACCCCGACATCTTTGGCGCACCAGGTAGGGGGCAGTGCAAGCTGTGAAAAATATGGTTTAGAAGTTAGCGCATGGACTTCATCATCGTGATGGCCCCCAAGAAGAAGGGGATCACAACAATCGGGTTGTCCGGAGCAGGCCCGTCCGCACCAGCACGGGCAGGCGACGGAGTGGCCACGGATGGTGCTAGAGGCGCTGCCCTCGAGCATCCACGACACTCTGGCAATCGGAGTGAGGCGAGCGGCATCGTTCGGGTCCAAGACGACGAGCCACACGCCGCTGGGTCCAGGGGCGGAGCCGTGCTTTCCACAAGTGGCACGGCAACCTCTATGACGCCCTAGCTGGCGCCCGTGTCGCGGCCTTCCCAGGCCGCGCGTGATGAGCAATGCCGCGACGTCGGTGCCCCCGGGCGCCGCCGCGGGAAGATCCCTTTGCGTCACTCTCAGGATGCATCGGGCCGGCGTGCGCACCTAGATGCTGGCGGAAGTGGCACGTGACCGCGAGACCGTGATAGAGCTCCTTCTAACATGGTTAGAATTCAGAGCACGTCACTGTCCACACAGCTTTCATTGCCACCCACGCCAGCAGAAGCGTTGGCGTGCGTGCAACTGTCCTTGACTTCTCCCCGCTGCGGAGAAGCTCGACGCGTGGAGGGCCACCATCCGGAGCCTCATCAGCTTCGCCAACAAAGATGAACCGCAGCTAGAGGGACCCTCATGTCGGTGCTCGGTAGAGCCGGTGCACACCGGAGGAGGGAGGACTGGGGGCTGCGACCAAGGTGCACTCCCCTCCCCCACACCAACAACAGCAGCTGCCGGCTCGTCAGGCCAACGCTTGTGACAATGTTTCCACAGCACCGTCCGACCCGCGGGCCTGCTGCGACCAACGTCAAGTTCTTTGAGAGAGAGCTCAGGAGGACACTCGGACCACCATCGAGCGATAGCGGGAAGCGCGCCATCAGTTAGATAGGCGTGCAGGGCCCACTATGAACCGCCCAGCGCTGGGGGGTTCCCCCGACCTACCTTACGAGGTGGGTTGTCCGGCCTTTACCCGTGAGCTGCGGCAGTTCCAATGGCCCTCCCACCGCATGTTCAAGCCTGATGTTGGGGAAAAGTACAACGGCAAGACTCACCCGTCGGAGTTCCTTAGCATCTATACCATCGCGATGCAAGCCGCCGGAGCTCGCGACGACAAGGTGCTCGCCAACTACTTTCTGTTGGCACTTATGTCCAACGTCATGCCTTGGTTAATGCACCTGCCAGTGGATTCCATCTCTTCTTGGTCGGATTTGTGCCACGAGTTTATTGGCACCTTTACCGGAGTCCACCAAGCTCCTGGCCAGGCAAGCGATTTGCATGTCATCCCCCAGAAGGACGGCGAGTCCCTGCGCAAGTACATACAAAGGTTCAACCGTGTGCGGTACAGGATCCCAGATGTTCACCCTACCGCTGTCACCAGTGCATTCCATCAGAATGTGCGCAACCGCAAGATGCGTGAAGAGCTGGCGATGAACAAGGTCAAGCATGTAGCCGAGCTTTATATTCTGGCTGACAGATGTGCTCGGGCTGAAGAAGGAAGGAAATACCGGCGAAGATGCCAGCGCGGAAACCGACTCCACAGACGAAGACGCCGCTACATCAGCAAAGAAGGGGCGATGCCGCAATAGGAAGCGTAAGGGCAAGACCGTGCTTGCCGTTGACGGATCCGGCGACCCTGGCACCGCCAACAAGGCCAAGGATGACGACCCCGGCAAGGAAGTTGCCGGGTGCGTCGCCTGCCGGGCCTTGGCGGCTGCCGACAAGCTAGGAGGCTCCGACAAGCAGTATTGCAAGATCCATTGCACCAAGGGCCACTACCTCCAGAACCGCCGACAGGTTGAGCTGCCTGTAGAGAAACAGAAAGACGAATATGAGAGGCGGGACAAGGAGAAGGGCCAGGATGGTGCTGAGGGGTCCGCCAAGAAGCGTGGCCGCCAAGGGGGTCGCTGTCGATGTGAAAACTGGCGGATCTCGGGTAGGGGGTCCCAAACTGTGCGTCTAAGGCATATGGTAACAGGAGGCGGGGGACACAATGTTTACCCAGGTTCGGGCCCTCTCGATGGAGGTAATACCCTACTTCCTGCTTGATTGATCTTGATGATATGATTATTACAAGAGTTGATCTACCATGAGATCGTAGAGGCTAAACCCTAGAAGCTGACCTATGATTATGATTGTTCTTGTCCTATGGACTAAACCCTCTGGTTTATATAGACACCGGAGGGGCTAGGGTTACACAGAGGCAGTTACAAGGGAGGAGATCTACAGATCCAAATTGCCAAGCTTGCCTTCCACACCAAGGAGAGTCCCATCCGGACACGGGACAAAGTCTCCAATCTTGTATCTTCATAGTCCAACAGTCCGGCCAAAGGATATAGTCCGGCTGTCTGAGGACCCCCTAATCCAGGACTCCCTAAGTAGCCCCTGAACTAGGCTTCAATGATGATGAGTCTGGCGCGCAGATTGTCTTCGGCATTGCAAGGCAGGTTCTTCCTCCTAATACTCCATAGAAGGTTTTGAACACAAGGATAGTGTCCGGCTCTGCAAAACAAATTCCACATACCACCGTAGGGAGTACAATATTTCCACAAATCTAATCTGTTGACAAATTTCATAGCATGACACCACGCCAGAGCCCGGTTGTTGTTCGAACCGTTTTTCTCAACCAGCTACTGCACATATTGCGAGGCGGTTTTCTTGGCACGTCTTGTCGAAGCAGAGATCGTGTCCCCTTATCACGGGATTATCATCAATACAGGTGTGGGTAACCCAACCGCGCCATTAATCACGACACTTGGGGAATAAGCGAGTTTACCAGGCAAGTGGGAAGGCGCAGGATCCCTGCTACCTTTATAAGGGGATAAGGACTCCCTTTCGCACCCATGCTTTCTCCTTCCCGATTCATTCCCTTTCGCCCGAGCTCCAGCGCCCAAGCATTCGTCTTCTCCGTCCACAAAGTCCCTCCGAAAATGTTCGGATCCGGAGCAGGAGGGAAGTGGATGGCCTGTACTGTCCGGGAGAAGGATATCAAAAAGCTTCGGGAGCCCGGGTATCTGGCATAGAAAATCAGCCACCGACTCCTGACGGCGGGGCAGATCGTCCCTACTGCGGAACCCGACGAGAGGGTTGTATTCCTCCCTCATTTTTTTTCGTGGGCTAGGGTTTCCCCTCCACCCGTTTGTTCATGGCATCATGTATTATTATGAGATTGATTTTCATGATCTATCTCCCAATTCCTTCCTCAACATCTCGACATTCATTATCGTGCGCGAGGCCTTCCTCCGCATCTCGCCACACTTTGGCCTATGGCTGAAGATCTTTAATGTGAAACCCAAGGTGGTGAGCGGCGAGCACGCTGAGTGCGGGGGCTCTATGGTGAGCAAGATGCCCAACATCACATGGCCAAGATGTACTTTTAACGATTCCATCAGAGAGTGGCAACAGTAGTGGTTTTACATCACTGAGCCGCGCGGCACGGGATGGGCCGCTGCTCCCGAGTTTCGATCTGGAACCCCACTGCGGCTTACGTCCTGGCTCAAGAAGGGTCAGAACGGGTCTTCGTCCGACAAACTGTTGGTGCTCCAGATGCGCGTTAAGGATATGGAGGGCAAGAACATCGAACTTGTCAATGTAGTCCAGGTGATTTTAGTTTGTCGGATCCTGCCTTGTTAACACTGGACATGCAATTTATGGTAATTCAATCCGGCCAATCACCAGACCCTACAAGAGCTCTTTGGCTCCTCGCACAAAGATATCTGGAAGGTGCTTTTCAAGTCCGGCAAATCATGGCCGGATTCGGCCGAGGACCGCGGGTACCAACTGTCCCGCCCTGCATGCTCGGTAAGTTCTTACACGTTTTATCCGCATAACCCAAAGGAAATGCTTAGTGTCTTTTCCTCAACTCCCCTAGGGTTGGACAAAGGAGGTGGAGTGGATCCACTATCCGGCCCCGCTGCCCGAAGAACCGGCCATCCCACTTCTTACGAAGATGCTTGTCCTGGCGCCTTACAAGGTGCCGAAGAAGACGACCGAGAAGGAGGCCAAAAAGACCCGGGGTGGCCTTCATCGCCGCGGCACTTTGGACACAATATCTGAAGGCTCCAATGCCCGTTCCGCCTCTGAACAGGACGAGGAGGAGGAGGAGGAAGATGAATCCCCCGCGGGGGGAAGAAAGAAAAGGACGGCCTCCACACACTTGGAGGCCGAGTCGCCTAAAAGGCGAAAAGTTCCTCTTCCGGAAGAGTCCACTGCCGCCACCGATAGTGGCCCAGCGTGGGATCCCAAGGCCCAGCCCCTAGTGAACTCGTGAGTATATAAACTCCGAATACGTTTATGCATCCAGACTCATCATGGCATAATATTTTAACCTGAGCCATACTTTTCGTATTCCGGTGAGGTCTCATGCCGAACGATCCTCATCAGAGGATTTGCTGAGCTTGGATGCTATGGAGAGTGGGACGCCCCCAAAGGCCCCTTCCCCCAAACATGTGGATAACACCGAGGCTTCGTTCCAGAAGGACCCCGGCCAAGGAGCGGAGGAAGAGATTGTGAAAGCGGCGCATGGAGGTCAAACTTCAGGGGCCGGTGACATGGGGGAGAAGATTCCCATGGGAGTCGTCGGTGGGAGCCATCTCGAATTCGGCTCCCAGCCAGATGCAAATCCGGAGGCCAATGCGGCTCCAGAATAAAGCAGGCGGCCTCCCTCGGCTGGAGGGGGCGTGCCTGTTCCACCAGCAATCTGCGTCCAACCAGAGGTGTCAGATGCTTTGTTGGCGGCGCTGAAGAGCGCCTCCATCGTCGATGAACACCGTGCCCTTATGGGTGCGGTGATTGAGAAGATTCAACCTGCTGAGAGTGAACTGAATGAAGCCTGTGTTAGCCTTATAAGAGGCTTTGAGTTATATTTTTAAGGTTTCGAAGAATGTCATAGTATGGATAGTATACCCTGATACACTGTTCGGTGAAAGAACCGGACAGAGGATCAAATTTATTTTCGCAGGAACACTCATTTGATGACATCTATCTCTCTTTTATAAGCAGGCGTCTGCGGTGGCTGCTGCCTCGCGTACTGCGGAGGTCTCTAGACTGAATCAAAGTATGGAGTGGACCAAATAAGAACTTGGCCAATTGAAAATGCAGTTGGAAGATAAGCAAGGTATGTGTAAGCCTTGTTCGCGTTTAGTGCGAACAAATTTCCAGTATGATAAAATATGTTCCCTGATTTGCTCTAGGGATGATGACCGAAGTCGAGGCTCTTAAAAAGGCTGTGGAAGAGGCCTGAGGAAAAGGCAGCCGCAGAGCAGGCCCTTTGTGAGAAACACGAAGCCAGGGTTATTGAAGTTGAGCAGAAGCTTCAAGAGGCCGCTAAGAAATGCGAGACCTTGGAGCAGAGTTTAACGAAGAAAGAATCCGAACTCACCAAGGCTCATCAGGCTGCGCGCAATGCCCAGGGGGAACCCAAGGCGCCCTGCAGGAGATCCAAGAGGCGAGGAAGATCGTAGCGGGTAAGGCTTTTCCCGTGTAAATTAGGTATTTGAGGAGAAAATCATGTTTCTAATTTTGAGTTTGGATTTCTCCAGGGGTGTTTGCGGAACTGCCCCACAACATATCAAATGTCGCCCAATTCTATCGAGCCGAAGAAAGGAACACTACGGACAAGCTCTTCTGGTCGCAGTATCTGGCACAGAATCATCCGGTGCCTTTTGCCGATCAACTGAAATAGCTAATCGAACTGCATGAGGCGGCGGAACTAGCTATGAAGGATTTAGTTATCCGGCTATGGCTTGCCGAGCCGATTCCAAGTAGCTACTTCGGGCTCGTGAAGCGGCTTGTAAGTGCCTGCCCTTGACTTGACGTCATCAAGCGGTCGGTCTGTATAGAGGGTGCGCGAATCGCCTTCGCCCACGCAAAGGTGCACTGGGGGAAGATGGATGCTGAAAAGCTGATGACCGAAGGACCGCCAGAGGGGAAGGAGCACCGCAAGCCCGAATTATATTATGAAGGTGTCCTGAAAGGATCCGACCTTGCGGCGGAGCTGTGTACCAAGAACATTATATTTCCATGAATGCGGATCATGTTGTCATTTGTAATGTTTGAACAAGGCCATTTATATTATTTATTGCCTGTTATATAAAAGTTTATCCTCCTGCGTGACCGTTTTATATATTAATCCTGAGAGTTGGCCAGTCGTCGGCTTCTGCCCCAACATAAAAAGTACGGGGGTGTTCGGGATAAATCTGATCCCTCTTTATCCCAGTTTTGGGCCCTTTGAAGGAGGTGTTCAGCAACAACGAACCAGGCAATCAGACTATAGGGATTTATCACTCTCACTTAGCCATAGGAGCTTTAGGAAGGTGGGTGAGGGAGTCCTGGATTAGGGGTTGTCCGGACAGCCGGACTATGACCTTTGGTCGGACTGTTGGACTATGAAGATACAAGATTGAAGACTTCGTCCCGTATCCGGATGGGACTTTCCTTGGCGTGGAAGGCAAGCTTGGCAATACGGATATTTAGATCTCCCCCCATTGTAACCGACTCTGTGTAACCCTAGCCCCTTCGGTGTCTATATAAACCGGAGGGTTTAGTCCGTAGGACACAACAACAACAATCATACCATAGGCTAGCTTCTAGGGTTTAGCCTCTCTGATCTAGTGGTAGATCTACTCTTGTACTGCCCATATCATCAATATCAATCAAGCAGGAGTAGGGTTTTACCTCCATCGAGAGGGCCCGAACCTGGGTTAAAACATCGTGTCCCTTGTCTCCTGTTACCATCCGCCTAGACGCACAGTTTTGGACCCCCTACCCGAGATCCGCCGGTTTTTACACCGACATTGGTGCATTCATTGAGAGTTCCTCTGTGTCGTCGTCATCAGGCTTGATGGCTCCTTCGATCATCGTTGGCGATGTAGTCCAGGGTGAGACTTTTCTCCCCGGACAGATCTTTGTATTCGGCGGCTTTGCACTGCGGGCCAATTCGCTTGGCCATCTGGAGCAGATTGAAAGCTACACCCCTTGCCATCAGGTCAGGTTTGGAAGCCTAAACTACATGGTCGATATCCGCGGAGACTTGATCTTTGACGGGTTCGAGCCCTTGCCGAGTGCGCCGCACTGTCACGATGGGCATGATTTAGCTCTGCCGCTGAACAGTGCCCCGGAGGCCGCACTCGCATCCGCTCCGACCTTCAATTCAGAGCCAACTGAGCCGACCGAGAGCGGGTGGCTAGACCCCACCGCGGAGGCTGCAGTCTCAACGGCGATCGAGTCAAACACCAACCTTATCCTTTGCGAGGCCCGTGACTCCACATTGCCGGACTCTTCTCCGGACTCTGAACCCTCCGCGTCCTCGCCAATCGAATCTGATTGGGCGCCGATCATGGAGTTCACCACCGCGGATATTTTTCAGCACTCGCCCTTTGGTGACATACTGAATTCACAAAGGTCTCTCTCTTTGTCAGGAGAGCCCTGGCCAGATTATGACCGGCAGGATTGGGATGCGGACGACGAAGGAATTCGATGCCCACCCACCACCCACTTCATAGCCACTGTCGATGATTTAACCGACATGCTCGACTTTGACTCCGAAGACATCGATGGTAAGGACGACGATATAGGAGACGAACAGGAACCAGCACCCACAGGGCACTGGATAACCACCTCACCCCACGATGTATGCATGGTGGACACACCCGAAGGAAACGACAGCGAGGAACGGGAGGACGCAACAAAGGATCGTTCCTCCGAAAAGCAATCAAAGCGGCGACGTAAGCGCCGCTCCAAACCCCGCATCGATAGAGATAGCGGTCATACAGACCCAGCCACAGAGCAGGGTGAGCCGGCGGACGATGAACTTGGCATCGCGCAACCGTCCGAACAAGGCAACTTGGATAACCAAACCGAACAACTTGTCCCCAGCGAAGATGACAGTCCGGATAACCTCACGCCGGACAAGTTCATGGAGCATAAGAACCTCCATAAAAGGCTCGTCGCCACTGCGTGTA
Organism: Aegilops umbellulata; assembly: GCA_032464435.1. Lineage (NCBI taxonomy): Eukaryota > Viridiplantae > Streptophyta > Magnoliopsida > Poales > Poaceae > Aegilops > Aegilops umbellulata. Next base: position 129,751,981 of record CP136057.1, on the reverse strand, counting down.
GCCTAAAAAAGCAGAAGCGGAAGCTCAAGACGGCGGAAGATGCACTCAGAATCAGATGGAGCAAGGTACTCAACACCGCAGACAAATATGGCGGCAGTCGCCACACAAAGAGCTACCCGAAGCGAAAGCTACTGCCCGAATTTGACGAGGAGGCCCTAGAACCCCCGCAATCAAAAAAAAAGTCCATCCGGTCGGATAGACGACCGCATGGCCAACATGGAGCGGCAAACGGCGCCGCACTCAAGCCAACACGCGGTCCACACGAGGATTCACATCAAAAAGATGGCCCAGCCAGATCTATCTATGGGCCAAGAAAGCAAGCTCTAGCAAGCAATGCAACACAACAAATATCCGAACACCACGGCCCACCTAAATACAGGGGTGCCACACACTCCCTATGTTTCACCAATGAGCTGTTGGACCATGAATTCCCAGCGGGATTCAAACCCGTAAACATAGAGGCATATGACGGAACTACAGACCCAGGGGGTCTGGATTGAGGATTATATCCTCCACATCCACATGGCTCGAGGAGATGACCTCCACGCCATCAAGTACGTACCCCTCAAGCTCAAAGGGTCAGCCCGACATTGGCTTAAAGGCCTCCCCGAAAACACCATTGGAAGTTGGGAAGAGCTCGAGGACGCTTTTCGGGCAAATTTTCAAGGGACCTATGTCCGACCACCGGATGCTGACGATTTAAGTCACATAACTCAACAACCCGGAGAGTTAGTCCGGAAGCTCTGGAACAGATTTCTCACTAAAAAGAAGCAAATAGTCGACTGTCCGGACGCCGAAGCCTTAGCAGCTTTCAAACATAGTGTTCGAGACGAATGGCTCACCAGACACCTCGGTCAAGAAAAACCAAGAACAATGGCCGCATTAACAAGCCTCATGACCCGCTTTTGCGCAGGTGAGGACAGCTGGTTGGCAAGATGTAGCACCAGCGACCCAAGTACATCTGAAGTAAGGGATGGGAACGGGAAGCCACGATGCAGCAAAGACCACCGTCGGAATAAGGGAAACAGCTCGAAGAGTACGATAGTTAACGCCGGATTCAAAAGCTCCCGATAGGGTTAGCAAAAGCTGCCCCTCAAAGATAACAGGGACGAACTGTCTAATCTAAACAAAATCCTGGACAAAATATGTCAAATCCACAGCACCCCTGGGAAGCATGCAAATCACACCCACAGAGAATGTTGGGTCTTCAAGCAATCCGGCAAACTCAACGCCGAACACAAGGGGCTGGATACACCAAGTGAAGACGACGATGAACCACACAAACAAATCAGTGGAGAACAAAAGAAATTCCCACAAGAAGTCAAAACAGTGAACGTACTACACGTGACAAAAGGGAAAAACGAGGTGGCGCCCACAAAGATACGCGCCATGCAGCCTATCACAAAGGAGTTTCGCCACCGGTTGTCAAAACCGATCACCTTCGACCATCGGGATTGCTCGAAAAGTATCCAGCACGCAGGCTGGGCTGCCTTGGTATTAGACCCGATAATCGACGGATACCACTTCACGCGAGTCCTGATGGACGGTGGCAGCAGTTTAAACCTGATATATCAGGACACAGTCCGCAAAATGGGGATAGACCCAACAAAAATCAGCCATAGCAATACTTCCTTTAAAGGAGTTACGCCAGGCCCAGGGGCTCGTTGTATGGGCTCCCTCCTACTAGAAGTTACGTTCGGTTCACCCGATAACTTCCGTAGCAAAAAGCTGACCTTCCATATCGCCCCATTTAACAGTGGTTGTCAAGAACTATTGGGACGCGAAGCTTTCGCTCGCTTTAACGCAATACCGCACTATGCGTCTCTCACGCTTAAGATGCCCGGTCCACAAGGCATCATTTCAGTAAAGGGAAACATTGAGCGCTCCTTGTGTGCGGAAGACTGTGCGACTGCCTTGACAGCCGCACACTAAACTACCCCACCAACCGGAGCGCATAACGGGTCGTTAAGACCACGGACACGGTTTGACGAGTCCGGCGAAACTACATAATTACTAACGGTTTGATGGTTATACATCCCTATACAAGGGGCTTCGCACACGTAAACAAGCAGCAACAAAACTCAATTCCTCCCACCTCGAATCATACTTCATTTATGTATTATAATATGCATTTTGCACGATTACTTTTTCAACTAAGTTCCTCTCTTTTACAGATGAACATTATGCTAAACCCGTCCAGGACACGGCACAGCGGAGACACAGGCGCAGACGTGCAGTAGGGACCCGTTCCAAGGATTCTCTTTAGATTAAGACCCTGCGTAAACCTTTTTTTACTGTCTCTTGTTGATACATACCCCCCGGATTCTCCATAAAACCGAGAAGGGGGCTGACGTCTTGGCATGTGGCCACGTCAGAATATTGCACGTACCCGGACACTATGGGGTTATTCCAAAGGGCACCGATCAGCCCATTTACAATCATAAAGACCGAATACCTTAGGGAGTGTTCGGCATCGCGAGTTTGGCCTTATATGCATCAGCTCCGAATAATGTCTTTGGTCAAATGTTGGGTTTGCCCGGCTCCTGTGTTTTGTTGCCTTACGTTCCGCTCTATCGGCTAAGGCGGCGCTAGGAGAACTACTGCGATTGTGCCCCAATTCAGCCAGGCGAGCACCTCAGTAGAGAAAGCCGAAAACTGACTATCATGATGTAGCGCGAGACTGGTCAACCACTCGATGACCTATCGGAATCTTCGGGATTCCTCCGTATTGACGAAGGGCCGTTTCCCGGCCAGGCACACACGCGACCCGAATCCGGACGAGCGTGGCGCCACCAGGGGCTATATAGTAGCCCCACTGTCAAACTCCTATGGCTAAGTGAAAGTGATAAAGCATTATAGTCTGGTTGCCTAGTTCGCTGCGCTACCACCTCCTTAATGGACCAATACATTGGATCAAATGTGATGATGCGCCTTCCGCGAACACCCCCGCATTATATGCGTGGGGGCTGAAGCCGACGACTGCCATCTTTCAGGTTATATATACATATAGGTAAACAGCCGCACAGGAGGTATTACAATTCTTGCAGGCACAAGTATAAAAAGCTTCTACATTTCAGCAAAATATTGTCCTCACTACGAATACATGTTATTTGAACATAATATCCTTTGAGCACTGCGTCTCTATTAAACGAGCGCCCTCTAGGACTTCTTGAAAGTAGTGCTCAGTAGGTACTCGGCTTTCGTCCGAACCTTGGGTCGCAACGGCGGTGGCCTCCATCTCCGCCCAGTATGTCTTGACACGGGCAAGGGCCATCCACACACCCTCCACGCATATCGACCGCTTCATCGCGTTGATATATGGCACTACACCAAGGAACTGTTGCACCAAGCTAAAATAACTATTCGGCTGTGGCCTTTTCGGCCACAGATGATCCACAACATACCTCATGGCAAGACCAGACAACCTATTGAGCTCGGCCCATTCGGCCAAATGATCGGTTAAGGGAAGCGGACGCTCTGGTTTGTGGAACTATGACCAGAATAGCTTTTCCACTTCGCGATCCTTATGATCTCGGAAGTGTTCGGTCGCATCAGCGGCACTCGCCGCTAAATCCAGATACACGTCCTCCGAACTCCACATCCGGTCCAATGGAGCATATTTAGGATCTCCGAACTTCATCCGCAACATAAAGGGCTTCCCAGCCGCGATATCTCCGGCCTGATGTAGCTCCTCCCCATCGCTCTCATAGCAGAACGAGCATCCTTGGCTGCCGTACTGGCCTTTTCCAGGTCTGTCCGCTCCGCCCGGTCTTCCTTTTCAAGAATCTTATAGCGGTCCGCAGCGTTCTTCAACTTCACAACCATATCGGCCATTTCCTCCTTGCTTCGGCAGTGAGCAGCCTATTCGGCCTTTAGCTCCTCAACCGCCTTTAAGGCAGCCGCGTCGCTTTTCCTGGCTTGTTCTTTAGCTCAAGCAAGCTCTGCCCGAAGCTCCTCCATAGAGACAGCCCCATCTGCGTTAAGCACACACGTTATAAGATATTGCCGTCAAGCCCCTCTTAAGAGGCTTCGCCGGAGAAATCACATACCTTGTGACTCACCAAGCAGCTTGTTGACAAGCGCGATGTCGGCATCGGCCAAGTCAAGTTCTCGCTTTAGTTCGGCAAATTCATCAGTCCAGCTGGCCACCGGACACTTCGCCACCTGCATATCAAGGCGGCAAAATTAAAAACACGAGACTATGATCCTCTACGCGCCGTCGCCCGCGACGACACCCAGAGTCTTAGGGTCTACTATCTACACAGGGCGCATCATAAAGTATGCGGTACTGTCAAAAAGGTGCATCATTCCACGTACCTCAAAGCCCGTCAATAGACTCATGGCAGCTTCATGCAACCCGCTTTCCGCGGACGAAATCCTCTCAATTACCGCACCCATCAAAGCACGGTGCTCTTCTGAGATAGACGCCCACCTTAACAGATCCTTCAGTACCTCCGATCATGCACCAAGCGGTGCCGGACTCATCTGATTGCCTCTCCCAGAGGCCGGACACGGAGAGCTTCGGGCGGCCATATTACTACCTTCCGGCCTTACCGGATCAGGGGAAACCCTCCACGACGACACCTCGGGGTCGCCCGCCTCATAAGGCGGTTTGGCAGGGGGAGGCGTTCCGCTCTCCGTCACCTCCGGAAGAGGGTCTCCCGAAGACGAGCTCTGCTGAGAAAGGCTAAGATCCGACGTACAAGGTAAATTTTTCGGTTAGTCTCCTTAGAAGCGAAGCAAGTATTTCTCTCATTATTAAACACCCTTTCTACTTACGGCTCGGTGGAGGGCTGATCCCCTTGAGGGCACAGTACGGCCGGGGTATCCCCCGGCACAGGACCCTCTGGCGAAGACTTCTTCCCCCGCTTTGAGATTTTTGTCTCCGGGTCTTCAGAGGCGGTCCTCTTCTTCCCCTGAGGAGAAGAATTTTTAATTTCTTCCTTCTGGACAACCTCCTTTGTGGAGGCAGCAGCTTCCTTGTTCCCCCCTTCGTTTCCTTCCGAAGGCGCGATCTCCAGCATCCTGGTTAACACGGGATCTTGCAAGGTCTCAGTAAGGGGGGCTAGACACCTGATCAGCTTCACCTTTGCTATCCACTCCTGGTTCACTAATGGCTCCTTTTTAAAGGAAATATTGCGATGAATAGATAGTGTGTCCGGGCACAGGGCTACTTACTTGAGTATCCGGACGATTGCAGCTCAGGCTTGCGTCCTCAGTCAAATCCGGACACACTGCTTGTGGTCCGAAAAACAACTTGTACATCTCCACGGGCGTCATGCCAAGAAAATGTCAGAGAGCTAGCGGTCCCTCCGGATTGAACTCCCACAGGCGGAGGGGGCGACGTTTGCAGGGCAGGACTCGACGAATCAACATGACCTGCGTCATCGTGGCCAGACCGACACCTCTCTCCAGAAGGTCTCGGATGCGGCTCTGCAATAGGGGCACATCCTTTGCCGGCCCCCACTCCAGCCCCTTATTTACCCATGACGTTAGTCGGGGCGGGGGACCCGAGCGAAAAGCAGGTGGCGCCACCCACTTGGTACCCCTGGGAGCTGTGATATAAAACCACTCTTGTTGCCATAAGCTGGACTCCTCTTGAAGAAGGCCCTCGGGCCACGGAGCGTCAGCCACCTTGCTTATTACGGCACCTCCGCACTCTGTGTGCTTTCCCACGAGCATCTTCGGCTCCACTTTGAAGGTCTTAAGCCATAGTCCGAAGTGAGGAGTAATGCGGAGGAAAGCTTCACACATGACGATGAACGATGAGATGTGGAGGATAGACTCCGGAGCTAAGTCGTGGAATTCCAGCCCATAATAGAACATGAGCCCCCTCACGAAGGGATCCATCGCGAAGCCTAGCCCTCGGAGGAAGTGAGACACGAACAGAACGCTCTCACCAGGCTTGGGAGTGGGAATAACCTGCCCTTGAGCTGGCAGCCTATGCAGGATTTCGCCGGTCAAATACCTGGCCTCCCTCAGCTTTAGTACGTCTTCCTCCGTGACAGAGGAAGGCATCCATCGGCCTTGAAGGTCGGAGCCGGACATCGTCGGAGGTCCGAAGCGCCAAAAAGTGGAGCCTTGGGTGCTGGAACTCGAGGCAGAAGGTGGATTCGATTGAGGTCGAAAGAAAGGAGTAAGGCCTTGGTCTCTTTATAAAAGGTTGAATACCAAGAGCCCTCCCTGTGGCCGTTTGGGACTTGCCTTTGATCAAGGGGATATACCAACGAACACGACTGGGTTACCCACGTCCGTAATGATGAGGATCCCGTAAATAAAGGGGACATGATCTCTGCTTCGACAAGACGTGCCAAGGAAACCGCCTCGCAAAACGCGCTGATGTGGGACGGTAAAAAATGATTCGAATAAAAACTTGGTTGTGTGTGATGTCACGCTACAGAATACGTCAGCAGATTAGATTTGTGAAAAAGTTATTCTCTCTCTATCATGGTATGTGGAACTTGTTTTGCAGAGCCGGACACGATCCTTGTGTTCAAAATCTTCTATGAAGTATTCAGAGGAGGAACCCGCCTTGCAATGCCGAAGACAATCTGCGCGTCGGACTCGTCGTCATTGAAGCCTGGTTCAGGGGCTACTGAGGGAGTCCTGGATTAGGGGGTGTCTGGACAACCGGACTATGACCTTTGGCCGGACTGTTGGACTATGAAGATACAAGATGAAGACTTCGTCTCATATCCGGATGGGACTTTCCTTGGCGTGGAAGGCCAGCTTGGCAATACGGATATTTAGATCTCCTCCCATTGTAACCGACTCTGTGTAACCCTAGCCCCTCCGGTGTCTATATAAACCGGAGGGTTTAGTCCGTAGGACACAACAACAACAATCATACCATAGGCTAGCTTCTAGGGTTTAGCCTCTCTGATCTCGTGGTAGATCTACTCTTGTACTACCCATATCATCAATATTAATCAAGCAGGAGTAGGGTTTTACCTCCATCGAGAGGGCCCGAACCTGGGTAAAAACATCGTGTCCCTTGTCTCCTGTTACCATCCGCCTAGAAGCACAGTTCGGGACCCCCTACCCGAGATCCGCCGGTTTTGACACCGATAGTGGGCGCAGCCCCTGGTGTTGGGAAGATCGCACAAGGGGCTCTATAAGCACCTGACCGGAAGAAAAAACCGATCCATCGCACGCTGTATTGGTTATGGCATTGTGCGGGAGAAATCCTTAAAGATTTTACAACCTCTCGAACAGCTGACCAGCTCTTGTTGTATCACGACAGTCCATTTTCGGCTTTCTCTACTGAGGTGCTCGTCCGGAAGAACCGGGACACAATCGCAGTAGTTCTCCTAGTGCTACCTTAGCCGATATAGCGGAACGTAAGGTACCAAAACATGGGAGCCGGGCAAACCCAACTATTGACGCAATACATGATTCAGAGCTGATGCATATAATGCTATAGGTTCAGGGTGCCGAACTTCCGTGAAGGTGTTCGGACATTGTTGCCGTATTATGGGTAAAACAAAGCCCCTGGCATGTGTTAAGGCATGTCGCGGCGTACGGATGCCACTTGACGAAAGAATTTTTAGTAGGAAATAATAGCAGATAAGCGTCATATAAATCCACATGTTGTATATGAATAGTACGTCTATGCGTATGAGTACAGGTAATGTGATAAAAAAGAAATATGACTGTGGAACCTGCTGAGACCGGGGGGAAGAAGCTGTGTGTGGATCCAGAGTACAGTCGGATGGTCATCGCAGGGAATATCTAAGGATTCCCTTGCGCATTCGGGATGCCTCCGTATCGCCCGTCCTGGTTGGCGCAAAGGTGAACCTGCAAAGGAAATGCAAGAAATGTTTATGTGCCGGAGAGCAGTTGAGCCGCTGTGTGCGGCCTGTCCTTGCCTTCGCCGGAGTGTTTGATTGAGCTCTGGATGAGCCGGGCTATCCTGTCACGAAGTAGTTTGGAGTCCTTTGGCGGTATCCGGGAGCCTTGCACTCAAGGTTCAGCTGCAACGTGCTGCTCGTGGCTTCTGCTGTTAAGGCAGCGATGTACTTGTTGCTGTCAAAGGAAAGTTCGGCCTTGCCCTTAACCGTGATGACGCCCCGTGGACCGGGCATCTTGAGCTTATGGTAGGCATAATGTGGCACCGTGTTGAATCAAGCGAACGCGGTTCGTCCGAGAAGTGCCTGATAATCACTGCGGAAGGGGACGATTTCGAAGGTTAACTCTTCGGTACGGTAATTGTCTGGTGATCTGAAGACTACCTCAAGGGCAATGGAGCCTGTATAGCTGGCTTCCACACCTGGTATAATGCCTCTAAAAGTGGCTTTAGTAGGTTTGATCATCGAATGATCGATGCCCATCTTGCGCACTCCTGGTAAAGCAGGTTTAGACTGCTGCCTCCGTCCATAAGGACTCGTGTGAGGTGGAATCCGTTAATTATTGGGTCGAGGACTAGTGCGGCTGGATTGCCCTGATTGGCGTTAACCGGACGATCCGTGCGGTTGAAGGTGACCGGCCCTAGTTTATATTGTGGGACGACTAGTTCCGTTAAGTCGGCATCCCTAAGGGTGCACATCCGGTCCGGGTTGGGAATGTGGGTGTTGTTTACCATGTTCACCATTTGGATTTGCGGGGGAAATCTCTTTTGCCCCCCTGTATTTGGTGATCTGGGCTCTTCGTCGCCATCATCGCTTTGGGACCCCCCATCTTTGTTTTTGGTGCCTGCCCCGCCGGCTTGTTTGAAGACCCCAGCATTCTCTGTTGGTATGGGTGGCTGGCGTTTCTGGGGTGCCATGAATTTGGCATTGGCGGTCGAGTATGCGGTCCAGACTGGACGGACCTGAGTTGTTATTTTTTAGTGGCCCTCTCCGCTGACCGGACTTAGAGCCACTAAATCTGGCATTAACTGTCGTTTCTTCGGCATTTTCACCATATTTGCGGCGCTTGTATTTGTTGCGTCGGGGTTTGCCATTGCTCTCTCTGGCTTCTGATGTGCCAGATTTGCTTGTTGTGTTGTTGCTACGGGCCAACCAGCTATCTTCGCCCGCGCAAAAGCGGGTCATGAGTGTCGTGAGGGCTGCCATGGATTTTGGCTTCTCTTGGCCGAGATGCCGGGCGAGCCACTCGTCACGGATGTTATGTTTAAAGGCTGCTAGGGCTTCGTGTAAGGGCATATTTATCCCTAAGGTGTTTTGGTGATTGATAACAATGCTTTTGCGGACTAATCATGTGCCTTGAGTTTCTCAGATGTTTCATCGCTAGGCACAAGACGGTTTGGTGCCCCTCGAAGACTATTGAAGATGGCGTTTTTCTACGTTTATTTTTGGTGGATTTGAGTCGTAGGAAAGCCGTACAATTAAGAGGAGGTCCGCATCGGAAAGGTTCAGGTGGAATCATCACGTACACGTTTTCTTCCTTGTCTCCACCTTTCCCCTGCGCTTTGGAGCATCCTCCGTTTATCCTCTATGCATTATGTCTTGGTTGCTGATTTTGAGCTTGCGGTAGTACTGCTCCCTGGAGCGGTAGTATCGCAGGAGCCCATGGTAGTACCGCTCCTCTGGAGCCGTAGTACCATGGCCCCCAGGCCAAGTGCCGCTGCATTGTGGTAGTAGGGGCGGATGTAATTTTTACATCTGCGCCTCCACGGTAGTACCGCACCTTGTGCGTGGTAGTACCGCGCGCGACCTGGCTCAGCTGCCATGCGGTAGTACCGCTCCTCTATCTGTAGTACTGTGTAGGATTTTCGCATCGTTTGTTTTTTAGCGGAAGTAGGCACGGATGTATTTTTATTAATCTGCGCCCTTCCCAGGCTAGGGCATTCCTGCCTTGCGGTAGTACCACAAGGGGGAGCGATAGTACCGCGCTCGTGGAAGTACCGTTCTTAGCCTCTGTGCTTTGGGCTTGTTCTAATTTCTGCCGTTGCAGCGGTAGTACCGCGGTCCCTCACGGTAGTACCGCATGGACGTGCGGTAGTACCGCTTGTCAAGGGAATTAGTACCGCAAGTCGCGGGCTGGTTAAGTGGATAATGGTTGGATTTTGTTCCCAGCTATAAAAGGGGTATCTTCTTCCTGTAGTTGACCACCTCTTCCAACCCTAAGCTCCATTGTTGCTCCAAGCTCCATTTTCGCCCGATCTCTCTCCCTAGCCAATCAAACTTGTTGATTTGCTCGGGAGTGGTAGAGAAGACCCCGATCTACACTTCCACCAAGAGAAATTTGATTCCCCCCACTAATCCCTTGCAGATCTTGTTACTCTTGGGTGTTTGAGCACACTAGACGGTTGAGGTCACCGCGAAGCCATAGTCCATTGTGGTGAAGCTTCATGGTGTCGTTGGGAGCCTCCAATTGAGTTGTGGAGACTGCCCCAACCTTGTTTGTAAAGGTTCGGTCACCGCCTCCAAGGGCACCAATAGTGGAACCACGACATCTCGCATTGTGTGAGGGCGTGAGGAGAATACAGTGGCCCTAGTGGCTTCTTGGGGAGCATTGTGCCTCCACACCGCTCCAACGGAGACGTACTTCCCCTCAAAGGGAAGGAACTTCGGCAACACATCCTCGTCTTCACCGGCTCCACTCTTGGTTATCTCGTGCCTTTACTTGTGCAAGATTATTTGTGTCATATCTCTTGCTTGCTTGTGTGCTTGTTGTCGTTGCATCATATAGGTTGCTCACCTAGTTGCATATCTAGACAACCTACTTTTATGCAAAGTTTAAATTGGTAAAGAAAAGCTAAAAATTGTTAGTTGCCTATTCACCCCCCCTCTAGTCAACTATATCGATCCTTTCAATTGGTATCAGAGCCTCGTCTCTTTATTAAGGACTTTGCCGTTCGAAGAGTATGGTTGACAGCGTAGACGGTGGGGAGGAGCACTCCGGTGTGAACCGTTCTCGTCTACGGCCGATGGGGGAACCGCGGTCTCTCGTGAGGAGTTCAATGTGGTGTTGCACACATTGAAAACCTCTATGACGACCAAGGTTGAAAGCATGTTTAATAAATACATAGAGGGGCTTAAACTTACCACCGCTCCGTTGAAAGTGGGTGATCCCGCTAACAAGGTGATGGATGCTACCTCCGACAAGGGGGAAGCTTCTAGCGAGAAAGCTCCTCCTTCTAGTGGCAAAAATGGCACTGGTATCTTTGCCCATGTGGAACCTCCACTTGTTTATGGTGGACCGCTTCCTTGCACTCATTTGAATCATGTTGGCCCGGCCCCTAAGATTGAGAAAAATGTAGAATTTGGTTCTTGGGTCTATCATTTTAAGCGTCATTTAAATCATGTGAACACTAACCTTTGGAGAATCATTGAAGAAGGTTTCTACCCGCATGACCGAAGTAACTTCACTCCTAGAGAAATCGTGGATAATCAATTCAATGAGAATGCTCTCTTCATCATCCAAGAAGCAATCCCACCCGAAGATCTTCCTCATCTCCGGCCCTACTCCATGGCAAAAGATGCTTGGCACCAAGTGGTTTCCCTCTATCGGGGAAGCGCAAGCATTCAACGCTCCAACTATGAAGTGGTGCAAGATGAAGCCGATGAGTTTGCAATGAAAGAAGATGGAGAACCTCGTGAGCTTTATCGGAGAGTAACCAAACTCGCGGTCTCTCTCCGAGATCATGGAAGTAAGGACACGGATGACAATTGGATCAAGCACAAATTTCTCAAGGCAATGATGCCCTACCACAAAGCCATGTCCTCTGTCATTCGTCAAAGGCCAGACTTCCACACCTTGTCCTCAAGTGAAGTGTTGGATGAGTTCGTTGCTATGAGCATCTTGGACAAGACCGCCGACAATGCGGTTCTTCGCTCTCAAAGAGTAAAGAAGCCCAATCTTGCTCTAAAGGCCAAGGTTAGTATGGAGGAAGAGGAAGAAGAGGAAGAAGAGGAGAGAACATCGAAGATACGAAGTATACGAAGTATGCCTATCATGAACACATGGCCCTTGCTTCAAGGCAATTTTGGAGCAATAAGAACTCAAGGCCCAACTTCAACAAGAACAATTCAAGTGTCGCAAAGGGCAAGCAACGAGTGAGGACTTGTTTCAATTGTGGCAATGTGAGCCACTTTGTTGCGGAGTGCCCTTATGAGAAAAGGGAAGACAATGGTGGCAAGCTCATCCAAAAGGACAAGGCCAAGTCGTTCCCCAACAAGAGCAACTTCACCAAGAAGACTCCTCCTAAGGCATTGGTGGTACAAGAAGAGTACAATGAGGATGATGACAATGATGAAGATGGTGAGTCGGTTGCCATGGCCTCCGTTGCCATTGCGACGACTCCACGGGTGTCTCTCTTCGACTCACCCAATGAGAGCATCACTGCCAAGTGCCTCATGGCTAAAGCCACCAACAAGGTGTTTGCTTCCGGTGGGGGATCATGGTTGCTCGATAGTGGAGCCACAAATCATATGACTGGAAGCAAGGACTTGGTGGTGGACGTGCACAAGATTCCATCTATGCCCACCAATGTCGAGTTGGGTGATGCCTCGTCTTCTAATGTATTGGGACTCGGCAAGGTTGTCATTTCTCATGATCTCACGATCGAGAAGGTCATGCTTGTTGAGTCCCTTGCATACAATTTACTTTCCGTTTGTCAACTTGCAATCATGGGCTTTGCCACTTTCTTTGATATTGATACCGTGGCCCTCTTGTGGCAAGACTCTTAAAGTAGCCTTTGTTGGGCGTGTCAAGAACGGTCTATGTGTGATTAACTTTTCGGAGCGACCCACTAAGACCGCGACATGCCTAATGGCTAAAGTTGACGTGGGATGGCTTTGGCATCTCCGTTTAGCCCATATCAATATGGGATCTTTGCAAAGTCTTCTCAAGGGGGACCATGTCCGTGGACTAACGAATGTTAGTTTTGCTAAAGATCGTGCTTGCAGTGCTTGTATCGAAGGAAAGCTACATGAGAAGGCTCACCCTCCCACGACTATCATTTACTCGAAGAGGCCTTTGGAGCTCCTTCATTTGGATCTCTTTGGGTTTCCATCCTTTGATAGTCTTGGGGGTAGAAAGTATTGCTTGGTGATTGTGTATGACTATTCAAGATACACTTGGGTGTATTTCTTCAAGAGGAAGAGCGAGACCCAACAAACCGTCATTGAGTTTGCAAATGAAGCCCAACATCAACACAATGTAAAGATCTTGACAATAAGAAGTGACAATGGCACCGAGTTCAAGAACTACACCTTGGATGAGTTTCTTAGTGACGAGGGGATCAACCATTAATATTCCGCACCTTACACCCCTCAACAAAACGGTGTTGCGGAGAGGAAGAACCGGACGTAATGCGGCAAGGACCATCATGGCGGAGTTCAAGTCTCCATACAACTTTTGGGCCGAAGCCATCAATACCGCGTGTCATGCATCCAATCGGCTCTACCTCCGCAAGGGCTTTAACAAGACTCCATATGAAATACTCATCGGTAACAAGCCTAACCTCAAGTACTTTCGGGTGTTCGGGTGCAAATGTTTCATTCTCAAGAAAGGTGTTCGGTTGTCTAAATTTTAGGCTAGAGCTCATGAGGGCATATTTGTTGGTTATGCTACAAACTCTCATGCTTACCGTGTCCGCAATAAATCCACGAGACTTATTGAGGAGACATGTAACATGGAGTTTGATGAGAATAACGGCTCCCAAGTGGAGCAAAGTGGCACTTGTGATGTAGGTGATGAAATTCCTCCCCAAGCCATAAGAAGAATGGGTGTTGGTTTTATCCTACCATTGAGGAATCCCTTGTGGCCGAAGGAGAAGGACAATGCTCCACTCAAGTGGAGCCATCACCAACCCAAGGCCCACACGCTTCCGAAGAAAAAAGTGAAGGCCCTCAACCTCATGAACAAGACCAAGGGCAAGATTATCCTCAAGACGGTGTTGACACACCAAGTGATGCCCAAGATCAAGTTCTCTCCTCCAAGCAAGTTCAAGATCAAGAACAAGCTCAAGACGGCGCTCAAGATGATCAAGTGATCGCTCCTCAACTCACCACTGAGGAGGAATTGGAGCGTCGTGCCGCCAAGATTGCTTCCAAGCTCTCCACCAAGGGTCATCTCATGAAGAATGTACTTGGAAGCAATCAAAAGGGGGTAAGCACTCGTAGAAAATTGGCAAACTATTGTGAACATCACGCATTTGTCTCTTGTATTAAACCCAAAAGGTATATGAAGCACTCGAAGATCTGGATTGGCTTAATGCCATGCATGAAGAACTCAACAACTTCGAGTACAACAAGGTGTGGAGATTGGTGCGGAGGCCAACCAGGAACCACAATGTCATTGGAACCAAGTGGATATTCAAGAACAAGCAAGATGCTCATGGGACCATCATTTGCAACAAGGCAAAATTGGTGGCACAAGGCTACTCCCAGGTCGATGGTATCGACTACGGTGAAACCTTTGCTCCCGTTGCTTGCCTTGAATCCATTCGTTTGTTGATTGCTTATGCTTCTCATCACAACTTTAAGTTGCGACGAATGGATGTGAAGAGTGCTTTTATTAATGGTCCTATTAATGAGTTGGTCTATGTCAAGCAACCCCCCGGGTTCGAGGATCCCTACTTTCCCGATCATGTGTATCAACTCGATAAGGCACTCTATGGCCTTAAACAAGCCCCACGTGCATGGTATGACCACCTTACCGAGTTGTTACAAGATCGTGGGTTTGAAGTTGGGTTAATCGACCCCACTCTTTTTACTAAGAAGGTCAAAGGGGAGTTGTTTGTGTGCCAACTATATGTTGATGACATTATCTTTGGTTCCCCTAACAAAGCTTTCAATGAGGAATTCGACGCTCTCATGACCTCAAAGTTCAAGATGTCTTCCATGGGAGAGTTGAATTTCTTTCTAGGGTTCAAAGTGAAGCAAAGAAGAGAAGGAACCTTCATCAACCAAGCCAAATACACTCAATACATGCTCAAGAGATTCAAGCTAAGTGATGTCAAGCTGGCTTCCACTCCAATGCCCACCAAGTGCCAACTTGACATCGATCCCAATGGTAAAGCGGTGGATCAAAAGGTATATCGCTCCATGATTGGATCCTTGCTTTACCTTTGTGCATCTAGACCGGATATCATGTTGAGTGTGGGAATTTGTGCACGGTTTCAAGCCGCACCTAAGGAAAGCCACCTTTTGGCGGTCAACCGAATCTTTCGATATTTGGCTCATACCACAAACTTTGGCTTATGGTACCCAAGAGGAGCAAACTTCAAGCTTGTAGGGTATTCAGACTCCGATTGGGCGGGAGAAAAAGTGGATAGGAAGTCCACTTTCGGAGGTTGCCAATTCCTTGGTTGCTCTTTGGTAAGTTGGTCATCTAAAACACAAAGTCGTGTGTCTCTCTCGTTCACTGAAGCGGAGTATGTGGCGGCCGGTAGTTGTTGTGCACAACTCTTGTGGATGAGGCAAACTTTAAAGGATTACGGTGTCATTTGTGACAAAGTGCCTCTTTGGTGTGATAATGAAAGTGCCATCAAGATTTCTCTCAACCCGGTGCAACACTTCAAGACGAAGCATATTGAGATTCGGTATCACTTCATCTGGGATCACATTAGGCGAGGGGAGATCGAGCTCAACTACGTCAACACTCATGATAACCTTGAAGATATTTTCACGAAGCCGTTGGATGAAGCAAGATTTCACGAGTTAAGGCATGAGCTAAATATCATAGATTCGAGCAATGTTGCTTGAACCCTTGCACACCCCACCATACTCAACTTGTTGTCTTGTTTAGATGTAGGCATGGATATAGGGGGAGTGTTGTTCTCTTAATGAACTCTCTCTCCCCCCATTATGCATAAATTTATCAACTCTTTCACATTAGCCATTTTTGATGGTACTTGTGCTTCAAAGACGAGTTTTGGTCATGGGCCCAAGGATAATTCTTCGCGGTGCCATACCAATTGACTCAAACATAGGTGGCTCCGGCCACCGCCCTCTCTTTGGAGAGGTGGTGTCTCGTGGTTGTTTCTTGTTGACTTTTGCCCCTTTTCTTCGTGTTGAGCGTGTTCTTGTGGTGTCTTGTTTGTTTGAAGTTTCCGTGCGAAGACCTATCTTTCCTTGTGTTTTAAACATGCATTTTCTTGAGCTCACGGTACTACCGCAGCCTGCCATGGTACTACCGCGTGTGGAGAGCATGGTACTACCGCACCCAGCGCGACAGTAATTTTTTACTGCCGCCTGGGAGAGTGGTACTACCGCTTGGGTGCTGCACTTCCGCCCGAGCGGTAGTACCGCGATGAAGCGCGGTACTACCGCGTTGACGAGAACGTGTGAAGGTTATGACTCGGGCAGGGGAGTTTGAAAGGATCGAGAAGAGGTGTCTAGAGGGGGGTGATTAGACACTAAGTACCAAAAGTTGCAGTTTTTTATTTCTTTAAGTTGAAGTGGAGTTTTGGCACAAGTTTAACAAACACAATACATATCAAGCAAGCATGCAAAGAGTATATGAGCAGCGGAAAGTAAAGCATGCAACTTGCAAGAATGTAAGGGGAAGGGTTTGGAAAATTCAAACGCAATTGGAGACTCGGATGTTTTTGTCGTGGTTCCGATAGGTGGTACTATCGTACATCCATGTTGATGGAGACTTCAACCCACGAAGCGTAACGGTTGCGCGATTCCACGGAGGGATCCACCCACGAAGGGTCCACGAAGAAGCAACCTTGTCTATCCCATCATGGCCATCGCCCACGAAGGACTTGCCTCACTGTAGATCTTCACGAAGTAGGTGATCTCCTTGCCCTTACAAACTCCTTGGTTCAACTCACAATCTTGTCGGAGGCTCCCAAGTGACACCTAGCCAATCTAGGAGACACCACTCTCCAAGAAGTAACAAATGGTGTGTTGATGATGAACTCCTTGCTCTTGTGCTTCAAATGATAGTCTCCCCAACACTCAACTCTCTCTCACAAGATATGGATTTGGTGGAAAGAAGATTTGAGTGGAAAGCAACTTGGAGAAGGCCAGAGATCAAGATTCATATGGTGGGAATGGAATATCTTGGCCTCAACACATGAGTAGGTGGTTCTCTCTTAGAAAATGTGTATTGGAAGTGTAGGTATGTTTTGATGGCTCTCTCCATGAATGAAGAGTGGGTGGAGGGGTATATATAGCCTCCACACAAAAACTAACCGTTTCACACAATTTACCAATCTCGGTGAGACCGAATTGAGAAACTCGGTCGGAGCGATTTAGCAAACCTAGTGACCGTTAGGATTTTCGGTGGGACTGAGATGCAACTCGGTAGGACCGACATGGTTAGGGTTAGGGCATAACGTAATCTCGGTATGACCGATTACACAAACTCGGTGGGACCGATTTTGGTAATAAGCTAACCAGAGAGTTGGTCAGGCAAACTTTGTGAGACCGATTACACAAACTCGGTGGGACCGATTTTGGTAATAAGATAACTAGAAAGTTTGCATTGTAATCTCGGTAGTACCGATTGCTCAATCTCGGTGAGACCGATTCTGGTAATGGACATACACACAGAGATTACAGTCCCATCTCGGTGAGACCGAGATCCCTATCGGTGAGACCGATTTGCCTAGGGTTTGTGGCAGTGGCTATGACATCTGAACTCGGTGGTGCCGGATAGAAAGAATCGGTAGGGCCGAGTTTGACTTTTGGTTTAGGTCATATGTTGATGTAGGAAGGTTGTTGAGGGTTTTGGAGCATATCACTAAGCATTTTGAGCAAGCACCTCATTAAGCAACACCTCATCCCTCCTTGATAGTATTGGCTTTTCCTGTAGACTCAATGTGATCTTGGATCACTAAAATAGAAAATGTAGAGACTTGATCTTGAAGCTTGAGCTAATCCTTTGTCCTTAGCATCTTGAAGGGGTTCCACATCCTTTAGTCCATGCCACTTAATTTGTTGAACTTACCTGAAACATACTAGGTAAAAATATTAGTCCAACAAGAGATATGTTTTCATTAATTATCAAAATCACCCAGGGAGCACTTGTGCTTTCAATCTCCCCCTTTTTGGTAATTGATGGCAACATACATCAAAGCTTTAGATAAAGATAAAGAGAATAGCAAGTGAAGCTTTGGAAAGACATGTAACAAGCATAGGCTCCCCCTACATGTATGCAATCATGTGAATATGGAATATAGAAGCATGTGAGAGCATAACCATGACAGTAGGCAATGTGTTACATGTATCTTGGCTATATGCATCAGAGCAAAGGATGTGAAATACGGGAAATGTACCTTCATGCCTATGAGTCCTTCTTGCACACAGTATGTACATCAGCAAGAATTTCTCATACACATGACTATGATGCATATACTTACCTTGTGCTCTTGAGTTGGCTAGGATGGGATGAACCCGCGTAAACAAGGTTAGATAACACAGATGCACCTACTAGCTAGAGTAAACAAAAGAAACCACAAGAGTACCAAGACTGGGATGACATGTAGAGTGAGTACAGAGTACCCGGATAGATATTGACATGTCCCCAGAGAGAAAGATATGCAATGAATTTGATAATTTTCTTTCCCTTGGATGTCTTGCTCCCCCTGAATCTAGCATGGGATACTGGGAGAAGATAGGGAACAGAAAATCAAAGCTCAAAGAAACAAATGAACAGAGCTAATGCAAATAAGCACATATGAACATGTCTTTCCCCCAAGAAGACATGTGGCATATCTCCTCTTGAACATCAAGCATCTAGGATCCTTCAAGATTACTATTTCCTGGAGTATTCCCTCCCCCTAGAGATCTCTCCCCTAGAGATATGATTAAGCTTTGATGTGATCTCTCTCTCCCCCTTTCACATCAATTTCCAAGAAGGGTCTTCTGAAATTTGTTGTGAATGGGTACGTCCTTGAATCACAGTACAAAGAATTAAGGTAAATGTGATGCTTGCAGAGGACAAGATTCATTGAGTGGAGCTGGATCAAGAATAAAGCAGGAATAAATGGCAAAATGTTTTTCCTGTTGTCAAATCGGTGTCACCGAGTTGTATGCTTCGGTTGCTCCAAAAATCTTTGGCTAGACTGGAGACATGAAACCGGTGGAACCGAGTTCATCGCAGAGAAAAACACTTGTAACCTCAGCTCACTAGACAAATAAGATCTCACAAAGATTTGCAATGAATTGGATGCAGAAAATGCAGAACAAAAAGCAAAGAAAAGAAACTAAAAGATCTAGATGAAGTTTGAAAGGGGAAACAAATATGCATGAGACAAATGCAAGAACACAGAAAGGAACACAAGAGAACTTCATCTAGAGTTGGGCGGTGACAAAGTCACCAAAGTTAGAGTACATTGACTTAGGAGTCAAGTGAGACCACTTGATCATAGGTCGTACTCATCGTTTAAGCTCAAAATGGGGTTACCATTTTTCGTTTAAGTATCTTGATGTATTCACATCTTGTCGAGTTGCTTTGACTCATGACTTGGAGTAAAGCTACTCTAAGATGGAATAACATACCTTGGGTGGCGGTGTTGATCTTGATCATGTAGTTGAACTTGTGTGGGTTGCTCAAGGTTGATGTAGCCCATCAAGAGTTGGGAGCACCCTTTGGATTTTGAGTTCATCTACCTACATGGGTTAGTTTTCGCAAGGAAGAGCACTTGTGTATCCAACATGACAATCATGAAACTCAACATAGAATTTGTCAAAGGATATGTTTGAAAGGTTTCGTGCTTCCTTGTCATCAACCACCATTGTGTAGAGACTTGGTGATGTAGAGATTGCTCAAGATGTGAGTGAGTTGCAATCTCATAGAATTAGATTCATCCAAGTACCTACAAGGGTTACATAACATGCAAGATGCAAATTTTCAAGACATAAGATAATCATCATAGGAGAAATATCAAGTGATTAGTTGTAAGCTCAAGTCTTTCATGTATCCAATGGAGTTCCTACTCCAAGTTTGAAGCATCAATAATGTTCAATTCACCTCTTAACCTGCAAAACACTTTCTCATCAAGTGGTTTAGTGAATATATCCGCTAATTGCTTATTGGTGCGAACATGCTTAAGGTTTATGTCACCCTTAGCAACGTGATCTTGAATGAGATGATGACGAACTTCAATATGCTTAGTTCGAGAGTGTTGCACGGGATTGTGAGCAATCTTGATAGCACTTTCATTGTCACAATGTAATGGACATGTTTCACATATATCCCATAATCTTTAAGAGTTTGGGTCATCCAAAGTAATTGAGCACAACATGAACCAGCGGCAATGTATTCCGCTTCGGCGGTGGATAAGGATACCGAGTTTTGTTTCTTGGAAGACCAAGACACAAGAGATCTACCAAGGAATTTACAAGTACTCGAAGTGGACTTTCTATCAACCTTGTCACCCGCATAGTCCGAGTCGGAGTAGCCAACAAGATCAAAGGAAGCCCTCTTTGGATACCAAATGCCAAAATTTGGTGTATGTATTAAGTATCTCACTATCCTTTTCACGGCCTTATGATGACATTCCTTAGGACCAGCTTGGTATCGTGCACACATGCACACACTTAGCATGATATCAGGACATGAAGCACATTGATATAATAATGAACCAATCATAGAGCGATAAACCTTTTGATCAACCGGTTCACCATCTTTGGTCAAATCAAGGTGCCCACTAGTAGGCATGGTTGTAGTCATACCTTTGCATTGTTGCATATTGAACTTCTTGAATAAGTCCTTGGTGTACTTCGTTTGAGAGACAAAGGTACCTTCCTTAGTTTGCTTGATTTGCAAACCAAGAAAGAATTTGATTTCACTCATCATAGACATCTCAAACTTCTCCGGCATTAGCTTCCCAAACTTTTCACTAAAATTAGGGTTAGTTGATCCAAATATAATATCATCAACATAAATTTGGCATAAAAATAGTTCTCCATTAACCCTTTTAGTAAAAAGAGTAGAATCTATTTTTCCAATTTCAAAGCCTTTTCCAATAAGGAACTTGGTCAAGCATTTATACCATGCTCTAGGAGCTTGTTTAAGACCATAAAGGGCTTTGTGAAGTTTGTAGACATGATTAGGTTTCTTAGGATTGACAAAGCCGGGAGGTTGCTTAACATAAACTTCCTCCTCAATTTCACCATTTAGAAAAGTACTTTTAATGTCCATTTGGTACAAAGTGATATCATGGTGAATAGCATAAGCAAGTAAGATGCGAATGGACTCAAGTCTACCAACGGGATCATATATCTCACCATAGTCCATACCTTTGACTTGTGTGTGGCCTTGGGCGACAAGACGTGCTTTGTTGCGAACTACTTGTCCATCTTCATCTTGCTTATTGTGAAACACCCATTTGGTATTGATGATGTTGTGGTTGTTGTCGGGCTTCTCGACCAATGTCCATACTTGATTTCTCTCAAAGTTGTGTAGCTCTTCATGCATAGCTTTTATCCAGTCCGGATCCTCCAATGCTTCTTCAACCTTCATAGGTTCAATGCTAGAGATGAATGACTAATGTTCACAAAAGTTAGCCAAACGAGATTTAGAGCGAGTGATTCTCCCGGTTTGGATATCATTGTAGATTTGCTCCACGGGATGATCTTTAGCAATTCTTGCTCGAACTCGTGAAAGCTTTTGCTTGGGTCTTGGTTGAACATCTTCTTCATCTTGTTCTTCTTCTTGGCCTTCTTCATTGTTAGCATTGTCGTTCTCTTGTCGTGGTGGAGAAGGAGGTTGCTGACGTTCGTCTTGGTGCACTTCCTCGTTTTCTAAATCTTGGTGTGTCCCACTTGTGGATGCTTCCGTATCAACTCTTGGTTCACCTTGTCGTGAGGTAGAAGCTTCCACTTGGACGGACGAGGTACTCTCCTTCATCTCCGTTGGACGAATCTTGCCAATAGACAAGTCTTGGATTTCTTCCAATGGATCTTTGTCTCCTAGATCAATTGGCAATTTCTCTACTTGCGAGCCGTAAGATTCATCAAACTTCACATCTACCGTTTCTTCAACGTTTCGGGTGAAATTGTTGTAGACACGGTATGTGTGAGAGTTTGAGCCATAACCAAGTAGGAAACCTTCATGACACTTGGGAGCAAATTTAGAACGACGATGCTTATCAAGAATGTAGCACTTTGAGCCGAATACTCGAAAGTATCCAACTCGGGGTTTGTTACAGGTGAGGAGCTCGTATGTCGTCTTGCCGAGTAGCTTGTGAAGATACAAGCGGTTTGTTGCATGACAAGCTGTCTCAACCGCTTCCACCCAAAAGTGTTTTGGCGTCTTGTACTCATCAAGCATCGTTCTTGCCATCTCGATAAGAGTCCGGTTCTTCCTCTCAACGACTCCATTTTGTTGAGGTGTGTACGTAGCCGAGAACTCATGTGCAATCCCTTCTTCTCCAAGAAAGGTATCTACATTTGCGTTCTTGAACTCCGTTCCGTTGTCGCTCCGAACCTTCTTGATCTTTACGTCAAATTGATTTTGGGCCTTCCTAGCAAAGTTTTTGAAGATCTTTTGGACCTGCGATTTGTCATCAAGAAAAAACACCCACGTAAATCTTGAAAAATCATCAACTATGACTAGACCAAATGAGTTACCACCGAGACTCTTGTAGGCATTTGGACCAAAGAGATCCATGTGAAGTAGCTCAAGTGGTCTTCTTGTGGTCATGATGTTCTTAGCGCGATGACTTCCTCCAACTTGTTTCCCTGCTTGACAAGCACTACAAAGTCTATCCTTGTCAAATATGACATCGTTAACGCCAAGGATATGATTTCCTTTAATGAGTTTGTCAAGGTTTCGCATGCCCACATGGCCTAGCCTTCTATGCCACAACCAGCCTTTAGAAGATTTAGCAATTAAGCAAGTTCTAGGTTGAGCCTTTTTAGTGAAATCAACAATGTAAAGATCTCCTCTACGTATACCGGTAAAGACCATTTTATGATTATCTCTACGAAACACTTGGCAGTCTACTTCAGTAAATAGGACATTGAAACCGAAATCAGCAAGTCTAGATACTGAAAGTAAGTTGTAGCCAAGAGATTCAACGAGCATGACATTTTGTATGGAGCTATTATGTGAGATGGCCACCTTACCAAGGCCAACCACCTTACCCTTTGAATTATCACCAAAAGTGACATAATTTCGAGGGTCGTCATTTCCAGCAAGCTCACGGAACATGTCTTTATCTCCGGTCATATGATCAGTACATCCACTATCAAGGACCCATTCCTTTCCTCCAGCCATGTAGCCGCGAAGATTTGCCATAAGACCAAAGTGTCTCATTGCATCATCGAGATCATAGTCACTATCATCATCCTCATCATAGTATCCATGTTCAACATCATTTTGTGATTGATCAATTCCTAGAGAGGGTAATTCATTAGACAAATGATCATCACAATGGTCACCTTTATGAATTCTAATAGCTTTGGATATGATATCGCTAATGATCCCAACATTTCCTATGGCACGCATGAGATTGGTAAGCTCAAATAGACAATCACCAAAGCTAAGATCACTAGAATTCATCTTTTTTTTGACTGTACACAGTAGGGCAAAACCCCACTGCAATTTTTATTAATTAAAAAACAGAGAAAACAAAGGTATCACTATACAAAAAGGCTTGAGATAAGCCAAATAGAAGAAGAAGGAAAAAAGAAAGAAGGAAAACTATGGTCTAGTGTTACAGTACAAGATTGTCAAGCCAGGAACAATAAACTCCAGCATAACTCTTCTTAATTCTAAATCTTAGAAGATTTAGTTCTTCCAGAAAAATACCTTTCCACCTTTGAATGCTAGGTTGTACTGCTTGGAAGATCAAGTTGTTCCTTGAGATCCAGATAGCCCAGAAAGCAAGGATGATTATCTCCATGAAAAAAGGTACATGTAACTTCTGCTTGAGATCAAGAAAAGCTTCCAGAATTGAAGCATTTGGCTGCCTTGAAGGACAAATCAGGTCCCAACATTGAGCTGCAAAAGGGCAGGTCCAAAAAAGATGGTGAAGGGTTTCTTCCCGTGGGCAATTATTGACAACACAATTGTAATTGGGCAAATGGAAAGTTTTCCTTCTCAAAAGATTTCTGGTATTGAGCCTGTCATGCAGCAATCTCCAAAAAAACACCTTATGTTTTGTTTGACAAGAGGAATCCCAGATCCAGTTGAACTGCTGTGGCACCATTTTTACTCCCATCAAGACTTTATATGCCTTAGCCACTGAGAAGTGTTCATTTCCCCAAATGTAGCTCCAAGTATCAGTGCAATCTAGTGTATCAGATGCCCTGAGATCAATACAAATCTCTTCCATAGCCTCAAATTCCTGGAAAGCTTGCACAGTCAGGGGAAGGTGGAATAAATCCTCTAAATATTCCACTTGGAGAATGTTGTGGACAGTAGCATTCTTGTTTTTCACAAAATAGAATAAATGAGGGAACATGTCTTGCAGACAAGTAGAGTGCCACAGATCAGTCCAAAAGAAGGCACTCTTGCCATCACCTATGTTGCATCTCGCTAAAGACTTATAGTTATCAATAAGCTTAAGGTTTGCCTTCCACCAAAAGGATCCAATCCAGTTAGTACCAGGCAGTGTATCATTGTTGTAATATGATTCCCAAATCAGGTTTACCCAGGGGGTATTGTGTCTGTTATAGAACTTGTGCAGATTCTTAAGCAGCAGAGCCTTATTCTGGATGAAGATATCCATGACACCCAATCCTCCTTGATTTTTGGGTCTACACACAGTGCTCCATGCCACCATGGCAGGTCTGTGGTCCTCCAGATCAGGGCCTCTCCACAGGCAGTGTCTCAAGTACTTTATGGCCTGGGTTTTGATTGTGACAGGCACATCAAGGCATCCCATGAGATAGATCAACAAAGAATTGAGGACAGATTTCACCAACAACAATCTTCTAGCCATTGTCATAAATGAGGACAAACCCATAAGTTTCTTTTGCAGTCTTGTGACAAGAGGAAAACATTGCTCAACAGTAGGCTTATGAAGACCTAAAGGTGTTCCCAAATATTGAATTGGAAAAGATTCCTTCTTGCAATGAAAAGTATTTACCAAAATCTCCATCTTCTCTTCTGGCACATTTATTGGAATCATACTGGATTTATTATAGTTTACTTTAAGTCCAGTGGCATCTGCAAAAGTATTGAGGAGGGCTTTAAGACAATGGAGTTGCTTTGCATCTGCTTGTAGAATAACCAGGGTGTCATCAGCATACTGGACAATTGGGAAATCATGACATGACTGCACTAGCAAGGGGGCAGATAACAATCCCATGTGCATTGCCTTGTTGAGAACTGACTGAAGGAGATCAGCAGCAAGCACAAACAGAAGAGGGGATAGGGGGTCTCCCTGTCTCACACCTCTAAGGCAGTAAAACTTTTTTCCAGGGACACCATTAAGCAAGATAGCAGAGGAGGCAGAAGTGAAGAGCATTTTGATCCAAGAAATCCATCTGTCCCCAAAATCTTTGGCCTTTAAAATATCCAGCATTGCCTGATGCTCAATTGTGTCAAAAGCCTTTTCAAAGTCCAATTTAAGCACAATAATCTCATCTTTAGATTTATGACATTGGTGTAGGTATTCATATGCCCAGCCCAACAATCATGTATTGATCTTTCTTTCAGAAAACCATATTGGTTAATATGTACCAACTTAAGGATCACTTTCTGCAACCTGTTAGCCAGCAGTTTAGTGATAATCTTCAGGCAGCAATTTAGGAGAGATATTGGTCTAAAATCATTTGCTGTCAATGGAGTAATTCCCTTAGGAATGAGAGTAATGTATGAGGTATTATGCTCTCAAGAGAAATTTGCCCTGAATGAAAGTCATAGATGAATCTGAGCACATATCCCTTGATAATGTCCCAGCAGGAACTGAGAAATTCATTATTAAAACCATCTGGGCCTGGAGATTTGTCTGTTGGGAGATTATTGACCACATCATCAATTTCCTCTTTAGTAAAAGGCAATTCAAGATTAGCAAAGATATCTGAGTGTTGTCTCTGCCCAAACAAGGAAGCCAAGTCAAAATGCATTGAGGTTTTTTGGGATGTGCCCATTCTTTTTTTGTAAGTGTCTAGAAGGATTGCAGCTTTCCCAGCATGGTCAGATATCTCAACTTGGTCCTCATTTTGGAGAACAGCAATATGGTTATGCCTGTAGTTAATTGAGGCTTTAGTGTGGAAAAACTTTGTGCTCTCATCTCCAAACTTCACTCCTTTGATTTTTCCTCTTTGTTTCCAATAAATCTTCTGGTTCCTCAAAAGAATAAGCAGATGCTCTTTAATAATATCCCTGCAATTCCATTCATGGATGTCCAACTCTCTAAATTCTTCAAAGAGGACCCACATGAAAATGAGCTCATTCAGCTTTGCAATTTGAGTTTTCAGACAGGATAAAGTTTTTGCCCACAGCTTCAAAGCTCTTCCTAAGTTTTTAAACTTAGCATTCAAAGTTTTGACAGCATCAAGATTGCCCACTGGGATATTCCATGCATTTGCCACTATCTGTTTAAAATCAGAATGTTGGAGCCAGTAGTTTTCAAATCTGAAGACTTTTGCCTTTGGAATAGAAGTACCAACTTTAATTACACATGGCAGATGATCTGAAATAGGTTTTGCAAGGGGTAGCACCATTGTGTTTGGGAAGGTAGTCATCCAGGAGGCAGAAGTGAAAAACCAATCCAGTTTTACCAGCAGAGGATCATGCTGCATATTGCTCCAACTAAACTTTCTGCCTTGCAGAGGTAATTCAATTAAACCTTGATTGCTTATAGCCTCATTAAACAAAAACATATCATTGACATCTCCCCCAGGTCTGTTCCTATCTGATGGTGCTCTCATAAGATTGAAATCTCCCATTAAGATCCAGTCAGCAGTATCAGGCATGTGAATATTTAAGAACCAGTTAATAAACTCAATTTTGTCTTGTGGATCACAGGCCCATAAATATTAGAGATAATCCAAGACTGGTTAGAGAGTAGACTGGTAAACTGCACTAAAAGTGAAAACCTGTTTTGTGCAATAACTTCTCCAGAGAATTGAGAGCCATTCCAAACCACAAGGAGACCCCCAGAAGCTCCAACAGAAGGTAGGAAGGCAAATTTGTTAAGTCTGGAAGGGCAAAAAAAATTTAAGTAAGCTGTGTCAAAATTCGCCCTCTTGGTTTCTTGAAGACACAAGATGTTGCAGTCACTTTCATTAATTTTTTGCCTCAAGGCCAACCATTTGTCCTCAGAATTTATACCTCTAATGTTCCAGTTGAGAATATTCCAGCTTCTGTTTGTATTATTCATGGAAACACTTAATTTTTTTGCACCAGAGATCAAGTACCAGCACTTGATCTTGCACATATAAAGGAGGTTTAAGCAAAAAGCACACATAAAGGAGGTTTAAGCAAAAACCAGATCCACAGCCATACACATAACCAGTAGTGCAACCACTAATACAGCAAAGAGGTATTAATAGGATAACATATCACCAGATCTATAGAGTTCATAGAGTTCCAATATCCAAGTCTTACATCAATCAAAAGCAGCATCAAACTAGGAATGAAGGCACAAACACACACCCTCCAAACAGTATTCCAATAAAAGGCCATAAACATTATGAATGGTTGGAGGTGTGTCCTTCTCCTTTGGCCAAGGGCACCTTGTCCAAATCAGCCTCTTGCCTTCTCTTGGGCTTCTTGGCCAGCTTGTCCTCCAGTTCCCCCTCAGCAACCTTACAGAAAGAGGCAGTGAGGTTTTTAACAACTGATTTTTGTATGGTGGGAGGGACAACATTGCAAGGCAGACAATTATTATTAGAGCAGGAGTTTCTCTTGAAGCCAGCATTATCATTCTTAATTCTATCACTTCTTCTTACCTCTGTTTCCACTAGTGGAGTCTTTACACATCTTCTCTTCCTCAGATTATCTTGACCAAAAGGCTGCAACAGGGCCTGGGACTCCTCATCCTACAGATTGGCTGCCCCACCAATATTTTGTTTGCCCTTGCCCCCATCCTCCATGGCCTGACAAATTGGAGCATGAGAGGTGGGACACTTGGCAGGTATATGAAACAAAAATGCTTGATCCATATTTTCCACAGCAGTGAACAGATCCCACATTCTAGATTTTAGCATATTAACAGTCCAATCAAACTTGTCAGGGGACAGAAGCAAGTGAACAATGAAATTGGACCAACTTACAGGAATCCTGACTGAGAAAGAGCTCCTGTTTCCCAAAGAGTGGTCCTTAAAGTGTTGATTCCATAGGTGCATGCCTTCTTCAGAGACAGAAGAGGCATTAGAAGCAGTAGCAGCCATCTGAATGCGTTTTAAACCAAGGAGAGAAGGTGCCATGCTAAAATGCTCATTAATTTGAGTGGCCCAATTACCTTGTAACCCAGACTGAAGATCCTCAATGTTCTCCACTAGCTGCAGGCTTCCCCTGGCAGTATTAACATGCTCACGACTGCAGGCCACAACTTCAGATGAAGGTCCAGCTGTAAGGTTAGCTTGACCAACTGATGACACAGGTGGATCACAACCCAATGGAGCTTCCAGTGCAACTTCCAGCAGTACTGGTTGTGCAAGATCCAAATGAGAGGAAGCAGGAACACCATCAGTAGCAAGAGCTCCAACACTGTTGGGAGAAACAAGTCTCATTTGCAATGCAACAACCTGAACTTGATCAGGCAACACAACATCAACTAATGCAGCAATCTAGATGTTCTCTTGCAATAGAGGAGGTTCCTCATCATCTGACTGATAGGATTGGATGATGTTCTGCAGACCATTAGCAATCACCAAGACAGGGGGAGGAGGGATAGCAGGCACTGCCTCCCTTGGAGGAAAAACCTCCACTGCAACAGGGGCCATAAGCAAATTTGTATTGTCACCCTCAGAGAAAGACATATCAAAAGATAAGCTGTTGTTACTTGGTGCAGGATGCAACTCTTCTCCATCTGCCCAAGCCAATTCTTCCTGCTGCACAGCATCCAAGAGATTCTCAAGGGCATCATTCTGCTCATTCTGCTGAATCTCATCCCAGTTATCCCAGTTCTCTGCAACCTGGGCATCCATAGCATTATTGTTGGCAACATCATCATGAAATATATGAGCCTGCTCAGCATCTTCGGGGAGAGGGTGTGGATCCACATTGGCAGGAGGAATAGGGTCTTCATCTGCAGGACCTCCACCAAGAAGCTCACTTGCTAGCACTTCAATGGAGGAGGACCAGCCATCTTCCTCGAATTCATCTCCTTCAGACCAGCGCATACTCTTAGGAATGATATCTAAGTTCATAACTCGGGCCTTGACCACAATACGGCCCATATGATCATCCTCCTTGTCCTAGGAAATCATGCGGCCAAACTTACTGACGGCAGAAGCTAAATCTTCAGTATTGCGGAAATCAAAAGGAACTCCCGTCATAAGCAACCAAACAGTTCGATTGAAATGAACCCTCCTGTGATTTCTGCCCTCATCATGCTTCACAAAGGTAATGAACACATCCTCAAATTCATGAGGACTATCTAGCACTAATTTATCCCTGTCCCTAACCCTTGTGAGCCGAACATATGCCTCACCGAATGGGCAACGTTGTACGTCCCGCAATCCTAACTGCCTATGCTCAACAATTAATTCTTCAAGAACATCTCTTACATTGTTGAATGGAGCATCAGCAGGGAGCGGATGGATGGTCGCAATCGCCCAATCTTCATGACGACGAGGACGCTGCGGCAGCACCACCCAAGCAACTCCATTGCGGCCAGGGACTTGCTGAATGTCAAAGCCATGGGGCACAAAAGGACACGGATCAATCGGGATATTGGCCATCGGAACTGCAGCGCTCGCCGGCACAGGCAAGCTCAAGGTGGAGGTGGCGGAGTTCGGGCAGAGTATTGAAACAGAGGAGCAGAGCGTAGAAGTTGAGGAGGCAAGAGCAGGATGAGGCTGGAAATTAGGAAAAGATCCCAAACATAGCTCGCGAAAAGAGGAAACTCGCGAAGGGTCGCGGGACGGGCCAACAGACTTGAACCAATCTTGTACCGCATCCTGGTCCCAGGCCTCCGTAGGTGGGTCGGGGAAGGTCGCAAACCTGAGTGAGGGGTATAGCCCAGGAAGGCGAGTGTCACGACACTCCTGAGCAAAGTGGCCCAACTTGCCACACGCGTAGCACAGAACCGAAGCATTTGAACGACCCAGATTCCCGCCCGAAGCAATTGCTGCGTGATCCTCTCCTGAGGTAGTAATAGTGGGCACTGAGGGCGCGTTAATGTCTATGACCACATTATTGCTGGTGGTCGGAATATCCGCTAATCGAGCAAAAACTGGCTGACGGGGTTGCTCGCCGGAGACTCTGCCGGCGACAGCACGGGGACGCAATCCATTGACAACTCTAACCCAGGAAGCTTCATCCTCACGGTAGTAGAGTTGTTCTTCACGTAACCAATTAGGTCCACCAAAACACCAAAGATTGAAAACTAACTCAAACTCCTTCTCAACTATCCGGCCATGGTTATAGATCTCAAAACCCACTGCTTTTAAGGCAATAGAAAATTTGAACGTTCTGTCTTTGAGATGAAACACACGGAAACCTTGAGGATAGCCACCAAAACATGATTGCAACGTGATACTAACCGTGTGACAATCCAACCGAAAATGAGCACGGCAGAAGGAAACCACCATAGAGAATTCACGTTGACGAAAACCAGGCGAAAACACTACAGGGTGACCAAACTTTTGCCTCATGGATAGCTGGAAATCTTTACCTCGAGCAAAGTTGAGAGAAGGAGGATCCATGGCCATCCTAGGAGCAACACTTCCCGAAAAGTAACCGGAGAAGAAAGATGGCAATCACCCTCAGGGTGACAAGTGGCAGAGGGGAGGTGGCCACCGACGCCGGAGTGGCAGCCGGAGGTAGGGGAGGTGGCCGCCGGGGCCGGAGTGGCCACCAGCGGTGGTCGCCTAGGGGTCGCCTAGAGAGAGCCTAGGGGCCTCCCGGACAAGTTGACCAGATCCACTAGAATTCATCTTACTCAAAGCAATAGACTTATGGAGAATTTCGTCTAAATTTTTCAAGGAATAATCTGGAAATCGTTCCTAAAGAAATTTCCATATAGTATAGGCACAATCAAGAGTAGGCAAACTAGCAATCAAATTTTTGGGCAATCCTCTTATGATAAGATTGATGGTTCTAAGATTGCGAATCATGTCAAGATCCTCTTCGGGTGTGGGATGCAAGGGATCAATATGAGGTGCACAAGGGCTAGCAATGTACTTGTTCAAGTGATATTCATTGAAAATCTCAAGCATTTCATTTTTCCACTCATGAAAATACTCTCCATCAAGAATAGACACTCTATGTCTAAGACTACCCAAAGTAGACACATCCATCTTCCTCCAAAGGTGTTTAAACCAAGGCAATGGAGACCAAAGCTCTGATACCAATTGAAAGGATCGAGAAGAGGTGTCTAGAGGGGGGGTGTGTCACACCGTGATTTTCATGCCACAACACTTAAGCTAATAAATCATGATAAAATGTGGTTTGACAAAAACTTTTGAGTGTTTTGGACTTTGCTTGATTTGATTTTTGTGTGTTGTTTGCAAGTGCTCTAAAAATCAAATAAATCCTCCAACTCTTATACTCCTTCTCCTTGATCCAAACCCTTTTCCCAATGATCATGCCATGTGTATAGTGCAATATAGTATTTTCTTACAAAAATAATTTGGCCAAATAGTATTTTCAAAAATTAGTTTTCCAAAAACCCCTTGATTGAGGTTTGCACTGCAAGTACTTAATTAAGGGCAGTAAAAATCTTTACAAAAATATTTTTGACTCCTATTAGATATAGGATACTAAGAAACCACAAAAATATAATTTCAAAAGTTATTTTCCTATTTTATTTAAAGGCTTTTTCTTAAGGCCAAAAATGGTCTTAAATAGGTTAAAATTATTTTAAAGCTTTAAAAATATTTGAGAAAAATTAGGGAGACTAAATGGACATATATTTTCCATATATATGAGTTTCAACACATGGTCATGATCAAAATATTGGACAAAACCCCCCAAAACCATTTATGCTCATTTCAAGGATTTGAAATATTTCTACAGGAAATATTTTCATAAAAATCCAAGAAAATTCTAACATGTCACATATGACATTTTTTATGATCTTGCCAAGTACCATGTCATGGAGAATAGTATAACCCCATCAAACCCTCTCAAAACCATTTCTGTCTTTTTTCAAGTTTGAATATTTTTGCACTGTCAAAAATGTCCAAATGCTCTCAAACTTGGTGCACATGCTCAAATGGTGTAATAATGCATATAGACCAAATGGCACAAGTTGGAGAGAATTTTATCTTGATCAAAGTACCCCAAAACCCTTTCTGTCCAGAACCAAATTTGAACAACTCTACATTGCCAAGTGTGCCCTTTTGATCTGAATTTTTGTGGACACATTCAAATCCTGAAATGATGACACTACACCAAGTGGTGCATCAAGGAGAATAGTTTTGTATGACTAAATCTTGGTAAAGCCATTTCTGCTGATTTCTAGGGTTTACAAAAGTTGCACTGGCAACTTTTCCCAAATGAGCTCAAATTTGGTGGCACACCCTATTTCTAAGTGTCATTCCATCCTGTTAAGTATCATAGCAATTGGAGTTCCGTTTCTTGCCCAAACCAACAACAAACACCTTCTGCCATTTTTCCAAAAACACCATTTTGACCCCTTCCACTAATCTCCATGGGCTCAAAGTTTTACCATAGCCCCTCCTAGCCCCCTTACACCTCTAGTAACAATGGCAAATCCACGGCTCAATTATGGAAGGGGTAAAACCCCACTTTCTCTCTCTGGACAGCCCATTTCCCTCTCTCTCTCTCTCAACACCACCTCTCTCCCATTGGGTCACCAGGGCATCCAAGCCCACCACCCCTTTGTTTACTCCTCCCCTGACCCCCTGGACACCCTTTGACCATGTCTATGAAACCCTTTTTATGCATGTCATATAGCACTTTTATTGCTTGCATCAAAGTCATGATAAAACAATGGCCACTTGAGGTGGTGCCTCCGTTGCTTTTCTCGTTGACACATGCATGATGCATGACCCTACCTTTGTATGAGGGTTATGCCGGTGGAAGTAGATAGGATGCCAAAGTAGTTGCTACGCAAAGCGGATCAGGATTATGCATGGAAAGAAACAAGTGTGGTTTGACATACTTGTGAACAACCCCAGTGGGTGCCACTAAATGCCCCTGGGAGATGATGGTGAACTAGGTCACTACTTGGTGGAGAAGTAGTGTACCGAGGCTCGATAAAAGTGTTGTTTACAGAGACGGATTAGATTTAAGATTTGTCGACTGTCCCAACCTTACATGCGCAACCACTCTACCCTTGTATGGGAAAGGGCATTATTGATTACCTAGGCCGATACTAGCTTGGAGCCCGCATTACTAGTGACGGGGGAGAGTTGGTGCTCTCTCTCGGGATGGGGTCATGCCAGGTAGGGCGGCCATGACTGTTTTCACAGGGCACCGGATACACCGTTGTGTCCCCTCTCGGATGTTACGTTCTCGAGTGAGTCTCGCATGATGTACATCGTGAGGATACGGAACAACGAGTGGACTCCTTGTTAGTGTCGTCTAGGGAAAGATAGTGATCGGGTGCTTACCCCGGGTACTTGAGGTACCTCGGGTCGTGGATGACATGGAAGTTCCTCGGATCTTGTGGGTAAAGTGTGCAACCTCTACAGAGTGTAAAACTATTCGAATAGCCGTGTCCACGGTCAAGGACAGTTGGGTGGTGCTGCTTAGACTACGTCCATATGTTTCTGACAAAGAACACAGTTTGGTAATCTTGTTGATATGATTCGTGAGGAAGTCACGATGAGCTTGGTAATGAGTTGTTCCTAACTCTTTCTCGGTGTTGATGTCCGTAACCTCCTGATACTTGTTGCAGACGCATTCATATCCTTGATAAATGTTGATCATACTTGCATGAGAAAAACTAGCTTTCTGCAAAAATGCCAAATTAGCAGTAGTGCCTTGCATAATTATTCTGTTATCACCATTGGGTTGCTTGCGAGTACATTCAAAGTACTCATTGGCTTGCCACTGGTTATTTTATTGGCCAGGCATGAAAGAACATGATATGAAGAAGAATACTTCGGTGACGAGCGTGCGAGCTAGGACGCTTCCCAGTCAGAATGCCTGTAGGGTTAAGGCATATGGCATGGGTCCAAGTTATCGACAAAGATTTCCGTTGCGATGCTATATTCAAGACTTGACCATAATGGTCCTACTTGTGTAATACGGTATGTATGGATGTAAGTCTCTTGTTATTCAGCTTCTGTGTGTTCAGTGAGCATTGATCTCTGGGATCACTGTACACGTGCATTCGGTGATCACGACTTATGAGTCGGGGTCCCCACAGAGCTGGTATCAGAGCCATCCTGACTGTAGGAAGACTTAGTTAGCATGGTCGTTAGTTAGGGTAAAACTATTTCCAAAACTATTACAAGTTTTCAAAACTATCTATACTTCTCTTCCCTTCTTAGTTTTTCAAAAACTACGGTATACTTTCCCCATCGATCTCTTCCCTTCAAAACAATTGCAAATGGTCGCTAGCACCCTCAAGCCCCTGACCACGGGAATCCTTGTAATCCTCATGGATAGC
The DNA here is from genome assembly GCA_032464435.1 of Aegilops umbellulata. Taxonomy (NCBI): domain Eukaryota; kingdom Viridiplantae; phylum Streptophyta; class Magnoliopsida; order Poales; family Poaceae; genus Aegilops; species Aegilops umbellulata. The sequence goes on along the minus strand of CP136057.1, from coordinate 129,717,426 downwards.
CTAGAAGGAGTACACCTTGCCAAACACTCACCCACCTCTTTTAAACCAAAGATTGGCGACACCACAACAAGACGATGCCAACAGAAGATACGCCTCTGAAGAATGAGGACATGAAGACCCAGAAGATGGTGACACCCTTGACAATGCTCCAAGATGATGCGACCTTAGCCTATGATGATCAGGACATAGGATATGCAAGATCTTGATATACATCGCTAATAGATTAACCCTGTCCTTACCGTTGTTGTATCAGCAACCACCGGTGGATGAGAACCTCGCCATTTGGCCCGCCTCACTATAGTGAGCAGGAAAACGGTTCTCTTCATCACCCGCTCTCGGTGACGATATTGTCAACAATGAGTCCGACAGATTGGACCTCTATTATGCCTTGTTAATGTCATTGCATAAATAATTACCTACCTGGTACCATCGACGCCTTAGAAGACAAAACGGGATCGTCATGACTAAGAAGACAACAGAAGACCAAGTCAATGCCTGCTACGAGGAGCCACCTTCACCCCATCACTTCAACAGGCGAGAAGTTGTTGAAGACTCTTCGGGCTCAACCCAGATCGTCTCATCGAACAACTACAAGAGACGTAGCAACACTCGAGGAAAACTCAGAAGACTGCATGAGGCACAAGGCACGACTACTGAGTCCGAGAACCCCTAGGGCAGGATGAGTCGTGTACCCCCTATGCGCAGTCGAGTCCGTATGATGGTTCGAATAGAACCATGATTGTGTGTTGCTTGTTTTTATTTGTTTGTGTTTTGATATCAGTCGCCCTTTTTGCCCTAGGCAACAAGTACGCAACTATATCACTTGCCTTATTTTGTTGTTTGTGTTTGGCCCTTTTTGGCACTTGTTTGTTTGCACCTGCACTATAGAACCCCCTTTAGTCATCCCCCTTTATGCTACTTATCCCTCTCATCTCTCTCCTCAACTGAAGATCAGCAAGACAAGATGCACCAAGGAGTCTGCTTCGGCGACCAACTAGCACTGAAGACTTTTTGTTGCAGCTTCCTCGACCAAGTGAAACCCCGTAGAGTTATGTTTAACCCTCTAGACCAGAAACCCATTCCTAGACCCTTCGAGACTTCATGAGATACCCCATCTCGAATCCTTAACCATGTGCTTAACCCATAGTATTGCAAGAGAACCAGTTAAGCCTCTATAAACCTTGCACATCACTGGGTTCATTATGGAACTAGTGGACATAGTGAACAAGCACATTATCATCCTAATATAGCACAAGAACTGACGATGCCATAGGGAAGACCAGTTTGAGGATATAGGAATTGAGGACAAATGACTTGATGAGTTTATATCAATGACTTTGAGAATTATATGAGACTATTTGGTGGATTATGAGGCTTTAATGTTGGTAGATGAACTTGGTGGGATCATTAATATAGAGTAGCATGGCTTTCACTACCCCTGGATAAATTGGATTTTGTAGGACAGTTATATCGCAAGCTGAATTCTTGGAAGTATGAGGATTTGAATTAGCCAGGGGATATTGATAGGAGATAGTTGATATTCGATAATGACTTGGGGGAAAGTGTGGAAACTCTCGTTGGACACAAGATTTGGATTTAAATAGGTGATCCTAGTTGAGTATAGATGCTGAGTAAGTCTACATGGTTCGGAGTAAATTGGAATTAGATCGATAATATTGATCGTAATACCATGTTTCTCGGTGGACAATAAACTAGGAGATTGGACTAATTGTCGGAGTTTATTTAGTGATCTTTATGAGCTTGAATTGGAGTATTACTAGATCACAATAACGGAAATTGGTGGACTGACTATAGTAAGGCAACCCTTTCAAGTATTTGGGGATTATAGGGACTTTAGGAGATCATGTGGAACATCATAAACATTGGATTTGTAGAATTAAATGGATTATGTAGTGATTGATGGAAGCTAATGGGCTGTTGGTTGATTCATAGGAAGGAAACAAGATCTTGGAGTGGCTTACGACGTGTTTCCTTAGGATAGAGATGCTTTGTCTTAGACCTTGAAAGAATAGGCTGAGCACTTGGATTGTCATGTTTAACTCCACCTTGGAAGCTTGTATACCCATGGATTTTTAGGGGTAGACATACATATGAGTTTGGGGATTGTAGACATATATGATTTTGTTAGACCTCCTCTCGAGAGTCATGAGGATATGAATAACATGAGTAATGATTGGAGTTGACCTATTCGGGATGATTCTTTCGGTAACATGATGTGATTTGTTTAAATGACTAGATAGAACAATTGGCATCTCAGAAACTGTACTCAAGGATAAGATGATAAACGTTCACTCGCACATTAGAATCCTTAAAACCCTTAAACCCTACCAAGCCACAACATGGTCGGATCATGACCATGGGCTTTGTCTCTAGGTCAAGTAGACCCTGGCCAACACTCAACCATGACCACCACCTATACCCCAACCTATACCCTATGTACCCCGTGGGTGAATCTTCACGGAGTACTCGAACAAGCTGGTTGTCATCGCTATTTGGTGATATACTTGCCTACCCGAAGACGGAAGAAGAACCGTTCAGCCGGTTAGGAAACATCTGAAGACCGCCATGTCAAGGAGGAAGAACTATACCAACCACCACCGTCAAGAAGTAAACCTCCGCATCGAAGACCAGGCATATCTGCAAACCACTTCTCTCAAAGGAACCAAGCATTTCCATGACAAGGAAACCCACACCAAGATTCATCGACCCTCTTCGAGATCACTCCAAGGTTTAACAACCCCCTTTGAGATCACTTCGAGACGAAGAGTAGATGACTACCAGTTAGAGTTACCGCCTGAGTTACCCACTGTGCTCAACGTTTTCCACGCGACACACCCCCGAAAGTGTTTCCAACTTCCTAACTAGCCCGGTCTCAACAAGGACATCGATCACCGAGCCACCGACCTCCAGCCCAATATGGCATACGCGAGAGACCCCCAATTGCAATCTGGATCAAGAAGGACGACAAACACAAAGCCACGCCATCGAGTACTTCAAGGTTCAATGGAGCACCAAACGGAAGCAGAAGCAGTATGAGGACGTGAAGACTACCCCAAATCCAAGTTTCTGTATTCCTTCCCGCGCCTAGTCTGGGAATCTCGGGGACGAGATTCTTGTAGTGGGGGTAGGTCTGTCACACCCTGATTTTCATGCCACAACACATAAGCTAATAAATCATGATAAAATGTGGTTTGACAAAAACTTTTGAGTGTTTTGGACTTTGCTTGATTTGATTTTTGTGTGTTGTTTGCAAGTGCTCTAAAAATCAAATAAATCCTCCAACTCTTATACTCCTTCTCCTTGATCCAAAACCATTTCCCAATGATCATGCCATGTGTATAGTGCAATATAGTATTTTCTTACAAAAATAATTTGGCCAAATAGTATTTTCAAAAATTAGTTTTCCAAAAACCCCTTGATTAAGGTTTGCACTTCAAGTACTTAATTAAGGGCAGTAAAAATCTTTACAAAAATATTTTTGACTCCTATTAGATATAGGATACTCAGAAACCACAAAAATATAATTTTAAAAGTTATTTTCCTATTTTATTTAAAGGCTTTTTCTTAAGGCCAGAAATGGTCTTAAATAGGTTTAAATTATTTTAAAGCTTTAAAAATATTTGAGAAAAATTAGGGAGACTAAATGGACATATATTTTCCATATATATGAGTTTCAACACATGGTCATGATCAAAATATTGGACAAAACCCCCCAAAACCATTTCTGCTCATTTCAAGGATTTGAAATATTTCTACAGGAAATATTTTCATAAAAATCCAAGAAAATTATAACATGTCACATATGACATTTTTTATGATCTTGCCAAGTACCATGTCATGGAGAATAGTATAACCCCATCAAACCCTCTCAAATTTTTTTTGTCTTTTTTCAAGTTTGAACATTTTTGCACTGTCAAAAATGTTCAAATGCTCTCAAACTTGGTGCACATGCTCAAATGGTGTAATAATGCATCTAGACCAAATGGCACAAGTTGGAGAGAATTTTATCTTGATCAAAGTACCCCAAAACCCTTTCTGTCCAGAACCAAATTTGAACAACTCTACATTGCCAAGTGTGCCTGCCGGGGGAAACTGCCTCCACGAGCACCTATGGGGACGGAGCCCCTTTTCGGTTCGGCGGGGGGCGGAGGTCGCTCGAAGAGCGGATCGAGGCGAGGCACACGAGGGGTTTACCCAGCTTCGGGCCGCACGGATGCGTAAAACCCTACTGCTGCTTTGTGGATTGTATTGTGTTCTTGCTCGGGAGCGCTGGGTGCTACAGTACACACAAGTTGCTGGCGAGACCGAGCGTGAGGGTCCTCCTCCTCCCCCTCTACATTGCGCATGGGCCTCCTTTTATATGCTCAAGGGGTCACCGACAGGTGGCAACGTAGGCAAGCGTAAAAACGGAAAAATGCTGTGTTGGGTACAGTTACTTGTACAGTGTATCATACCTAACTCTGACGGCAGGGGACAAGGGCATTAAATGCCCGTCTGCGTCGCCTAAACAGTGCGAAAAGGGACCGTCAGGGACGCCACCGTTCGCCACGATGGCTATCTTGTCAGCGCCGTTTGCCACCGCCGCCCCCTGGCTACACAGCCTCTCGCCACGTACACCTGGAATGGTCCCAGAGCGACACGTCGGTGGATGAGCTGGAGCGCGGGCTGCGGAGTAGTAGCTTTACTCGGCAAGCGCCTTTCCACGGTCGTTGTCTTGTCTCATCTGGGAGCTCCTTGCCGGGACGCGTGGCGCGTCGCGGCAAGTTCTCTGAAGTGCCTTGGTTGGCATTCCCGGCACGCTCCTCTTGCCGGGGTCTTGTGCCTCGAGTGGCCTTCCTGGCAAGCTCCTCTTGCTGGGGTCTTGTGCTTCGGGTGGCCTTCCCGGCAAGCTCCTCTTGCCGGGGCCTTGTGTCTTTGGTTTGAATACTTTGTTCTTGAATGGCTCCCAAGGGAACCACAGAGGACCTTGGCGGTCGTCTGGCAAGCCTTGCCGCGGGGTGCTGTGACTGCCCGTGCACAAGTTCGGGATACTAGGGTACCCCTACTCTAGTACACCGACAGGAGCCCCCGGGCCTGGGCCATACACGGTGCCGAGCGCTGTTGGGCCAGGCCCAAAACAGGGCACGGGCACTCGCGGCCTGGGTCACGCCGTATCTTCCTCCATATCCACCACGCCCTCCTCGAACGGCACGCGTCGATTGCGGCGTCGTGGGGGGAGACGTGTGCGACATGAACGGCGTGCGTGGGGCTGAGTCCCGCATGCATGCGTCATGTCGTAGTAAAGGGGGCGGTTCGCGCCTTCCCCATAAATGGAGGGAGGCGTGGAGGCGTTGTTCGTTTACTGGACGAGGCCGAGGCACGGTTTCTGAGGCGTCCGCTCCCCACGATCACGGGGTGGGGAGAGGTCGCCTCATCCGTCGCCTCGGTTCTGCACGCCTGCCATGCGGCTTCCATGCGCCTGGAGTGGCGAACGGTGGAGGCGGGAAACCGGGCCATCGTGGGTCGAGGCAGTGGGTCGGTCCCAGTTCCCGGCTCCTCCTGTGTCTTGATTGGCTGAGTGGGGCGGCCGCGCCTCTACCCCGCTCCTTTATAAGGAGCGGGGGGAGGGGGGCGGAAACCCGCATTCCTTCATCTCCTCTTCCTTCAGCTTCTGCTCCCCTCTCTCCCATTCGCCATGGAGAAAGGGAACCCCGGTCCTTCAACGGTGGCGGCGAGGGTCGCCGCTAGACAACGCGTCCCTCCCTCTCCCGCACCTGTGGTTGCAGAGCCAGCCGCAAGGGGAAGAGGGAGGGGGCGAGGCCGTGGGCGAGGTCGAGGCGCTCGAGGAAGAGGTGGACGGGGCGGCGCGCCGGCCTCGCCTCCGCCAGCGGCTCCTCTCCCCATGGCGGTCCATATCGGGGACGACCCTTGCGAGTTCTTCATCAGGCTGCGTCGGCCGCCTCGTCGTCGGCTTCGTCTCCCGACTCCATTTGCGAGCGAGATGGAGTTGGACCCGCCCGAGACACTGAGGCTGCACATGAGGGGCTGTGGGATCAGCGGCACGCGAGTCCGCGTTGACTTCCCGGCCCCTAATGTGATGTATCTTGGTCAAGGGTGGAAAACGTTCGCCCGTATCCACAGCTTGACGGAGGGGCTCACCCTCCATTTTAAGCTGATGGAGGGCGGCCTCCTCTCCGTCAAGGTCTTCGGGTGCTTCGGCACTCGGGCGAGGTGCTGCGTGGAGATCTCCTCCGATAGCGAAGACTCCTCCTTGAACGAGAGTGACGAGGAGGATAGCAGCGGCGACGAAGGGGGTAGTGGGCGGCAGGATGATGGGTCCGACTAGGTGTTGGGCGCCGCTCCGTGTGGCACCGGCGACCCCATCATCTGTGCCGCCGGCTCCTTGAGCTTCTCGGGGTCGTCTCCTTGGCGGTTGGCGTAGGGAGGCTGCGGAAGAGGAAGAGGGCGGGCGGCAAGGCCGTCAACTCGGAGTACGGGGGCACGACGCCCTCGACAGCTTGCTGACGTCCTGCCGCCTCGTTTTCGAGCCCTGCTTCCGGCGCCGCCATCACCATCCAGCCTTTGGACGACCACCGAGATGTCCACTTGGTGTCTTCTGCCACCTGTAGCTTGCCTAGGCGCTCCTTTTGCTCTTTTTGCCTCCTTGTCCTACCTCCTGAAGATAGGGACAAGAAAGGGATTACGGGCACCTTATCTCTTTTTAATTTGTAAGCCCTCAGGCCTTAACTGCATTTAAAACTTGTAATCCCTTTATGCATGTTTTTCATTCTCTATGGACTGTACCTGAGTGGAATGTTTTTTAATGAAAAGGGGATGCTTGCCGGGTCACTTGTCTCGCGGGTGGAACCCACGTCAAGGAGCAAATCCTAGATATCCTTAAGATAGACACTTCTTTTCCCGGCAGCAGGCCCTGCCGTCTTCCCACGTTGCTCGACCTTTCTCACGCTTTTGGCGGAGGCAGGGATGAGGCGGGTTCAGGCTCCTCGTTTCGTCCCTTTGCTGCCGTGACTACGACCAAACCAGGCCCCAGGAGCGAGCCCGAGGGCGTAGAGTTATGGGAGCATGGTAGCTTTTAGGAAGAAACGAGGTTTCGCATACCTCAGTCCATAAGAGAATGCACAACAAGGGACGAAAAACTTATCTGAGATTGCAGCCCCCGGCAACTCTGGCTTGCCGTGGGCGAATCTTTGTACTTGCAGCCCCCGGCAACACTGGCTTGCCGGGATCCAGATGCTGGTCCGTCCTTCTTCTCTCTTTCGTCCTCATGTGGTCCGGTGAGGATATGCAAGCCCTGCTAACCAAGGGAAACGAAAGAACAGCAAAGGGACGCACACTCGACCTCTAAGCTAGGGGTTAGCCGCTGTTAGGCACTATCAACCCTAACCAAGGACGAGACTCGACTCAGCATGCATGCTATAACTTAGGGCGCCAGCGCTTCATTTATGCTCAGGGTCTGCGCCTGGCTTTGTACAAAGGATTACATGCAACAGCGGCAAGACTTGTACAAAAAGGTGGTTGCCGGAACAGGGTCCGACAACCGCGCCTTACGGGTAAAACTTACGAAGATTCTCAATATTCCAGGAGTTGCTCACCCGAATGCCATCTTCTGTCTCAAGGCGGACAGCGCCAGGCCTAGTGACTCGTTTCACCCGGTAAGGGCCTTCCCACTTTGGCGTCAACTTGTTGGAATTCTTGGCGGACTGAGCGCGCCGAAGAACAAGGTCGCCTTCCTCGAGACTTCTGGCATTGACTCTGCGGCTGTGGTAGCGGCGCAAAGCTTGCTGGTATCGAGCAGCTCGTACAGCAGCCTGAAGACGATCTTCCTCAAGGAGCAGCGCGTCCTCTTGCCGCAGCTGCTCTTGCTCAAGCTCATCATAAGCGAGCACTCGAGGTGATCCATATACGACTTCCGTGGGGGTAACTGCTTCTGCTCCATGGACTAGAGCAAAAGGTGTCTGGCCAGTGGCTCGATTCGGCGTCGTCCTGATCGACCAAAGAACCACCGGCAGCTCCTCGATCCATTTTCTTCCGCACTTGTGCAGCCTGTCAAAAGTTCTGGTCTTGAGCCCACGCAGCACTTCAGCATTTGCCCTCTCCGCTGGACCGTTGCTTCTGGGATGAGCAACAGAAGCGAAGCAGACCTTGGCGCCAAGATCTTGGACGTACTGCATGAAGGTGCGGCTCGTGAATTGTGTACCGTTGTCGGTGATGATCCTGTTAGGGATCCCGAAGCGGCAAATAATCGACCTGAAGAACTTGACTACTGACTGTGCTGTCACCTTCCTCACTGCTTCCACTTCTGGCCACTTTGTGAACTTGTCGATTGCGACGTACAAGAACTCAAAGCCCCCGACAGCTCGGGGGAAGGGGCCGTGGATGTCGAGCCCCCAGACCGAAAATGGCAAGGATAAAGGGATCGTCTGGAGAGCTTGAGCTGGCTGGTGTATCTGCTTGGAATGGAACTGGCACGCTTCACATTTGGTTACTTGTGCAGTTGCATCCTGGAGGGTTGTCGGCCAGAAGAAACCTTACCGAAACGCTTTGCCGGCAAGTGCTCTTGCGCCAATGTGGTGACCACATATGCCTCCATGTATCTCTGCCAACAGCTTCTGTCCATCTTCCCGGGGAATACACTTCAATTTCACACCATTGAGTCTACTTCTGTACAGTGTGCTGTCAACAAACTGGTACATACTTGACTGCCGGGCTACTCTTTTCGCTTCTTCTTGCTCTTCGGGAAGTTCTCCTGTCTGAAGGAAACGGACGATCTGCTGTGCCCATGCTGGAGCTTGGGGCTCGACAACAAGGACTAAAGGCGCATCTGCTGCTGCGGGAACATCCGCTTCTACGACGAGAACCTGCGGCTCAGCCGGAGCTTGATGTTCCCCGGCAAGCTTGCCAGAGCAAGACTTGTCGGGAGCATCTGCTTCGACGGAACAAACCCTCGGGTTTGCCGGAGCAGACTGCTCCTCAGCACTCTTGGCATCGATCTTGGGGACCTTCTTGGCGGCGGCTTCGGGAAGCTCTGCCGGAAGATGGTCACCAGAAATCAACTTCCTTTTCTTGCTCTGTCCAGTTGATGGTGTTACAGATGGTTGAGTTAGCTTGAGCACAAAGATCCTTGGTTCCACAGGTAACTTAAGTGCGGTGCATTTTGACAGGCCATCTGCGATGTCGTTCTGAGCTCTTGGGACGTGCTCCATCTATAGGCCGACAAAGTGCTCTTCTAGCTTCCTCACTTCATCAACGTAAGCTTCCATCAACGGACTCTGGTAATCCTTGTTCACTTGGCGAACGACAAGCTGCGAGTCACCCCTGACAATGAGCTTCTTGATCCCAAGGTCTGCCGCGATCCTGAGACTGGCAAGCAAACCCTCGTACTCTGCAGTATTGTTTGTTGCTTGCTCCTTGGGAAAGTGCATCTGGACTATGTACTTGAGGTGCTCTCCGGGGGGTGCGACAAGCAGCACACCAGCACCGGCGCCTTGCAGCGAGAAGGCACCATCAAAGTACATCAGCCACTCTTTGCTCGCCTCCTTGACGGGGATGCTCGTCTCCGGGATTTCTTCATCTGGTGTTGGCGTCCACTCTGCTATGAATTCTGCCAATGCTCTGCTTTGGATAGTTGAAGTGCTCTCAAACTTGAGGCCAAAGCTTGACAGTTCCAGTGCCCACTCAACAATCCTGCCTGTTGCTTCCGGATTCTGCAGTATCCTCTTCAGCTGAAAGCGAGTGACAACTGTGATCTCATGTGCTTGGAAGTAATGGCGCAACTTCCTCGAGGCCATGAGAAGGCCGAAAAGCAATTTCTGCACACCAGAGTACCTTGACCTAGCCCCCTGCAGAAGGGAGCTGACAAAGTAAACTGGGCACTGCACCATTCTCTTCTTCTGCACCTCCTCTTGCGCCTGCGCAGATCCATCCTTGTCGGGGAAGCCCCCTGCTTGTCGCCGGATGCGCTTGCCGCGGTTGCTGGCTCATCATCCGCCTCCCTCTCTGCTACTAACGCAGCGCTAACCACTTGATTGGTTGCCGCCAGATACAGCAGCAATTTCTCTTGTGGTTTAGGTGCGACAAGTATTGGAGTGGAGGACCGGTATCTCTTCAAGTCCTGCAGCGCATCCTCTGCTTCCGGAGTCCATTTCATTGGACCCGACTTTTTCAAGATTTTGAAAAACGGCAGGGCGCGCTCAGCAGACTTGGAGATAAACCTGCTGAGAGCTGCCACGCAACCGGCAAGTTTCCGTACATCCTTGACGCGCTTTGGTGCTTCGATCTCCTCAATGGCCTTGATCTTGTCGGGGTTGGCCTCAATCCCTCGCTGGGACACGAAGAACCCGAGAAGCTTGCCGGAAGGGACTCCAAACACACACTTCTCGGGGTTGAGCTTGAGGCTGATCTTGCGCAGATTTGCAAAAGTCTCTTCTAGATCTTGAATCAGAGTTGACTTGTCCTTGCTCTTGACCACAATATCATCCATGTATGCTTCCACATTTCTGTGTATTTGTGGTTCAAAAGCGGTATGGACTACCCTTGCAAACGTTGAACCAGCATTCTTCAAACCAAAAGGCATCCGTATGAAACAGTACGTGCCACATGGAGTGATAAATGCGGTCTTCTCCTCATCCTCTTCTGCCATGAAGATCTGATGGTATCCTGAGTATGCATCAAGAAATGAAAGCAGGTCACATCCGGCCGTGGAGTCAACAATCTGGTCAATGCGCGGCAAGGGAAATGGATCTTTGGGACAAGCTTTGTTAACATCAGTAAAGTCGATGCAAAGCCTCCATTTCCCATTTGCTTTGTGCACGACTACAGGATTGGCCAACCACGTAGGATGGAGCACTCCTCTGACAAGGCCTGCTGCTTCCAACTTCTTGATTTCTTCTGCGATGAATTCTTGGCGCTCCACTGCCTGCTTCCTGACTTTCTGCTTGACAGGCCGCGCGTGAGGACAGACGGCAAGGTGGTGCTCAATTACTTTCCTGGGAACACCGGGGATGTCAGACGGTTGCCATGCAAACACATCGACATTCGCCCGCAGGAAAGCAATGAGGGCGCTTTCCTATTTAGGGTCGAGAGTGGCACCGATGGTGAAGGTACCACCAGTGCCGTCCTCCTTGGCGGACACCTTCTTGGTCGCTGGCGGAGCTGCCATCGTCTTCTTGCACTTGCCGGTGGAGCTCGATGGTGCGTCCTCGACGGTAGCGCAGCACTCCGAAGAGGTGCGCTTGCCGGAGTGGGCATCAGAGCTCTTGCTAGACTTGGTCTTCTTCTTCCCCCCGGGAGCTTCAGCGGCAAGTGTCTCGCGATCCGTTGCGGCTGTTGCTTCCCGGTAGATCTTGTCGGCACAGATAATATCATCCTTCTTATCGCTAGGGACAGAGATGACACTTATCGGACCTGGCATCTTCAGCATGTTGTATGCGTAGTGAGAGGCCTCCATGAACTTGGCGAGCGCTGGACGGCCGAGAATTCCATTATAAGGCAATGGAAAATCGGCAACGTCAAAGGTGATCCTCTCAGTCCTGAAGTTCAACTCGCTGCCAAATGTCACCGGCAACGTGATCTTCCCCTTCGGCTTGCTCCTTCCCGGGTTAATTCCTTGGAATGTGCCGGTCTCTTCGAGCTCGCTGTCGGGGACTTGGAGTTTCTGGAGCACAGCAGAGGAGATCAGGTTCAAGCCGGCCCCGCCGTCAACTAGCATCTTAGTGACCTTGAGGTTGCGGATAGTTGGTGAAACCAACATCGGCAAGCACCCGACCGCAGTTGTGCGATCAGGGTGGTCCTCAATATCAAAGATGATAGGCGTGCTGGACCCTTTCAGAATCTTGCGCGACTCGACGGGTGGTTCTGCCGCATTGACTTCCCGCACCCACTACTTGAGTTGGCGGTGCGAAGTATGCAGAGAAGCACCACCGTCAATGCACAAGACCTCTGTGGCTTTCTGAAACTCCTGCTCGCTGGTCTCATCATCATCCATGTCTTCGTCGTCGTCGTCATCTTCGTTGTCGCGGCCGCGGGGAGGTCTGTCTCCTTGCCGCTGCTTTTCCTTGCCGCGGCGTCCTCCCCGGGCTGGGCGCTTCGTGCCAGATCCTCCAGCACCTCCTTGGGCTTTCTCCTTGTCGCGTCGCTCGTACTCGGCCTTTTGCAGCTCAACGAGCTGCTCGACCTTCTTACAGCTCTGGAGGTCGTGGCCCTTGGTGCGGTGGATCTTGCAGTACTGTTTGTTCGTGCCGTCCTGCTTGTCGGCGGCCGCCACAGCCCGGCAGTTGGTGCATGTGGAAACCTCCTTGCCGGAGCCACCAGCCTTGGCTTGCTTGGCGCCACCTTCGCTGCCGGACTGCTCAACAAGCAACACCTCTTTGTTTTTCTTCCTTCTGTTGTTCCGCCGCCGGCCCTTGCTTGTCGGGGTGGCATCCTCGCTGTCAGATCCTTCTACTGCTGCATTTTCTCCGGGGAGTCTCCTCCCTTCCTCAGCACGTGCACACTTGTCGGCCAGAGCGTACAACTCACTGACGTCTTTGATCTTGCACATCGCCATCTCCTCCCGCATCCTGCGGTTACGCACGTTCTGATGGAACGCGCTGATGACCGCAGCGGGGTGGACGTCTGGGATGTTGCGTTGCACTTGGCTGAATCTCTGGATGTACTTGCGCAGAGGCTCTCCTTCCTTCTGGGCGAGCAGATGAAGATCACTTTCCTGGCCATGAGGTTTGTGGCCGCCTATGAAGGCACCGACAAACTGATGGCACAAGTCTGCCCAGGAAGATATGGAGTTGTCCGGCAAGTGCATGAGCCAAGACCTGACGTTGGGCTTGAGCACCAGCGGGAAGTAGTTGGCAAGGATCTTGTCATCTCGCCCCCCGGCAGCTTGCACCGCGATGGTGTAGATGCTGAGGAACTCCGACGGATGCAGCTTGCCGTCGTACTTCTCTGGTACGTCTGGCTTGAAGTTCTTCGTACTGGGCCACGGGACTTGCCGCAGCTCAGGGGTAAACGCAGGGCAACCTACCGCGTAGGGCAGTTCGCCTGGTTCCCCTGGCGCATGCATGTCGACAGTGGGCCCAGCGCACCGGTCTGACTGACGCCGCGCTTCTCTCCGGCGCTCGATGCGTGTTCGAGCGTCCTCTTGCTGTCGTTCATGAAGAACGTGGCGCTGATCGCGATGAGCTCGCGGGTCTGATGAAGCAGTGGAGTCGCTGTCGTGGTGGACCCGGTGAGTCGGCGATCTTGGCCTTGGGGGCGGAGAGTGGACGGTGGTCGCACCTCCACCGGTCTTGTCGCCATCGGCTCGCGTCTGGCTGGCTCGCCGCGGATGCGATGTAGTTGGTTGCCTTGGAGTGTCGCCGTTGGCGAAGCCGATGAGGCTCTGAATGGTGGCCCTCCAATCGTCGATCTTGTCCGGCGTTGGAGGGAAATCTAGGAGCAACTGAGCTCGAGCCAAAGCTTCTGCTGGAGTGGCGGGTAACGGCGGCGAACGTTGCGAGGAGCGGGATATGCTCGGACTTCTAACCACGTTAGAAGGAGCAGTACCCCGTCCAGGCGACCGTGCCTCGCTCGCGCCAGCATGTTGGCGCGTACGCTGGCCTTAAGCATCCCGAGATCCGCCAGCTTGTTCTGGGTCCAGCGAGCGTATGGTATTGTGGGTACCATGGCGCTGCCGGTCCCGCGCCTCCTGAGATGGGTGCGGTGCGTGCTCGGACGCCGCGGCGTTGTGAGCTTCCTCGCCGACGCCCGTTCCTCCGACGGTGCCTACCCCACCAGCCGCTGGCTCCGGCGGTGGCGGGTTTGACGCGGACGGATCAGCCGCCTCTGAAGCCTTCTTCTTCGGCGGCATGTCGATGATGATGATGAAGGTCTCGCCCGTGCGAACGCCGGATCAGGTTCACACAACCTCGACGCCCCCTACCTGGCGCGCCAAAGATGCCGGGGGAAACTGCCTCCACGAGCACCTATGGGGACGGAGCCCCTTTTCGGTTTGGCGGGGGGCGGAGGTCGCGCGAAGAGCGGATCGAGGCGAGGCACACGAGGGGTTTACCCAGCTTCGGGCTGCACGGATGCGTAAAACCCTACTGCTGCTTTGTGGATTGTATTGTGTTCTTGCTCGGGAGCGCTGGGTGCTACAGTACACACAAGCTGCTGGCGAGACCGAGCGTGAGTGTCCTCCTCCTCCCCCTCTACGTTGCGCATGGTCCTCCTTTTATATGCTCAAGGGGTCACCGACAGGTGGCAACGTAGGCAAGGGTAAAAACGGAAAAGTGATGTGTTGGGTACAGCTACTTGTACATGTATCATACCTAACTCTGACGGCAGGGGACAAGGGCATTAAATGCCCGTCTGCGTCGCCTAAACAGTGCGAAAAGGGACCGTCAGGGACGCCACCGTTGGCCACGATGGCTATCTTGTCAACGCCGTTTGCCACCGCATCTCCCTGGCTACACAGCCTCTCGCCACGTACGCCTGGAATGGTCCCAGAGCGACACGTCGGTGGATGAGCTGGAGCGCGGGCTGCGGAGTAGTAGCTTGCCGCGGAAAGCGCCTTGCCGCGGTCGTTGTCTTGTCTCATCTGGGAGCTCCTTGCCGGGACGCGTGGCGCGTCACGGCAAGTTCTCTGAAGTGCCTTGGTTGGCATTCCCGGCAAGCTCCTCTTGCCGTGGTCTTGTGCCTCGAGTGGCCTTCCCGGCAAGCTCCTCTTGCCGGGGTCTTGTGCTTCGGGTGGCCTTCCCGGCAAGCTCCTCTTGCCGGGGCCTTGTGTCTTTGGTTTGAATACTTTGTTCTTGAATGGCTCCCAAGGGAACCACGGAGGACCTTGGCGGTCGTCTGGCAAGCCTTGCCACGGGGTGCTGCGACTGCCCATGCACAAGTTCGGGATACTAGGGTACCCCTACTCTAGTACACCGACAGTGCCCTTTTGATCTGAATTTTTGTGGACACATTCAAATCTTGAAATGATGACACTACACCAAATGGTGCATCAAGGAGAATATTTTTGTATGACTAAATCTTGGTAAAGCCATTTCTGCTGATTTCTAGGGTTTACAAAAGTTGCACTGGCAACTTTTCCCAAATGAGCTCAAATTTGGTGGCACACCCTATTTCTAAGTGTCATTCCATCCTGTTAAGTATCATAGCAATTGGAGTTCAGTTTCTTGCCCAAGCCAACAACAATACCCTTCTGCCATTTTTTCAAAAACACCATTTTGACCCCTTCCACTAATCTCCATGGGCTCAAAGTTTTACCACAGCCCCTCCTAGCCCACTTACACCTCTAGTAACAATGGCAAATCCACAGCTCAATTATTGAAGGGGTAAAACCCCACTTTCTCTCTCTGGACATCCCATTTCCCTCTCTCTCTCTCAACCCCACCTCTCTCCCATTGGGTCACCAGGGCATCCAAGCCCACCACCCCTTTGTTTACTCCTCCCCTGACCCCCTGGACACTAGTGGCCATGCCCTGGGCGCCAAAAATATGCCAATGCCAGCCATATGCGTGCTCTGGAGTGCGCTACAGTGCACCAGGGCACTGTATCCGCGTCCTACCCGAGGCTTCTGACCACCTAGGGCCTTCCCCTTGTGTCCCCTGAGGCCACCTCGGCGTCCGGAACACGCAAGACGGTCGGCCCCCTCCTCCTTCTCTCTCCGGCGACCTTTGCCACGCGTGCCCGAGCGCCGCTCACGTCCGCCAGTCGCCGCACTCGCGCGGGACCTCCTGGAGCTCGCCCTGCTCCCTCTCTCCTCTCCTCTCGGCCTGGACCATGCCCACGAACACCCCAGGCACGCACCAGAGCCCCCTTTTGGCCTCTGGCAACGCCACGGGCCGTGGCCGTGCGCCCGCCTATGGCACCTCCCGGCCGCGCCCGTATAAGGCCACCCCCGAGCCTTCTATTGTCTCCAACTGCTCACTCTCCCTCCCCTGCACCCCCGGACCAACCCACTCCTCCTCCCATGCCTTCTCCCTCCTCCTCTGCCGCCATTACCGCCTCGGACCCCCGCTCAAATTCGAGCCGCCCCGGCCTCCCTTCCTCCTCTGAACTGGTCCGCGACACCCACCAAACCTCCACAAACCTCCCCAACACCCTAGGACCCCTCCTACGCAGCCAAAACGGGCGCCACCACCAAGCCCGCCGCCGCCATCCGCTGGACCCGAAGCCCTGCTCAACTCCGAGCATCGGTGCGTGCGTGCAGCCCATGGACAGGTGCGCCTCGTCGCGCTGAGTCCGCCGGTGTGTCGGGCGCCGCCGGAGGTGGCCCGTGCCGCCCGAGAGAGCGCCGGCGCCCGCTCGGCCTCTTGTTCGCTGCCTCTGCTCTGTTCGAGCGGGAGGTAGGCGATGGCCTAAGCGCTGGGCCCCGCGCGTCGGCGACCCAGTGGGCGGGCCCCGCCGTTTAAGTGGAGACGGGTCAAACGTTTCCCGTGAACCCACAGCGAAGGCGTACTCAGCGGAAGGCGCCTTCGACGTCGCCTGGTTTGCCCCGCAGCTGAGCCGCTGGGCCGGCCCAGTGCGCTGTGGTGCTAAACTGCGCGTTGTGCACAGTTTAGGTATAACCCAAATATTCTTCTTTTTCTTTTCTAGTGAACTTAAAAAAATCCATAGACTATTCAAATATTGTCCAAATTTGATGAATAAAATTTCTTCTGACTCCATAAATCTAATTCTATTTAATGGACCACAGTGGACATATTTTGTTCTTGGTTTTCACTAGACCCTTTAAAAAGGTCATTTATCCACATAAGTCCACTTCAAAAATCCATATTATATTCATTGCAACTCCAAATCTAGTGAAACCAATTTCTAAAAGTTTCTAAAATCATGCCTGATTTAATTGGTAATTTTACTCATTTTTATAAAAAGGCATTCTGTAGACAACTTGCAGAACCATTAAAACCCTTGTTCCATCATATTGAAATGTTTAGATATATCCGTTGATCCACTTCCAATGAAATCACCTTGGTCATTCCTCATATGACCAGAGGCATCCTAGAAAAGTCCAACTCACATTTTTAGAGCACTATTATTTTCTGCCTTGTTGTGTTGCTTATTATGGTTGCTTTCGATGATAGTTGACAAAGTAGACGAAATGCTCGGAGTTGGACCAGAGATATTTGAAGACATCGAAGACTTTGTTAAAACAGGCAAGCAGCCCTTTGACCATGTCTATGAAACCCTTTTTATGCATGTCATATAGCACTTTTATTGCTTGCATCGAAGTCATGATAAAACGGTGGCCACTTGAGGTGGTGCCTCCGTTGCTTTTCTCGTTGACACATGCATGATGCATGACCCTACCTTTGTATGAGGGTTATGCCGGTGGAAGTAGATAGGATGCCAAAGTAGTTGCTACGCAAAGCGGATCAGGATTATGCACGGAAAGAAACAAGTGTGGTTTGACATACTGGTGAACAACGCTAGTGGGTGCCACTAAATGCCCCTGGGAGATGATGGTGAACTAGGTCACTACTTGGTGGAGAAGTAGTGTACCGAGGCTCGATAAAAGTGTTGTTTACAGAGACGGATTAGATTTAAGATTTGTTGACTGTCCCAACCTTACATGCGCAACCACTCTACCCTTGTATGGGAAAGGGCATTATTGATTACCTAGGCCGATACTAGCTTGGAGCCCGCATTACTAGTGACGGGGGAGAGTTGGTGCTCTCTCTCGGGACGGGGTCGTGCCAGGTAGGGCGGCCATGACTGTTTTCACAGGGCACCGGATACACTGTTGTGTCCCCTCTCGGATGTTACGATCTCGAGTGAGTCTCGTATGATGTACATCGTGAGGATACGGAACAACGAGTGGACTCCTTGTTAGTGTCGTCTAGGGAAAGATAGTGATCGGGTGCTTACCCCGGGTACTTGAGGTACCGCTGGTCGAGGATGACACGGAAGTTCCCCGGATCTTGTGGGTAAAGTGTGCAACCTCTGCAGAGTGTAAAACTATTCGAATAGCCGTGTCCACGGTCAAGGACAGTTGGGTGGTGCTGCTTAGACTACGTCCGTATGTTTCTGACAAACAACACGGTTTGGTAATCTTGTTGATATGATTCGTGAGGAAGTCACGATGAGCTTGGTAATGAGTTGTTCCTAACTCTTTCTCGATGTTGATGTCTATAACCTCCTGATACTTGTTGCAGACGCATTCATATCCTTGATAAATGTTGATCATACTTGCATGAGAAAAACTACCTTTCCGAAAAAATGCCAAATTAGCAGTAGTGTCTTGCATAATTATTCTGTTATCACCCTTGGGTTGCTTGCTAGTACATTCAAAGTACTCATTGGCTTGCCACTGGTTATTTTATTGGCCAGGCATGAAAGAACATGATATGAAGAAGAATACTTCGGTGACGAGCGTGCGAGCTAGGACGCTTCCCAGTCAGAATGCTTGTAGGGTTAAGGCAGATGGCATGGGTCCAAGTTCTCGACGAAGATTTTCATTGCGATGCTATACTCAAGACTTGACCATAATGGTCCTACTTGTGTAATACGGTATGTATGGATGTAAGTCTCTTGTTATTCAGCTTCTGTGTGTTCAGTGAGCATTGATCTTTGGCATCACTGTACACGTGCATTCGGTGATCACGACTTATGAGTCGGGGTCCCCACAGGGTGATTAAACACTAAGTACAAAAAGTTGCGGTTTTTAATTTCTTTAAGTTGAAGTGGAGTTTTGGCACAAGTTTAACAAACACAATACATATCAAGCAAGCATGCAAAGAGTATATGAGCAGCGAAAAGTAAAGCATGCAACTTGCTAGAATGTAAGGGGAAGGGTTTGGAAAATTCAAACGCGATTGGAGACTCGGATGTTTTTGTCGTGGTTCCGATAGGTGGTGCTATCGTACATCCATGTTGATGGAGACTTCAACCCACGATGGGTAACGGTTGCGTGAGTCCACGGAGGGCTCCACCCACGAAGGGTCCACGAAGAAGCAACCTTGTCTATCCCATCATGGCCATCGCCCACGAAGGACTTGCCTCACTAGCGGTATATCTTCACGAAGTAGGCGATCTCCTTGCCCTTAGAAACTCCTTGGTTCAACTCCACAATCTTGTCGGAGGCTCCCAAGTGACACCTAGCCAATCTAGGAGATACCACTCTCCAAGAAGTAACAAATGGTGTGTTGATGATGAACTCCTTGCTCTTGTGCTTCAAATGATAGTCTCCCCAACACTCAACTCTCTCTCACAAGATATGGATTTGGTGGAAAGAAGATTTGAGTGGAAAGCAACTTAGGGAAGGCTAGAGATCAAGATTCATATGGTGGGAATGGAATATCTTGGCCTCAACACATGAGTAGGTGGTTCTCTCTCAGAAAATGTGTATTGGAAGTGTAGGTATGTTCTGATGGCTCTCTCCATGAATGAAGAGTGGGTGGAGGGGTATATATAGCCTCCACACAAAAACTAACCGTTACACACAATTTACCAATCTCGGTGAGACCGAATTGAGAAACTCGGTCGGACCGATTTAACAAACCTAGTGACCGTTAGGATTTTCGGTGGGACTGAGATGCAACTCGGTAGGACCGATATGGTTAGGCTAAGGGCATAACGTAATCTCGGTGTGACTGATTACACAATCTTGGTGGGACCGATTTTGGTAATAAGCTAACTAGAGAGTTGGTCAGGCAAACTTCGTGAGACCGATTACATCAACTCGGTGGGACCGATTTTGGTAATAAGCTAACTAGAAAGTTTGCATTGTAATCTCGGTAGTATCGATTGATCAATCTCGGTGAGACCGATTCTGGTAATGGACATACATACAGAGATTACAATCCCATCTCGGTGAGACTAAGATCCCTATCGGTGAGACCGGTTTGCCTAGGGTTTGTGGCAGTGGTTATGACATCTGAACTCGGCGGAGCCGGATAGAAAGAATCGGTAGGGCCAAGTTTGACTTTTGGTTTAGGTCATATGTGGATGTGGGAAGGTAGTTGAGGGTTTTGGAGCATATCACTAAGCATTTTGAGCAAGAGCCTCATTAAGCAACACCTCATCCCTCCTTAATAGTATTGGCTTTTCCTATAGACTCAATGTGATCTTGGATCACTAAAATAGAAAATGTAGAGTCTTGATCTTGAAGCTTGAGCTAATCCTTTGTCCTTAGTATCTTGAAGGGGTTCCACATCCTTTAGTCCATGCCACTTAATTTGTTGAACTTGTCTGAAACATACTAGGTAAAAGTATTAGTCCAACAAGAGATATGTTGTCATTAATTAGCAAAATCACCCAGGGAGCACTTGTGCTTTCAGAGTTCCAACTCCCCATACCCATTCACTTGTCTCTCGCCCCCGCTGCCTCTCTCTTTCTCTCGCTCAAGAACGGCGCCGGAGACCCTCGCCGGATCTCCGTCTCCGGCCACTCTCCTCGGATTCCAACCGGTGGGATCGTTCCCCACCACCTCCTCTTGCCATGGTCCAAGGTTTCTCCCCAAATCCATCTCTCTCTTGGTTGTTCTTTTGCCTCTAGGTTTTTGGGGAGATGCATGTGTTCTTGAGATTTTAGTCCAAATCTTTGTAAGAGTAGGATGTAGGAGAGTAGTGGTGCGTAGAAATTATACTTGATATGTTGTCCCGTGGTAGATTTGATCAACCGTAGTACCGCCATGTTTTCGCGGGGTTTCTCAGATTCAAAGTGGTTTGGATCTGCCGCCGTGCGGTACTACCGCAGGTCCGGTACTATCGCCTATCAGGTGCGGTACTACCGCACGAGATGTGGTACTAAGATCCTACTACCGCTCCAAGCCCCGGTACTACCGTGTCCTCACACGGTACTACCGCGACTAGGAGCGGTACTAAATTTTTAGTACCGCATGACCTGGCAGTACTATTGTTGTTGTCCAATCTTCCTCTTGGCAATTACCACGTATGCTTTCTACCTGTTTCTCTTGTCTTGCTAAGGTCTTTCCATTGATTCTTCTCGCTCTTTGTGTGTGCTTTTGCCTTGTGTCTTAGGTGGTGGCTCTCGCCGTTCCAATCCCAGTCGTGTCACTGGCTCCAAGCGACTGCGCAATCAAGATGAAGCTCCAGAGGGCTCCAGTGCCCCTAAGCGCAATGTCAAGACCTCAGCTAGCAAGTACAAGGAGCCCGCTAAGGGCATGGACGAGATTCCCCTCTCTGAGTTTATCCCTCGAAGGCAGATCAACCCATATGTGAATGCCCATGCTACCTTCAGAGGCAATGAGTTGTTTTGGACCAAGCAGCAGACTCTCATTTATCTGGATTTGATCAAGGCCAAGCAAAATACCTACGTGGATGTCAAGTGGATTGACATGAATCACATGAGGAAGGACAAGTATCGTGAGTACTTTGGAGAGGCTCTGGACTTGGTGGAGCAGTTTGGTATTGAACATGTGATCTCTTTCCACCTGGATTATGACCCTGAGCTTATCTGTGAGTTCTTTACCCCAGTTCACTTTCACCCTGGGGAGGAGCGGAGGATGACTTGGATGACCAATGGCCGTCAGTTGACTGCTACCTGGAAGGAGTTCATGGATCTGCTACAGGTTCCTGATGACGGGCTCACCACACCCATTGGTGTTCGCCCTCATGCCAATCCTGAGTCCGCAAGCAAGAACAAGATCCAGCAGTATTATGTTGAGAAGGTGCTTTCCAGTGGCAAGTCGACATGGGTGTTGAACCCCTTTCTGGATATCATGTATCGCATGTTCCGCAACTCTCTGTTTCCTTGCATTGGCGACAAGGACAAGGTGCATGCCTATCTGGTAGACATGATGCTCCTGTGCGAGGAGGCGCGTGTTTCTCAGACTCAACCACTTGATGTCTCACATATCATGTGGTGTGAGCTTCGGTTCGCTGTGTTCAACCGCAAGGTACCTATCTATGGACCGTACATGTTTCTGTTGATCTCCAAGACTTGGGAGAAGTTGTTCCCTGGTGATGAGTTCCTTGCTCCAGACCGGATTAGGCATGAGTCCATCAGTCTCCGTGGCAAGCCCAAGTGGGCCAACACTACTACTCATGCTGAGGCGTCGGCTGCTAGGAGGGCTGTTGATGAGGAGGAGGCTGAGGTAGAGGATGGTGCTGAGGACCGTGCTACTGGGTCTACCCATCGTTCCTCTGAGCCCTCATGGGCCAAGAAGCTAAAGGACAAGATGAAGACTCTGTTCTGCATGCAGGCAAAGGGGTAGTACAGGACTCACGTTGCCTCCAAGGAGAGCCGCCGCCGCGACAAGAGGATCATGAAGGTTTTTGGTGAGGCTAATTCTAGTGGGTCAGAGAAGCACATCACCCCAGAGGCAGAATGGATGGCGAAGCAAGGCTACAAGTGGACTGATTCCGAGGAAGATATCGAGGAGACCGTCCCCGCTGCCGAGTCTGACGGGGAGCGTTGGAGCGATTTCTCTGCCTGAGCCACCCCTTGTGTGTAGGTGTCCTCTCTTCCTTTTTAGCGTCTCGATGCCAAAGGGGGAGAGAGTGTAGGTATTTGCGTGCTTGCGAGTCGTGTGTCGTGTTTGCTTTATCGTTTGAACCTCGTTTGCTTTGGTTCGGTTTGCGCCTTTCAGACTTATCCTTCATATGGTGTAAGACATATGCACTCTATCCTATCTTGGT
Organism: Aegilops umbellulata; assembly: GCA_032464435.1. Taxonomy (NCBI): domain Eukaryota; kingdom Viridiplantae; phylum Streptophyta; class Magnoliopsida; order Poales; family Poaceae; genus Aegilops; species Aegilops umbellulata. The sequence goes on along the minus strand of CP136057.1, from coordinate 129,694,825 downwards.
GAGCTTATGATATATTGTGCTACTTATGTTATGCTCTTGTTTTGTAACATCCCAAATTTTGAATTTGGAATGTTATACATTAGATCATCATTGCATATCATATTTTATTTGCTTTTGGTTTTGATCCTAGAAATTCTATGCAACTCAAGGACCCACGGAGAGAGTTGGGGATTTCGTTATTTTCATATTTGAGTTTTCTCAAATTTTGAGAATAGGATCATTTGATTTTAATTATTTTATCATCAATTATTTCTATTTCAAAAATATTAGAGGGAATAAAATGACTTTCCCAAAATAAATAAATATTGAGGATTTAATAATAAAATCAAATAAGATTTTATTTCAGAGTTTTTCGCTATTTTATTTGAAATTAGGAAAAATATGCATTTTTCAAAATTTCATTTAGGCCCCAAATAAATGTTTACTTTGTCCGGCTTGATTTTAGAAGTCGGGGAAAATATATTTCGGGATTTTTGGAGTCCTTTAGTATTTCTTTTATTTGTTTTTCTGCGCGTTATTTTTTTTTAAACGTGAACCGACTCCGGGCCGTACCCGAGCGGGACTCCGCCCGGGGGAGCCTTTATAAGCCGGCCGCCCGAGCCCACTAGCGCCCCAGCCCGCCTCGAGCCCCACGCCCCACCTAACCCTAACCCTAGCCCGCCGCCGACGCCCCGCGCCGCCACGCCGCCTCGCCGCCGCCGCCCCGAGCCGCCGCCCGCCCGCGCCGCTCGCCGGAGACGCCGCCCGAGGTAGCCGCCGTCGCCGGCGGTTTTCCTCAGAAAACCGCCCGGTTTTTTTAAAGCCGCGGTTTATTTTTTTTAAAAGATCCGTTTTTTTATAGATCGGTTTATTTTTTTCGGTTTAGTCTAATTAGCGAGCGTTCCTTCGTTCATTTTAACGAACGTGTTCGTCGTTTAGATCTAGATAACGAACGTTCGTTCGTTAATCTGTTCGTCATTTTTCTTTTTCTCGGATTTTTCCGCGATTATTTCTGATCGCGATTTCTGATCCGATTTTCGTTTTAGTATATATTTTCGCTCGTTTATTGAATCAGGCGATTCAAGCGCCTGGAGTTTCATCTCGAAACCCTCTTTCCGTTTAACCAACTTAAACAAGTTTTTGCTTCCGTAAAATTTGACTTAGGTCCAGATTAGTAAAATGAAGTTGATTTCTTTCGCCGTTTGACTTTCGTTGCTTCGTTTGATTTGATTATTTTTGCAAACCGGAGTTCTTAAGTTGAACTTTTTGGTTAGATTTCTTATTTGAGTTTTACCTGTGCATTAGATGAGTACTTATTGTATGCTTGTTTGTTTGTTTGCGATAGAGTACCCGAAGTGTGCCGCCTGTTACTTCAAATCTCTAGTTTTCGTGGATCATCAGCAAGGCAAGTAACACTTTGATCATACCTTCCTATTACCCAGTTTTATTGCATTAGATCAATCCTCAAACATTGCATGATTAGGATGTAATTAAATTGTGGGATGGGAAGTAGTTGAGGTAGTACCTATTACCTGTTTTATTTATCAAACCTTTGGGAGTTACTTCTACGTTTGCTTATTATGCCATGCTATGCTAGTAGACGTGGATTGGGTGAGTGATACCCATGACAGATGTGAAATTATTAATTAATGGTTTATCTAAGGTGGCAACTTAAACACACATCTGGGTGGATTGAGGTACCTGGGTATTCCAGGATTGCCTGTTTTTCTTTATGGACCGCCACCCAGCCTCAAAGGGATCATGAGATTATTCATACTAGAAGCTTCCGTGTGCAGCCACAAGCTACTATGGGCTCTAGCATAGTTGACTAAGTCGTGCGAACTCTTACAGTGGTAGACTAGCTGATGTAGGGGATGTAGGTTGGTACGGTCTACCCGATCGTAAGGTGCTAGCGCTTCTGAAAGACTATGTCTCGGTCATCCGTTTCTCAAACACCTTGTAGTGCGAGAAATCCAACGGAGGAGATCGAGTCTTGTGGGAAAAAGTGTGCAAACCTCTGCAGAGTGTATAAACTAATCATGGTTAGCCGTGTCCCCGGTTATGGACGTTTTGAGTATCTAGTACTTGGATTATCATGTGAATCTCATCATGTTACTTTAATTAATTTTGTTGGGTATAATGAAGATGCTTAATTGGGATTGAGGATGCTGTCAACCATTCTCAATGTTTAACAACCACCATGATAGTTAAATAAAATTTATTCCTTTGCAGTAGGGAAAAATTGGCTTTACGCAAAATTGTAACCATAGAGCTTTTCCACCAGCCATATACGCATGTAGAATAGCTTACTCTTTCATTACTCTCTATGTGTTACATTGCCAGCATATTCCATGTGCTGACCCGTTTTCGGGCTGCAACGTTTCATGTTGCAGACTTTTCAGACAACGAGTAAGGTGCCTTTAGGTCGTGGTTCTATACTCAGTGATGCCGTTGGAGTTGATGGACTCGCTTATCTTCCAAGTCTTCTGCTGTTATCGTTATTAGATGGCCTTAAGCCATATTTATTGTAATTAGCTCTCTATTGAGACATTCATTGTAATAAGTGTGTGATTGCTACTCTGTTATAAATCCTTCAAGTACTGTGTGGTGTCAGCATTACTGATCCAGGGATGACACCTGAGCACAGAGATCAGACTGTTTGAGGTCTGGTCACTACAAGATGGTATCAGAGCACACGCTGACTGTAGGACACGACCACTAAGATAAAGCCCTAGATCACTACTCTCTTCTCATTTCTGACTCCTCATCTTTTCCACTCTTTTAGGATGACGGAAGCGAGGATCAAGTTCACGCAGCCGGATGAAGATACACCCTTTGGACGACACCTGAAGGAAGTCACTAAGTACCTGAACATCGGAATACCAAGCTTCACCGGGACCTACAACGCCACTTTACCCGAAGCTGGAGCAGATATCATGGAGTCTTCATCGGAGCAGTTTTTCTAGTAGACCACCATAATAGTACTAGTGTTCCACCATGTATATAGCATAGTCCCAACACTTTTGCGATAGTTCTAGACCGATTGTATGCCCTTGGTTGATTGAATGAAGTGATTTGTGTGCATTTGCCTCATGTGCATTTGGGTAGTGTTTTCTCTTTAGACCTCATTCTATTCTTAATTCACATCTTTTCTAAAACCCTGAGATGCCTCCGAGACGTGACAATGGATTTGCTTTCCCACCGGAGCTCACTCCAGCAGCAGAATGCTTTGATGAAGTTGCTAGTCCAGAACCAGAATCAGGGGAACAACAACAACAACAACAACAACAACAACAACAACAACAACAACCCACCACCGCCACCACCTGTTGATCACTTAACACGTTTTCTTAGGCTAAATCCGCCAGTGTTCTCCATTAGCACCGAGCCGATTGTGGCAGATGATTGGCTCCGCAAGACAGGAAGGGAGTTGACCACTGCAGGGTGTACAGATGGGGAAAAGGTGAAATTTGCCGCTCATCAGCTTGAAGGACCCGCAGCAGCATGGTGGGAGAATTTTACAGCCACTTACCCTGTAGACACTGTCACATGGGATCAGTTTCAGCAAGCTTTCTGTACTGCCCATGTTTCAGCAGGAGCTATGGCCATGAAGAAGCATGAGTTTCGTAACTTGCACCAAGGAGGAAGGACAGTTGGCCAGTATGTGGATGACTTTAGTAAACTAGCACGTTATGCCCCAGATGACGTTGCTACGGATGCAGATAAGTAGGAGAAGTTTCTGGAAGGACTGAATGACAAGCTGAGCATGCAGTTGATGGTAGCAAGCTTCAACAACTACCAGGAGTTGGTAGATCGTGCTCTTATGATTGAGGGGAAGCAGCAGCGGATCGAAAACCGCAAGAGGAAGTATGGACAAGGGAAGTACAATTCTGGAGCTCAGCAGAAACCCCGTCTTACCCCTAAACCGGGAGTTCATTTTCAGCATACCCACGGAGGAGGTAGCTCGCACAACCATAATGGCCCCAAGAATGGTAATGGGAATGGAGGAAGCAACGGCCAGAACCATGCCACCCCATCAACCCCAGCCAAGAGAGACCTGAGCCAAATCACCTGTTTTAAGTGTCAGAAGACCGGACATTATGCCAATGAATGTCCTGAAGGCCAGAATGGCAATGGAAGCTCTGGAAAGAAGCCGAACCCTTTCAACAGGGGACAGGTGAACCACGTTAACGTGGAGGAGGTTGAAGCCCAGCCTGATGCAGTAATAGGTAAGTTTTTGGTTAAGTCATTTACTGCACTCGTTCTTTTTTATACTGGCGCATCACATTCATACATCTCAAGGGGATTTGTGGATAAGTATAACCTGCCAACCCAAGCCCTTAGGTCGCCCATGTTAGTAACCTCGCCTGGAGCAGAGTATATGGCTAGTCGATGGTGTGATCGGTTACCATTAAGGATTGGTAACTATGTGTTTCCCTCGGACCTAATAGTATTGGAGTCTCAAGGATTGGATGTGATATTAGGCATGGATTGGTTGTCAAAGTATGAAGGGAACATTGAATGCGCTAGTAAGACAATCTTGCTTACGACGCCAGAAGGAAGAAGGATCAAGTATGTATCACGGCATGTGCCGAAAAGAACTCAAGTAAATTCCTTATCAGGAGTTGTGCAGGAGGAAGTACCAGTGTTAAAGGATTTTTCGGATGTATTTCCAGAAGAGTTGCCAGGCATGCCACCGGATAGAGACATTGAGTTTTTGATTGAGCTTTTGCCAGGCATAGGACCAATATCGAAGAGACCATACAGGATGCCCGCAAAAGATTTGGAAGAGATTAAGAAGCAGATTAAGGAGTTACTAGATAAAGGTTATATTCGCCCAAGTTCTTCGCCTTGGGGATCGCCAGTACTTCTAGTGGAGAAGAAGGATGGATCGTTAAGAATGGTTGTTGATTACCGTGGACTGAATGAAGTAACAATTAAGAACAAGTACCCACTACCGATGATCAATGATCTGTTTGATCGATTGCAAGGAGCTAAGGTGTTTTCCAAGATCGATATGCGATCAGGGTACCATCAGTTGAAGATTTGAGAGCAGGACATACCTAAGACAACTTTTACCACAAGATATGGGCTGTATAAGTATACCGTTATGTCATTTGGTCTGACTAACGCACCTGCCTATTTTATGAACATGATGAACAAAGTGTTTATGGAGTTTTTGGATAAGTTCGTCGTAGAGTTCATTGATGATATTCTGGTTTATTCGAAGAATGAAGAGGAACATAAGGAACATTCGCGATTGGTACTTGAGAAGCTCAGAGAACATCAGTTATATGCCAAGTTCAGCAAATGTGAGTTTTGGTTGAAGGAAGTAGGATTCCTTGGACACGTTATATCCAGAGAAGGAATAGCAGTTGACCCCACCAAGGTTATCACTATGACAAATTGGGAAGCACCAACCGCAGTTGGAGAGATCCATAGTTTCCTTGGACTCGCAGGATACTACCGGAGATTTATTGAGAACTTCTCAAAGATTGCAAAGCCTATGACGGAGTTGTTGAAGAAGGATACCAAGTTCATATAGACGGAGGAGTGTGAGGCTAGTTTCCAGGAGTTGAAGAAACATTTGGTTACCTCACCAGTGTTGATTCTGCTAGATCAGAACAAGGATTATGAGGTGTATTGCGATGCTTCACGTCGAGGACTTGGAGCAGTACTTATGCAAGAGGGAAGAGTTGTTTCGTATGCTTCACGACAACTGAAACCACATGAGTTGAATTATGCCACGCATGATTTGGAGTTAGCAGCCGTAGTGCATGCATTGAAAACATGGAGACATTTCCTCATTGGAAACCATTGTGAGGTGTACACGGATCACAAGAGTTTGAAGTACATTTTCACATAGAAGGAGTTAAACATCAGACAAAGGAGATGGTTGGAACTCATCAAGGATTATGATATGAGATTGCATTATCATCCCAGAAAGGCTAATGTAGTAGCTGACGCATTGAGCCGTAAGAGCCGTGTCAATACCCTAATGACGGGAGAGTTGCCAAAGGAGTTAGACGAGGACCTTCGTGAGCTATGTTTGGAGATAGTTCCGAGAGGCTATGTAGCAGCATTGGAAATTCAGTCAACTTTGATGGACAAAATGAGAGAAGCTCAGAAGACTGACAAGGAGATTGCCTCTATAAATGAGAAAATGAGCAAAGGGAAGGCTAAGGGATTTCATGAGGATGAGCACGATACCCTATGGTTTGAAGACCGTGTTTATGTGCCCAATGACCCGGAGATCAGAAAGTTAATTCTGCAAGAGGCCCATGATTCACCATATTCGATTCACCCAGGAAATACCAAGATGTATTCGGATTTGAAGGATACATTCTGGTGGACCAGAATGAAGAAGGATATTGCGGAGTACGTAGCAGTTTGTAGTGTATGTCAGAGAGTAAAGGCAGAGCATCAGAAGCCAGCAAGATTGTTACAGCCATTGCCGATACCCGAATGGAAGTGGGATAAGTTAGGCATGGATTTTATCATGGGATTACCCAGGACTCGTTCAGGCTATGACTCGATTTGGGTTGTAGTCGATCGTTTGAGGAAGGTAGCTCATTTCATCCCAGTGAAGACCACTTACACCAGTGCTAAGTTGGCAAAGATATACATGACCAGGATAGTATGTCTGCATGGATTTCCGAGGAGTATCATATCAGATAGAGGAACCCAGTTTACCTCAAAGTTCTGGAATCAGTTGCATGAAACTTTGGGTACCAGGCTAGAATTCAGCACAGGTTTTCATCCATAGACGGATGGACAGACCGAGAGAGTCAATCAGATTTTGGAGGATATGCTGAGAGCTTGTGCGCTAGATTACGGATGCAGTTGGGACGACAATTTGCCATATGTAGAGTTCTCTTACAACAATAGCTATCAATCCAGTTTGAAGATGGCCCCTTTCGAAGCCTTGTACGGAAGGAGGTGCAGGACACCGTTGTCGTGCGACGAAGTTGGAGACCCCAGTTGTTTGGACCTGATTTGATTAAGGAGTCTGAACAGAAGGTAAAGTTGATTCGCGATAGGCTCAAGGTAGCCCAGTCCAGGCAGAAGAGCTACGCAGATTCTAAATGCAAGGAGACAGTTTACGAAGTCGGAGACCGAGTTTATCTTCGACTATCTCCACTTCGGGGAATTAAGCGTTTTGGTGTTAAGGGAAAGTTAGCTCCACGTTTTGTAGGACCATATCGAGTTTTGGAGCGTCTGGGAGAAGTGGCCTACAAGTTGGAATTGCCCGAAGGATTGTCAGGAGTTCATGATGTATTCCATGTTTCCCAGTTAAAGAAGTGCCACGCGGAGATGGCTGACATACCTTTGAGAGATACAGTGCCCTTGGAAGCGATTAAGTTGGATAACGATTTGACCTATGAGGAGAAACCAGTTAAGATTCTCGAGTTTGCTAGCCGAGTCACCCGCAGCAAGGTAATCAAGTTTTGCAAAGTTCAGTGGAGCCACCACACCAAGGATGAAGCCACCTGGGAGCGAGAGGAAGATTTGCTGAAAGACCACCCTCACCTATTTTCTAGCCAACCCGAATCTCGAGGGCGAGATTCATCTTAAGGGGGGTAGGTTTGTAACATCCCAAAATTTCAATTTGGAATGTTATACATTAGATCATTATTGCATATCATATTTTATTTGCTTTCGGTTTTGATCCTAGAAATTCTATGCAACTCAAGGACCCACGGAGAGAGTTGGGGATTACGTTATTTTCAAATTTGAGTTTTCTCAAAATTTGAGAATAGGATCATTTGATTTTAATTATTTTATCATCAATTATTTCTATTTCAAAAATATGAGAGGGAATAAAATGACTTTCCCAAAATAAAGAAATATTGAGGATTTAATAATAAAATTAAATAAGATTTTATTTCGGAGTTTTTCGCTATTTTATTTGAAATTAGGAAAAATATGCGTTTTTTCAAAATTTCATTTAGGCCCCAAATAAATGTTCACTTTGTCCAGCTTGATTTTAGAAGTCGGGGAAAATTTATTTCGGGATTTTTGGAGTCCGTTTCGTATTTCTTTTATTTGTTTTTCTGCGTGTCATTTTTTTTTAAACGCGAACCGACTCCGGGCCGTACGAGCGGGACTCCGCCCGGGGGAGCCTTTATAAGCCGGCCGCCCGAGCCCCGCAGCCCACCAGCGCCCCAGCCCGCCTCGAGCCCTGCGCCCCACCTAACCCTAACCCTAGCCCGCCGCCGCCCCGCGCCGCCCCGCTGCCTCGCTGCCCGCCCGCGCCGCTCGCTGAAGCCGCCCCGCCGCCCGAGGTAGCCGCCGTCGCCGGCTGTTTTCCTCAGAAAACCGCCCGGTTTTTTAAAGCCGCGGTTTATTTATTTTTTAAGATCCGTTTTTTATAGATCGGTTTATTTTTTCGGTTTAGTCTAATTAGCGAGTGTTCCTTCGTTCGTTTTAAGGAACGTGTTCATAGCTTAGATCCAGATAACGAACGTTCGTTCGTTAATCCGTTCGTTGTTTTTCTTTTTCTCGGATTTTTCCGCGATTATTTCTGATCGCGATTTCTGATCCGATTTTTGTTTTAGTATATATTTTCGCTCGTTTATCGGAATCAGGCGATTCAAGCGCCTGGAGTTTCATCTCGAAACCCTCTTTCTGTTTAACCAACTTAAACAAGTTTTTGCTTCCGTAAAATTTGACTTAGGTCCAGATTAGTAAAACAAAGTTGATTTCTTTCGCCGTTTGACTTTTGTTGCTTCGTTTGATTTGATTCTTTTTGCAAACCGGAGTTCTTAAGTTGAACTTTCTGGTTAGATCCCTTATTTGAGTTTTACCTGTCCATTAGATGAGTACTTATTGTATGCTTGTTTGTTTGTTTGCGATAGAGTACCCGGAGTGCGCCGCCTGTTACTTCGAATCTCTAGTTTTCGTGGATCATCAGCAAGGCAAGTAACACTTTGATCATACCTTCCTATTACCCAGTTTTATTGCATTAGATCAATCCTCAAACATTGCATGATTAGGATATAATTAAATTGTGGGATGGGAAGTAGTTGAGGTAGTACCTATTACCTGTTTTATTTATCAAACCTTTGGGACTTACTTCTATGTTTGCTTATTATGCCATGCTATGCTAGTAGACGTGGATTGGGTGAGTGATATCCATGACAGATGTGAGATTGTTAATTAATGGTTTATCTAAGGTGGCAACTTAAACACACATCTGGGTGGATTGAGGTATCTGGGTATTCCAGGATTGCCTGTTTTTCTTTATGGACCGCCACCCAGGCTCAAAGGGATCATGAGATTATTCATACTAGAAACTTCCGTGTGCAGCCACAAGCTACTATGGGCTCTAGCATAGTTGACTAAGTCGTGCGAACTCTTACAGTGGTAGACTAGCTGATGTAGGGGATGTAGGTTGGTACGGTCTACCCGGTCGTAAGGTGCTAGCGCTTCTGAAAGACTATGTCTCGGTCATCCGTTTCTCAAACACCTTGTAGTGCGAGAAAACAAACAGAGGAGATCGAGTCTTGTGGGGAAAAGTGCGCAAACCTCTGCAAAGTGTATAAACTAATCATGGTTAGCCGTGTCCCCGGTTATGGACGTTTTGAGTATCTAGTACTTGGATTATCATGTGAATCTCATCACGTTACTTTAATTAATTTTGTTGGGTATAATGAAGATGCTTAATTGGGATTGAGGATGCTGTCAACCATTCTCAATGTTTAACAACCACCATGATAGTTAAATAAAATTTATTCCTTTGCAGTAGGGAAAAATTGGCTTTACGCAAAATTATAACCATAGAGCTTTTCCACCAGCCATATATGCATGTAGAATAGCTTACTCTTTCATTACTCTCTATTTGTTACATTGCCAGCATATTCCATGTGCTGACCCGTTTTCGGGCTTCAACGTTTCATGTTGTAGACTTTTCAGACGACGAGTAAGGTGCCTTTAGGTCGTGGTTCTATACTCAGTGATGCCGTTGGAGTTGATGGACTCGCTTATCTTCCAAGCCTTCCGTTGTTATCGTTATTAGATGGCCTTAAGCCATATTTATTGTAATTAGCTCTCTATTGAGACATTCATTGTAATAAGTGTGTGATTGCTACTCTGTTATAAATCCTTCAAGTACTGTGTGGTGTCAGCATTACTGATCTAGGGATGACACCTGAGCACAGAGATCAGACTGTTTGAGGTCTGGTCGCTACATGTTTGCTATCTTGTCTAATGTTAGCCTTACTATTGCAAAATATGCCTCGTCTATAAAATATATTGGGAGTGTTGATCCTTGTTTGTGTGCCGTGCAGTCCAAAGCATCCATATAGATTGTACACATCTAGGGGGAGCCCGTCTATATTTTAGAGAGGAGGGGTTTGCATTTGCTCAATATTCTCTTCCTTTGTGCAAATCCTGTATTGTCATCAATCCACCAAAAAGAGGGAGATTGTACGGGCATATTTATCCCTAAGGTGTTTTGGTGATTGATGACAAAGCTTTTGCGGACTAATCGTGTGCCCTGAGTTTCTCAGACGTTTCATCGCTAGGCACAAGACGGTTTGGTGCCCCTCGAAGACTATTGAACACGGTGTTTTCTATGTTTCTTTTTGGTGGATTTGAGTCGTAGGAAAGCCGTACTATTAAGAGGGGGTCCGCGTCGAAAAGGTTCAGGTGGAATCATCACGTACACGTTTTCTTCCTTGTCTCCACCTTTCCCCTATGCTTTGGAGCATCCTCCGTTTATCCTCTATGCATTATGTCTTGGTTGCTGATTTTGGGCTTGCGGTAGTACTGCTCCCTGGAGCGGTAGTACCGCAGGCACCTGCGGTAGTACCGTACCTCGGCGCGGTAGTATCGCAGGAGCCCATGGTAGTACCGCTCCTCTGGAGTCGTAGTACCGTGGCCCCCAGGCCAAGTGCCGCTGCATTGCGGTAGTAGGGGTGGATGTAATTTTTTACATACGCGCCTCCGCGGTAGTACCGCACCTTGTGCGTGGTCTGGCTCAGCTGCCATGCGGTAGTACCGCTCCTCCAGCTGTAGTATCGTGTCAGATTTTTGCATCGTTTGTTTTTCAGCGGAAGTAGGCACGGATGTATTTTTATTCATCCGCGCCCTTCCCAGGCTAGGGCATTCCTGCCTTGCGGTAGTATCGCAAGGGGGAGCGGTAGTACCGCGCTCGCGGAAGTACCGTTCTCAGCCTCTGTGCTTCGGGCTTGTTCTAGTTCCTGCCGTTGCAGCGGTAGTACCGCGGTCCCTCACGGTAGTACCGCATGACCGTGCGGTAGTACCGCTTGTCAGGGGCGGTAGCACCGCAAGTCGCGGGTTGGTTAGGTGGATAACGGTTGGATTTTGTTCTCAGCTATAAAAGGGGTGTCTTCTTCCTCTAGTTGACCACCTCTTCCAACCCTAAGCTCCATTGTTGCTCCCAGCTCCATTTTCGCCCGATCTCTCTCCCTAGCCAATCAAACTTGTCGATTTGCTCGGGAGTGGTAGAGACGGCCCCAATCTACACTTCCACCAAGAGAAATTTGATTCCCCCCACTAATCCCTTGCGGATCTTGTTACTCTTGGGTGTTTGAGCACCCTAGACGGTTGAGGTCACCGCGAAGCCATAGTCCATTGTGGTGAAGCTTCGTGGTGTCGTTGGGAGCCTCCAATTGAGTTGTGGAGATTGCCCCAACCTTGTTTGTAAAGGTCAGCTCGCTGCCTCCAAGGGCACCAATAGTGGAATCACGACATCTCGCATTGTGTGAGGGCGTGAGGAGAATACAGTGGCCCTAGTGTCTTCTTGGGGAGCATTGTGCCTCCACACCGCTCCAACGGAGACGTACTTCCCCTCAAAGGGAAGGAGCTTCGACAACACATCCTCGTCTCCACCAGCTCCACTCTTGGTTATCTCGTGCCTTTACTTGTGCAAGCTTATTTGTGTCATACCTCTTGCTTGCTTGTGTGCTTGTTGTTGTTGCATCATATAGGTTGCTCACCTAGCTGCATATCTAGACAACCTACTTTGATGCAAAGTTTAAATTGGTAAAGAAAACCTAAGAATTGTTAGTTGCCTATTCACCCCCCTCTCTAGTAAACTATATCAATCCTTTCACTTCGGCATCCGGACAGTCAACAATTTGGTTCTTTTTGGTTAGGAACCGAGTCCAAAATTTCCTGGTTGACTCTCCGGGCTGTTGTGTTATGTGACTTAAATCGTAAGCATCCGGTGGCCGCACATAAGGGCCCTGGAAGTTGTCCAGGAATGCGTCTGCCAGGTTCTCCCAACTTCCAATGGAGTTTGCCGGCAAGCTATTCAGCCAATGTCGAGCCGGCCCCTTGAGTTTTAGCGGGAGTTACTTGATGGCGTGCAGATCATCTCCGCAGGCCATGTGAATGTGGAGGAAGAAATCTTCTATCCATACCGCGGGGTCCGTAGTGCCGTCATATGGTTCAATGTTTACGGGTTTAAAACCCTCTGGGAATTCGTGATCCATTACTTCATCAGTGAAGCATAGGGGGTGTGCGGCGCCTCTGTGCCGGGCTATATCACGATGCAGTTCATACGAGTCTTGTCTACTGTATTCGTCCCGACCGGATTTGCTTTTAGTATATCCGGTGTGATGGTCATCATCACGCGTTAGGGCGCGCCCCCGTGATCCATAGATCGATCTTGTATGTCCTACTTTGTTTTTCAATACATCTCGCAGGTCTTGCGTGTTACCCCGGGTCTTGGTATTTTTGTTTGGCTGGCGCCGGGGTGCGGGCTGGACTTCGGCCTGATATGTCGCTTTGTCTCGGCCACGAGGTGGCCGGTCAGCCGCGTCGTACGCAGGAGGCGTAGGCTTTAATGCTTCCTCCTCGAGTTGGGGTAGCAACCTGCGATTTGGGTAACTTTTGGTCGGGCGCTCAAGTTCATATTCCTCGGCCGCTAGGACCTTAGTCCATCTATCCGCTAGCAGATCTTGGTCAGCTCGAAGCTGTTGCTGCTTTTTCTTCAGCCTTTTTGCTGTGGTTATAAGCCGGCGCTTGAAGCGCTCCTGTTCGACGGGACCCTCAGGCATGATGAATTCTTCGTCGCCGAGGTTCACCTCGTCTTCGGAGAGAGGCATGTAATTGTCGTCCTCTGATTCTCCATCTGCTGCCTGTTCCTTAGGGCTAGCTTGCCCATCCTCCCGCTCAATGCCTGGCTGGGGGGGATTGTCTTCGTCTTCAGCACTACCCGCAACGTTATTGTCTCTTGTGCCAGTATCAACGTTTTTGCTATGGCGGGGCTTAGAGCGACGTCGTTGACGCCGGTGCTTATATTGCTTCTCGAGGGGATTATCCTATGTTGCCTTGCCATTGCCTTCTTTGGGGGTGTCCACCATGTAAATATCATATGATCAGGTGGCAGTCCAGCGCCCTGTGGGCGGTGGTTCCTGTTCTTCTCCTACATCGTCGTCCATGCCATCGATGTCTTCGGAGCCGAAATCAAGCATGTCAGTTAGATCGTCGACAGTGGCTATTAAGTGGGTGGTGGGTGGGGAACGAATTTCTTCCTTGTCCGCTTCCCACTCAAATCGGACACAGTTCGGCCAAGGGCCTCCTGACAAGGAGAGAGACTTTAATGAATTTAGCACATCGCCCAAGGGCGAGTGCTGAAAGATATCCGCGGAGGAAAACTCCATGATCGGTGCCCAATCAGATTCGATAGGCATTGACACAAGCGGTTCGGGGCCCGCGGCTGGGGACGAATCCGATGATTCGGCAACACGGGTCTCACAGGAGGTGAAGTCAGTATTCGGCTCTATCACCACTGAGTGTGCAACCTCCGTGGCTCACGACACTTATGACCCGCTTTTGTGCGGGCGAAGTTAGCTGGTTGGCTCGTAGTACTAATACAGCAAGCAAACCTGGCATATCAGAAGCCAGGGATAGCAACGGCAAACCACGACACAATAAACACAAGCGCCACAAATATGGTGAAAACGCCGAAAATACGGCAGTTAATGCCGGGTTCAGGGGCTCAAAGTCTGGTCAGCGGAAAGGGCAACCCGAAAATAAAAACTTGGATGCATCCAGTCTGGACCGCATACTCGATCGCCAATGCCAAATTCATGGCACCCCAGAAACGCCAGCCACCCATACCAACAGAGAATGTTGGGTCTTCAAACAAACCGGCAGGGCAGGTGCCAAAGACGAAGGGGGGTCTCCAAGCGACGATAGCGACGAATCACCGAACACAGGAGGGCAAAATAAATTTCCCCCGCATATTCAATCGATAAATGTGGTAAATACCACCCAAATTGCCAACTCGGACCGGATATGCATCCTTAGGGACGACAACTCAACGGAATTAGTCCTCCCACAATATAAACTAGGGCCGGTCACCTTCAACCGCACGGATCGTCCGGTTAACGCCAATCAGGGCAATCCAGCCGCACTAGTCCTCGACCCAATAATATACGGGTTCCACCTCACTCGAGTCCTTATGGACGGAGGTAGCAGTCTAAATCTGCTTTACCAGGACACAATGCGCAAGATGGGCATCGATCATTCGGCGATCAAACCCACTAAAGCCACTTTCATAGGCATTATACCAGGTGTGGAGCTTAGTTGTACAGGCTCCATTGCCCTTGAGGTAGTCATCGGATCACCAGAAAATTACCGTACCGAAGAGTTAATCTTCAAAATCGTCCCTTTCTGCAGTGATTATCAAACACTGCTCGGACGAACCGCGTTCGCTCGATTCAACGCAGTGCCACATTATGCCTGAGGGAGTACTGGATTAGTGGGTGTCCGGACAGCCGGACTATGACCTTTGGCCGGAATGTTGGACTATGAAGATACAAGATTGAAGACTTCGTCCCATATCCGGATGGGACTTTCCTTGGCGTGGAAGGCAAGCTTGGCAATATGGATATGTAGATCTCCTCCCATTATAACCGACTCTGTGTAGCCCTAGCCCCCTCCGGTGTCTATATAAACCGGAGGGCTTAGTCCATAGGACAACAACAATCATACCATAGGCTAGCTTCTAGGGTTTAGCCTCTCTGATCTCGTGGTAGATATACTCTTGTACTACCCATATCATCAATATTAATCAAGCAGGAGTAGGGTTTTACCTCCATCGAGAGGGCCCGAACCTGGGTAAAAACATCATGTCCCTTGTCTCCTGTTACCATCTGCCTAGACCCACAGTTTGGGACCCCCTACCCGAGATCCGCCGGTTTTGACACCGACATTGGTGCTTTCATTGAGATTTCCTCTATGTTGTCGTCATCAGGCTTGATGGCTCCTTCGATCATCGTTGGCGATGCAGTCCAGGGTGAGACTTTTCTCCCCGGACAGATCTTTGTATTTGCGGCTTTGCACTGCGGGCCAATTCGCTTGGCCATCTGGAGCAGATTGAAAGCTACGCCCTTGGCCATTAGGTCAGGTTTGGAAGCTTAAACTACATGGCCGATATCCGCGGAGACTTGATCTTCGACGGGTTCGAGCCCCTACCAAGTGCGTCGCACTATCACGATGGGCATGATTTAGCTCTGCCGCCGAACAGTGCCCTGGAGGCCGCACCCCCATCCGCTCCGACCTTTAGTTCGGAGCCAACTGCGCCGACCGAGGGCGGGTGGCTAGACCCCGCCACGGAGGCTGCAGTCTCAATGGCGATCGAGCCAAACACCAGCTTTATCCTTCGCGAGGCCCGTGACTCCACATTGCCGGACTCTTCTCCGAACTCTGAACCTTCCGCGCCCCTACCAATCGAATCTGATTGGGCACCGATCAGGGAGTTCACCACCGCAGATATCTTTCAGCACTCGCCCTTCGGCGACATACTGAATTCACTAAGGTGTCTCTCTTTGTCAGGAGAGTCCTGGCCGGATTACGACCGGCAGGATTGGGATGCGGACGACGAAGAAATTCGACGCCCACCCACCACCCACTTAATAGCCCTTGTCGATGATTTAACCGACATGCTCGACTTCGACTCTGAAGACATCGACGGTATGGACGACGATATAGGAGACGAACAGGAACCAGCGCCCACAGGGCACTATACAACCACCTCATCCCTTGATGTATGCATGGTGGACACACCCAAAGGAAACGACGGCGAGGAACGGGAGGACGCAACGAAGGATCGTTCCTCCGAAAAGCAACCAAAGCGGCGGCGTAAGCGCCGCTCCAAACCCTGCCTCGACAGAGACAGCGGTCATACAGACCCGGCCACAGAGCAGGGCGAGCCGGCGGACGACGAACATGGCAACTTGGATAACCAAACCGAACAACCCATCCCCAGCAAAGACGACAGTCCGGATAACCTCGCGCCGGACAAGTTGATGGAGCAGAAGAACCTCTATAAAAGGCTCGTAGCCACTGCATGTAGCCTAAAAGCAGAAGCGGAAGCTCAAGACTGCGGAAGATGCACTCAGAATCAGACGGAGCAAGGTACTCAACACCGCAGACAAATATGGCGGCAGTCGCCACACAAAGAGCTACCCGAAGCGAAAGCTACTGCCCGAATTTGATGAGGAGGCCTTAGAGCCCCTGCCATCAAAAAACAAAACAGCCATCCGGTCGGATAGACGACCTCATGGCCAACGTGGAGCGGCAAACGGCGCCGCACACAAGCCAACACGCGGTCCACAAGAGGATTCGCAACAAAAAGATGGCCCAACCAGATCTATCTACGGGCCAAGAAAGCAAGCTCTAGCAAGCAATGCAACACAACACATATCCGAACACCACGGCACACCTAAATACAGGGGTGCCGCACACCGCCTATGTTTCACCAATGAGGTGCTGGACCATGAATTCCCAGCGGGATTCAAACCCGTAAACATAGAGGCATATGACGGAACTACAGACCCGGGGGTCCGGATTGAGGATTATATCCTCTACATCCACATGGCTCGAGGAGATGACCTCCACGCCAGCAAGTACTTACCCCTCAAGCTCAAAGGGCCAGCCCGGCATTGGCTTAAAGGCCTCCCCGAAAACACCATTGGAAGTTGGGAAGAGCTCGAGGATGCTTTTCGGGCAAATTTTCAAGGGACCTATGTCCGACCACCGGATGCTGACGATTTAAGTCACATAACTCAACAACCCGGAGAGTCAGCCCGGAAGCTCTAGAACATATTTCTTACTAAAAAGAACCAAATAGTCGACTGTCCGGACGCCGAAGCCTTAGCAGCTTTCAAACATAGCGTTCGAGACGAATGGCTCGCCAGACACCTCGGTCAAGAAAAGCGAAGGACAATGGCCGCATTAACAAGCCTCATGACCCGCTTTTGCGCGGGTGAGGACAGCTGGTTGGCAAGTTGCAGCACCAGCGACCCATGTACATCTGAAGTCAGGGATGGGAATGGGAAGCCACGACGGAGCAAAGACCAGCGCCGGAATAAGGGAAACAGCCCGAAGAGCACGGCAGTTCACGCCGGATTCAAAAGCTCCCGGCAGGGTCAGCAAAAGCTGCCCCTCAAAGATAACAGGGACGAACTGTCTAATCTAAACAAAATCCTGGACAAGATATGTCAAATCCACAACACCCCTGGGAAGCCTGCAAATCATACCCACAGAGAATGTTGGGTCTTCAAGCAATCCGGCAAACTCAACGCCAAACACAAGGGGCTGGAGACACCAAGTGAAGACGACGATGAACCTCACAAACAAAGCAGTGGGGAACAAAAGAAATTCCCACAAAAAGTCAAAACAGTGAACATCCTACACGTGACAAAAGGGAAGAACGAAGTGGCACCCACAGAGATACGCGCCATGCGGCCTATCACAAAGGAGTTTTGCTACTGGTTGTCAAAACCGATCACCTTCGACCATCGGGATTACTCCGGAAGTATCCGGCAGCAGGCTGGGCTGCCTTGGTATTAGACCCGATAATCGACGGATACCACTTCACGTGAGTCCTGATGGACGGCGGCAGCAGTTTAAACCTGATATATCAGGACACAGTCTACAAAATGGGGATAGACCCAACAAAAATCAGCCATAGCAATACTTCCTTTAAAGGAGTTACGCCAGGCCCAGGGGCTCGTTGCACGGGCTCCCTCCTGCTAGAAGTTACATTCGGTTCACCCGATAACTTCCGTAGCGAAAAGCTGACCTTCCACATCGCTCCATTTAAAAGTCGTTGTCAAGCACTACTGGGACGCGAAGCTTTCGCTCGCTTTAACGCAATACCGCACTATGCATCTCTCACACTTAAGATGCCCGGTCCACAAGGCATGATTTTAGTAAAGGGAAACATTGAGCGCTCCTTGCACGCGGAAGACTGTGCGGCTGCCTTGACAGCCGCACACTAAACTACCCCACCAACCAGAGCGCATAACGGGTCGTTAAGACGACGGACACGGTGTGACGAAGTCCGGCGTAACTACATAATTACTAACAGTTCGATGGTTATACATCCCTATACAAGGGGCTCTGCACACGTAAACAAGCAGCAACAAAACTCAATTCCTCCCACCTTGAATAATACTTCGTTTATGTATTATAACATGCATTTTGCACGACTACTTTTTCAACTAAGTTCCTCTCCTTTACAGATGAACATCGTGCTACACTCGTCCAGGACACGGCACAACGGAGACACAGGCGCAGACGTTCAGTAGGGACCCGTTCCAAGGATTCTCTTTAGATTAAGACCCTGCATAAACCTTTTTTACTGTCTCTTGTTGATACATACCCCCCGGATTGTCCGTACAACCGAGAAGGGGGCTGACGTCTTGGCATGTGGCCACGCCAGAATATTGCACGTACTTGGACACTATCGGCTTATTATAAAGGGCACTGATCAGCCTGTTTACAATCATAAAGACCGAATACCTTAGGGAGTGTTCGGCGTCGCGAGTTTGGCCTTATATGCATCAGCTCCGAATCATGTCTTTGGTCAAATGTTGGGTTTGCCCGGCTCCTGTGTTTTGCTGCCTTAAGTTCCGCTCTATCGGCTAAGGCGGCACCAGGAGAACTACTGCGATTGTGCCCCGGTTCAGCCAGGCGAGCACCTCAGTAGAGAAATCCGAAAACTAACTGATATGATGTAGCGCAAGACTGGTCAACCACTCAATGACCTATCGGAATCTTCGGGATTCCTCCGCATTGATGAAGGGCCGTTTCCTGGCCAGGCACACACGCTCCCCGAATCCGGGCAAGCGCGGCGCCACCAGGGGCTATATAGTAGCCCCACTGTCAAACTCCTATGGCTAAGTGAAAGTGATAAAGCATTATAGTCTGGTTGCCTAGTTCGTTGCGCTACCACCTCCTTAATGGACCAAGACGTTGGATCAAGTGTGATGATGCGCCTTCCGCGAACACCCCCGCATTATATGCGTGGGGGCTGAAGCCGACAACTGCCATCTTTCACGTTATATATACATATACGTAAACGGCCGCACAGGAGGTATTATAATTCTTGCAGGCACAAGTATAAAAAGCTTCTACATTTCAGCGAAATATTGTTCTCAATACGAATACATGTTATTTGAACATAATATCCTTCGAGCACTGCGTCTCTATTAAACGAGCGCCCTCCCGGAATTCTTGAAAGTAGTGCTCGGCAGGTACTCGGCTTTCGTCCAAATCTTGGGTTGCAACGGCGGTGGCCTCCATCTCCGCCCAGTATGTCTTGACACGGGCAAGGGCCATCTGCGCACCCTCCACGCATGTTGACTTCTTCATCGCGTTGATATACGGCACCGCACCAAGGTACTGCTGCAGCAAGCTAAAATAACTATTCGGCTTTGGCCTTTCCGGCCACAGATGATCCGCGACATACCTCATGGCAAGTCCGGACAACCTATTGAGCTCAGCCCATTCGGCCAAACGATCGGTCAATGGAAGCGGACGCTCTGGATTGTGGAACCGTAACCAGAATAGCTTTTCCACTTCGCGATCCTTCTGATCTCGGAAGTGTTCGATCGCATCAGTAGCACTCGCCGCTAAATCCAGATACGCGTCCGCCGAACTCCACATCCGGTCCAATGGAGCATATTTAGGATCTCCGAACTTCATCCGCAGCATAAAGGGCTTCCCAGCCGCAATATCTCCGGCCTGACGCAGCTCCTCCTTCATCGCTCGCATCGCAGAAGGAGCATCCTTGGCTGCCGTCGTGGTGTTCTCCAGGTCTGTCCGCTCCGCCCGGTCTTCCTTTTCAAGAAGCTTACAACGGTCCGCAGCGTTCTTCAACTTCACAACCATATCGGCCATTTCCTCCTTGCTTCGGCAGTGAGCAGCCTGTTCGGCCTTTAGCTCCTCAACCGCCTTTAAGGTAGCCGCGTCGCTTTTCCTGGCTTGTTCTTTAGCTCGGGCAAGCTCTGCCCGAAGGTTCTCCACGGCGACAACCCCATCTGTGTTAAGCACACACGTTATAAGATACTGGCATCAAGCCCCTCTTAAGAGGTGTCTCCGGGGAAATCACATACCTTGTGACTCATCAAGCCGCGTGTTGACAAGCACGATGTTGGCATCTGCCACGTCAAGTTGTCGCTTTAGTTTGGCAAATTCATCAATTCGCTGTCCATCGGACACTTCGCCTCCTGCACATCAAGGCGCCAAAATTAAAAACGCGGGACTATGATCCTTTGTGCGCCGTCGTCTGCGACGACACCCAAAGTCTCAGGGGCTACTATCTACACAGGGTGCATCATAAAGTATGTCGTACTGTCAAAAAGGTGCATCATTCCACATACCTCAAAGCCCGTCAGTAGACTCATTGCAGCTTCATGCAACCCGCTTTCCGCGGACGAAATCCTTTCAATTACCGCACCCATCAGCGCACGGTGCTCTTATGATATAGACGCCCGCCCTAACAGATCCTTCAGTACCTCCGACCGTGCACCAGGCGGTGCCGGACTCATTCGATTGCCTCTCCCAGAGGCCGGACACGGAGGGCTTCGGGTGGCCATATTACTACCTTCCAGCCTTAACGGATCAGGAGAAACCCTCTGCGACGACACCTCGGGGTCGCCCGCCTCATAAGGCGGTATGGCAGGGGGAGGCGTTCCGCTCTCCATCATCTCCGGAAGAAGGTCCCCCGAAGACGAGCTCTGCTGAGAAGGGCTAAGATCTGAACTAGAAGGTAAATTTTTCGGTTAGTTTCCTCAGAAGTGAAGCAAGGATTTCTCTCATTATTAAACACCCTTTCTACTTACGGCTCGGTGGAGGGCTGATCCCCTTGAGGGCACAGTACGGCCGGGGTATCCCCGAGCACAGGACCCTCTGGCGAAGACTTCTTCCCCCACTTTGAGATTATTGTCTCCGGGTCTTCAGAGGTGGTCCTCTTCTTCCCCTGAGGAGAGGAATTTTTAATTTCTTCCTTTCGGACAACCTCCTGCGCGGAGGCAGCAGCTTCCTTATTCCCCCCTTCGTTTCCTTCCGAAGGCGCAATCTCCAGCATCCTGGTTAACATGGAATCTGGCGAGGTCTCAGGAAGGGGGGCCGAACACCTGATCAACTTCGCCTTTGCTATCCACTCCTGGTTCAAGAACGGCTCCTTTTTAAGGACATTATTGCGATAAATGAACAGATAGCATGTCCGGGCACAGGGCTACTTACGTGAGTATCCGGACGATTGCAGCTCAGGCCTGCGTACTCAGTCAAATCTGGACACACTGCTTGTGGTCCGAAGAACAACTTGTACATCTCCACAGGCGTCATGCCAAGAAAATGTTGGAGAGCTCGCGGTCCCTCCGGATTGAACTCCCATAGGCGGAGGGGGCGACGTTTGCAGGGCAGGACTCGGCGAATCAACATGACCTGCGTCACCGCGACCAGACTGACATCTCTCTCCAGGAGATCTCGGATGCGGCTCTGCAATAGGGGCACATCCTTTGCCGGCCCCCAGTCCAGCCCCTTATTTACCCATCACGTTAGTCGGGGCGGGGGACCCGAGCAAAAAGCAGGTGGCGCCACCCACTTGGTTCCCTTGGGAGCTATGATATAAAACCACTCTTGTTGCCATAAGCTGGACCCCTCTTGAAGAAGGCCCTCGGGCCACGGAGCGTCAGCCACCTTGCTTATTACGGCACCTCCGCACTCTGCATGCTCTCCCTCGATCATCTTTGGCTCCACTTTGAAGGTCTTAAGCCACAATCCGAAGTGAGGAGTAATACGAAGGAAAGCTTCGCACACGACGATGAATGATGAGATGTGGAGGATAGACTCCGGAGCTAAGTCATGGAATTCCAGCCCATAATAGAACATGAGCCCCCTCACGAAGGGATCCGTCGCGAAGCCTAGCCCTCGGAGGAAGTGAGACACGAACACAATGCTCTCACCAGGCTTGGGAGTGGGAATAACCTGCCCTTGAGCAGGCAGCCTATGCGGGATTTCATTGGTCAAATACCTGGCCTCCCTCAGCTTTAGTACGTCTTCCTCCGTGACGGAGGAAGGCATCCATCGGCCTTGAAGGTCGGAGCCGGACATCATTGAAGGTCTAAAGCGCCTAAATGTGGAGCCTTGGGTGCTGGAACTTGAGGCGGAAGGCGGATTCGATTGAGATCGAAAGAAAGGAGTAAAGCCTTGGTCTCTTTATAAGAGGTTGAATACCAAGAGCCCTCCCTGTGACTGTTTGGGACTTACGTTTGATCAAGGGGATATACCAACGGACACGACTGGGTTACCCACGTCCGTAATGATGAGGATCCCATAAATAAAGGGGACACGATCTCTGCTTCGACAAGATGTGCCAAGGAAATCGCCTCGTGAAACGCGCTGAGGTGGGAGGAAAAATGGATAAGGGCTTGGCGGTGGTGTGATGTCGCGCTACAAATACGTCAGCAGATTAGATTTGTGGAAACATTACTCTCTCTCTACGGTGGTATGTGGAACTTGTTTTGCAGAGCCGGACACGATCCTTGTGTTCAAAATCTTCTATGAAGTATTCGGAGGAGGAACCCGCCTTGCAATGCCGAAGACAATCTGCATGCCGGACTCGTCGTCATTGAAGCCTGGTTTAGGGGCTACTGATGGAGTCCTGGATTAGGGGGTGTCTGGACAGCCGGACTATGACGTTTGGCCGGACTGTTGGACTATGTAGATCTCCTCCCATTATAACCGACTCTGTGTAACCCTAGCCCCCTCCGGTGTCTATATAAACCGGAGGGCTTAGTCCGTAGGACAATAAGAATCATACCACAGGCTGGCTTCTAGGGTTTAGCCTCTCTGATCTCGTGGTAGATCTACTCTTGTACTACCCATATTATCAATATTAATCAAGCAGGAGTAGGGTTTTTCCTCCATCGAGAGGGCCCGAACCTGGGTAAAAACATTGTGTCCCTTGTCTCCTGTTACCATCCGCCTAGACACACAGTTCGGTACCCCCTACCCCAGATCCGCCGGTTTTTACACCGACAATGCCTACCGTAAGCTCAAGATGCCCGGTCCACGCGGCGTCATCACGGTTCATGGCAAGGCCGAACCTTCCCTCGGCACCAACAAATACACCATTGCCTTCGCAGCAGAAACAACGAGCAGCATCTTGCAGCTGAACCTCGAGTCGACGTCCAGGCTCCCGGACACCATCAAGGGGCTCCGAACTACTTCGCGGAAGGATAGCCCGGCTCATCCAGAGCTCAGCTAAACACTCCGGCGAAGGCCACGACAGGCCGAACTCAGCGGCTCAACCGCCCTCCGGCACGTAAATATTTCTTACATTTCTTTCGCAGGTTCACCTTTGCGCCGACCAGGACGGTCTACACGAAGGCAGCTTGAAAGCGTAAGGGAATCCTTAGATATTCCCCGCAGTGACCGTCCAGCTATATTACGGCTCCGCACTCAGCCTCTTCCCCCTGGTCTCAGCAGGTTCCGTAATCATATTCCTTCTTTTACCGCATTACTTGTACCCATACGCATAGACGTACTATTCAAATACACCATGTGGATTTATATGACGTTTACCTGCTGTTATTTCTTATTGAAATCATTTTGTCAAGTGGCATCCGTACACAGCTATATGCCTTAAAATATGCCAGGGGCTTCGTTTTACCCGTAACACGGCAATAAAAGTCTGAACACCTTCATGGAAGTTCGGCACCCCGAACCTATTACATTATATGCATCAGCTCGGAATCATGTCTTGGGTCAATAGTTGGGTTTGCCCGGCTCCCATGTTTTGGTACCTTACGTTCCGCTATATCGGCTAAGGTCGCACTGGCAGAACTACTGCGATTGTGTCCCGGTTCTTCCGGACGAGCACCTTAGTAGAGAAAGCCGAAAACTGACTATCATGATACGGCGAGAGCTGGTCAGCTGTTCGAGAGGTCACAAAATCTTTAAGGATTTGTCCCGCATAATGCCATAACCAATGCAGCATGCGATGGATCGGTTTTTCCTCCGATCAGGTGCTTATAGAGCCCCTAGTACGGTCTTCCGAACACGAGGGGCTGCGCCTACCATACTAAAGCTCATATGGCTAAGTGAGAGTGATAAAGCCCTATAGTCCGATTGCCTGGTTCGTTGTGCTGAGCACCTCCTTTGAAGGACCCAAAACTGGGATAAAGAGTGCTCAGGTTTATCCCGAACACCCCCGTACTCCTTACATGGGGGCAGAAGCCAACGACTAGCCAACTCTCAGGTTTAACATATAAAACGGCCGCACAGGAGGGTAAAATTTTATATAACAGGCGACAAATAAACGACCTTGTTCAAACATTACAAAGGACACCATGATTGGCATTCATGGAAATATAATGTCCTTGGTGCATAGCTCCGCTGCAAGGTAGGATCCCTTCAGGACACTCTCATAATATAATTCGGGCTTGCGGTGCTCCTTCCCCTCTGGCGGTCCTTCGGTCATCAGCTTTTCGGCATCCATCTTCCCCAAGTGCACCTTTGCGCGAGCGAAGGCCATTCGCGCACCTTCTATACAGATCGACCGCTTGATGACGTCAAGTCGAGGGCAAGCGCTTACAAGCTGCTTCACTAGCCCGAAGAAGCTGCTTGGAATCAGCTCGGCAGGCCATAGCCGGATAACCAGATCTTTCATGGCTAGTTCCGCCGCCTTATGCAGTTCGATCATCTGTTTCAGTTGATCAGCAAAAGGCACCGGATAATGCAGCGCCAAATACTACGACCAGAAGAGCTTATCTGTGGTGTTCCTTTCTTAGGCTCGGTAGAATTGGGCGGCATCTGATATGCTGCGTGGTAGCTCAGCAAATACCCCTGAGAAATCCGGATTCAAAATCAGAAACATAGCTTTCCCTTCAAATACTTGCTTTACACGGAAAAAGCCTTTGCCGCCGCGATCTTTCTCGCCTCCTGGATCCCCTGCAGGGCGATTTGGGTTTCCCCCCGGTCATTGCTCGTGGCCTGACGCGCCTTGGTGAGTTTGGACTCTTTCTCCGTTAAACTCTGCTCCAAGGTCTCGCATTTCCTTACGGCCTCTTGCAGCTCCCGCTCAGCTTTAATTACTTTGGCCTTGTGTTTCTCACGAAGAGTCCGCTCTATGGCCACCTTTTTCTCGGCCTCAGCAACGGCCCTTTTGAGGGCCTGGACTTCGGTCATAACCCCTAGCACAAATTAAGCAGCTTATTTCATACTGAAAATTTATTTCGCAATAAATGCGAGCAAAGCTTGTGCATACCTAGTTTATCTCTCAATTGCATTCTCAATTGGACAAGTTCTTCTATGGCTCGCACCAGACTTTGATTCAGTCCGGAGATTTCCGTAGTACGAAAGGCAGTAGCCGCTACAGACGCCTGCTTGTAACAGAAGAGAAATCAATATCATTCAATGAGTCTTCCTATGATCATCAATTCGATCCCCTGTCCGGTTCTTTCTTTCACCGAACAGTGTATCAGGGGCTACTATCTATACTATGACATTCTTCGACAACTCATATAACATACCTTAAAGCCTCTTATAAGGCTGATACAAGCTTCGTTCAGTCCACTCTCAGTTGACTGAATCTTCTCAATCACCGCACCCATAAGGGCATGGTGTTCATCAACGATGGAGGCGTCTTTCCACGCCACCATCAAAGCATCCGACACATCTGGATAGACAGAGGTCACCGATGGCACAAGCACGCCCCCTCCAGCCGAAGGATGCTGCCTACTTGATTCTGGAGCCGTATAGGTCTCTGGAATTGAACTCGGCATCGCCCCCGCCATCAGCCCCCATGGGAATATTTTTTCCCATATGTCCGGCCCCTAAGGTTTGACCTCCAGGCGCCGCCTTCACGTTTTTTTTCCTTTCCACCTTGGCCGGGGTCCCTCTGGGACGAAGCCTCGGTGTAAGGCACCTGTTTGGAGGAAGGGGCCTTTGGGGGCGTCTGATACGTCTCCAACGTATCTATAATTTTTGATTGCTCCATGCTATATTATCTACTGTTTTGGACCATATTGGGCTTTATTTTCCATTTTTATATTATTTTTGGGACTTACCTATTAACCGGAGGCCCAGCCCACAATTGCTGTTTTTTGCCTATTTTAGAGTTTCGAAGAAACGGAATATCAAACGGAGTCCAAACGGAATGAAACCTTCGGGAACATGATTTTCTCACCGAATATGACCCAGGAGATTTGGACCCTACGTCAAGGAAGCTCCGAGATGGGCACGAGGTAGGGGGCGCGCCTACCCCCCTAGGGCGCGCCCCCACCCTCGTGGGGCCCACGAAGCTCCACCGACGTACTTCTTCCTCCTATATATACCTACGTACCCCCAACCGATCAGATACGGAGCCAAAAACATAATTCCACCACCGCAACCTTCTGTACCCACGAGATCCCATCTTGTGGCCTGTTCTGGAGCTCCGCCGGAGGGGGCATCTACCACGGAGGGCTTCTACATCATCATAGCCCCTCCGATGAAGTGTGAGTAGTTTACCTCAGACCTTCGGGTCCATAGTTAGTAGCTAGATGGCTTCTTCTCTATTTTTGGATCTCAATACAATGTTCTCCCCCTCTCTCGTGGAGATCTATTCGATGTAATCTTCTTTTTGCGGTGTGTTTGTTGAGACCGATGAATTGTGGGTTTATGATCAAGATTATCTATGAACAATATTTGAATCTTCTCTGAAGCCTTTTATGTATGATTGGTTATCTTTGCAAGTCTCTTCGAATTATGAGTTTAGTTTGTCCTACTAGATTGGTTTTTCTTGCAATGGGGGAAGTGCTTGGCTTTGGGTTCAATCTTGCGGTGTCCTTTCCCAGTGACAGTAGGGGCAGCATGGCACGTATTGTATTGTTGCCATCGAGGATAACAAGATGGTTTTTTTATCATATTGCATGAATCTATCCCTCTACATCATGTCATCTTGCTTAAGGCGTTACTCTGTTTTTAACTTAATACTCTAGATGCATGCTGGATAGCGGTCGATGAGTGGAGTAATAGTAGTAGATGCAGGCAGGAGTCGGTCTACTTGTCTCAGACGTGATGCCTATATACATGATCATACCTAGATATTCTCATAACTATGTGCAATTCTGTCAATTGCTCAACAGTAATTCGTTCACCAATCGTAAAATACTTATGCTCTTGAGAGAAGCCACTAGTGAAACCTATGGCCCCCGGGTCTATCTTTATCATATTAATCTTCCATCACTTTATTATTGCCTTGCTTTTTTACTTTGCTTTTATTTTACTTTGCATCTTTATCAGAAAAAATACCAAAAATATTATCTATCATATCTTTCAGATCTCACTCTCGTAAGTGACCGTGAAGGGATTGACAACCCCTTATCGCATTGGTTACGAGGAGTTATTTGCTTTGTGCAGGTACGAGGGACTCGCGCGTAGCCTCCTACTGGATTGATACCTTGGTTCTCAAAAACTGAGGGAAATACTTACGCTACTTTGCTGCATCATCCTTTCCTCTTCGGGGAAATCCAACACAGTGCTCAAGAGGTAGCAAGAAGAATTTCTGGCACCGTTGCCGGGGAGTCTACGGAAAAATTCAAGATACCAAGTACCCATCACAATCCCTTATCTCCCGCATTACATTATTTGTCATTTGCCTCTCTTTTTCCTATCCCCCACTTCACCCTTGTCATTTTATTCGCCCTCTCTTTTCCGTTCGCCTCTTTTTCGTTTGCTTGTTGTTATGTCTGAATTTGGGGAAATTATTGTCGATATGGACAATAATAATATCATAGAAAATTCTGATGCTCCTGCTGAAGAACCCCCTACCTTGCATACAAAAAGATTTCGAGTTGGTAGTGGTAATATTATTGGAAAGGAGTTATTCAAGATTTCTTTACTTGTGCCGGTGCTTTGCCTTCTATGGGCGGTTCTATTCTTCATAGAACTTGTAGTCTTGCGGACGCTATTGCCATGCTTATAGTCGAACTTGAAAGGCAATTTATCCACTTGCATCCTTGCATACAAAGAATTTTCCTAGAATTTTCTAATATTGAGCATTCTTCTGTTAAGCGTGCCGCTACTATCTTTTTGGCTCATGAGTTTACATTTATTATAAAAGAGGCCAAAGAAATTTTTGCGCATTATACGGTAGATGCTAGTCATCCTCCCATTGAAGCTATCCTATTTAATCAAGAACACATGATGCGTTTACAATCTTTAGATCATATTGCTAATAATGAAAATCTTAGGAAAAGGTTTCCTGCTGATGTTCTAGTTGATAACATTTCTGAGCTTAATGATGATTTTGCTATTCAGAATAACGGACTAGGTTTTCCTCATGAACGAAGGCATGTAGCTTTTTGCCAAAAGAATGCTCTTAATGATGAATTGGTTGTGCAATACAAGGGGCTTAGGGAGGAACTCATACCTCCCGAGATTGATCTTGGGGACTTTTGTCCCATTAAATTTAGCCCTTTTGATTATTTTTGCTTGCCTCAAAGAAAACTTGCTGCTGAACGTAGAGAATATGAGAGAAGTTTTCATGATTTGCCATACCACTATTATGGCAATACATAGATCTATCCTTGCTTTTATGCCTAGCTAGGGGCGTTAAACGATAGCGCTTGTTGGGAGGCAACCCAATTTTTTTTAGTTTTTTTGCTTTTGCTTCTGTTTAGGAATAAATATTTGTTCTAGCCTCTGGTTAGATGTGTTTTTATGTTTTAATTAGTGTTTGTGCCAAGTTAAACCTATAGGATCTTCTTGGATGATAGTTATTTGATCTTGCTGTAATTTCCAGAAACTTTCTGTTCACGAAGACAATTGTTACAAATCACCAGAATGTGATAAAATTGTGATTCCAATTGCTGCTGATCAATAAACAAATTTTCTAGGTCCTCCTATTTTGCTAGATCTTTTGGAGTTCCAGAAGTTTGCGTTAGTTACAGATTACTACAGACCGTTCTGTTTTTGACAGATTCTGTTTTTCGTGTGTTGTTTGCTTATTTCGATGAATCTATGGCTAGTAAAATAGTTTATAAACCATAGAGAAGTTGTAATACAGTAGGTTTAACACCAATATAAATAAATAATGAGTTCATTACAGTACCATGAAGTGGTCTTTTGTTTTCTTTCGCTAACGGAGCTCACGAGATTTCTGTTGAGTTTTGTGTTGTGAAGTTTTCAAGTTTTGGGTGAAATCTTTTGATGGATTATGGAACAAGGAGTGGCAAAGCCTAAGCTTGGGGATTCCCATGGCACCCCCAAGATAATTTAAGGACACCAAAAAGTCAAAGCTTAGGGATGCCCCGGAAGGCATCCCCTCTTTCGTCTACTTCCATCGGTAATTTTACTTGGAGCTATATTTTTATTCACCACATGATATGTGTTTTGCTTGGAGCGTCTTGTATTATTTCTGTCTTTGTTTGTTTGTTTACCACAGTCATATTTGCTGTACACACCTTTTGAGAGAGCCATACATGATTTGGAATTTGATAGAATACTCTTTGTGCTTCACTTACATCTTTTGAGCTATATAGTTTTGCTCTAGTGCTTCACTTATATCTTTTAGAGCACAGTGGTGGATTTGTTTTATAGAAACTATTGATATCTCATGTTTCACTTAGATTAATTTGAGAGTCTTAATTTGCATGGTAATTTGCTTAATAATTTTAATATGCTTGGTATTCAAGATTTGTAAAGCTTTCTTTTGAGTGCGTTGAATACTAAGAGAAGTTTGATACTTGATAATTGTTTTGAGATATGGAGGTCATAATATCAATGTCGTGCTAGTTGAGTAGTTGTGAATTTGAGAAATACTTGTGTTGAAGTTTGCAAGTCCTGTAGCATGCATGTATGGTAAACGTTATGTGACAAATTTGAAACATGAGGTGTTTTTTGATTGTCCTCCTTATGAGTGGCGGTCGGGGACGAGCGATGGTCTTTTCCTACCAATCTATCCCCCTAGGAGCATGCACGTAGTGCTTTGGTTTTTGATGGATTGTAGATTTTTGCAATAAGTATATGAGTTCTTTATGACTAATGTTGAGTCCATGGATTATACGCACTCTCACCCTTCCATCATTGCTAGCCTCTTCGGTACCGTGCATTGCCCTTTCTCACATTGAGAGTTGGTGCGAACTTCGCCGGTGCATCAAAACCCCGTGATATGATACGCTCTTTCCCACATAAACTGAAGGAAATATGCCCTAGAGGCAATAATAAAGTTATTATTTATTTCCTTATATCATGATAAATGTTTATTATTCATGCTAGAATTGTATTAACTGGAAACATAATACATGTGTGAATACATAAACAAGCAGAGTGTCACTAGTATGCCTCTACTTGACTAGCTCATTAATCAAAGATGGTTATGTTTCCTGGCCATGAACAAAGAGTTGTTATTTGATTAACGAGATCACATCATTAGTTGAATGATCTGATTGACATGACCCATTCCATTAGCATAGCACCCGATCGTTTAGTATGTTGCTATTGCTTTTATCCATGACTTATACATGTTCCTTTAACTATGAGATTATGCAACTCCCGTTTACCGTAGGAACACTTTGTGTGCTACCAAACGTCACAACGTAACTGGGTGATTATAAAGGTGCTCTACAGGTGTCTCCGAAGGTACATGTTGGGTTGGCGTATTTCGAGATTAGGATTTGTCACTCCAATTGTCGGAGAGGTATCTCAGGGCCTTCTCGGTAATACACATCACATAAGCCTTGCAAGCATTGCAACCAATGAGTTAGTTGCGAGATGATGTATTACGGAACGAGAAAAGAGACTTGCCGGTAACGAGATTGAACTAGGTATTGGATACCGACGATCGAATCTCGGGCAAGTAACATACCGATGACAAAGGGAACAAACGTATGTTGTTATGCGGTCTGACCGATAAAGATCTTCGTAGAATATGTAGGAGCCAATATGGGCATCCAGGTCCCGCTATTGGTTATTGACTGGAGACATGTCTCGGTCATGTCTACATTGTTCTCGAACCCGTAGGGTCCGCACGCTTAAGGTTTCGATGACAGTTATATTATGAGTTTATGAGTTTTGATGTACCGAAGGAGTTCGGAGTCCCGGATGAGATCGGGGACGTAACGAGGAGTCTCGAAATGGTCGAGACATAAAGAATTATATATTGGAAGCCTATGTTTGGACATCGGATGCATTCCGAGTGAAATCAGGATTTTACCGGAATACCGGGAGGGTTACCGGAACCCCCCGGAAGCATAATGGGCCAACATGGGCCTTGGAGGAAAGGTGAGAGGGCAGCCCTAGGGGCTGCGCGCCTCCCCCCCCTTCCCTAGTCCTATTAGGACTAGGAGAGGTGGGCGCCCCCTCTCTCTCTTTCTCTCCCCCTTGGAGCAATCCTAGTCCAACTAGGATTGGGGGGGGAATCCTACTCCCAGAGGGAGTAGGACTCTCCTGGCGCACCAAACCTGGCCGGCCAGCCCCTCCCCCTTGGATCCTTTATATACGGGGGCAGGGGGCACCCCAAAGATACACAAGTTGATCTACGGATCGTTCCTTAGCCGTGTGCGGTGCCCCCTTCCACCAAATTCCACCTCGATCATATTGTTGCAGTGCTTAGGCGAAGCCCTGCACCGGTAACACATCAAGATCGTCACCACGCCGTCGTGCTGACGGAACTCTTCCCCGACGCTTTGCTGGATCGGAGCCCGGGGATCGTCATCGAGCTGAACGTGTGCAGAACTCGGAGGTGCCGTACGTTCGGTGCTTAGATCGGTTGGATCGCGAGGAGAACGTACGACTACTTCCTCTACGTACGACTACTTCCTCTATGTTGTGTCAACGCTTCCGCTTCGGTCTACGAGGGTACGTAGACAAACACTCTCCCCTCTCGTTGCTATGCATCACCATGATCTTGCGTGTGCGTAGGAAAATTTTTGAATTTACTGCGTTCCCCAACAGTGGCATCCGAGCCTAGGTTTTATGGTTGATGTTATTTGCACGAGTAGAACACAAGTGAGTTGTGGACGATACAAGTCATACTGCCTACCAGCATGTCATACTTTGGTTCAGCGGTATTGTTGGATGAGACGATCCGGACCAACCTTACGCGTACGCTTACGCGAGACCGGTTCCCTCGACGTGCTTTGCACAGAGATGGCTTGCGGAAGACTGTCTCTCCAACTTTAGTTGAACCGAGTGTGGCTACGCCCGGTCCTTGAGAAGGTTAAAACGGAGTCTATTTGACAAACTATCGTTGTGGTTTTGATGCGTAGGTAAGATGAGTTCTTGCTTAAAGCCCGTAGCAGCCACGTAAAACTTGCAACAACAAAGTAGAGAACGTCTAACTTGTTTTTGCAGGGCATGTTGTGATGTGATATGGTCAAGACGTGATGCTAAATTTTATTGTATGAGATGATCATGTTTTGTAACCGAGTTATCGGCAACTGGCAGGAGCCATATGGTTGTCGCTTTATTGTATGCAATGCAATCGCGATGTAATGCTTTACTTTATTGCTAAACGGTAGTGATAGTCGTAGAAGCATAAGATTAGCGAGACGACAACGATGCTGCGATGAAGATCAAGGTGTCGCGCCGGTGACGATGGTGATCATGACGGTGCTTTGAAGATGGAGATCACAAGCACAAGATGATGATGGCCATATCATATCACTTATATTGATTGCATGTGATGTTTATCCTTTTTATGCATCTTATCTTGCTTTGATTGACGGTAGCATTATAAGATGATCTCTCACTAAATTATCAAGAAGTGTTCTCCCTGAGTATGCACCGTTGCGAAAGTTCTTCGTGCTGAGACACCACGTGATGATCGGGTGTGATAGGCTCTACGTTCAAATACAACGGGTGCAAAACAGTTGCACACGCGGAATACTCAGGTTTAACTTGACGAGCCTAGCATATACAGATATGGCCTCGGAACACAGAGACCGAAAGGTCGAGCGTGAATCATATAGTAGATATGATCAACATAAATGATGTTCACCATTGAAACTACTCCATCTCACGTGATGATCGGACATGGTTTAGTTGATTTGGATCACGTGATCACTTAGAGGATTAGAGAGATGTCTATCTAAGTGGGAGTTCTTAAGTAATATGATTAATTGAACTTTAATTTATCATGAAATTAGTACCTGATAGTATCTTGCTTGTCTATGTTGTGTAGATAGATGGCTCGTGCTGTTGTTCCGTTGAATTTTAATGCGTTCCTTGAGAAAGCAAAGTTGAAAGATGATGGTAGCAATTACACGGACTGGGTCCGTAACTTGAGGATTATCCTCATTGCTGCACAGAAGAATTACGTCCTGGAAGCACCGCTGGGTGCCAGGCCTGGTGCAAGAGCTACGCCAGATGTTATGAACGTCTGGCAAAGCAAAGCTGATGACTACTCTATAGTTCAGTGTGCCATGCTTTACGGCTTAGAACCGGGACTTCAACGACGTTTTGAACACCATGGAGCATATGAGATGTTCCAGGAGTTGAAGTTAATATTTCAAGCAAATGCCCGGATTGAGAGATATGAAGTCTCCAATAAGTTCTATAGCTGTAAAATGGAGGAGAATGGTTCTGTCAGTGAGCATATACTCAGAATGTCTGGGTATAACAATCACTTGATTCAACTGGGAGTTAATCTTCCAGATGATTGCGTCATTGACAGAATTCTCCAATCACTGCCACCAAGCTACAAGAGCTTCGTGATGAACTATAATATGCAAGGGATGACCAAAACTATGCCCGAGCTCTTCGCGATGCTAAAAGCCGCGGAGGTAGAAATCAAAAAGGAGCATCAAGTGTTGATGGTTAACAAAACCACTAGTTTCAAGAAAAAGGGCAAAGGGAAGAAAAAGGGGAACTTCAAAAAGAACAGCAAGCAAGTTGCTACTCAAGAGAAGAAACCCAAGTCTGGACCTAAGCCTGAAACTGAGTGCTTCTATTGCAAGCAGACTGGTCACTGGAAGCGGAACTGCCCCAAGTGTTTGGCGGATAAGAAGGATGGCAAGGTTAACAAAGGTATATGTGATATACATGTTATTGATGTGTACCTTACTAATTCTCGCAGTAGCACCTGGGTATTTGATACTGGTTCTGTTGCTAATATTTGCAACTCAAAACAGGGACTACGGATTAAGCGAAGATTGGCTAAGGACGAGGTGACGATGCGCGTGGGAAATGGTTCCAAAGTCGATGTGATCGCGGTCGGCACGCTACCTCTACATCTACCTTCGGGATTAATATTAGATCTAAATAATTGTTATTTAGTACCAGCGTTGAGCATGAACATTATATCTGGATCTTGTTTGATGCGAGACGGTTATTCATTTAAATCAGAGAATAATGGTTGTTCTATTTATATGAGTAATATCTTTTATGGTCATGCGCCATTAAAGAGTGGTTTGTTCTTACTTAATCTCGATAATAGTAACACACATATTCATAATGTTGAAACCAAAAGATGCAGAGTTAATAATGATAGTGCAACTTATTTGTGGCACTGCCGTTTAGGTCATATCGGTGTAAAACGCATGAAGAAACTCCATACTGATGGACTTTTGGAGTCACTTGATTATGAATCACTTGGCACTTGCGAACCGTGCCTTATGGGCAAGATGACTAAAACACCGTTCTCTGGTACTGTGGAGAGAGCAACAGATTTATTGGAAATCATACATACCGATGTATGTGGTCCAATGAATGTTGAGGCTCGTGGCGGATATCGTTATTTTCTTACCTTCACTGATGATTTAAGCAGATATGGGTATATCTACTTAATGAAACACAAGTCTGAAACATTTGAAAAGTTCAAAGAATTTCAGAGTGAAGTGGAAAATCATCGTAACAAGAAAATAAAGTTTCTACGATCTGATCGTGGAGGAGAATATTTGAGTTACGAGTTTGGTCTACATTTGAAACAATGCGGAATAGTTTCGCAACTCACGCCACCCGGAACACCACAACGTAATGGTGTGTCCGAACGTCGTAATCGTACTTTACTGGATATGGTGCGATCTATGATGTCTCTTACCGATTTACCGCTATCTTTTTGGGGTTATGCTCTAGAGACGGCCGCATTCACGTTAAATAGGGCAC
Organism: Aegilops umbellulata; assembly: GCA_032464435.1. Taxonomy (NCBI): domain Eukaryota; kingdom Viridiplantae; phylum Streptophyta; class Magnoliopsida; order Poales; family Poaceae; genus Aegilops; species Aegilops umbellulata. The sequence goes on along the minus strand of CP136057.1, from coordinate 129,659,485 downwards.
CATCAAAATCCGTTGAGACGACACCTTATGAACTGTGGTTTGGCAAGAAACCAAAGTTGTCATTTCTTAAAGTTTGGGGCTGCGATGCTTATGTGAAAAAGCTTCAACCTGATAAGCTCGAACCCAAATCGGAAAAATGTGTCTTCATAGGATACCCAAAGGAGACTATTGGGTATACCTTCTATCACAGATCCGAAGGCAAAAATTTTGTTGCTAAAGTCGGAAACTTTCTAGAGAAGGAGTTTCTCTCGAAAGAAGTGAGTGGGAGGAAAGTAGAACTTGATGAGATAACAGTATCTACTCCCTTATTGAGAAGTAGTACATCACAGAAATCTGTTTCTGTGACACCTACATCAAATAGGGAAGAAGCTAATGATAATGATCATGAAACTTCAGATCAAGTTTCTACTGAACTTCATAGATCAACCAGAGTAAGATCCGCACCAGAGTGGTACGGTAATCCTATTTTGGAAGTCATGTTACTAGACCATGGTGAACCTACGAACTATGAAGAAGCGATGGTGAGCCCAGATTCCGCAAAGTGGCTTGAGGCCATGAAATCTGAGATGGGATCCATGTATGAAAACAAAGTGTGGACTTTGGTTGACTTGCCCGATGATCGGCAAGCAATTGAGAATAAATGGATTTTTAAGAAGAAGACTGACGCTGATGGTAATGTTACTGTCTATAAAGCTCGACTTGTTGCAAAGGGTTTTCGACAAGTTCAAGGAATTGACTACGATGAGACTTTCTCACCCGTAGCGATGCTTAAGTCTGTCCGAATCATGTTAGCAATTGCCGCATTTTATGATTATGAAATTTGGCAAATGGATGTCAAAACTGCATTCCTGAATGGATTTCTGGAAGAAGAGTTGTATATGATGCAACCAGAAGGTTTTGTCGATCCGAAGGGAGCTAACAAAGTGTGCAAGCTCCAGCGATCCATTTATGGACTGGTGCAAGCTTCTCGGAGTTGGAATAAACGCTTTGATAGTGTGATCAAAGCATATGGATTTATACAGACTTTTGGAGAAGCCTGTATTTACAAGAAAGTGAGTGGGAGCTCTGTAGCATTTCTGATATTATATGTGGATGACATATTGCTGATCGGAAATAATATAGAATTTCTGGATAGCATAAAGGGATACTTGAATAAGAGTTTTTCAATGAAAGACCTCGGTGAAGCTGCTTATATATTGGGCATTAAGATCTATAGAGATAGATCAAAACGCTTAATAGGACTTTCACAAAGCACATACCTTGACAAAGTTTTGAAAAAGTTCAAAATGGATCAGGCAAAGAAAGGGTTCTTGCCTGTGGCACAAGGTGTGAAGTTGAGTAAGACTCAATGCCCGACCACCGCAGAAGATAGAGAGGAAATGAAAATTGTTCCCTATGCTTCAGCCATAGGCTCTATCATGTATGCAATGCTGTGTACCAGACCTGATGTGTGCCTTGCTGTGAGTTTAGCAGGAAGGTACCAAAGTAATCCAGGAATGGATCATTGGACAGCGGTCAAGAACATCCTTAAGTACTTAAGAAGGACTAAGGATATGATTCTCATTTATGGAGGTGACAAAGAGCTCGTCGTAAACGGTTATGTCGATGCAAGCTTTGACACTGATCCGGACGATTCTAAATCGCAAACCGGATACGTATTTACATTAAACGGTGGAGCTGTCAGTTGGTGCAGTTCAAAACAAAGCGTCGTGGCGGGATCTACATGTGAAGCTGAGTACATAGCCGCTTCGGAAGCAGCTAATGAAGGAGTCTGGATGAAAGAGTTCACATCCGATCTAGGTGTTGTACCTAGCGTATCGGGTCCAATGAAAATCTTTTGTGACAATACTGGTGCAATTGCCTTGGCAAAGGAATCCAGATTTCACAAAAGAACCAAACACATCAAGAGACGCTTCAACTCCATCCGGGATTTGGTCCAGGTGGGAGACATAGAGATATGCAAGATACATACAGAGCTGAATATTGCAGACCCGTTGACTAAGCCTCTTCCACGAGCAAAACATGATCAGCACCGAGACTCCATGGGTGTTAGAATCATTACTTTGTAATCTAGATTATTGACTCTAGTGCAAGTGGGAGACTGAAGGAAATATGCCCTAGAGGCAATAATAAAGTTATTATTTATTTCCTTATATCATGATAAATGTTTATTATTCATGCTAGAATTGTATTAACTGGAAACATAATACATGTGTGAATACATAAACAAGCAGAGTGTCACTAGTATGCCTCTACTTGACTAGCTCATTAATCAAAGATGGTTATGTTTCCTGGCCATGAACAAAGAGTTGTTATTTGATTAACGAGATCACATCATTAGTTGAATGATCTGATTGACATGACCCATTCCATTAGCATAGCACCCGATCGTTTAGTATGTTGCTATTGCTTTTATCCATGACTTATACATGTTCCTTTAACTATGAGATTATGCAACTCCCGTTTACCGTAGGAACACTTTGTGTGCTACCAAACGTCACAACGTAACTGGGTGATTATAAAGGTGCTCTACAGGTGTCTCCGAAGGTACATGTTGGGTTGGCGTATTTCGAGATTAGGATTTGTCACTCCAATTGTCGGAGAGGTATCTCAGGGCCTTCTCGGTAATACACATCACATAAGCCTTGCAAGCATTGCAACCAATGAGTTAGTTGCGAGATGATGTATTACGGAACGAGAAAAGAGACTTGCCGGTAACGAGATTGAACTAGGTATTGGATACCGACGATCGAATCTCGGGCAAGTAACATACCGATGACAAAGGGAACAAACGTATGTTGTTATGCGGTCTGACCGATAAAGATCTTCGTAGAATATGTAGGAGCCAATATGGGCATCCAGGTCCCGCTATTGGTTATTGACTGGAGACATGTCTCGGTCATGTCTACATTGTTCTCGAACCCGTAGGGTCCGCACGCTTAAGGTTTCGATGACAGTTATATTATGAGTTGATGAGTTTTGATGTACCGAAGGAGTTCGGAGTCCCGGATGAGATCGGGGACGTAACGAGGAGTCTCGAAATGGTCGAGACATAAAGAATTATATATTGGAAGCCTATGTTTGGACATCGGATGCATTCCGGGTGAAATCAGGATTTTACCGGAATACCGGGAGGGTTACCGGAACCCCCCGGAAGCATAATGGGCCAACATGGGCCTTGGAGGAAAGGTGAGAGGGCAGCCCTAGGGGCTGCGCGCCTCCCCCCCTTCCCTAGTCCTATTAGGACTAGGAGAGGTGGGCGCCCCCTCTCTCTCTTTCTCTCCCCCTTGGAGCAATCCTAGTCCAACTAGGATTGGGGGGGGGGGAATCCTACTCCCAGAGGGAGTAGGACTCTCCTGGCGCACCAAACCTGGCCGGCCAGCCCCTCCCCCTTGGATCCTTTATATACGGGGGCAGGGGGCACCCCAAAGATACACAAGTTGATCTACGGATCGTTCCTTAGCCGTGTGCGGTGCCCCCTTCCACCAAATTCCACCTCGATCATATTGTTGCAGTGCTTAGGCGAAGCCCTGCACCGGTAACACATCAAGATCGTCACCATGCCGTCGTGCTGACGGAACTCTTCCCCGACGCTTTGCTGGATCGGAGCCCGGGGATCGTCATCGAGCTGAACGTGTGCAGAACTCGGAGGTGCCGTACGTTCGGTGCTTAGATCGGTTGGATCGCGAGGAGAACGTACGACTACTTCCTCTACGTACGACTACTTCCTCTACGTTGTGTCAACGCTTCCGCTTCGGTCTACGAGGGTACGTAGACAAACACTCTCCCCTCTCGTTGCTATGCATCACCATGATCTTGCGTGTGCGTAGGAAAATTTTTGAATTTACTGCGTTCCCCAACAGTGGCATCCGAGCCTAGGTTTTATGGTTGATGTTATTTGCACGAGTAGAACACAAGTGAGTTGTGGACGATACAAGTCATACTGCCTACCAGCATGTCATACTTTGGTTCAGCGGTATTGTTGGATGAGACGATCCGGACCAACCTTACGCGTACGCTTACGCGAGACCGGTTCCCTCGACGTGCTTTGCACAGAGATGGCTTGCGGAAGACTGTCTCTCCAACTTTAGTTGAACCGAGTGTGGCTACGCCCGGTCCTTGAGAAGGTTAAAACGGAGTCTATTTGACAAACTATCGTTGTGGTTTTGATGCGTAGGTAAGATGAGTTCTTGCTTAAAGCCCGTAGCAGCCACGTAAAACTTGCAACAACAAAGTAGAGAACGTCTAACTTGTTTTTGCAGGGCATGTTGTGATGTGATATGGTCAAGACGTGATGCTAAATTTTATTGTATGAGATGATCATGTTTTGTAACCGAGTTATCGGCAACTGGCAGGAGCCATATGGTTGTCGCTTTATTGTATGCAATGCAATCGCGATGTAATGCTTTACTTTATTGCTAAACGGTAGTGATAGTCGTAGAAGCATAAGATTAGCGAGACGACAACGATGCTGCGATGAAGATCAAGGTGTCGCGCCGGTGACGATGGTGATCATGACGGTGCTTTGAAGATGGAGATCACAAGCACAAGATGATGATGGCCATATCATATCACTTATATTGATTGCATGTGATGTTTATCCTTTTTATGCATCTTATCTTGCTTTGATTGACGGTAGCATTATAAGATGATCTCTCACTAAATTATCAAGAAGTGTTCTCCCTGAGTATGCACCGTTGCGAAAGTTCTTCGTGCTGAGACACCACGTGATGATCGGGTGTGATAGGCTCTACGTTCAAATACAACGGGTGCAAAACAGTTGCACACGCGGAATACTCAGGTTTAACTTGACGAGCCTAGCATATACAGATATGGCCTCGGAACACAGAGACCGAAAGGTCGAGCGTGAATCATATAGTAGATATGATCAACATAAATGATGTTCACCATTGAAACTACTCCATCTCACGTGATGATCGGACATGGTTTAGTTGATTTGGATCACGTGATCACTTAGAGGATTAGAGAGATGTCTATCTAAGTGGGAGTTCTTAAGTAATATGATTAATTGAACTTTAATTTATCATGAAATTAGTACCTGATAGTATCTTGCTTGTCTATGTTGTGTAGATAGATGGCTCGTGCTGTTGTTCCGTTGAATTTTAATGCGTTCCTTGAGAAAGCAAAGTTGAAAGATGATGGTAGCAATTACACGGACTGGGTCCGTAACTTGAGGATTATCCTCATTGCTGCACAGAAGAATTACGTCCTGGAAGCACCGCTGGGTGCCAGGCCTGGTGCAAGAGCTACGCCAGATGTTATGAACGTCTGGCAAAGCAAAGCTGATGACTACTCTATAGTTCAGTGTGCCATGCTTTACGGCTTAGAACCGGGACTTCAACGACGTTTTGAACACCATGGAGCATATGAGATGTTCCAGGAGTTGAAGTTAATATTTCAAGCAAATGCCCGGATTGAGAGATATGAAGTCTCCAATAAGTTCTATAGCTGTAAAATGGAGGAGAATGGTTCTGTCAGTGAGCATATACTCAGAATGTCTGGGTATAACAATCACTTGATTCAACTGGGAGTTAATCTTCCAGATGATTGCGTCATTGACAGAATTCTCCAATCACTGCCACCAAGCTACAAGAGCTTCGTGATGAACTATAATATGCAAGGGATGACCAAAACTATGCCCGAGCTCTTCGCGATGCTAAAAGCCGCGGAGGTAGAAATCAAAAAGGAGCATCAAGTGTTGATGGTTAACAAAACCACTAGTTTCAAGAAAAAGGGCAAAGGGAAGAAAAAGGGGAACTTCAAAAAGAACAGCAAGCAAGTTGCTACTCAAGAGAAGAAACCCAAGTCTGGACCTAAGCCTGAAACTGAGTGCTTCTATTGCAAGCAGACTGGTCACTGGAAGCGGAACTGCCCCAAGTATTTGGCGGATAAGAAGGATGGCAAGGTTAACAAAGGTATATGTGATATACATGTTATTGATGTGTACCTTACTAATTCTCGCAGTAGCACCTGGGTATTTGATACTGGTTCTGTTGCTAATATTTGCAACTCAAAACAGGGACTACGGATTAAGCGAAGATTGGCTAAGGACGAGGTGACGATGCGCGTGGGAAATGGTTCCAAAGTCGATGTGATCGCGGTCGGCACGCTACCTCTACATCTACCTTCGGGATTAATATTAGATCTAAATAATTGTTATTTAGTACCAGCGTTGAGCATGAACATTATATCTGGATCTTGTTTGATGCGAGACGGTTATTCATTTAAATCAGAGAATAATGGTTGTTCTATTTATATGAGTAATATCTTTTATGGTCATGCGCCATTAAAGAGTGGTTTGTTCTTACTTAATCTCGATAATAGTAACACACATATTCATAATGTTGAAACCAAAAGATGCAGAGTTAATAATGATAGTGCAACTTATTTGTGGCACTGCCGTTTAGGTCATATCGGTGTAAAACGCATGAAGAAACTCCATACTGATGGACTTTTGGAGTCACTTGATTATGAATCACTTGGCACTTGCGAACCGTGCCTTATGGGCAAGATGACTAAAACACCGTTCTCCGGTACTGTGGAGAGAGCAACAGATTTATTGGAAATCATACATACCGATGTATGTGGTCCAATGAATGTTGAGGCTCGTGGCGGATATCGTTATTTTCTTACCTTCACTGATGATTTAAGCAGATATGGGTATATCTACTTAATGAAACACAAGTCTGAAACATTTGAAAAGTTCAAAGAATTTCAGAGTGAAGTGGAAAATCATCGTAACAAGAAAATAAAGTTTCTACGATCTGATCGTGGAGGAGAATATTTGAGTTACGAGTTTGGTCTAAATTTGAAACAATGCGGAATAGTTTCGCAACTCACGCCACCCGGAACACCACAACGTAATGGTGTGTCCGAACGTCGTAATCGTACTTTACTGGATATGGTGCGATCTATGATGTCTCTTACCGATTTACCGCTATCTTTTTGGGGTTATGCTCTAGAGACGGCCGCATTCACGTTAAATAGGGCACCATCAAAATCCGTTGAGACGACACCTTATGAACTGTGGTTTGGCAAGAAACCAAAGTTGTCATTTCTTAAAGTTTGGGGCTGCGATGCTTATGTGAAAAAGCTTCAACCTGATAAGCTCGAACCCAAATCGGAAAAATGTGTCTTCATAGGATACCCAAAGGAGACTATTGGGTATACCTTCTATCACAGATCCGAAGGCAAAAATTTTGTTGCTAAAGTCGGAAACTTTCTAGAGAAGGAGTTTCTCTCGAAAGAAGTGAGTGGGAGGAAAGTAGAACTTGATGAGATAACAGTATCTACTCCCTTATTGAGAAGTAGTACATCACAGAAATCTGTTTCTGTGACACCTACATCAAATAGGGAAGAAGCTAATGATAATGATCATGAAACTTCAGATCAAGTTTCTACTGAACTTCATAGATCAACCAGAGTAAGATCCGCACCAGAGTGGTACGGTAATCCTATTTTGGAAGTCATGTTACTAGACCATGGTGAACCTACGAACTATGAAGAAGCGATGGTGAGCCCAGATTCCGCAAAGTGGCTTGAGGCCATGAAATCTGAGATGGGATCCATGTATGAAAACAAAGTGTGGACTTTGGTTGACTTGCCCGATGATCGGCAAGCAATTGAGAATAAATGGATTTTTAAGAAGAAGACTGACGCTGATGGTAATGTTACTGTCTATAAAGCTCGACTTGTTGCAAAGGGTTTTCGACAAGTTCAAGGAATTGACTACGATGAGACTTTCTCACCCGTAGCGATGCTTAAGTCTGTCCGAATCATGTTAGCAATTGCCGCATTTTATGATTATGAAATTTGGCAAATGGATGTCAAAACTGCATTCCTGAATGGATTTCTGGAAGAAGAGTTGTATATGATGCAACCAGAAGGTTTTGTCGATCCGAAGGGAGCTAACAAAGTGTGCAAGCTCCAGCGATCCATTTATGGACTGGTGCAAGCTTCTCGGAGTTGGAATAAACGCTTTGATAGTGTGATCAAAGCATATGGATTTATACAGACTTTTGGAGAAGCCTGTATTTACAAGAAAGTGAGTGGGAGCTCTGTAGCATTTCTGATATTATATGTGGATGACATATTGCTGATCGGAAATAATATAGAATTTCTGGATAGCATAAAGGGATACTTGAATAAGAGTTTTTCAATGAAAGACCTCGGTGAAGCTGCTTATATATTGGGCATTAAGATCTATAGAGATAGATCAAAACGCTTAATAGGACTTTCACAAAGCACATACCTTGACAAAGTTTTGAAAAAGTTCAAAATGGATCAGGCAAAGAAAGGGTTCTTGCCTGTGGCACAAGGTGTGAAGTTGAGTAAGACTCAATGCCCGACCACCGCAGAAGATAGAGAGGAAATGAAAATTGTTCCCTATGCTTCAGCCATAGGCTCTATCATGTATGCAATGCTGTGTACCAGACCTGATGTGTGCCTTGCTGTGAGTTTAGCAGGAAGGTACCAAAGTAATCCAGGAATGGATCATTGGACAGCGGTCAAGAACATCCTTAAGTACTTAAGAAGGACTAAGGATATGATTCTCATTTATGGAGGTGACAAAGAGCTCGTCGTAAACGGTTATGTCGATGCAAGCTTTGACACTGATCCGGACGATTCTAAATCGCAAACCGGATACGTATTTACATTAAACGGTGGAGCTGTCAGTTGGTGCAGTTCAAAACAAAGCGTCGTGGCGGGATCTACATGTGAAGCTGAGTACATAGCCGCTTCGGAAGCAGCTAATGAAGGAGTCTGGATGAAAGAGTTCACATCCGATCTAGGTGTTGTACCTAGCGTATCGGGTCCAATGAAAATCTTTTGTGACAATACTGGTGCAATTGCCTTGGCAAAGGAATCCAGATTTCACAAAAGAACCAAACACATCAAGAGACGCTTCAACTCCATCCGGGATTTGGTCCAGGTGGGAGACATAGAGATATGCAAGATACATACAGAGCTGAATATTGCAGACCCGTTGACTAAGCCTCTTCCACGAGCAAAACATGATCAGCACCGAGACTCCATGGGTGTTAGAATCATTACTTTGTAATCTAGATTATTGACTCTAGTGCAAGTGGGAGACTGAAGGAAATATGCCCTAGAGGCAATAATAAAGTTATTATTTATTTCCTTATATCATGATAAATGTTTATTATTCATGCTAGAATTGTATTAACTGGAAACATAATACATGTGTGAATACATAAACAAGCAGAGTGTCACTAGTATGCCTCTACTTGACTAGCTCATTAATCAAAGATGGTTATGTTTCCTGGCCATGAACAAAGAGTTGTTATTTGATTAACGAGATCACATCATTAGTTGAATGATCTGATTGACATGACCCATTCCATTAGCATAGCACCCGATCGTTTAGTATGTTGCTATTGCTTTTATCCATGACTTATACATGTTCCTTTAACTATGAGATTATGCAACTCCCGTTTACCGTAGGAACACTTTGTGTGCTACCAAACGTCACAACGTAACTGGGTGATTATAAAGGTGCTCTACAGGTGTCTCCGAAGGTACATGTTGGGTTGGCGTATTTCGAGATTAGGATTTGTCACTCCAATTGTCGGAGAGGTATCTCAGGGCCTTCTCGGTAATACACATCACATAAGCCTTGCAAGCATTGCAACCAATGAGTTAGTTGCGAGATGATGTATTACGGAACGAGAAAAGAGACTTGCCGGTAACGAGATTGAACTAGGTATTGGATACCGACGATCGAATCTCGGGCAAGTAACATACCGATGACAAAGGGAACAAACGTATGTTGTTATGCGGTCTGACCGATAAAGATCTTCGTAGAATATGTAGGAGCCAATATGGGCATCCAGGTCCCGCTATTGGTTATTGACTGGAGACATGTCTCGGTCATGTCTACATTGTTCTCGAACCCGTAGGGTCCGCACGCTTAAGGTTTCGATGACAGTTATATTATGAGTTTATGAGTTTTGATGTACCGAAGGAGTTCGGAGTCCCGGATGAGATCGGGGACATAACGAGGAGTCTCGAAATGGTCGAGACATAAAGAATTATATATTGGAAGCCTATGTTTGGACATCGGATGCATTCCGGGTGAAATCAGGATTTTACCGGAATACCGGGAGGGTTACCGGAACCCCCCGGAAGCATAATGGGCCAACATGGGCCTTGGAGGAAAGGTGAGAGGGCAGCCCTAGGGGCTGCGCGCCTCCCCCCCCCTTCCCTAGTCCTATTAGGACTAGGAGAGGTGGGCGCCCCCTCTCTCTCTTTCTCTCCCCCTTGGAGCAATCCTAGTCCAACTAGGATTGGGGGGGGGGAATCCTACTCCCAGAGGGAGTAGGACTCTCCTGGCGCACCAAACCTGGCCGGCCAGCCCCTCCCCCTTGGATCCTTTATATACGGGGGCAGGGGGCACCCCAAAGATACACAAGTTGATCTACGGATCGTTCCTTAGCCGTGTGCAGTGCCCCCTTCCACCAAATTCCACCTCGATCATATTGTTGCAGTGCTTAGGCGAAGCCCTGCGCCGGTAACACATCAAGATCGTCACCACGCCGTCGTGCTGACGGAACTCTTCCCCGACGCTTTGCTGGATCGGAGCCCGGGGATCGTCATCGAGCTGAACGTGTGCAGAACTCGGAGGTGCCGTACGTTCGGTGCTTAGATCGGTTGGATCGCGAGGAGAACGTACGACTACTTCCTCTACGTACGACTACTTCCTCTACGTTGTGTCAACGCTTCCGCTTCGGTCTACGAGGGTACGTAGACAAACACTCTCCCCTCTCGTTGCTATGCATCACCATGATCTTGCGTGTGCGTAGGAAAATTTTTGAATTTACTGCGTTCCCCAACATAAACCTCCTTATATCTTCCTCAAAACATCCACCATACCTACCTATTATGGCATTTCCATAGCCATTCCGAGATATATTGCCATGCAACTTTCCACCATACCGTTCATCATGACACATTCATCATTGTCATATTGCTTAGCATGATCATGTAGTTGACATAGTATTTGTGGCAAAGCCACCGTTCATAATTCTTTCATACATGTCACTCTTGATTCATTGCATATCCCGGTACACCGCCGGAGGCATTCATATAGAGTCATACTTTGTTCTAGTATCGAGTTGTAATCATTGAGTTCTAAATAAATAAAAGTGTGATGATCATCATTTTCTAGAGCATTGTCCCAAGTGAGGAATAATAATAAAAAGAGAGAGAAAGAAAGGCCATAAAAAAGAGAAGGCCCAAAAAAAGAGAGAAAAAGAGAGAAGGGACAATGCTACTATCCTTTGCCACACTTGTGCTTAAAAGTAGCACCATAATCATCATGATAGAGAGTCTCTTGTTTTGTCACTTTCATATACTAGTGGAAACTTTTCATTATGGAACTTGGCTTGTATATTCCAACAATGGGCCTCCTCAAGTGCCCTAGGTCTTCGTGAGCAAGCAAGTTGGATGCACACCCACTTAGTTTCTTTTGTTGAGATTTCATACATTTATAGCTATAGTGCATCCATTGCATGGCAATCCTACTCCTTGCATTAACATCAATCGATGGGCATCTCCATAGCCCATTGATTAGCCTCGTTGATGTGAGATCTTATCCTTTTTTGTCTTCTCCACATAACCCCCATCATTATATTCTATTCCATCCATAGTGCTATATCCATGGCTCACGCTCATGTATGGCGTGAAGGTTTATAAGTTTGAGATTATTAAAGTATGAAACAATTGCTTGGCTTGTCATCGGGGTTGTGCATGATGAGAGCATTCTTGTGTGACGAAAATGGAGCATGACTAAACTATATGATTTTGTAGGGATGACCTTTCTTTGGCCATATTATTTTGAGAAGACATAATTGCTTAGTTAGTATGCTTGAAGTATTATTATTTTTATGTCAATATGAAATTTTGTCTTGAATCTTTTGGATCTGAATATTCATACCACAATTAAGAAGATTTACATTGAAATTATGCCAAGTAGCACTCCGTATAAAAAATTCTTTTTTATAATTTACCTACTCAAGGACGAGCAGGAATTAAGCTTGTTGATGCCTGATATGTCTCCAACGTATCTATAATTTTTGATTGCTCCATGCTATATTTTCTACTGTTTTTGACCATATTGGGCTTTATTTTCCACTTTTCTATTATTTTTGGGACTAACCTATTAACCGGAGGCTCAGCCCAGAATTGCTGTTTTTGCCTATTTCAGAGTTTTGAAGAAACAGAATATCAAACGGAGTCCAAATGGAATGAAACCTTCGGGAACGTGATTTCCTCACCGAATATGACCCAGGAGACTTGGACCCTACGCCAAGGAAGCTCGAAGGTGGGCACGAGGTAGGAGGGCATGCCTACCCACCTAGGGCACGCCCCCCACCCTCGTGGGGCCCACGAAGCTCCACCGACGTACTTCTTCCTCCTATATATACCTACGTACCCCCAAACGATCAGATACGGAACCAAAAACCTAATTCCACCGCCGCAACCTTCTGTACCCACGAGATCCCATCTTGGGGCCTGTTTTGGAGCTCCGCCGGAGGGGTCATCTACCATGGAGGGCTTCTACATCATCATAGCCCCTCCGATGAAGTGTGAGTAGTTTACCTCAGACCTTCGGGTCCATAGTTAGTAGCTAGATGGCTTCTTCTCTCTTTTTGGATCTCAATACAATGTTCTCCCCCTCTCTCGTGGAGATCTATTCAATGTAATCTTCTTTTTGCGATGTGTTTGTTGAGACCGATGAATTGTGGGTTTATGATCAAGATTATCTATGAACAATATTTGAATATTCTCTGAATTCTTTTATGTATGAGGTGGTTATCTTTGCAAGTCTCTTTGAATTATCAGTTTAGTTTGGCCTACTAGATTGGTTTTTCTTGCAATGGGGGAAGTGCTTAGCTTTGGGTTCAATCTTGCGGTGTCCTTTCCCAGTGACAGTAGGGCCAGTAAGGCACGTATTGTATTGTTGCCATCGAGGATAACAAGATGGGTTTTTTTTTTATCATATTGCATGAATCTATCCCTCTACATCATGTCATCTTTCTTAAGGCGTTACTCTATTTTTAACTTAATACTCTAGATGCATGCTGGATAGCGGTCAAATGACTGGAGTAATAGTAGTAGATGCAGGCATGAGTCGGTCTACTTGTCTCGGACGTGATGCATATATACATGATCATACCTAAATATTCTCATAACTATGCGCAATTCTATCAATTGCTCAATAGTAATTCGTTCACCCACCGTAAAATACTTATGCTCTTGAGAGAAGCCACTAGTGAAACCTATGGCCCCGGGGTCTATCTTTATCATATTAATCTTCCGTCACTTTATTATTGCCTTGCTTTTACTTTGCTTTTATTTACTTTGATCTTTATCACAAAAAATACCAAAAATATTCTCTATCATATCTTTCAGATCTCACTCTCGTAAGTGACCTGAAGGGATTGACAACCCCTTATCGCGTTGATTGCGAGGAGTTATTTGCTTTGTGCGGGTACGAGGGACTTGCGCGTAACCTCCTACTAGATTGATACCTTGGTTCTCAAAAACTGAGGGAAATACTTACGCTACTTTGCTGCATCATCCTTTCCTCTTCGGGGAAATCCAATGCAGTTCTCAAGAGGTAGCAGTGTCCCGCTCTCCATAGCATTTGAGCTCAGCAAGTCCTCTGATGAGGATTGTTTGGTATCGGACCTCGCCGGACTATAAAAAATATGGCTTAGGTTAAAATACTAAGCCACGATGAGTCCGGATGCCTAAAATGTACTCGGATTTTATATACTTACGAGTTCACCAGGGGCTGGGCCCTGGGATCCCATGTTGGGCCGCTGTGGGTGGCGGCAGTGGACCCCTCCGGAAGAGGAGCCTTTCCCCTTTTGGGCAGCTCGGCCTCCAAGTTTGCGGAGGTCGTCCTCTTCTTTCTTCCCCCCGCAGGGGATTCATCTTCCTCCTCCTCGTCGTCCTCTTCGGAGGCGAAATGGGCATTGGAGCCCTCGAATATTGTGTCGGAAGTGTCGCGGCGACGAAGGCCGCCCCGGGTCTTTTAGGCCTCCTTCTCGGCCATCTTCTTTGGCACCTTGTAAGGCACCGGGACCAGCATCTTCGTCAGAAGTGGGATGTCTGGTTCTTCGGGCAGCGGGGCCGGACAATGGATCCGCTCCGCCTTCTTCGTCCAGCCCTGGAAAATTATATAAAACGCGTTAAGCGCTTCCCTTGGGTTACGCGGATAAAATGTTTTGATGACTTACTGAACTTGCAGGGCGGGACAGTTGGTACCCGTGGTCCTCGGCGGAGTCCGGCCATGATTTGTTGGACTTAAAAAGCACCTTCCAAATGTCCTTGTGCGAGGAGCCAAAAAGCTCTCTCAAGGTCTGGTGCCTGGCCGGATCAAATTCCCATAAATTGCAAGACCGGTGCTGACAAGGCAAGATCCGGCGAACTAACATCACCTGGACCACATTGACAAGTTCAATGTTCTTGTCTCCCATATCCTCTACGCGCGTCTGGAGCACCGACACTTCGTGAGACGAGGACCAGTCCAGGCCTTTCTTAACCCAGGATGTAAGCCGCACGGGGGCACCGGATCAAAACTCGGGACAGGCGGCCCATTCCTTGCCGCGCAGCTCAGTGATATAAAACCACTGTTGTTGCCACTCCGTGACAAAATCATTAAAGGTTCCCGTTGGCCATATGACGTTGGGCATCTTGCTCACCATAGCGCCCCCGCATTCGGCGTGCTCGCCGCCCACCACCTTGGGCTTCATGTTAAAAATCTTCAGCCATGAATCGAAGTGCGGCGAAATGCGGAGAAAACCCTCGCACACGACAATGAATGTCGAGATGTTGAGGAAGGAATTAGGGGACAAGTCGTGTAGATCAATCCCATAATAATACAAGATGCCATGAACGAACGGGTGGAGGGGAAACCCTAGCCCGCGGATAAAGTGAGGGAGGAATACAACCCTCTCGTGGGGTCCCAGAGTAGGGACGATCCGTCCCACCATCGTGGGATGGTGGCTGATTTTCTTGGCCAGGTACCCGGCCTCCCGAAGCTTTTTGATATCCTTCTCTCGGACGGTAGAGGCCATCCATTTGCCTCCTGCTCTGGATCCGGACATCTTCGGAGGACCTTGATACGTCTCCAACGTATCTATAATTTTTGATTGCTCCATGCTATATTATCTACTGTTTTGGACTATATTGGGCTTTATTTTCCACTTTTATATTATTTTTGGGACTAACCTATTAACCAGAGGCCCAGCCCAGAATTGCTGTTTTTTGCCTATTTTAGAGTTTCGGAGAAACAAAATATCAAACGGAGTCCAAATGGAATAAAATCTTCTGGAACGTGATTTTCTCATCGAACGTGATCCATGAGACTTGAACCCTACTCCAAGAAGTACTAGAGGAGGTAATGAGGGTGGGGACGCCCCCCCCCCTATAGGGCGCGCCCCCTGCCTCGTGGGCCCCTCGGTGCTCCACCGACGTACTCCTTCCTCCTATATATACCTACGTACCCCCAAACGATCAGAACAGGAGCCAAAAACCTAATTCCACCGCCGCAAATTTCTGTATCCACGAGTTCCCATCTTGGGGCCTGTTCCGGAGCTCCGCCGGAGAGGGCCGTCATCACGGAGGGCTTCTACATCATCCTAGCCCCTCCGATGAAGTGTGAGTAGTTTACCTCAGACCTTCGGTCCATAGTTAGTAGCTAGATGGCTTCTTCTCTCTTTTTGGATCTCAATACAATGTTCTCCCCCTCTCTCGTGGAGATCTATTCGATGTAATCTTCTTTTTGCGGTGTGTTTGTTGAGACTGATGAATTGTGGGTTTATGATCAAGTCTATCTATGAATAATATTTGAATCTTCTCTGAATTCTTTTATGTATGATTGGTTATCTTTGCAAGTCTCTTCGAATTATCAGTTTGGATTGGCCTACTAGATTGGTTTTTCTTGCCATGGGAGAAGTGCTTAGCTTTGGGTTCGATCTTGCGGTGTCCTTTCCCAGAGACAGAAGGGGCAGCAAGGCACATATTGTATCATTGCCATCGAGGATAACAAGATGGGGTTTTTATCATATTGCATGAAACTATCCCTCTACATCATGTCATCTTGCTTAAGCCGTTACTCTGTTTTTAACTTAATACTCTAGATGCATGCTGGATAGCGGTCAAATGACTGGAGTAATAGTAGTAGATGCAGGCATGAGTCGGTCTACTTGTCTCAGACGTGATGCCTATATACATGATCATACCTTAGATATTCTCATGACTATGCTCAATTCTGTCAATTGCTCAACAGTAATTTGTTCACCCACCGTAGAATACGTATGCTCTTGAGAGAAGCCACTAGTGAAACCTATGGCCCTCGGGTCTATTCTCATCATATCAATCTCCATCACTTTAATCTTGATTTGCTTTTTACTTTGCCTTTTACTTTTCACTTTGCATCTCTATACCAAAACTACCAAAAATATTATCTATCATCTCTATCAGATCTCACTCTCGTAAGTGACCGTGAAGGGATTGACAACCCCTAATCGCGTTGGTTGCGAGTAGCTATGGCTTTTGTCAGATTTCGGGTTCCGGCAGACCCTTAAGGTTCGAACTCTGGGGTGCGCGCGGAGATTATGCCCTCTACCTCCCCGTCTCGCAAGGATCTAACTACCGAAAGAACAACACAAGAGCCACAGAGTTTATACTAGTTCGGGCCACCATTGTGGTGTAATACCCTACTCTAGTTTGTGGTGGGTGGATTGCCTCTTGGGCTGACGATGATGAACGATACAGGGAAGAACAGCCTCGCAAGGGTCTGTTCTTGGCTAGGGGGATGAACTGTTAGGGGAGTTCAGTCGCCCTTCTCTCTCTCTCTCTCTCTGATTCTCTGCTCTAGGTACTCAATCCTCCTCTTCTTCACCCTGGGGGTGGCTAGTCCTACTTATAGGCAAAGGCCCTGGGCCTCTTCCCAAATATTGAGCGGGAAGGGCGCCAACAATTGGCCAATTCGAAGGGGAACATCCAGTACACTTATCCTTACCAAAGTTGGTCCTCGCCTGCCAAAGGCCCTATGGTGACGCCGTTCTGGACTCCACGATGACCTCCTTCCCGCCGTTGGACTGGTCTTGGTCTCGTTGCACCGAAATGGATGCCTTTGCTTGATCCTCTCGCATGCGCTTGCCTCCTTTACACCAAAGAGGAAAGGGAGGACACCGCGCGGGCTGGCGCCCGCCTGGCGCCCTTGGTCGTCATGGCTTGCGTCATGGGCACCTCGTGAGGTACCCGCCTTGATCTCTCCGCCTCCACGCGAGCCAGCCTGATGAGGCCGCGCCCGAGGAAGCGTCGTGTCGTCCGCCCCGCGAGGCTTGGCCCCTCGCGAGGGTCTTGGGTCTTGTGTTGATGAAGATGGGCCGTGTTGGGCCCCCTTCGAACCAGGCCGCAGGCCGCAGGCAGGCAAGTCCGGGGACCCCCGTTCCTAGAACGCCGACAATAGCCCCCGGGCCCAAGGCGCGCATGGACTTGGCCATGCCGAGGAGCGAAAGGGCAAGGGCGAAGCGCCGCCCGCCCTAACAGCCTGCGGCCTTGGGCGCCGCGTGGCGGTTGATTGGACGTGGGTGTCTCCACTTCCCCATGACGCCTTGGCAACTGCGTGACTTGACTAGTCCCTGCATGCATAGATATGGGTCATTATTACCTACGAGCGTGGTGCTCGGCGGTTGGTCTTCTCCGGCTATAAGTACGGGGCCGCGCGGGCTCCGCCAGTCCGCCCCTTCCTGCTTCTCTTCTTCTTCTCCTTGGCCACTCGCCGCTCTCATGGCTCCGAAGAGGTTCTCAGCCGCCGAGAAGGGAAAGGCCCGCCGGGCAGGGCCCGACTCCCCCCCCTCCCGGCCAAGCGCGGCCGGGGTCGTCCTCGCAAGCATCCCGCGGTCCCCATTGCGGCTTCCCGTGGCCACAGGGGTGGTTCCCCGCGTGGTGGTGAGCGCTCGGCTGCCAAGGGGAGGCAGGCCATGACTGCGCGGCCCCCCAGGCCGCGCTTTCGCTGGGCGGAGGTGCTGCTGGAGTTCGTCGTGTGGTCGGCGGACCCGACCAACACCTGGCTCTAGCTCCCCCGCTTCTTCATCGGCGAGCTGCCGGCCAGCGCCCAGTGCGGCTTCTGGCTCCAGGCTGATGGTTGTTGCAGCATGGCCTCCTGGGTTTTTCTTGAGGTTTCCCCTTCTGGAAACGGGGCCCTGACTCCTGGCTGGCAAACGTTTGCCCGCACACGCGGCCTGAGTCAGCGGTTCACCCTGCACTTCAAGTTCGACGGTGACGCCACCCTCTATGTGAGGGTGTTTGGGGAAGATGGTCGCCGCGCTGGATGCTGCCCCGAGGGCGACGACCGCGGCCAGGGGCCCCGCCCCGACGACGATGGAGGAGACAGCGCCCGCGCGGATGGCAGCGCTCGATGCTCCCCAAGCTTCACCAACTCTTCTTCAGGCGACTCCTCCAGCGGTGGCCACAGCCTGCCCCCACGCCGTCGCGCTTGCTTGGGGGGCGGCGATTCGTCCGCCCGTCACCGCGCCCCAGTGAAGCGCGAGAGGGAGTCCGCCTGAGCCCTGGAGGCATCCCGGGTCGCCTCGGCTGGCTAGAGCGTGGCGAGCCATGCCGGGCTCGTCCTTTCTTTTCCTTTTGTTTCCTGCGCAAAAGAGAACAGCTGCATGGAGCCCCATGGGGGCGTGTTGGAGGTCATTGATGTTAACAACTACCTTGATTTAGCTTTCGCGCTTTTCAGCCGTGTGTCTGCACGTAAATAGTTCCCGGCCCCAGCCATGGGGGGCGACCGACCCAGGCCCTGTGTGTGTGTCGCGGTGCCCGAGGGGCACGGACTGGAGGGGTGCTCACGTAATGGACCCGGGTCGTGAAACCTTAGAACGATTAGACCCTCGCGAGGGTGTTTGGCTGCCCCCCCCCCCCCCCCGCGAGACTTTTTGCAAGAGGAATCAAAACGGGGGAGTGAAAATCAACGAAATATAAACCAATGACGACAATAATTTCAATAAAACTTCAACTGCAAACAAAGCGAACCAACTGTGGAAAGCGAATGAAAAAGCCGCGCCCGACACCTAATCTAGTCTTCGACGTCTTCTCACCAGCGCGGAGCTAAGTGCTGCCACTGGGCGTGGGAGGGAGCCCCTGGGCCTGAGGCCGGCGTTCCTGAGACTCCGGGGCGTGTACAGCCCCACTCATTATTACGTGAGAGTGTCACGGGCGGCGAGCTTCACAGGCATTGGCCTTCTTCACAGGCTCCGGGCCTTTCTTCTTGGGGTAACGAGCTTCACAAGCATTTGCCTTCCTCACAGGCTCTGGGCCTTTCTTCTTGGGGGTAATGGGCTTCACAGGCACTTTCCTTCTTCACAGGCTCTGGGCCATTTCCAAAAAGGGTTAATCTTCACAGGCGTTTGCCTTCTTCACAGGCTCAGGGCCTTTTCCAAAAAGGGTTAATCTTCATAGGCGTTCGCCTTCTTCACAGGCTCAGGGCCTTTTCCAAAAAGGGATGGTCTTCACAGGCTCTAGGCCTTTTCCAAAAAGGGATGGTCTTCACAGGCGTTCGCCTTCTTCACAGGCTCTGGGCCTTTTCCAAAAAGGGATGGTCTTCACAGGCGTTCGCCTTCTTCACAGGCTCTGGGCCTTTTAGGGGTAGAACCTCCGGGGGTGCTGGATGTTCCATGCGTTCTGGATCGGCTCCCCCTCCTGAGTCTCCAAGCCCACGGAGCCTGGCCTGGAAACATGAGCAACCTTGAACAGGCCCTCCCACATGGGAGAGAGCTTGTGCAACCCCTCCCTGGAGAGGACCCGCCTGAGCACGAGGTCTCCTACCTCGAGTCCTGGGGCGGATGTTGCGGCAGTAATATCGTCGTAGCGCCTGTTGGTACCTCGCCGCTCGCAACACGGCTTCTCGGCGGCGTTCCTCCCCCAGCACGAGGTCCATCCCCCGCATGGCGTCCTGCTGCGCCTCATCGAACGCTAGGACCCGCGCGGAGCGATGTCTGACCTCGTGAGGGAGGACTGCTTTGGCTGCATAGACCAGGAAGAACGGGGTCTCCCCAGCCGGCTTGGTCGCAGTCGTGCGGATGGACCACAACACTAACTGGAGCTCGTCGTACCAACCTCTGCCGCAGGCCTCTAGCTTCTTCTTGAATGTCCTAGTCTTGAGGCCCCTCAGGACCTCCGCGTTGGCTCGTTCGGCCGGGCCGTTGCTTCGTGGGTGCGCCACCGAAGCGTAGCATATCTGCATTCCAAGGTTAGCACAATATGTTTTGAAGAGGTTACTGGTGAACTACGAACCATTGTCTGTGATGATGCGGTTCGGCACCCCAAACCGGCTCACGATGCCCCTGATGAACTTGACCGCGGAACCCGCGAGGATGGTGCGGACGGCCTCCACTTTTGCCCACTTGGTGAATTTGTCAATGGCGATGTAGAGGTAGCGGTAGCCCCCTGGCGCCCGAGGGAACGGGCCCAAAATGTCCAACCCCCGGACTGCGAACGACCACGAAAGGGGTATAGTCTGCAGGCCTCCCGCCGGCTGATGGATCTGTTTAGCATGAAATTGGCAGGCTTCACAAGCCTTTACCAGTTCGACAGCGTCGTTGAGTGCGGTGGGCCAGTAGAACCCACTGCCGAATGCCTTGCCGACGAGGGTCCGTGATGACGAGTGATGCCCACAGTCCCCGCCGTGTATGTCCTCCAGCAGTTCCTTTCCTTGCTCCCTGGAAATGCAGCGCAGGGATACGTCGTCTGGCCGCTTCCGGTAGAGCTCTCCATCCCTGACGCAGTACGCCGTAGCTTGCCACGCCACACGCTCCGCTTCTTCCTCCTTCTCCGGCAAGGCCCCTTGCGTTAAGTAACTCCGGAGTTCCGTGATCCAGCACTCCTCTTGAGGTTCCATAGTCAGGAGCAGGCGTGCCCCTGAGGCAGGTCCGCAGGCCGGGGCCCCTGAGGCAGGCAGCTGGGGGAGTTCCTCCCAAGGCTGAGCAGTGTTTGATAATGACGGTTGGGCCAAGGGCTTGAAAAGCCGCTCTTCAAAGACTCCAGGCTCCTGAGGTAACCGCCTGGACGCCCGTCCGGCGATGTCATCAGCTTCCTGATTGGTGCCGCGGGGCACATGCTTCAATTCCAACCCCCAGAACTGCTTTTCCATCCTGCGGACCTCCGCTAGATAGGCCTCCATGTGCTCATCCTTCGGCTCGTACACCTTGTTGGAGAAGTTGACAAGGAGCTGTGAATCGCCCTTGACAGTGAGGCGCTTCACCCCCAGAGCTGTTGCGGCCTTCAACCCTGCTATCAGACCCTCATATTCCGCTATGTTGTTGGAGACCTTCTCACCTTGCTGGAAACAGAGTTGTACGCCGTAGTAGAGTTTGTCCTGAGTGGGCGATATCAGCACCGCACCAGCCCCAGCGCCGTGCCTGGAGAATGCCCCATCGAAGTACATGACCCAGCCTTCCGGCGCCTCACTCCCTGGGGAGAGGGATCGATCCTCGTTGTCTTTGAGGCCTGGCGCCTCCGTCCATTCCGCCACGAAATCCGCTAACGCTGCTCCTTTGATGACCCGGGTCGTGCTGAACTCGAGTTGGAACGCCTGCAGTTCTATGTTCCACTCGGCGACCCTTCCGGCCGAGTTGGGGCTCCTGAGCACTCTCTCCAAGGGGTATGATGAGACGACCTTGATGGGGTGACCCTGGAAGTAGTGATGCAGCTTGCGCGAGGCCACCAGTAGCGCGAGGAGGAGCTTCTGAGGCATAGGGTACCGTGCCCTCGCGTCCCGTAACACCGTGCTGACAAAGTAGACTAGATGCTCAACCAAGCTGAGAGCATCAGTGTTCGTGGCATCCTCCGGAGGCAAGGGCGCCTCGCGAGGTGACATGACTTCGGGAGGTGGTCCGTCTAGGCGAGTGGCCTCTCCTGCTTCTGGTGCACTCTTCTGCGGCTGAGCTTCCTCAGCCACGGTTACGTCTCCTGTGGGCATTTCTTGTTCCTGCTTCGCCTTGTCCCGAGCTGCTGATGTGGCTCTGATTTGGCGCTCCTCCCTAACCGCCACCAGGGCTGCGCTGACAGAGTAGGGTGTGGCAGCGAGGTAGAGCAGCAGGGGCTCTCGAGGGCGTGGAGCCACCATGACTGGGGGACTGGTTAGGTACCTCTTGAGATCTTGAAACGCCTTATCTGCCTCTTTAGTCCATTCAAAAGGCCCCTTCTTCTTCATTAACTAGAAGAAAGGCAGTGCTCGATCCCCCAGTTTGTAGATGAAGCGCCCTAGCATGGTCACGCGTCCGGTGAGCTTCTGCGTTTCTCTGAGGGTTTTCGGCAGGCTCATGTCCTCGACCGCCTTGACCTTCTCCGGGTTAGCCTCGATGCCTCGATGGGACACGAGAAAGCCCAAGAGCTTGCCTGAGGGGACCCCGAACACAAACTTCTCTTGGTTGAGCCGCAGGTTCACTGCGTCGAGGCTCGCGAAGGTCTCCTCCAGGTCTTGTATCAGGGTCTTGGCCTCCCGAAATTTCACCACAATGTCGTCAACGTAAGCTTCGACATTCTTCCCGAGTTGCGGGCCCAAGGTGATGTGCATCAGCCGCTGAAAGGTTGCCCCTGCGTTTCGCAGCCCAAATGGCATGCATGTATAGCAGTGCACCCCGCATGGGGTTAGGAAGGCGGTCTTCTCGATGTCATCTACCACCATCTTGATCTGGTGATATCCATAGAAGGCGTCCAGGAAGCATAGCAGGTCGCACTCCGCGGTGGAATCGACGATCTGGTCGATGCGGGGGAGCGGGAATGGATCTTGCGGGCATGCCTTGTTGAGGTTGGTGAAGTCGACACACATGCGCTCCTTTCCTCCCTTCTTGGGCACAACGACAGGGTTGGCCAACCAATCCGGGTATCGGACCTCGCGAATGACCCCTGCGGCCTCTAACTTGCGGGTTTCTTGGACGATGAAGGCCTGCTTTTCTACGGACTGCCGCCTGGCTTACTGCTTCACGGGGCGCACATTTGGGCACACGTTGAGGTGGTGTTCGACGACGCTCCAGGGGATCCCTTCCAACTGATCAGGCTCCCAAGCGAATACCTTCTTATTTGCGCGCGGGAACCTGATCGGGGCCTCCTCCTGCTCAGGCTCGAGGTTGGCGCCTATGGTGAAAGTGGCACTGGAGGACCCGTCCTCGTCGACGGGTATCTGCTTGGTTTCTGCCTTGTCCTGGGTGAACAACTGCTTCTTCTTGGCCGGCGCAGCCCCCTTGGGCTCGGGGGTCCCTGCGTCGGCGGGCCGTGCCGATGCCGCCATCTTGAAGGCGAGCTTGAGTACCCGCAGGGCGTCCCCGGTGTCCCCGTGCACGGTGAGGACACCGCTGCTTCCGGGCATCTTCATGAGGTTATAAGTCGGGTGCGTGGCGGCCATGAACTGGGCCAGTGCTGGGTAACCAAGGATGGCGTTGTAAGGGAGGCCGATGGGGGCGATGTAGAAGTCGACCATCTCCGTGCGGAAGTTGTCGTAGGTGTCGAAGGTTACTGGGAGCCAGATCTGTCCCAAGGAGCTGGATGACCCGCCCCCGACGCCCGAGAAAGACCGACTGGGTTGCAGCTGTTCCAGGGGTATGTAGAGGAGATTGAAGGTCTCGACCGAGAGCACGCTGAGGCCCGCGCCACCGTCGACGAGGGTTCTGGTGACGGCTACCTGGCAGATGGTGGGGGTGCACACCATGGGGAGCGCGCCCGAGCCGGCCAAGTTGGCGGGGTGGTCCTCCGAGCTGAAGGTCAGACCGACCTCGCGCGCCACCTGGCCCGAGGGAGCCCCCTGCCGTGCGGAAACGACGCTGACCCGGCGGACAAACGGCTTGACGTGGCGACTTGTGGGCGGTGCATGCGAGCCGCCCAGGAGGGATGCGGCGACCGGAGGTGTTGATGTAGCGGTGCGGTCGCCTCGTCGCACAGGCAAATGCCGGGGTAGCGCTTGCTGCTCGTTCCCCGCCGGGCCGGTGGCGGCGTTGACGGTGGGCGACGGGGGACGACGAGGACGCCCACCGACGGGAGCCGTCTGGGCGGCGCGGGAAGCGATGGCGGCCCGGCGCTCGGTGCGGGCCCGACGAGCGTCAGACATGAACGCGACGGTTGGCGGAGAGCGGAGCGGTGGAAGAAAAATTCTGGCGCACCCCTACCTGGCATGCCAAATGTCAGATTTCGGGTTCCGGAAGACTCTTAAGGTTAGAACTCTGGGGTGCGCGCAAAGATTATGCCCTCTACCTCCCCGTCTCGCAAGGATCTATCTACCGAAAGAACAACACAAGAGACACAGAGTTTATACTAGTTCGGGCCACCATTGTGGTGTAATACCCTACTCTAGTTTGTGGTGGGTGGATTGCCTCTTGGGCTGACGATGATGAACGATACAGGGAAGAACAGCCTCGCGAGGGTCTGTTCTTGGCTAGGGGGATGAACTGTTAGGGGAGTTCAGTCTCCCTTCTCTCTCTCTCTCTCTCTCTCTGATTCTCTGCTCTAGGTACTCAATCCTCCTCTCCTTCACCCTGGGGGTGGCTAGTCCTACTTATAGGCAAAGGCCCTGGGCCTCTTCCCAAATATTGAGCGGGAAGGGCGCCAACAATTGGCCAATTCGAAGGGGAACATCCAGTACACTTATCCTGACCAAAGTTGGTCCTCGCCTGCCAAAGGCCCTGTGGTGACGCCGTTCTGGGCTCCACGATGACCTCCTTCCCGCCGTTGGACTGGTCTTGGTCTCGTTGCACCGAAATGGATGCCTTTGCTTGATCCTCTCGCCTGCGCTTGCCTCCTTTGCACCAAAGAGGAAAGGGAGGACACCGCGCGGGCTGGCGCCCGCCTGGCGCCCGCCTGGCGCCCTTGGTCATCATGGCTTGCGTCATGGGCACCTCGTGAGGTACCCGCCTTGATCTCTCCACCTCCTCGCGAGCCAGCCTGATGAGGACGTGCCTGAGGAAGCGCCATGTCGTCCGCCCCGCGAGGCTTGGCCCCTTGCGAGGGTCTTGGGTCTTGTGTTGATGAAGATGGGCCGTGTTGGGGCCCCTTCGAGCCACACCGCAGGCCGCAGGCAAGCAAGTCTGGGGACCCCCGTTCCCAGAACGCCGACAGCTTTGTGAAAGTACGAGGGACTTGCGCGTGGCCTCCTACTGGATTGATACCTTGGTTCTGAAAAACTAAGGAAAATACTTACGCTACTTTACTGCATCATCCTCTCCTCTTCGGGGAAAACCAACGCAGTGCTCAAGAGGTAGCAAGAAGAATTTCCGGCGCCGTTGCCAGGGAGTCTACGCAAAAAGTTAACATACCAAGTACCCATCACAATCCCTATCTCTCGCATTATATTACTTGCCTTTTGCCTCTTGTTTTCCTCTCCCCCACTTCACCCTTGTCGTTTTATTCGCCCTCTGTTTCCCAATCTCCTTCTCCTTCTCTTTTCCCGTTTGCCTTTTCTCGCTTGCCTTTCTGTTTGCTCGTGTGTGGGATTGCTTGTTTGTCGCGATGGCTCAAGATACTACCAAATTGTGTGACTTCACCAATACCAATAATAATGATTTCCTTAGCACTCCGATTGCTCCTCTTGCCAATACTGAATCTTGTGAAATCAATACTGCTTTGTTGAATCTTGTTATGAAAGATCAATTCACCGGCCTTCCTAGTGAAGATGTCGCTACTCATCTGAATAGCTTCATTGAATTATGTGATATGCGAAAGAAGAAAGACGCCGATAATGATGCCGTTCAATTGAAGCTATTTCCTTTTTCGCTTAGAGATCGTGCTAAAGCTTAGTTTTCATCTTTGCCTAAAAATAGTATCGATTCTTGGAACAAGTGCAAAGATGCTTTTATCCCTAAGTATTTACCTCCCGCTAAGATAATCTCTCTTAGAAACGACATTATGAATTTTAAGAAACTTGATCATGAACATGTTGCACAAGCTTGGGACAGAATGAAATTAATGATACGTAATTGTCCTACTCATGGTTTGAACTTATGGATGATTATACAAAAAAATTATGACGGATTGAATTTTGCTTCTAGAAATCTTTTAGATTCGTCTGCGGGAGGCACTTTTATGGAAATCACTTTAGGAGATGCTACTAAACTCCTAGATAATATTATTGTCAATTATTCTCAATGGCACACTGAAAGATTTCTCAATGGCACACTGAAAGATCCACTAATAAAAAAGTGCATGATATAGAAGAAATCAATGTTTTGAGTGGAAAGATGGATGAACTTATGAAATTATTTGCTACTAAGAGTGTTTCTTCTGATCCTAATGATATGCCTTTGTCTACTTTGATTGAGAATAATAATGAATCTACGGATGTGAATTTTGTTGGTAGCAATAATTTTGGTAACAACGCGTATAGAGGAAATTTTAATCCTAGGCCTTATCCTAGTAATCCTTCTAATAATTATGGAAATTCCTACAACAACTCTTATGGAAATTTTAATAAGATGCCCTCTGAATTTGAGAATAGTGTTAAAGAGTTTATGAATTCACAAAAGAATTTTAATGCTTTGCTTGAAGAGAAATTGCTTAAAGTTGATGATTTGGCTAGGAACGTTGATAGAATTTCTCTTGAGGTTGATTCTTTAAAGCATAGATCTATTCCTCCTAAGCATGATATCAATGAGTCTCTCAAAGCCATGAGAATTTCCATTGATGAGTGCAAGGAAAGAACCGCTAGGATGCGTGCTTCCAAAGATGCCTTTATTAAAGCGTGTTATTCTAATGAAAATCAAGATGAAGATCTAAAAGTGATTGATGTATCCCCTAACAAATCTTTGTTTTGCAACATGAATCTTGATGGAACTGAATATGATCTTCCTTTACCTAGAAGGCGTTCCAAAAATTCGGAGTATTTAGATCTTTATGATGAAATTAATGAAAGTGGGATTGAAAGAAATAAAAATCTAGATGTTGCTAAACCCACTATATTGGATTTGAAGGAATTTAACTATGAAAGTTGCTCTTTAATTGATTGTATTTCCTTGTTGCAATCCATGCTAAATTCTCCTCATGCTTATAGTCAAAAGAAAGCCTTTACCGAACATATTGTTGATGCCTTAATGCAATCTTATGAAGAAAAACTTGAGTTGAAAGTTTCTATCCCGAGAAAACTCTATGTCGGTGTCAAAACCGGCGGTTCTCGGGTAGGGGGTCCCGAACTGTGCGTCTAGGCGGATGGTAACAAGAGACAAGGGACACGATGTTTTACCTAGGTTCGGGCCCTCTTGATGGAGGTAAAACCCTACGTCCTGCTTGATTAATATTGATGATATGGGTAGTACAAGAGTAGATCTACCACGAGATCGAGGAGGCTAAACCCTAGAAGCTTGCCTATGGTATGATTGTTGTATGTTGTCCTACGGACTAGAACCCTCCGGTTTATATAGACATCGGAGAGGGTTAGGGTTACACAAAGTCGGTTACAATAGTAGGATATCTAAATATCTGCATCGCCAAGCTTGCCTTCCACGCTAAGGAAAGTCCCTTCCGGACATGGGACGAAGTCTTCAATCTTGTATCTTCATAGTCCAGGAGTCCGGCTGAAGATATAGTCCGGCCATCCGGACACCCCCTAATCCAGGACTCCCTCAGTAGCCCCCGAACCAGGCTTCAATGACGATGAGTCTGGCGCGCAGATTGTCTTTGGCATTGCAAGGCGGGTTCCCTTCCAGATTCCGTGTACCTGTTGAATAATGTCCTGTGTTTTGTGAATGCAGCGCTCCTTGGCTTCTATGCCCAATAATGGCCGCCTTCCACGTGTCAAACGAATACGAAAAGTCTGGGTGTTTTTACATTCACACCCCTAGCCGCGTAAATGAACCGGCTATTTCAAGGGATGGGGATTTAGATCCAAACCACACCTTCTCCCCTCCGCGATTAGTCATCAGAGCGCATCCAGCAAAGGGCCATTCCACCATGGCCAGCCGTCGCAACTCCTCCTCTCGCCCTTCCAGTCCTAAGCCTGGAGGCTGGGAGAGGTTCTCCATCCCGCATAGCGAGCTAGTATCGCTTCAGACCAAGGGATTCCTCCCTCCGGCCTATATGGTCCCGGTTCGATCCGGACTCGCCACCTATAATGGCGGAGAGCAAGCGGAGAGCGCCCCCAATCCCTCCAAAGGAGAGCGGGTATGCCTCGTCCCTTATCTAATAAGAGGACTTGGATTTCTAATTCATCCGTTTCTCCGGGGGCTTCTGGAGTTCTATGGCCTCCAGCTGCACAACCTCACGCCTGCCTCTATATTGCATATCGCGGGCTTCGTTGCCCTTTACGAGCTGTTCTTGGGTGTTGAGGCTCATTTCGCATAGTGGAAGAGGCTATTCTGCCTGGTGCCCCGTTCTCAGGAGGGGTTAATATATCAAGTGGGCGGAGCCGAAGTGTGGCGCATCGCCGGGACCGGATATCTATCCGGAACCCCAAAGAAGGCGTCCGAGGACTGTCCTTTGGAATGGTTCTATATAGAGGATGTCCCGCTGTCGGATCCTGTTCGGATCGGCCTCCCTGAGTTCAACAGTGCTCCCTCGAAGAAGCGCCTAAGCTGGCGTCCACAGAGCTCTCAGAGAGAAAGTGACAAGGACGTCCTTTACCTGATGATCGGAGTCATGGCCGTATGCATCATGCGGGGGGTGCAGCCGCTTCAATATAGAGGCCACCCCATGTGGGATTTCAACGGGGAGGACGACGCCACCCATCACGGCCGTAAGGGGCCGGACTCGGCTGCCGCTCTGTTAAAGATCTTGTCCACTTTGTACTAGGGAAAAGAGGAGGAATTTCTCCGCGTCAACCCTCAGGGTGGATTTACCATGTATAATCCTCTGAACTGGGTAAGTGAGCACTTTCACTTGTCCATCCGTTTTGTATTCCTACTGTCAAATATATAGTCTGACGACTTTATCACAGGAACTGCGCCAGGCTGTTAAAGAGATAAACAGCCCCCCTCCACAACCCGAGGATCCGGGACGGTCCCTCGACCCGGCCTCCCAAGAGGATACAGACATATCTGTCGAGCTAGTTGATGGGGTATTCCATCAATTAAGCAAGGACAATGCCTTGGTGGCCATTACGGCCGATTACCTAGGGCTAATCCCAGCCTCCCAGGTAATTGAGACCGAGATCCCAGTACTTTAAAAGGGGACCCGTGCTCGCGTGTTTTCGATGACCATATAACAACCGCGTTTTGCAGAGGAGGTCCTTGAGGCGGGAGGCCGAGCCTGCGGCGGCCAGCCCACGAGGGGCTGCGGGGCCCCGTGGGATAAAAAGAAGTGTAGTCCGGACCGAGGTGCCGGCGCAAAGGTATAGCGCGCCTTTTTATTCCCAGGTGTTATTCCTTCAAGGCATATTAACACTCGTGCTCTATTCAGGACAAAGAGACCTCGCCGAACTATACCCGGAGAGGCTGCCAATCGCGCCTCCACCAGCCATGCTTCACAGCCTGGTCCGGAGGAGGAGGTGAACACGAGGCGCGCATCGGACACTCCTCCGACAGAGGATGCGGACAGGCTGTCTGCCACCCATTCCGAGGTGGAGAGTGCCATGAACCACAGGCGTCGCCGGACAGTTCTTCGCGATGCTTGTTTCTCCCAAGAGGCGTTGGATGCCTTCAATTCGGGAGATGTGTATCTCCGTGCCGCTCAAAATGGTCTAGCCAGAGCCACGGAGCAATATGTAAAAGACATACGGGTGAGAAAAATTAATGATTATATATATCAGTAGCCCCCGAGACTTGAAACAGTTAGAATAACTGATTTAAGGATCGAGTAATATGCAGGTTCTTTCAGAGAAGAATACCCAACTGTCCCAGGAGCTAAAAGAGTGCAAAGCCCAACTTGAGGCCGCACTAGCCGCGACGGGGGAGCCCAAGGAGACCCCCTTTGGTAATATATGCTTCAAAAAGATAAGTATTATGTGAAGTGCGGCGTATGTGCGAATCTGAAAAATGAACAGATGGCGTCGGACTAGATCTGGACAAGCAACAACTCCTACGCCAGCTAAAGGCTGGTGAGAGCGTGCTGACAAAGGTGAGGTGGGAGAAGAATGATCTTCAGGATGCCAACACCAAGCTGGACGTTGAACTAAAAGATGTTCGTGCCCAGCTGTCGGACTCCGCTAAGGAGAATCAACGGCTTCGACGCCGCATATTTAGTAAGTGCCTAAACGAACTTTCAAAAAGGAGTTCGGCGAGGAAGTCGACTAACAGAGTGATGTCTGTAGGTATGCTAACAGGTCGTCCTACAGAGGAGATGCCCGGTTCTACGGGTGACCTTCTTCCCGAGCTCTCGCAACTGCACGAGCGAGTTCGGCAGGCGATGCAAGGCGTTGCCCAAGCCTTATGGCCATCCCTCTCCATGCCCGAGGGCCTTGGAGAGCTTGCAGAGAAGCTGAAGGGAGCGCGGCGGCGCTTCCGATTGTGGAAGATATCGGCCTGCCGTCAAGGCGCTAGGGAGGCATGGGCCATGGTGAAGACGCAGTACACAAAGGCTGACCCAAACCACATGGCCGAGGTCGGACCTGTGGGGCCCGATGGGAAGGAGATCCCTGTAAGCTTAGTATACGGCCAAGTAGAATTGGCCGCAAAGTATTCCCAGCAGGACTGTAAATTAGACAGCCTATTAGATGGTATTGAAAAGGAATACAATCAGTCAGAATGACTATGTAATTTAATTGACATTTGTAATGCCTTCTAGCCGGATTGTAGATCGTTTGTCATGGCCGACCTTTTCGCTTCAACCTCGGGACCTGACGGTCCGGAGTGTGTCCGAATACCCTCGCGGTTATATAAGAACCGGGGCATGCATGGAGACCAGGCGTAGGGGTCATTAGTGCTTGAACAGACAAGTGCCCAACTAGTTATGTTATATTACATGGTTAGTAAGAAACATCTTCCAGGGAGAATAGTTCCATTAAGGGTTCCTTTCCCTGGGAGGCATGCCCTAAAGTGCATGTCCATTCTGCGAAAAAGACGCAGGAAAAATCGTCTGGGGGCGCATAGATAAATAAGTGGAAAAATCATCTTTCAGGTCACCGACCGAATATTCCCTTAAGAACGCTAGCTTTCGGCTTCACCCAGTCTAAGTACACATCCGGCTGACCCGGCAGTAACAATCGCAGAGGTGCTCCCTTTACCACCTAGCCGAACAATCGGGAACGTAGGGGTAAGCACAGGAACCAGGCAACCCAGCTTGGCCAAAACTTAAGTCATATCGATGCATATAATGGTGAAATAAAAGGTACATGCGGAAGTGTAACACATGTGTTGGAAATAAAGCCCATGTGAATAAGCTTCTGTTAAAAGAAGCCCCCAGGTTTAATGAGTGCGAATAGCACGTCATGTGATGAGACTTTTAAGGCTATAAAGGAGAGGAGAAGGAGAGAAATATAAGACGGACAATATATAAAAAATGGACAGAGGAAGGAGACAAACACAGAGTCCGGCGCTAGGCATAGAATCTTCGGAGATGGGCTGCGTTCCATGGGTTCGGCTCGAGTCGGTTATCCGATGCATCTCGCAGGCGGTATGCTCCACCAGTCAGGACTTGGTCAATTATGAAGGGACCTTCCCACTTGGGCTTGAGTTTGTCCTTTTTCTTGTCCGGCAGACGTAGAACTAATTCGCCAGCATTGTAATTTTTGGCCCGTACTTCTCTGCTTTGGTATCTTCGAGCCTGCTGTTGATAGAATGCGGAACAGGCTTTGGCCACGTCACGTTCTTCCTCCAATGCGTCCAAACTGTCCTGCCGATCGAGCTCGGCCTCTCTTTCTTCGTACATGCGCACCCGAGGTGAGTCATGAATTATGTCGCAAGGCAAAACTGCCTCTGCGTCGTACACCATGAAGAATGGTGTGTATCCGGTGGTGCGATTCGGCGTGGTCCGCAGCCCCCAGAGTATGGAGTCGAGCTCCTCTATCCAGTGCGTGTTAGATTCCTTGAGGGACCGCACTAATCTAGGTTTGATGCCGCTCATGATAAGACCATTTGCACGTTCGACCTGGCCGTTAGTTTGTGGGTGATAGACGGAAGCATAATCGAGCTTGATGCCCATGTTTTTGCACCAGAGTTTTACCTCATCGGTCGTAAAGTTCGTGTCGTTATCAGTGATGATGCTATGGGGGACGCCGTAATGGTGTACGACCCCAGATATAAAGTCTATCACCGGTCCGGAATCGGCCGTCTTAACAGGCTTGGCTTCTATCCATTTGGTGAACTTATCCACCATGACCAGTAAGTATTTTTTCTTGTGGGTTCCGCCTTTAAGGGGTCCAACCATGTCAAGCCCCTAGACCGCGAAGTGCCAAGTGATGGGGATAGTTTGGAGGGCGGTGGGTGGCATATGGCTTTGGTTTGCGAAAAGCTGGCAACCGACGCATCGTTGGACCAAGTCCTGAGCATCTGCCCGGGCCGTCGGCCAATAAAAGCCTGTACGGAAAGCCTTGCTTACAAGGGACCGGGCTGCAGCGTGATGACCACCGAGTCTGGCATGAATTTCGGCCAGCAAGTTCCACCCTTCCTCTTCGGAGATGCACCTTTGAAGGACTCCGGTGGTGCTTTTCTTATAAAGTTCTCCCTCATGGACCCTGTAGGATTTAGATCACCGCACTATGCGGCGTGCCTCGTTTTGGTCCTCTGGGAGTTCCTGCCTAGTAAGGTAGGCTAGGAATGGTTCTGTCCACGGGGCGATGACGACCATTATTATGTGGGCTGAAGTTGTAACTTCATTGGCAGAGCCTCCAATTATGTCAGATTGTTCGGTGTCGGGCAGTGCGGTTGGGTCCGGGCTATTATTGCCGGGTTCCCCTTCCCATACTATGTATGGCTTGAACAGCCTTTCCAAGAAGATGTTGGGGGGGACGACATCACGTTTTGCGCTGATGCGTGCCAGGACATCTGCCGCCTGATTGTTTTCTCAGGCTATATTGTGAAATTCAAGCCCTTCAAACCGAGATGACATTTTTAAGACGGTGTTGCGGTAAGCTACCATTTTCGGATCCTTGGCATCGAAGTCTCTGTTTATTTGGGATATCGTGAGATTCGAATCCCCGCACACCTGTAGGCGTTGAATGCCCATGGATACTGCCATCCGGAGACCATGTAAAAGGGCCTCGTATTCGGCTGCATTGTTGGAGTCTGTGTACATAATCTGGAGTACATATTGAACTATGTCTCCCGTGGGGGACGTCAAAACGACGCCAGCCCCTAGTCCGGCCAACATTTTGGAGCCGTCGAAATGCATGATCCAGTTTGAATATGTGCCGTACTCTTTAGGGAGTTCGGCCTCCGTCCATTCTGCGACGAAGTCGGCCAAAACTTGCGACTTAATAGCTCGTCGTGGCTTATAAGTTATGTCGAACGGGAGGAGCTCAATGGCCCATTTTGCAATCCGACCCATTGCTCGCGGTTGTTTATAATATCGTTGAGTGGTACTTCCGAGGCTACCGTTATCGAACACTCTTGAAAGTAGTGTCGTAGCTTCCGGGATGCCATGAATACCGCGTATGCAATCTTTTGATAACGCGGGTACCGTGATTTGCATGGAGTGAGGACAGTGGACACGCAGTAGACCGACTTTTGAAGGGGGAATTTGTGTCCATCCGTTTCCCGCTCGACGACGAGCACTGCGCTTACAACCTGATGGGTTGCTGCAATGTACAATAGCATTGGTTCGCCAGTGTTTGGCGCGGCCAGGACTGGGTTTGTTGCCAATATGGCTTTTATTTCGTCGAGTCCGGCCGTGGCGGCATCCGTCCACTCGAAGTGTTCGGTGCGCCGAAGGAGGCGATAGAGGGGTAGTGCCTTTTCTCCTAAGCGGGAGATGAAGCGGCTTAGAGCCGCCACGCATCCGGTTAATTTTTGTATTTGTTTGAGGTCCTTTGGGATATCCAATTGTGACAGAGCTCGGATCTTGGCTGGGTTTTCTTCAATTCCTCTACCGGATACAATGAAGCCCAGGATCTTTCCGGCTGGAACGCCGAAAACGCATTTTTCTGGATTGAGCTTGATGTCGTATGTTCGGAGGTTATCAAATGTGAGCCTCAAGTCGTCTACTAGAGATTCGACATGTTTTGTTTTGACGACCACATCATCTACATATGCCTCCACTGTTTTGCCTATCTGGTTTGCCAGACATGTCTGAATCATGCGCTGATACGTTGCGCCGGTGTTTTTGAGCCCGAAGGGCATTGTGTTGAAGCAGAATGGGTCGTATGGTGTCATGAATGCCGTTGCGGCTTGGTCTGACTCTGCCATCTTGATTTGATGGTAGCCGGAATATGCATCGAGGAAACACAACGAATCGTGTCATGCGGTAGCATCGATGATTTGATCGATGCGGGGGAGGGGGGAGGGATCCTTTGGGGAAGCCTTGTTAAGGTCTTTAAAATCAACGCACAGGCGCCAGGATTTGTCCTTCTTTGGTACCATCACCAGGTTTGCTAGCCAGTCTGAATGTTTTATATCTCTGATGAATCCAGCCTCCAATAGCTTGGCTAGCTCCTCTCCCATGGCTTGTCTCTTAGGTTCGGAAAAACGCCGAAGAGCATGTTTGACAGGTTTGAATCCTTTTAGGATATTTAAGCTGTGTTCGGCCAGCCTGCATGGGATTCCTGGCATGTCTGAAGGGTGCCAGGCGAAGATGTCCCAATTTTTACGTAGGAATTCTCACAGTGCGGCGTCTACATCAGGGTTTAATTGTACCCCGATGGAAGCTGTTTTATTGGGGTCCGTTGGATGGACCTGGAATTTGACTATTTCGTTCGCTGGTTTAAAGGAGGTGGACTTGGATCTTTTGTCGAGTATCACATCATTCCAGTTTACCGTGGAGCGCAGCACAGTCAGTTCCTCAGCCGCTAGGGCTACGGATAGTGCCTCAAGGTCCAATGCGGCTGTCTTGTTTTCGGCGCGGAGTGCTATGTCCGGATCACTAGCGAGGGTGATAATTCCGTTCGGCCCAGGCATCTTGAGCTTCATGTACCCGTAATGGGGTATTGCTTGGAAGATTGTAAACGCTTCCCGCCCTAGCAGAGTGTGGTATCCGCTACTGAACGGGGCCACCTGGAACGTGACCTCTTCGGACCTGTAATTATCCAGCGTGCCAAACACCACATCTAGTGTGATTTTTCCTGTACAGCGCGCTTCCCGACTGGGGATTATTCCTCTAAAGGTTGTGCTGCTTCGCTCAATGCGGTTCCAGTCTATTTCCATTTTTTGAAGGGTTTCCTCATAAATGAGGTTCAATCCGCTGCCTCCATCCATGAGTACCTTGGTTAGGCGAAAGCCGTCCACTATTGGACTGAGGACCAATGCGGCTAGTGCTCGGGCTGTTCGGTATTTAGGTTCGTCACTAGCATTAAAAATAATAGCCGTGTCGCTCCATGGGTTTATTGTTGCTACTTGATAAACTTCGGCAAGGCTGCGGAGTGTCCTTTTTCGCATATTATTTGATGCGAAAGTCTCGAAGACTGTTAAGACTGTACTGGTGTCCCTGGGGTGGCTTTCTGCGGCCTCCGGAATTAGGAGGTCTTCGCCAATTTTGGCCACCTGCCGGAGTATCCAACATGCTCTGAGGCTGTGAGTTGGAGTGGCGTCCTTTGTACTATGAATTTTACAGGGTCCATTAAGCCATCTTTCCAGTACGGTTCCATGCCCTATAGAGGGTTTTGGTTTTTTGATGTTTAACCCAGGTGTCTGACGATGATGCACCCTTTTATTTCGGACGAGGTTTCTATTCAGGGCCGGATTGTCCCAAAATTTTATTTCGGTTTTCCAGGCGCTTTCCATCGCACAGTACTTTTGTACTATGGACGCCAAGTCGGCGAAGCGTGTAATATTGCGACGACTTATGGCATTGAGGATTCTTTTGTCCGTGCAATTATTGCAGAAGATTGAGACCGCGTCTTCCTCGCGGCAGTCTTTTATCCTGTTCATAACCAGGAGGAATCTGGCCCAGTAATGGTGTACTGTTTCTTTGGGCTTTTGCCTGATTTGGGATAGATCGCTTATGTTCGGGTGGGTGGGTGGAATTAAATCCGAAACCTCACCCAATTTGAGACTCAGAGGCCAAGGAGTTTCCAAACTCAGAAGTTTGGATTCTTGGATGTTGTCCAATGAGTCTAGCCCGTTGCCTGATTCTAAGTTTAGGTCTTCAGTTATATCCTCCTCTCCGCAGGTATCCGGCCTGGAGGGATCGGGAATCCGGACGTAGTTAGTCCTTAAGATAGATGAAGGGTCGCCGCACTGCCCTTCTACCACAGCAACGTGATGGTTGACTTGGGGAGAGTTAATCTCCCTTAGATCGGGTTTAGGCCCAACCTGGTCATAATCCGTAGCGACCCCCAGGGTGGCGATGCGATCCAAGAGCTCGTTTATGGAAGAGAGCTCCATTGGATCTAACTGCTCGGCGAGTTCCGAACTGACATGAAGATTGCTTTTGATGACCCGAGAGGTCATCGTCGGCGCAGCAGCCGAACATGCGGTCATAAGAAAACCACCCAGCCGGAGAGCTTGGCCGATAGCCAAAGCTCCCTTGGCAACGGTGTCGTCTTTAAAGACGGGATGAGGCATCCTTCCTGATGGCGACGGCACAGAGGAACTCTCAATGAAAGCACCAATGTCGTTGTCAAAACCGGCGGATCTCGGGTAGGGAGTCCCGAACTGTGCGTCTAGGCGGATGGTAAAAGGAGACAAGGGACACAATGTTTTACCTAGGTTCGGGCCCTCTTGATGGAGGTAAAACCCTACGTCCTGCTTGACTAATATTGATGATATGGGTAGTACAAGAGTAGATCTACCACGAGATCAAGGAGGCTAAACCCTAGAAGCTAGCCTATGCTATGATTGTTGTATGTTGTCCTACGAACTAGAACTCTCCGGTTTATATAGACACCGGAGAGGGTTAGGGTTACACAAAGTCGGTTACAATAGTAGGAGATCTAAATATCCGCATCGCCAAGGAAAGTCCCTTCCGGACACGGGACGAAGTCTTCAATCTTGTATCTTCATAGTCCAGGAGTCCCGCTGAAGATATAGTCCGGCCATCCGGACACCCCCTAATCCAAGACTCCCTCACTCTATGATGAGTGGGAACCAACTATTAAAATTAAAATTAAAAATCATGAGTTTTATGCTTTGTGTGATTTGGGTGCTAGTGTCTCCACTATCCCCAAAACCTTGTGTGATTTGCTAGATTTTCGTGACTTTGATGATTGCTCTCTAAACTTGCATCTTGCGGATTACACTATTAAGAAACCTATGGGAAGAATTAATGACGTTCTTATTGTTGCGAATAGGAATTATGTGCCCGTAGATTTTATTGTTCTTGATAAAGATTGCAATCCTTCTTGCCCTATTATTCTTGGTAGACCTTTCCTTAGAACGGTTGGTGCGATTATTGATATGAAGGAAGGAAATATTAGATTTAAATTTCCATTAAAAAAGGGCATGGAACACTTTCCTAGAAATAAAATAAGATTTCCATATGAAACTATCATGAGAGCCACCTATGGATTGCCTACCAAAGATGGCAATACCTAGATCTATCCTCGCTTTTATGCCTAGCTAGGGGCGTTAAACGATAGCGCTTGTTGGGAGGCAACCCAATTTTATTTTAATTTTTTTGTTTTTTATTCTGTTTAGGAATAAATAATCCATCTACCTTCTGTTTAGATGTGGTTTTGTGTTTTAATTAGTGTTTGTGCCAAGTTAGACCTATAGGATCTTCTTGGATGATAGTTATTTGATCTTGTTGTAATTTCCAGAAACTTTCTGTTCACAAAAACAATTGTTAAAATTCACCAGAATGTGATAAAATACTGATTCCAATTGCTTATGATCAATAAACAAATTTTCTAGGTCTTCCTATTTTAGTAGATGTTTTGGAGTTCCAGAAGTTTGCGTTAGTTACAGATTACTACAGACTGTTCTGTTTTTGACAGATTCTGTTTTTCCTGTGTTGTTTGCTTATTTTGATGAATCTATGGCTAGTAAAATAGTTTATAACCCATAGAGAAGTTGGAATACAGTAGGTTTAACACCAGTATAAATAAATAATGAGTTCGTTACAGTACCTTGAAGTGGTCTTTTGTTTTCTTTCTCTAACGGACCTCACGAGATTTCTATTGAGCTTTGTGTTGTGAAGTTTTCAAGTTTTGGGTAAATTCTTTTGATGGATTATGGAACAAGGAGTGGCAAGAGCCTAAGATTGGGTATGCCCATAGCACCCCCAAGATAATCCAAGGACACCAAAAAGTCAAAGCTTGGGGATGCCCCGGAAGGCATCCGCTCTTTCGTCTACTTCCATCGGTAATTTACTTGGAGCTATATTTTTATTCACCACATGATATGTGTTTTGCTTGGAGCATCTTGTATTATTTGTGTATTTGTTTGCTAGTGTGCCACAATCATCCTTGCTGTACACACCTTTTGTTAGATCCATTTATGAATTAAAGTTTGATAGAATACTCTATGTGCTTCACTTATATCTTTTGAGCATTGTAGTTTTGCTCTATGTGCTTCACTTATATCTTTTGAGTGTTGTAGTTTTTGCCCTATGTGCTTCACTTAGATCTTTTAGAGCATGGTGGTGTATTTTTTTAAAGAAACTATTGATCTCTCATGCTTCACTTAGATCATTTTGAGAGTCTTAATAGCATGGTAAATTGCTTAATATGCTTGGTATTCAAGATATGTGAAACTTTCTTTTGAGTGCGTTGAATACTAAGAAAAGATTGAAGCATGATAATTGTTTTGAGATATGAATATGGTGATATTAGAGTCATGCTAGTTGGTAGTTGTGAATTTAAAGAATACTTGCATTGAAGTTTGTGATTCTCGTAGCATGCACGTATGGTGAACCGTTATGTGATGAAGTCGGAGCATGACTTATTTATTGATTGTCTTCCTTATGAGTGGCGGTCGGGGATGAGCGATGGTCTTTTCCTACCAATCTATCCCCCTAGGAGCATGCGCGTAATACTTTGCTTTGATAACTTCTAAATTTTTGCAATAAGTATATGAGTTCTTTATGACTAATGTTGAGTCCATGGATTATATGCACTATTTCCCATCCTTCCACCATTGCTAGCCTCTCTAATACCGCGCACTTTTTCGCCGGTATCATACACCCACCATATATCTTCCACAAAACAGCCACTATACCTACCTACCATGGCATTTCCATAGCCATTCCGAGATATATTGCCATGCAACTTTCCACCGTTCCGTTTATTATGACACGCTCCATCATTGTCATATTGCTAGCATGATCATGTAGTTGACATCGTATTTGTGGCAAAGCCACCATTCATAATTCTTTCATACAGGTCACTCTTGATTCATTGCATATCCCGGTACACCGCCGGAGGCATTCATATAGAGTCATACTTTGTTCTAAGAAGCGAGTTGTAATTGTTGAGTTGTAAGAAAAATAAAAGTGTGATGATCATCATTTTTTAGAGCATTGTCCCAAGTGAGAAAAGGATGATAGAGACTACGATTCCCCCACAAGTCGGGATGAGACTCCGGACGAAAAAGAAAAGAAAAGAAAATGTCGGTGTACTAAAGTAGGGGTACCTTAGTACCCCGAACTTGTGCACGGGCAGTCGTAGCACCCCGCGGCAAGGCTTGCCAGGTGATCGCCAAGACCCTCCATGGTCCCCTTTTGGGCCATTCAAGAACAAAGTATTTGAGCCAAGGCCCCGGCAGGAGGAGCTTGCCGGGAAGGCCACCCGAAGAGAGCGAGGCCCCGGTAAGAGGAGCTTGCCGGGACTGCCGCTCGAAGCACAAGACCCCGGCAAGAGGAGCTTGCCGGGAAGGCCAACCACGGCACGACAAAGACCTTGCCACGGCGCGCCCCGCGCTCCGGCAAGGCCCGGTGAGCGACAAGCTCCCGGGCGCGACAAGACATCCTCCGCGGCAAGGCGCTTGCCGCGGCAAGTTACCACCCCGTGCCTGCGCTCCAGCTCATCCACCAACGTGTCGCTCTGGGGGCATTCCAGGCGCACGTGGCGGGAGGCTGTGTAGCCAGGGGCATGCGGTGGCGAAGCAAAGCTGACAGAGTAGCCATCGTGGCAAACGGTGGCGCTCCTGACGCTCCTGTTCCTGCACCGTCTGGGCGAGGCGGACGGGCATTTAATGCCCTTGTCCCCCGCCGTCAGAGTTAGGTATGATAGCACTGTACAGCCACTGTGCAGGCAGCTATACCCACTACAGCATTCTCCCATTTTTGCCCCCACCTACGCTGCCACCTGTGGGTAACCCCTTGAGCATATAAAAGGAGGCCCCATGCGCACGTAGAGGGGGGGAGGACACCCATTTTTACGCTCGGTCTCGCCAGCGGCTCGTGTGTACTGTAGCACCACGCGCCTCCGAGCAAGAACACAATACAAACCACAAAGCAGCAGTAGGGTTTTACGCATCCGTGCGGCCCGAAGCTGGGTAAACCCCTCGTGTGCATCGCCTCGATCCGCTCTTCGCTCGACCTCCGCCCCCCGCCGAACCAGTAAGGGGCTCGGTCCCCATAGGTGTTCGAGGAAGCCGATTTCCCCTGACATCTTTGGCACGCCAGGTAGGGGGCATCGAGGTTGTGTGAACCTGATCCGTCGTCCGCACAGGCTAGATTTCTATCATCTTCATCGACATGCCACCGAAGAAGAAAGCTCCGGAGGTGGCTGGTCCGTCCGCGTCGAACCCACCGCCCCTCGAGCAAATGGGTGGTGGGGACGGGACCGGCGGCGGGACGGACGTCATCGAGCCAACTCATGGCGCCACGGCGTCCGAACATGCACCGCGCCCCTCTTAGGAGGCGCGGGACCAGCAGCGTCCTGGTACCCACGGTACCATACGCTCGCTGGACCCAGATCGAGCTGGCGGATCCCAGGGCGTTCAAGGCCAACATGCACACCAGCGTGTTGGCGCGAGCGTGGCGCGACTGCCTGGACCGGGTGCTGCTCCTTCTAACATAGTTAGAAGTTCGAGCACATCCCGCTCCATGCGCCGTTCGCCGCCGCTGCCCGCCACTCCAGCAGAAGCTCTAGCACGAGCTCAACTGCTCCTAGATTACCCTCCAACGGCGGACAAGCTCGACGACTGGAGGGCCACGATACAGAGTCTCATCGGCTTCGCTAACGGCGACGCCCCGCGGTAGCACAGTGCGTCGCAGCCGCGGCAGGTCGGCCAGGCGCGAACCTATGGCGCCAAGACCGGCGGGGGTGCAACCACCGTGCATTCCCCGCCCCAGAGGCCGAGATCGCCGACTCGCCGGAACCATCACGACAACGACTCCACCGCGTCGTCGAATCCGCGAACTCGTCACGATCAACGCCAAGTTCTTCACAAACG
Organism: Aegilops umbellulata; assembly: GCA_032464435.1. Lineage (NCBI taxonomy): Eukaryota > Viridiplantae > Streptophyta > Magnoliopsida > Poales > Poaceae > Aegilops > Aegilops umbellulata. The sequence goes on along the minus strand of CP136057.1, from coordinate 129,618,080 downwards.
AAAGCAAGAGGACGCTCGCACTCGCATCGAGCGTCGGAGAGAAACGCGACGTCAATCAGACGAGCGCGTTGGGCCCTCTGTCGACATGCATGCGCCGGGGGGACCAGGCGACCTGCCGTACGTGGTGGGTTGCCCTGCGTTCACCCGTGAGCTGCGGCAAGTCCAGTGGCCCAGCACGAAGAATTTCAAGCCAGACGTACCAGAGAAGTACGATGGCAAGTCGCATCCGTCGGAGTTCCTCAGGATCTACACCATTGCGGTGCAGGCTGCCGGGGGCGAGACGACAAGATCCTTGCCAACTACTTCCCGCTGGTACTCAAATCCAATGTCAGATCCTGGCTCATGCACTTGCCGGACAACTCCATAACCTCCTGGACAGACTTGTGCCATCAGTTTGTTGGCACCTTTACAGGCGGCCACAAACCCCATGGCCAAGCGAGCGACCTTCATCTGCTCGTCCAGAAGGAGGGAGAACCTCTGCGCAAGTTCATTCAGAGATTCAGCCGCGTGCACTACAACATCCCCGATGTCCACCCTGCCGCGGTCATCAACGCGTTCCATCAGAACGTGCGTAACCGCAGGATGCGGGAGGAGATGGCGATGTGCAAAATCAAAGACGTCAGCGAGCTATATGCCCTGGCCGACAAGTGTGCACGTGCTGAGGAAGGGAGGAAACTCCCCGGAGAGAACATTGGAGCAGCAGAATCTGACAGTGAGGATACCGCCCCGGCAAGGAAGAACCGGCGGCGGAGCAGCAGGAAGAAGAAGAGCCAAGAAGTACTGGTTGTTGAGCAGTCCGGCGATGAAGGCGCCGCTAAGAAGGCCCAGGCTGGTAGCTCCGGCAAGGGGGTTGCCAGATGCGCCAACTGCCAGGCCGTGGCGGTCGCCGACAAGCGGGACGGCACCAACAAACAGTACTGCAAGATCCACCGCACCAAGGGCCATGACCTCCAGAGTTGCAAGCGGGTCGAGCGGCTCGTCGAGCTACAAAAGGCCGAGTACGAGCGGCGCGACAAGGAGAAAGCCCGAGGAGGTGGCGGAGGATCCGGCACGAAGCGCCCCAGCCAGGGAGGACGCCGCGACAAGGACAAGCAGCGGCAAGCAGACAGACCTCCCCGCGGCTGCGACAAGGACGAAGACGACGACGAAGACGAAGACATGGATGATGTCGAGACCAGTGAGCAGGAGTTTCAGAAAGCCACAAAGGTCTTGTGCATAGACGGCGGTGCTTCTCTGCATACTTCTCACCGCTAGCTCAAGCAGTGGGCGCGGGAAGTCAATGCAGCGGAACCGCCCGTCGAGTCACGCAGGCCTCTGAAATGGTCCAGCACGCCTATCATCTTCGATATTGAGGACCACCCTGACCGCACAACTGCGATCGGGTGCTTGCCGATGTTGGTCTCACCGACAGTCCGCAACCTCAAGGTCACTAAGATGCTAGTCGACGGCGGGGCCGGCTTGAACCTGATCTCCTCCGCCGTGCTCCAGAAACTCCAGGTCCCCGACAGCGAGCTCGAAGAGACCGGCACGTTCCAAGGAATCAACCCGGGAAGGAGCAAGCCGAAGGGGAAGATAACGTTGCCAGTGACATTTGGCAGCGAGCTGAACTTCAGGACAGAGAGGATCACTTTTGACGTTGCCGACTTTCCATTGCCCTACAATGGAATTCTCGGCCGTCCGGTGCTCGCCAAGTTCATGGCGGCCTCTCACTACGCATACAACATGCTCAAGATGCCAGGCCCGATAAGCGTCATCTCTGTCCCTGGCGACAAGAAGGATGCCCTTATCTGTGCCGACAAGATCTATCGGGAAGCAGCAGCCGCAGCGGATCACGAGCCACATGCCGCTGAAGCTCCCGGAGGGAAGAAGAAAACCAAACCCGGCAAGTGCTCTGGTGCCTACTCCGGCAAGCGCGCCTCTTCGGAGTGCTGCGATGCCGTCGAGGACGCGCCATCGAGCTCCGCCGGCAAGAAGAAGACCAAGCCCGGCAAGTGCTCTGGCGCCCGCTCCGGCAAGCGCACCTCTTCGGAGTGCTGCGCTACCGTTGAGGACGCGCCATCGAGCTCCACCGGCAAGAATAAGAAGTCAATGGCAGCCCCGCCAGCGACCAAGAAGGTGTCCGCCAAGGAGGACGGCACTGGTGGTACCTTCACCATCAGTGCCACTCTCGACCCCAAATAGGAAAGCGCGCTCGTTTCTTTCCTGCGGGCGAATGTCGATGTGTTTGCCTGGCAACCATCTGACATCCCCGGTGTTCCCAGGAAAGTGATTGAGCACCACCTTGCCGTCTGTCCTCATGCGCGGCCCGTCAAGCAGAGAGTCCGGAAACAAGCAGTGGAGCGCCAAGAGTTCATTGCAGAAGAGATCAGGAAGTTGGAAGCGGCAGGCCTCGTCAGAGGTGTGCTCCATCCGACGTGGTTGGCCAATCCTGTTGTCGTGCGCAAAGCAAACGGGAAATGGAGGCTTTGCATCGATTTCATCGATGTCAATAAAGCTTGTCCCAAGGATCCGTTTCCCTTGCCGCGCATTGACCAGATTGTTGACTCCACGGCCGGATGTGACCTGCTTTCATTTCTTGACACATACTCAGGATACCATCAGATCTTCATGGCTGAAGAAGATGAAGAGAAGACCGCGTTCATCACTCCATGTGGCACGTACTGTTTCGTACGGATGCCTTTCGGACTAAAAAATGCCGGTTCAACATTTGCAAGGGTTGTCCACACCGCTTTTGAGCCACAAATCCACAGAAATGTGGAAGCCTACATGGATGACATAGTGGTCAAGAGCAGAGACAGGGCAACCCTGATTCAAGACTTAGAAGAGACCTTTGCGAACCTGCGCAAGATCAGCCTCAAGCTCAACCCCGAGAAGTGCGTGTTTGGAGTCCCTTCCGGCAAGCTTCTCGGGTTCTTCGTGTCTCAGCGGGGAATCGAAGCCAATTCCGACAAGATCAAGGCCATCGAGCAGATTGAAGCACCAACACGCGTCAAGGATGTACGAAAGCTTGCCGGCTGTGTAGCGGCTCTCAGCAGGTTCATTTCCAAGTCTGCAGAACGCGCCCTGCCATTTTTCAAAGTTTTTAAAAAGGCGGGTCCAGTAAAATGGACTCCGGAAGCGGAGGCTGCGCTGCGAGACTTGAAGAAATACCTGTCCTCCACTCCAATACTTGTCGCGCCTAAACCACAAGAGAAGTTGCTGCTGTACCTGGCGGCAACCAATCAAGTGGTTAGTGCTGCGTTAGTAGCGGAGAGGGAGGTAGATGATGAGCCAGCGACCGCGGCAAGTGCATCCAGCGACAAGCAGGGGGCTTCCCCGTCAAGCTCTGGCCCCGGCAAGGAGGGATCTGCGCAGACGCAAGAGGAGGTGCAGAAGAAGAAAATGGTGCAGCGCCCAGTTTACTTTGTCAGTTCCCTCTTGCAGGGAGCTAGGTCAAGGTACTCTGATGTGGAGAAATTGCTTTTCGGCCTCCTTATGGCCTCGAGAAAGCTGCGCCATTACTTCCAAGCACACGAGATCACAGTTGGCACTCGCTTTCCGCTGAAGAGGATACTACAGAATCCCGAAGCGACAGGGAGGATCGTGGAGTGGGCACTGGAACTGTCAAGCTTTGGCCTCAAGTTCGAGAGCACTTCAACTATCCAAAGCAGAGCACTGGCAGAGTTCATAGCAGAGTGGACGCCGACGCCAGACGAAGGAATTCCAGAGACGAGCATCCCCGGCAAGGAAGCAAGCAAAGAGTGGCTGATGTACTTCAATGGGGCTTTCTCGCTACAAGGCGCCGGCGCCGGCGTGCTGCTTGTCGCGCCCACCGGAGAGCACCTCAAGTACATCGTCCAAATGCACTTTCCCAAGGAGCAAGCAACCAACAATACAGCAGAGTATGAAGGTTTGCTTGCCGGTCTCAGGATCGCGGCAGAACTTGGGATCAAGAAGCTCATTGTCAGGGGGGACTCGCAGCTTGTCGTCCGCCAAGTGAACAAAGATTATCAGAGACCGTTGATGGAAGCTTACGTTGATGAAGTGAGGAAGCTAGAGGAGCGCTTTGATGGCCTGCAAATGGAACACGTTCCAAGAACTGAGAACGACATTGCTGATGGCCTGTCAAAGTGCGCATCACTTAAGTTACCTGTGGAACCAGGGACTTTTGTGCTCAAGCTGACTCGGCCATCCGTAACACCATCAACCGGACGGAGCAAGAAGAGGAGGTTGGTCTCCGGCGACTATCTTCCGGCAGAGCTCCCCGGAGCCGCCACCAAGAAGGTCCCCATGATCGACGCCAAGAATGCTGAGGAGCAGTCTGCTCCGGCAAACCCCAGGGTTTGTTCCGTAGAAGCAGGCTCTCCCGACAAGTTTCGCTCCGGCAAGCTTGCCGGGGAACATCAAGCTCCGGCTGAGCCCCAGATCCTCGGCGTGGAAGCGGGTGTTCCCGCAGCAGCTGACGCGCCTTTAGTCCTTGTCGTCGAGCCACAGGCTCCAGCATGGGCACAGCAGATCGTCCATTTTCTCCAGACAGGAGAACTTCCCGATGAGCAAGAAGAAGCAGAGAGAGTAGCCCGGCAGTCAAGTATGTACCAGTTTGTCGACGACACACTGTACAGAAGAGGACGCAACAGGGTGAAATTGAAGTGTATTCCTTGGGAAGACGGACAAAAGCTGTTGGCAGAGATACATGGAGGCATATGTGGCCACCACATTGGCGCAAGAGCACTTGCCGGAAAAGCGTTCCGGCAAGGTTTCTTCTGGCCGACAGCCCTCTAGGATGCAACTGCACAAGTAACCAAGGGTGAAGCGTGCCAGTTCCATTCCAAGCAGATACACCAGCCAGCTCAAGCTCTCCAGACGATCCCTTTACCCTAGCCATTTTCGGTCTGGGGGCTCGACATCCTCGGCCCCTTCCCCCGAGCTGTCGGGGGCTTTGAGTACTTGTACGTCGCAATCGACAAGTTCACAAAGTGGCCGGAAGTGGAACCAGTGAGGAAGGTGACAGCACAGTCAGCCATCAAGTTCTTCAGGTCGATTGTTTGCCGCTTCGGGATCCCCAACAGGATCATCACCGACAACAGTACGCAATTCACGAGCCGCGCCTTCACGCAATACGTCCAAGATCTCGGCGCCAAGGTCTGCTTCGCTTCTGTTGCTCATCCCAGGAGCAACGGTCAAGCGGAGAGGGCCAATGCCGAAGTACTGCGCGGGCTCAAGACCAGAACTTTCGACAGGCTGCACAAGTGCGGAAGAAACTGGATCGAGGAGCTGCCGGTGACTCTTTGGTCGACCAGAACGACGCCAAATCAAGCCACCGGCCAGACACCATTTGCTGTAGTCTATGGAGCAGAAGCAGTTACCCCCACGGAACTCGTATACGGGTCACCTCGAGTGCTCGCTTATGATGAGCTTGAGCAAGAGCGGCTGCGTGAAGATGACGCGCTGCTCCTCGAGGAAGATCGTCTTCAGGCTGCTGTGCGAGCCACTCGCTACCAGCAAGCTTTGCGTCGCTACCATAGCCGCAAAGTTAGAGCCAGAAGCTTCGAGGAAGGCGACCTTGTTCTTCGGCGCGCTCCGTCCGCCAAGAGACACAACAAGTTGACGCCGAAGTGGGAAGGCCCTTATCGGGTGAGACGAATCACGAGGCCCGGTGTTGTCCGCCTCGAGACCGAAGATGGCACTCCGGTGAGCAACTCCTGGAATATTGAGCATCTTCGTAAGTTTTACCCGTAAGGCGCGGTTGTCGGACCCTGTTCAGCAACCAACCTTTTGTACAAGTCTTGCCGCTGTTGCATGTAATCCTTTGTACAAAGCCAGGCGCAGACCCTGAGCAGCAGTCAATGAAGCGCTGGCGCCCTAAGTTTTAGCATGCATGCTGAGTCGAGTCTCGTCCTTGGTTAGGGTTGATAGTGCCTAACAGTCGCTAACCCCTAGCTTAGAGGTCGAGTCTGCGTCCCTTTTTCCTGTTCTTTCATTTCCCTTGGTTCGCAGGGTCTTGCATATCCTGGCCGGGCCGCTAAAGGACGAAGAAGAGAAGAAGGGCGGACCAGCATCTGGTCCCCGGCAAACCAGTGTTGCCGGGGGCTGCAAGTACAAGGATTCGCCCGCGGCAAGCCAAAGTCGCCGGGGGCTGCTATCCCAGATAAGTTTTTGCATCCCTTATCATGCATTCTCTCATGAACTGTGGAATACGAAAACCTTGTTTCCTCCTAAAAGCTACCGTGCTCCCTTAACGACAGGCCCCAGAGCGCGTTCCTGGGGCCCGTTTTGGTAGTAGCCGCGGCGGCAAAGGGGCGAAACGAGGGGCCAGAACCCGCCTTCTCCCTGCCCCCGCCAAAGGCGTGAGAAGGGCCGAGTGGCGCGGGAAGACGGCAGGGCCTGTTGCCGGGCAAAGAAATGTCTATCTTAACGATACAAAGGGTTCGCTCCTTGGCGTGGGTTCCAGCCACGGGACAAATGGCCCGGCAAACATCCCCTTTTCATTAAAAACATTCCGCTCAGGTACAGTTCAGAGAGAATGAAAAACATGAAAGATGGGATTACAAGTTTTAAATGCAACTAAGGACCGAGGGCTTACAGATTAAAAAAAGATAAGATGCCCGTAATCCCTTTCTTGTCTCTCTCCTCAGGAGGTAGGGCAAGGAGGCGAAAAGGGCAAAAGGGGCGCCTATGCGAGCTACGGGCGGCAGAAGACACCAAGAGAACACCCCGGGGCCGTCTGAAGGCTGGACGGTGACGGCGGCGCCGGAAGCAGGGCTCGACGAGGTGGCAGGACGTCAGCACGCTGTCGAGGGCGCCGTGCCCCCGTACTCCGGGTTGACGGCCTTGCCGCCCGCCCTCTTCCTCTTCCACAGCCTCCCTACGCCAGCCGCCAAGGAGACGACCCCGAGAAGCTCAAGGAGCCGGCGACGCGAATGATGGGGCCGCCGGTGCCACACGGAGATGCGACCGGCGCCTAGTCGGACCCGTCATCTCGACGACCGCTACCCCCGTCGTCGCTGTCGCTCCCCTCCTCGTCACTCTCGCTCGAGGAGGAGCCTTCGCTGTCGGAGGAGCTATCCACGCAGCACCTGGCCCGGGTCCCGAAGTCCCAGAAGGCCTTGACGGAGAGGAGATCGCCCTCCATCAACTTAAAATGGAGGGTGAACCCCTCCGTCAAGCTGTGGATACGGGCGAACGTCTTCCACCCTCGACCAAGATACATGACGCCGGGGGCTGGGGACTCGACATGGACTCGCGCGCCACTGATCCCGCAGCCCCTCATGCGCAGTCTCAGCATCTCGGGTTGCTCCATCTCCATCACGCTTGCGAAGGGCGCCGGGAGACGGAGGCGGCGACGAGGCGCCCGGCGCAGCCTGACGAAGAACTCGCAGGGGTCGTCCCCGATGTGGACCGCCGTGAGAAGAGGAGCCGCTGGCGGAGGCGAGGCCGGCGCGTCACCCCGTCCGCCTCGCCCCCGAGCGCCTCGGCCTCGTCCACGGCCTCGTCCACGACCTCGCCCCCTCCCCCTTCCCCTTGCGGCTGGCTCCGCCACCGCAGGTGCAAGGGGAGGAGGGGCGCGTTGCCTGGCGGCAACCCTCACCGCCACCGATGAAGGACCAGGATTCCCTTTCTCCATGGCGAATGGAGAGAGGGGATCAGAAGATGAAGAAAAGAAGAGATGGAGGAGTGTGGGTTCCCGTCGCCCCCTCTTGCTCTTTATAAAGGAGCAGGGTGGGGGCTCGACCGCCCCGCTCAGCCAATCAAGGCGCAGGAAGGCCAGGCGACCGGGACCGGCCTGCTGCCTCAACCCGCGACGGCCCGGTTTCCTGCCTCCACCGTCCGCAACTCCAGGTGCATGGAAGCCGCGTGGCTGGCGTGCAGGACCGAGGCGACGGGTGAGGCGACCTCTCCCCACCCCGTGATCGTGGGGAGCGGACGCCTCGGAGACCGTGCCTCGGTCCCATCCAGCGAAGGAGCCACGCCTCCACGCCTCCCTCCACTTACGAAGATGGCGCGAATCGTCTCCATTTATTGCGACGTGATGCATGCCTGCGACGCTCAGCCCCGCGCACGCCACCCACGTCACGCACGCCTCTCCCCACGATGCCGTGTTCGATGCGTACCGTTCGGAGAGGGCGTGGCGGATGCGGAGCTAAGATGCAGCGTGACCCAGGCCGCGCGTGCCCGTGCACTGTTTTGGGCCTGGCCCAAAGCGCTCGGCACCGTGTGTGGCCCAGGCCCGGGGGATCCTATCGGTGTACTAAAGTAGCGGTACCTTAGTACCCCGAACTTGTGGACGGGCAGTCGTAGCACCCCGCGGCAAGGCTTGCCAGGTGATCGCCAAGACCCTCCATGGTCCCCTTCTGGGCCATTCAAGAACAAAGTATTTGAGCCAAGGCCCCGACAGGAGGAGCTTGCCGGGAAGGCCACCCGAAGAGAGCAAGGCCCCGGTAAGAGGAGCTTGCCGGGACTGCTGCTCGAAGCACAAGACCCCGGCAAGAGGAGCTTTCCGGGAAGGCCAACCACGGCACGACAAAGACCTTGCCACGGCGCGCCCCGCGCTCCGGCAAGGCCCGGTGAGCGACAAGCTCCCGGGCGCGACAAGACATCCTCCGCGGCAAGGCTCTTGCCGCGGCAAGTTACCACCCCGTGCCTACGCTCCAGCTCATCCACCAACGTGTCGCTCTGGGGGCATTCCAGGCGCACGTGGCGGGAGGCTGTGTAGCCAGGGGCATGCGGTGGCGAAGCAAAGCTGACAGAGTAGCCATCGTGGCAAACGGTGGCGCTCCTGACGATCCTGTTCCTGCATCGTCTGGGCGACGCGGACGGGCATTTAATGCCCTTGTCCCCCGCCGTCAGAGTTAGGTATGATAGCACTGTACAGCCACTGTGCAGGCAGCTGTACCCACTACAGCATTCTCCCATTTTTGCCCCCATCTACGCTGCCACCTGTGGGTAACCCCTTGAGCATATAAAAGGAGGCCCCATGCGCATGTAGAGGGGGGAGGACACCCATTTTTACGCTCGGTCTCGCCGGCGGCTCGTGTGTACTGTAGCACCACGCGCCTCCGAGCAAGAACACAATACAAACCACAAAGCAGCAGTAGGGTTTTACGCATCCGTGCGGCCCGAAGCTGGGTAAACCCCTCGTGTGCATCGCCTCGATCTGCTCTTCGCGCGACCTCTGCCCCCCGCCGAACCAGTAAGGGGCTCGGTCCCCATAGGTGTTCGAGGAAGCCGATTTCCCCCGATAGAAAAGAAAAGAGGCCATAAAAAAGAAAAAGGCCCAAATAAAAAAATGAGAGAAAAAGAGAGAAGGGACAATGTTACTATCCTTTTACCAAACTTGTGCTTCAAAGTAGCATCGTGATCTTCATGATAGAAAGTCTCCTATGATATCACTTTCATATACTAGTGGGAATTTTTCATTATAGAACTTGGCTTGTGTCGTGGAATTGTCACGGCAGATGTCCTTAGTGTGAGGACTTAGTCGCGAGGCCAACGCATCTATGTGGTAGCTTGAGAGGGGTTGTGCGGAATGAGAGACGCAACATAAGACAAGGATTTAGACAGCTTTGGGCCCCGGGAAACATCATCCGGTAATAACCTTACATGTTGTTTGTGGCTAGGTCCTATTATGATCATGAGGGAGTCGCCGGTAAGCCGGCTCTTTGTGTCTAGCCCTAGAGATTGTTTCTTCTTACTTGCCCCTCTTTTTGGGAGCCCTGCCCCTCCTTATATAAGTTGAAGGGGCGGGTTACATGTGGAGTCCTTTTAGGATTAGGACTAGTCTATTACCAGTGGATCCTAGTCTGCCCCCTTAAGGGAAAATTCCTTATGCCTTTCCTCATAAACCGGCCCACCATAACATGAGCCGGCCTTCTGGGCCTTGGGCTTAGCCTTCTATCTGACCCGCCGTTAGGGCCATCCGTGAGTCGCCAGGCTCGTGAGTCACCACTCCGGTAGGTTACCAATGAAAACGCCAAGCCCGACCGGGTCATACTTCTGGCCGGGTCATACCGCGGGGTATATCCCCGACATTAGCCCCCAATTTAATTTGGATTATCCATGTTAAACTGATCCTGTAAAATAAACGCAAGAACAAACTTGATAGGTTGTGCTCCGGGTTAAATATTTTCCTGAACCGGCACCTGATCATCTTTAAGTCCTTGTCATTTCCTCCTGGATGCATACTCAAGATCTTATAGCAAATCTCCTTTAACAGATATGTCCAAACCTTGCCAATGCAAAAAATCCAGGCACTTCTTCTAAAAAATCCGGGACAATAGGCCAGCTTCATAACCAATTTACTGACATTGGCTCTTGTAGAGAAATATTATAAGAAATAATCCATTTGAGTCGGCCTTCAATGCTCTTACTTGACAAAAATATTGGTCTTCAAATATTCAACTGATATTTAGCCGGCTTGAAGATATAAAACTTGCCGGTTTGTAAATATTGATGGCACCGATTCGTAATTGTTGCTGATGCCGGGTCATAATTATCGATGACGCCGGGGTATGATTGTTGCAAACACCGGGTCATGTAATTGATCTTCTTGATTTGCTCAAAACTGAGAATTTGAAGATGTTCCTCCTTCATATGCATAATACCTGTAGCCCCCAAGTCTTGAATTTCCGATAGGAGCAATTGGTAGCCCCCAGTTTGCCGCAGGGCGGGTCATAATACCTCACATATAACCACTGTGATATTGAATTTGTACTACCGGTTTACATGACCTATGCAGTAAGGGTGATAACCCAATCCTTAGAAGCCAATGCTTCCACATAGATGATGATTGTCATAAGTTGGCGACTTATAGTCAAAAGTCAAGCCGGGTTAAGCATAAAACACTTATATACATTTGAGATATAATCCAAAAAAGGTCTCAAGTCAAACCCAAAATTGTTCACAAAAAAGACTTAAAAATTTTAAGGCTTCTGATTCGTATACGATCAGAAAACCATTCCAAAGGGGTTGAGCTAAGATTCGACTTCGATCATATAGCCCCCAGTGGCTTTGGCGTTGCCGATCAAGAGGGTACCGACAGCTATGTTCTCTTTGGTTCGAATACGACCTATGTTTGAACAGGAAGCCCCCAAATGACCTTGAGAGTTGTTTAACGACGCTGATTCGAACACGATCCACGTCGGACCCAAAAGAGGCTAAGCTATGATTCGGATACGAGCAAGAAGCCCCCTAGTGAGTTTGGCAGTGTGGCGATCAAAAGGGTTTCGACAGCTATGTTCTCTTTGGTTCGAATACGACCTATGTTTGAACAGGAAGCCCCCAAGTGACCATATATGTTTTAGCATTACACCGATCAAGAGGGTACCGAGAGCTGTGCTCGATGAGCAAGAAGCCCCCAAGTGACCATAATAAGATAAGTCGTAAGGCAGGATACCTATGTTTGAACCGCGCATCATGGCAGCAAGTTCTTTTTGGCAACCTTTAATTTTTCTTAGAACTCGAACTTGCGAGAGATTAATTCTTTTTGAACCGGAACTTTAAACCGGATTTGAAAGCTTCCAAAATTTGTGAGGGACAAATTTACCTTGAGCCGGATTTTGAACCGGATTTGAGAGCTTCAAAAATTTGTGAGGGACAAATTTACCTTGAGCCGGATTTTGAACCGGACTTGAGAGCTTCAGTGCTTTGTGGGAGAAAGATGTCTCTTGAACCAGATTTTAAACCAGAATCCTTCTTTTGAGCCGGAAATCTTCTGACGGATTTTAAATTTTCCTCAATCTAGCAGTAATCAACGGGTTCGGGTTATTTTTCCCTTCAATGACCCGGAGTTCTTGAATTTATTTAAACCGGTTAATTTTGCCGAGTCATACCATTGTAGCCCCCGAGTCTCAAGACGACTCAAGGAGTTGGCTTGAGATTCTCCATATTTAACCATAGTAGAAGGTGTATATCATTGGCGTTGATAGCGCGATGTGAATGCACAGAAGGTTGAGGTGACTGCGGCGGGTTATAAATGATCCCGTATGAGCCGTGTCAGCAACTCGGCCAATGGCTCCTTCCAACGGGCTGTTTGAAGTTTAACCAAATTGTAGTGGCCGCGACTTATGCGACTGCCCATTGAAACATCCAGTGCAGATGACGGCTGATAATATTTGATAATTTGCCTCCAATTTGTTGGAAGAAAACCGGGCTTCCCAAGTACTGACTTACTCATACTCAATAAACAGCTCATCCAGAAAAGGGTGGTCCTGTGTGTTGATGTAGACCAGGCCACGAGAGACGGTCAGTAAAGACGACTGCAACATCTGAGGCGGCACAGACAGATGAAACGGCCATAGCGTTGTAAGCCGGTGCGGATGGGCAAGTTGTCCTCCTTGTTGTAAGCTGGCGTGGTCGCGAGAGACGGCCACAATGTTGTAAGCCGGCACAGTCGCGATAGACGGCCACGGCATTGTAAGTGGGTGCGGGAGTCCGTTGAGTAACGATGACCACCTGTGCCGAAAGATATTGGTGTGCCTCCATCTCCGCGGTATAATATCACTTTTTGTCATAAATAATTGCCCTACATAAACAATATTGCAGACCAAGGCAAAGATAAACTTGTTCTTTGACAAAAACAACATGTGCTAATAAAACAAACTTGGATGGATATCACCTGATTTGTTTGGACGACGGATGATCTGTTTATCACGACAGAGGTGGCTCAGGTAGACGAGCGGCTCAATATAGTTCCGGCGGCTCAAAGTGACAAGGCCGGCTCAACGCGGCTCCGGCGGGTTGATGTAGATTAAGCTGCACGGGCAGTGGCTTGCGCACATCCTTCCAACAGCAAACGATGAATCATTGTCCTGCATATATAAAAATATACAGACAAAGTAATTGTTCTTTCTACAAAAAGAATATGTGCTAAAAATAACCAGAAAAAATAGCACCTGGCGTTTGTTGGATGAATGAGTATCATAGTACTTGCAGTATTGTGCCAGGCCTCCGCCAAGTCTCCGCGTGACGGTAACACGGCAGCTAGCTAGCCATTGGCTTTTGTTTCTGGTAGCCTTCTGAACTTGCTTTGCTCAATCAGCATCAGACGTCCACTCTACGACTGATGTCTTGGCGACTTGAGCTTGCACTTACAGCCTAAGGACCTGGTGTCGGTGTCAAAACCAGCGGATCTCGGGTAGGGGGTCCCGAACTGTGCGTCTAGGCGGATGGTAACAGGAGACAAGGGACACAATGTTTTACCCAGGTTCGGGCCCTCTTGATGGAGGTAAAACCCTACGTCCTGCTTGATTAATATTGATGATATGGGTAGTACAAGAGTAGATCTACCACGAGATCGAGGAGGCTAAACCCTAGAAGCTAGCCTATGGTATAATTGTTGTATATCCTCCTACGGACTAAAGCCCTCCGGTTTATATAGACACCGGAGAGGGTTAGGTTTACACAAAGTCGGTTACAATGGTAGGAGATCTAAATATCCGCATCGCCAAGCTTGCCTTCCACGCCAAGGAAAGTCCCTTCCGGACACGGGACGAAGTCTTCAACATTGTATCTTCATAGTCCAGGAGTCCGGCCAAAGGTTATAGTCCGGCTATCCGGACACCCCCTAATCCAGGACTCCCTCAGTAGCCCATGAAACAGGCCTCAATGACGACGAGTCCGGCGCGTGGATTGTCTTCTGCATTGCAAGGCGGGTTCCTCCTCCAAGTACTTCATAGAAGATTTTGAACACAAAGGATAGTGTCCGGCTCTGCAAAATAAGTTTCCACATATTGCCATAGAGAGAATAGTATTTATACAAATCTAATCTGCTGACATATTCCGTAGCATGACATCACACTACGGTCAAGCCTTTATTCGAATCGTTTTTACTCCCCCACCTCAGCGCGTTTCGCGAGGCGGTTTCCTTGGCACGTCTTGTCAAAGCAGAGATCGTGTCCCCTTTATTTACGGGATCCTCATTAATACGGACGTGGGTAACCCAATCGTGCCCGTTGGCATGTTTTCTCGATTAAAGGCGTGTCCCAAACGGTTACGGGGAGGGCCCTTGGTATTCCACCTCTTATAAAGAGACCAAGGCCTTGCCCCTTCTTTTCAATCTCAAACGAGTTTGCCCTTCGCCTCGAATTCCAACACCCAAGGCTCCAGATTTCAGGCGCTTCGGATCTTCGACAATGTCCGGTTCCGACCTTCGAGGCCGATGGGCGCCCTCTTCCGTTACGGAGGAGGACGTGCTAAAGCTAAGAGAGGCCAAGTTCTTGACCGGCGAAATCTCACATAGGTTACCTGCTCAAGGGAAGGTCATTCCCACTCCCAGGCCTGGTGAGAGCATGGTGTTTATGTCTCACTTCCTTCGGGGGCTAGGCTTCCCAATGGACCCCTTCGTGAGGGGGCTCATGTTCTATTACGGGTTGGAATTTCACGACTTAGCTCCGGAGTCCATCCTCCACATTTTCTCTTTCATCGTCGTGTGCGAAGCCTTCCTCCGTATTAATCCCCACTTCGGACTATGGCTCAAGACCTTCAAAGTAGTGCCGAAGACGATCGAGGGGTGGCACGCAGAGTGCGGAGGCGCTGTTATAAGCAAGAATGCTGATGCTCCATGGCCCGAGGGATCTTTTCAAGAGGAGTTCAGCTTATGGCAACGAGAGTGGTTCTATATCACCGCTCCCAGGGGCACCAAGTGGGTGGCGCCATCTGCCTTTCGTTCGGGTCCCCCACCACAACTAGCGTCATGGGTCAATAAAGGACTTGACTGGCGGTCATCCAAGGACGTGCCCTTGTTGCAGGGCCGCATCAGGGATCTCTTAGAAAGTGACTTCAGCCTGGTCAAAGTGACGCAGGTCATGCTGATCCGCCGAACCCTGCCCGGGAAACGTCGCTCCCTCCGCCTGTGGGAGTTTAATCCAGAGGGACCGCGATCTCTCCAGCATTTCATGGGCGCAACGCCCGTGGAGATGTATAAATTGTTCTTCGGATCACAAATGATGTGTCCGGAATTGACCGAGGACGCAGGCCTGAGCTGCAATTGCCCGGATACTAAAGTAAGTAGCCTTGTGCCCGGACTTGCTATCCGTATATTTGTCATAAAACTTGCTTCTAAAGATCTGTTCTTTAAACAAGAGTGGATAGCGAAGGCAAAGCTTATCAGGTGTCCACCTCCCCTCCCCGAGACCACGCCGGATCCCGTGCTGGTTAGGATGTTGAAGATTGTGCCTTTTAAGGAAAGCAAGGGAGGGGACAAGGAAACTACGGCCTCCTCAAAGGAGGCTGTTCGGAGGGAAGGAATCGAAAATTCCTCTCCTCAAGGAAAGAAGAGGAACGCCTCTAGAGACCCGGAGACCGTGGCCTCAAAACGGGGGAAGAAATCTTCGTTAGAGGGTCCTGCGCCGGGGGATACCTCGGCCGAACTATGCCCTCAAGGGGGCCAGCCCTCCACCGAGCCGTAAGTAGAGAGAGGTTTTTTCTTTGAGAAGAATCCTTGTTTTATATCTAAGAAGAGTAACCGAAAATTTACCTTGTAGTTCGGACCTCAGCCCTTCTCAGCAGAGCTCGTCTTCGGGGGATCTTCTTCCGGAGATGATGGAGAGCGGAACGCCTCCCCTTGCCGAACCGCCTAGAGAGGCGGGCGACCCTGAGGTATCGTCACGAAGGGTTTCTCCGAATCCGGTAGGGCCGGAAGGCAGCCATATGGCCCCCCAAGGCTCTCCGCGTCCATCCTTCGAGAAAGGTCATAGGACGAATCCGGCACCGTCCGGTGCACGGTCGGAGGAGCTGAAAGATCTGCTAGGGCGAGCATCTATCTCAGTGGAGCATCGTGCATTGATAGGCACAGTGATTGAAAGGGTTTCGTCCGCCGAAAGCGGATTGCACGAGGCTGTCAGAAGTTTGCTGACGGGCTTTGAGGTACGCGGAATAACGCACCCTTTTTTAACAGTGGAGCATAAATAGGATGCGCCCTGTGCACATAGTAGCCCCTAAGACTCTGTGCGTTGTCAAAATTGACGGCGCGCAGAGGATCGTAACCCCAGGTGTCGGTGTCAAAACCAGCGGATCTCGGGTAGGGGGTCCCGAACTATGCGTCTAGGCGGATGGTAACAGGAGACAAGGGACACAATGTTTTACCCAGGTTCGGGCCCTCTTGATGGAGGTAAAACCCTACATCCTGCTTGATTAATATTGATGATATGGGTAGTACAAGAGTAGATCTACCACGAGATCAAGGAGGCTAAACCCTAGAAGCTAGCCTATGGTATGATTGTTGTATGTTGGAGTTGTTGTACTATGGACTAAAACCCTCCGGTTTATATAGACACCGGAGGGGGTTAGGGTTACACAAAGTCGGTTACAATGGTAGGAGATCCAAATATCCGCATCGCCAAGCTTGCCTTCCACGCCAAGGAAAGTCCCATCCGGACACGGAACGAAGTCTTCAATCTTGTATCTTCATAGTCCTGGAGTCCGGCTGAAGGTATAGTTCGGCTATCCGAACACCCCCTAATCCAGGACTCCCTCAGTAGCCCCTGAACCAGGCTTCAATGACGACGAGTCCGGCGCGCAGATTGTCTTCGGCATTGCAAGGCGGGTTCCTCCTCCAAGTTCTTCATAAAAGATTGTAAACACCAAGAGTAGTGTCCGGCTCTGCAAAATAAGTTTCCACATATTGCCATAGAGAGAATAATATTAACACAAATCTAATCTGCTGACGTATTCCATAGCGTGACATCACACTACGACCAAGCCTTTACTCGAATCGTTTTCACTTCTCCACCTCAGCGCATTTTGCGAGGCGGTTTCCTTGGCATGTCTTGTCAAAGCAGAGATCATGTCCCCCATTTACGGGATTCTCATCAATACGGACGTGGGTAACCCAACCGCACCATTTATCACGGCGCTTGGGAGGCAAGCGAGTTTTACTAGGCTAGTGGGGACGCATAGCCGCATCCACCCATATAAGGGGATAAGGATCCACCTTTTTACCTACGCCTTCTTCCTCCTTTGCCTATCCATCTTCTGCGCACCCGAGCTCCAGCGCCCAAGCCCGCACTTCCCACCTCAACCTTCTCCAGCAATGTCCGGAGCGGGAGGCAAGTGGATGGTCTCCTCCGTCAGGGAGGGCCATGCCAAAAAGCTGAGGAGGGCCGGATACTTGTCCAAAGACATCGCGCACCGGCTCTCTGAAAAGGGGCAGCTTCTCCCCACCCCAGAGCCCCATGAGAGTGTCGTATTCCTTCCCCACTTCCTCCGCGGACTGGGCTTTCCTCTCCACCCATTTGTCCGAGGGTCATGTTCAATTATGGCCTGGATTTCCACGATCTGGCCCCGAACTTTATCCTCAACATCTCAGCGTTTATCGTCGTGTGCGAGGCTTTCCTCCGCATCTGCCCCCATTTCGGCCTTTGGCTCAAGACTTTCAACGTCAAGCCGAAGGTGGTGCACGGCAGCCAAGCGGAGTGCGGAGGCGCCATGGTGGGCAAGATGGCCAACGTCCTATGGCTTGAGGGCTCCTTTGTGGAGACCTTGAAGGGGTGGCAATCAGGGTGGTTTTACATCACCGAGCCGCACGATCCGGAATGGATCGCAACCCCTGAGTTCCGGTCCGGACCCCCCACGCGGCTCACGTCCTGGAAAGAGACAGGCCTGTCATGGGGTGACGAAGGAGAGGTGACTGGATTGCAGACATGCATCCAGTCCCTGGTGAACAAGCAGCTCAAGCTTGTCAATATAGTCCAGGTCATGCTCGTCCGCAGGATTCTCCCGTGTCAACAATGTGACTTCAATCTATGGGAGTTCGACCCGACGCAGCACCAAACCCTGAATAGGCTCTTCGATATGACGTACGAAGACGCCTGGAAGATGCTTTTCAAAGGCGTTGAGGCTCCCGCATCCACATCCGAAGATCGCGGATTCATCACGCAGCGTCAAGCTAGTGCGGTGAGTTATCTTTACCTTTTATAGGACATTTGTTTCTAATAGTTTGACTCTATGCAGGATCTAAACTCCCTTACCTTTGACAGGAATGGCAGGTGAAGTCCGGACCAATTAACTATCCGGCTCCCTTGCCCGAAAACCCAGCAGACGCTCGTTTATCGAAGCTGCTGGCTCCGGCGCCTTACGTGGTGCCGCAGAAGAAGGCCAAGAAGAAGAAGGCCACGGGGACTCGAAAGAGTTCCCGTCATGTAGTGGTGTCGGATTCGTCGCCCGACGAATCCGAGATGCACTCCTCCCGTGAAGACGACGAGGAGGAAGAAGAATCCTCTCCCCCTCCAGCAGGGGGAGGAAAGAAGAGGAAGGCCGCCCCGACAGGGGAGGCCGAAGGGTCCATGACGAGGAAGACATCTCCACCAGACTACTCCCCCGACGCCGACGAGGACAAAGAGGAGTGGCCGGACAGGACCAAGCGTCCGGTGAAATCGTGAGTATTTGGATACCAGAGTAACTCATAATATCCCTGTTGTTGTACAGCTCTTCCCTAATGTCGAATGTAATTATGCAGGCCGCCCCGGGCCGGACTCGACGATTCGTCGAGCGGCTCCCTGGATTCATCGGACGTGAACTCCGTTCCGCCCGTTGTCTCCCCCCGCACTGCGAACGACGCCGAAGTGGCGTTGCGACAAGCTCCGGGGCAAGAGGAGGTGGTCCTGGAGGAGCCGTGAGGCGACCTCCCGGACCCCAGGAGTAAAGGGGACAAGACCCCCCAGGGCTCCAAGTCCGGCTTTGAGCCGGACACCGCGCCGGAATCCTCAACAGCTCCGGACCGCGGTAGGTGAACTCCTTCTAAGAGGAGCAAGCCTTCTGAGCCGGCAGCCTCCGTCTAGCCGGAGGTGCCGGACAATCTGCTGGAGGTGCTTAACGGCGCCTCCATCGACGAGGAGGACCGTACTATTATGAGTACGGTGATCCAGAAGGTTCAGTCCGCCAAGAGCAGACTGACTGAAGCTTGTGCCAGCCTTCTAACAGGCTTCGAGGTAAGTAAAAATATGTAAAAATATTACCGCATAGACAGTAGCCCCTGATGCTCTGTTTGGTGTTCGGAAAGAAAAGCCGAATAGAGGATCTATTAAATTTCGCAGGAGTCTAACAAAAAGGAGTCAATATGCGTATGCAGGCTTCGCTGCTAGCCACCGCCGCACTGACTGCGGAGGTGGGTGCCCTGAAGAAGGGCCTTGAGCAGACCGAGCAAGAGCTCGGCCTTGCCAAACGGCAGCTCCAGGAGAAGGATGGTAAGAGACACCATATAGAAAAAAATATAAGAAAGATGCAATTGCAAAAAATAACAGGATTGTACTGCTTATTGTAGGGTCCATGACTGAGGTGGCGACCCTCAAGCAGGCGTTGTCCGAGGCCGAGAAGAGAGCAGCCACAGAGCGCACCGAGCGAGAGAAATTTGAGGCCCAGGTCGGCGAGGTGCAGCAAGAGCTTCAGGCTCTCATGAAAAAACATGAGAGTTTGGAGCTGGACTCGAAGACGCGAGCGTCCGAGCTCGCAGCGGCCCTTGAAACTGCCAAGGCTGCCAAGGCCGAATCCCAGAAGGCCCTCCAAGAGTTGGAGGAGGTGAAAAAGATAGCGGCGGGTAAGGCATTCTTTATGCAAAGCAGACATATAAAAGTAAACTAATTGTTACTTACCCGAATCCGGAGTTCTCCAGGGGCATTCGCAGATCTTCCCCGCAGCGTATCTGATGCCGCCGCATTCTACTGAGCCGAGGAAGGCAGCTCGACAGAGAAGGTGTTCTGGTCTCAGTACGCTGAGGCCGGACACCCTGTGCCCTTGAGCGACCAGCTGAAGCAGCTGGTCGAGCTCCATAAGGCGGCCGAACAGGCCCTAAAGGGCTTCATAGTTCGGCTGTGGCCTGGAGAGGCCCTGCCTGGGAGCTACTTCGGGCTGGTGCGGCGGCTGGTGGAGGCCTGTCCAAGGCTCGAGGTCATCAAGCGCTCCGTCTGCATCGAAGGTGTCCGTAGGGCCCTTTCCCGTGCAAAGGTGCACTGGGGTAAGCTGGACGGTGAGAAGCTTGTGAGGAACGGGCCGCCGCCGGGGAAGGAGCATCGCAAGCCCAAGAACTATTACAAGGATGTTCTTGCTAGTGCCCGCCTTATGGCGGATGAATGTACCAAGAATGTAATTTTTGAATGAACTCGCTCGTGTTTATCCTGTGCGCTGAAAACTTGTTCATATGCGCTAAGCAATGCTTGTTGAATTTAAAATATTACTTTCTGTGCGGCCGTTTATCAAAAAATTGAGAGATAGCCAGTCGTCAGCTTCTGCCCCCATGCCACTAGTGCTGGGGTGTTCGGGATAAACCTGAGCGCTCTTTTTCCCATAGTTGGGTCCTTCGAGGGAGGTGCTCAGCACAACGAATAAGGCAATCGGACTATAATGCTTGAACACTCTCACTTAGCCATAGAACTCTATAATTTTAAATTTCGGCGAAGCCCCTAGTATTCGGAAGACCGAGTTCGGGGCGCTATCCACGCCTTGTCCGGACTAAGCCGGTTCCTCGCTCGAAGCGGCATAAGTCTTTAAGGACTCGAAAAACCTCTCGAACAGCGACCGGTCTCTCGCCTCATCATGACAGTCAGTTTTAGCTTTCTCTACTGAGGTGCTCAGCCCAGCTCAACTGGGGCACAATCGCAGTAGTTCTCCTAGTGCTACCTTAGCCGATATAGCGGAACGTAAGGCACCAAAACATAGGAGCTGGGCAAACCCAATTATTGACCCAAATCATGATTCGGAGCCGATGCATATAGTGCTATAAGTTCGGGGTGCCGCACTTGTGAAAGTGTTCAGACTTCTCACACCATATTGAGGGGTACTGAAGCCCCTGGCGTATTTTGCCGTACCACAATGTACGGGTGCAACATGTCATTAATAAACATATATATAAATAGAGGATAATGCAAAAAATAGAAAAAAGCTATGCATTGTTTATAGAAAGACTGCTATCAAAGCAGAACGATACAAATAGTGCGATAAGCAAAAGAAATTGGACTATTTAACATGTCCTGGCCAGGGGCAGGCCGCGGAATTGTATTCAAAACAGGTATACTGCTCGTAATAGAAACCACCTGGGAGTTCCATAATGCGGCATGGCTTGTCTGCTTTCCTGGATCTTGCATCGTTTGTGCGGCAGTTGAATTGCCGAACAGGTCGTCCGAAGTATGGAGTCCTGAAAGTAAGAGAAAATTAAAAAAGAATCCGGCAGCCCCTAGTATGGTTTAAGCCGTGTTTTGGGTGTGCCATGATGATGCCCCTTCCCTTGTGCCCATGGTATTTCGAGGGCGTAGTTATGTACGCGAAGCACTGGTTTCGCTATATTGCGAGGGCTAGGGTTGGGGCCGCATTGCTACGCTTGCTCGGAACGTGCCAGGCGGTCTTGTTGTAGGTTACTCCGGGCGCGCTTGACAGTGTGCGGCTTTTTAAGGGCCGGACTGGAGAACTGCCTAGAGAGGCTGCTTTGTACTTCTGCTGCGAGCGCTGCTGTGTGCTCCTCCGTTCGGAGGGAGCGTTCGGTGTTTCCGTTGACCGTGATTACTCCTCGAGGGCCTGGCATCTTGAGCTTGAGGTATGCATAGTGCGGTACCGCGTTGAACTTTGCGAATGCGGTTCGCCCGAGCAGTGCATGATAGCCACTGCGGAACGGGACTATGTCGAAGATTAACTCCTCGCTTCGGAAATTATCCGGGGATCCGAAGACCACTTCAAGTGTAACTGAGCCTGTACAGTTGGCTTCTACACCTGGTATGACGCCTTTAAAGGTCGTTTTGGTGGGCTTGATCCTCGAGGGATCTATGCCCATTTTCCGCACTGTATCCTGATAAAGCAGGTTCAGGCTGCTGCCGCCGTCCATGAGGACTCTTGTGAGATGAAATCCGTCAATAATTGGGTCAAGAACCAATGCGGCAAACCCGCCATGACGGATGCTAGTGGGATGGTCCCTTCGATCAAAAGTGATCGGGCAGGAGGACCATGGGTTGAACTTTGGGGCGACTGGCTCCATCGCGTATATGTCCCGTAGCGCACGCTTCCGCTCCCTCTTGGGAATGTGGGTTGCGTATATCATGTTCACCGTCCGCACTTGTGGGGGAAAACCCTTCTGTCCACTGTTGTTTGGCATCCTGGGCTCCTCCTCGTCATCGCTATGCAGCCCCTTGTATCTGTTTTCGGCTCTTAACTTGCCTGCCTGCTTGAACACCCAACAATCCCTGTTGGTGCGATTGGCTGGCTTTTCGGGGGTGCCATGTATGTGGCACAAGCGGTCGAGTATTCGTTCCAAACTGGACGGGCCCTGAGTATTTCTTTTGAATGCCTTTTTCCGCTGACCGGATTTGTAGCCCCGGAATCCAGCATTTACTGTCGTTTCCTCGTTGTTGTCACTGTTGACGCGGCGCTTTTGCTTGTTCCGGCGCGACCTGCCGCTTTTGTCCTTGGTATCCGAATTACCAAGGTTCTTGGTTAAGTTGTTGCTGCGAGCTAGCCAGTTGTCTTCTCCCGCGCAAAAGCGGGTCATGAGTGTCGTGAGGGCTGCCATAGATTTCGGCTTTTCCTGTCCCAGGTGCCGGGCAAGCCACTCGTCGCGGATATTATGCTTGAAGGCTGCTAGGGCCTCCGCGTCCGGACAGTCGACTATTTGATTTTTCTTTGTTAGGAACCGTGTCCAGAATTGCCTGGCCGATTCCTCTGGCTGCTGGATTATGTGGCTTAGGTCATCGGCGTCCGGTGGTCGCACATAAGTGCCCTGGAAGTTGTCAAGGAATGCGGCTTCCAGGTCCTCCCAAGAACCGATTGAGTCTGCTGGCAAGCTGTTAAGCCAATGTCGGGCCGGTCCCTTAAGTTTGAGTGGGAGGTATTTGATGGCGTGTAGGTCAACACCGCGGGCCATGTGGATATGAAGGAGATAATCCTCGATCCATACCGCAGGATCTGTTGTGCCATCGTATGATTCGATGTTTACGGGTTTGAAGCCCTCAGGGATTTTATGATCCATTACTTCATCTGTGAAGCATAGTGGGTGTGCGGCGCCTCTGTACTAGGCTATATCACGACGCAGCTCAAAGGAGCTTTGTCTATTGTGTTCGGCCCGGCCGTATTTATTGTATCCGGAGTGATGATCGACGTCACGTGCCGTGGGGCTCCCGCGCGATCCGTAGATCGATCTTGTTTGCCTTGCCTTGTCCTCCAGTATATCTCGCAGGTCTGGCATGTTTTCCCATGCCTTAGCATGTTTTGGGCGGCATCGGGGCATGGCTTGAGTGGAGGGCCTAGAGGCCTCTCTGTCGCGGCCATGAGGTGGCCGGTCGGCCATGTCATGCGCTGGTGATGTAGGTGCTTCCTCCTCTAATCGGGGTAGCAGCCTGCGCTTTGGGTAACGCTTGGAGGGGCGTTCGAGTTCATACTCTTCGGTCGCAAGGACTTCAGTCCATCTGTCAGCTAGCAAATCTTGATCAGCTCTAAGCTGTTGCTGCTTTTTCTTGAGGCTGCTTGCCGTGGCTAAAAGCCTGCGTTTGAAACACTCTTGTTCGGCGGGGTCTGATGGTACGACGAATTCGTCGTCGTCGAGGCTTGCCTCGTCTTCGGAGGGAGGCATATAGTTATCATCCTCAACCTCTCGGTCTGCCGCTCTCTCATGAGGGCTGGCTTCTCCATCTTCCTGTGCCGAATCTTGCTGGAGGGGGTGTTCTTCGGTGCTATCCGGAGTAGTATTATCTCCAGTGCCGGAATCACCGTTTTTGCTTTGGCGGGATTTAGAGCGGCGCCGCTAATGCCGGCGCTTGGGATGTTTCTTAGAGGTGTCATCCTCCGCCTTTCCATCGCCATCTCCATCTTTTGGAGTGTCCACCATATATATGTCATATGACGAGGTGGCCTTCCAGCGCCCTACAGGTGTTGGTTCCTGTTCGTCTCCTGCATCGTTGTCCATACCATCGATGTCTTCGGAGTCGAAGTCGAGCATGTTGGTTAAATCGTCGATAGTGGCTACAAAGTGGGTGGTGGGTGGGCTTTGAATTTCTTCATTGTCCGCATCCCATCCTTGCTGACCGTAGTCTGGCCAGGGCTCTCCTGATAAAGAGAGAGACTTTAGTGAGTTCAGGATGTCGCTAAAGGGCAAGTGCTGAAAGATGTCCGCGACGATGAACTCCATGATCGGCGCCCAATCGGATTCGATCGGCAGGCGCGCGGGGGGTTCGGAGTCCGGAGAGGAATCCGGATCCTCGGAGTCACGGGTCATGCAGAGTGCGGGGCTGGTGTTCGGCTCGATCGCCTTTGAGATCGCAGCCCCTGAGGTGGCGTCCAACCGCTCATCCTCGATCGGCGCAGCAGGCTCTGAATTAAGGGTCAGAACCAACGCGCGTGCGGACTCCAGGACACTGTTCGGCGGCAGAGCTAGGTCATGCCCATCGAGACAGTGCGGCGCGCTGGGCTATGGCTCGAATCCGTCAAAGATCAAGTCCGCGCAGATGTCCGTCGTGTAGTTCAAACTTCCAAACCTGACCTGATGGCCAGGGGCGTAGCTTTCGATCTGCTCCAGTCGGCCAAACGAATTGGCCCGCAGTGCGAAGCCACCGAAGACGAAGATCTGTCCGGGGAGAAAAGTCTCACCCTGGACCGCATCGTCGTTGATGATCAAAGGAGCCATCAGGCCTAAAATTGACGACATGGAGGAACTCTCAATGAGAGCACCAATGTCGGTGTCAAAACCGGCGGATCTCGGGTAGGGGGTCCCGAACTGTGCGTCTAGGCGGATGGTAACAGGAGACAAGGGACACAATGTTTTACCCAGGTTCGGGCCCTCTTGATGGAGGTAAAACCCTACGTCCTGCTTGATTAATATTGATGATATGGGTAGTACAAGAGTAGATCTACCACGAGATCAAGGAGGCTAAACCCTAGAAGCTAGCCTATGGTATGATTGTTGTATGTTGGAGTTGGTGTCCTACGGACTAAAACCCTCCGGTTTATATAGACATCAGAGGGGGTTAGGGTTACACAAAGTCGGTTACAATGGTAGGAGATCCAAATATCCGCATCGCCAAGCTTGCCTTCCACGCCAAGGAAAGTCCCATCTGGACACGGGACGAAGTCTTCAATCTTGTATCTTCATAGTCCTGGAGTCCGGCTGAAGGTATATTTCGGCTATCCGAACACCCCCTAATCCAGGACTCCCTCACCAGGTCTAAAATGTCGTCTTCGTATTTAGGCGACGAAGTGTCCGGCGTCTAACCGGACTGATCAATTTGCCGAGCTAAAGCGGCAACTTGACGTGGCGGAGGCCGACAATGTGCTTGTTAACAAGCGGCTTGACGAGGCACAAGGTATGTAACCCCTCCGGTGGCACCTGGTAAGAGGAGCTTATGCCAGTATCTTACTATGTGTGTGCTTGATGCAGATGGTGTGGCTGCCACGGAGAGTCTTCGGGCGGAACTTGCCCGAGCCAAGGAGCAAGCCAGAAAAAGTGATGCGGCTGCCAAGAAGGCCCTTGAAGAGCTGAGAGCCGAATAGGCTGCTCACTGCCAAAGCAAGAAAGAGATGGCCGAGATGGCCGTGGAGCTGAAGAGCGCTGCTGACCATTGCAGGCTTCTGGAAAAAGAAGATCGGGCGGAACAGACGGACTTGGAGAAGGCCGTTGCCGATGCCAAGGATGCTCGCTCTGCTATGAGAGCTACGAAGGAGGAGCTTCATGAAGCCGGAGAGATCGCGGCTGGAAGGCCCTTTATGCTGCGGAGAAAGTTTTGTGATCCTAAGCATGCTCCGTTGGACCGGTTGTGGAGTGTGGCAGACACCTGTATGGATTTGGCGGCGAGTGCTGCTGATGCGACCAAACACTTTCGAGATCAAGAAGATCACGAAGTGGAGAAACTCTTCTGGTCGCAGTTCCACAATCCAGAGATCGGAGCCGAAGAGTTATTTCAGCTTGATGCAGCTGTTCCTTGGTGCGGTGCCGCGTATTAATGCCATGAAGAGGTCAGCATGCATAGAGGGCGCATGGATGGCTCTTGCCCGTGTCAAGACATACCGGGCGGAGATGGAGACCACCGTTGTTGCATCCCGAGATTCGAACAAAAGCCGAGTACCTGCCGAGCACTATTTTCAGGAAGTCCTTCAAGGCGCTCGTGTAATAGAGACGCAGTGCTCGAAGGATGCTATGTTCTAATAGCATATTTTATTGTAAAACAATATTTTGGTAAATTGTAGAAGCCTTTTATACTTGTGCCTGCAAGTATTTGTAACACCTCCTGTGCGGCCGTTTTAAGATATATATATATATAATCTGAAAGATGGCAGTCGTCGGCTTCAGCCCCCACGCCAATAATGCGGGGGTGCTCGCAGAAGGCGCATTTTCACACTTGAGCCAACATCTTAGTCCTACAAAGGAGGTGATAGCGCAGCGAGCTAGGCAATCGGACTATAATGCTTTATCACTTTCACTTAGCCATAGGAGCTTGACAGTGAGGCTACTTAGATAGCCCCTGGTGGCGCCTGCGCTCGCCCGAACTCGGGGCGCATATGTGCCTGGCCGGGAAACGGCCCTTCGTTAATGCGAAGGAATCCTATAGATTCCGGTGAGTCATTGAGTGGTTGACCAGTCTCACGCTATATCATGACAGACAGTTTTCGGCTTTCTCTACTGAGGTGCTCGCCTGGCCGAACCGGGGCACAATCGCAGTAGTTCTCCTGGTGCCACCTTAGCCGATAGTGCGGAACGTAAGGCAGCAAAACACAGGAGCCGGGCAACCCAACATTTGACCAAAGACATGATTCGGAGCTGGTGCATATAAGGCCAAACTCGCGACGCCGAACACTCCCTAAGCTATTCGGTCTTTATGAGTGCGGGCAGGACAACGCCCTTGGTTATAAGCCCCTAGTGTCCAGGTACGCGCAAAATTCTGACGTGGCCACATGCCAAGACGTCAGCCTCCTCCCTGATTATACTGAAAAACTGGAGGATGTGTATCAACAAGAGACAGTAAAAAAGGTTTAGGCAGGGTCCTAATCTGAAAAGAATCCTTGGAACGGGTCCCTGCTGCACGTCTGCGCCTGTGTCTCCGTTGTGCCGTATCCTGGACGGGCGCAGCATGGTGTTCATCTGTAAAAGAGAGGAACTTAGTTGAAAAGAGGTCGTGCCGAACAAAAGTTATACTAAAAAGCAAAGTATAAATTGAAATGTGTAAAATTGAGCTTTATTGTCTCGTATTGTATATGCACGAAGCCCCTAGCGCAGGGGTATATGGCTATTAAGCCTTTATTAATTATTTGTTTATGCCGGACTCGTCTAGCCGTGTTCGTGGTCTTAACGACCTGTTTGGATGTTTTTGGCTGATGAAGCCGTATTATTGTGGGGCTGTTAAGGCAGCCGCACGATCTTCTGCGTGGGGGGCGCGTTCCATGTTTCCCTTTAGTGAGATCATGCCTCGTGGACCGGGCATCTTGAGCGTAAGACATGCGTAATGCGGTATTGCGTTAAAGCGGGCGAAAGCTTCGCGTCCCAGCAGTGCTTGATAGCGACTTGAGAATGGGACGATGTGGAAAGTTAGCTTTTCGCGGCGGAAGTTATCGGGGGAGCCGAATATAACTTCAAGCCGAAGAATAGGTTTCCAGACCTGGCGTTACCCCTTGAAAGGAGGTTTTGCTGTGGCGAATTTTTGTTGGGTCTATCCCCATGTGGCGGATTGTGTCCTGATATATCAGGTTTAGACCGCTGCCGCCGTCCATCAGGACATTTGTAAACTGGAGTCTGCCAATTATTGGATCGAGTACCAAGGCAGTCCAGCCTGTGTTCCTGATACTTCTAGAGTAATCCAGGTGATCGAAGATGATTGGTTTTGATAACCAGTGGCGAGACTCCTTTGGGATAGGCCGTATGGCGCGTACCTTTATGAGCGCCGCTCGGTTTGTTATGTGAAGTAAGTTTACTGTTTTTACTTCTTGTGGAAAATTCTTTTGTTTCCTGGTGCTCTGCTTTTGGGGTTCGTCATCGTCTTCACTTGGTGTGTCGAGCCCCTTGTGTTCGGCGTTGAGTCTGCCGGATTGCTTAAAAACCCACCAATCTATGTGGGTATGGTTTGCAGGCTTCCCGAGAGTACTGTGTATCTGACATATCTTATCCAATATATTTTTTAAATTGTACAACTCGTCCCTATTATCCTTGAGGGGCGCCTTTTTCTGATTCTGCTGCGAGCTTTGGAATCCGGCATTGACTGTCGTCTCTTCGGGCTGTTTTCCTTAGTCCGGCGCCGGTCCTTGTTGCGTCGCGGTTTTCCGTTTACATCCCTAATTTCGGATGTACTTGGGTCGCTGGTGCTACATCTTGCCAACCAGTTGTCCTCTCCTGCGCAAAAGTGGGTCACGAGGCTTGTTAATGCGGCCATTGTTCTTGGATTTTCTTGACCGAGGTGTCTGGCGAGCCATTCGTCTCGAACGCTATGCTTAAAATCTGCTAAGGCTTTGGCGTCCGGACAGTCGACTATCTGATTCTTTTTAGTAAGAAATCTATTCCAGAATTGCCGAGCTGACTCTCCGGGCTGTTGAGTTATGTGACTGAGATCGTCTGCATCCGGAGGGCGGACATAGGTCCCTTGAAAATTTGCTCGGAAAGCGTCCTCGAGCTCTTCCCAACTTCCAATTGTGTTTTCAGGAAGGCTTTTGAGCCAATGTCGATCTGGCCCTTTAAGCTTGAGGGGTAAGTATTTTATGGCATGGAGATCATCTCCTCTGGCCATATGTATGTGGAGGATATAATCCTTGATCCAGACTGCGGGGTTTGTTGTTCCGTCGTATGCCTGTATGTTTACGGGCTTAAATCCCGCTGGAAATTCATAATCCAGGACCTCGTCGGTAAAACATAGGGGGTGTGCGGCACCCCTGTATTTGGATGTATCGTGATGTTCGGATACTGGTTTTATTGTATTGCTTACGAGAGCTTGCTTTCTTGGCCCATAAATAGATCTGGCTGGGCCATCTTTTTTATGCGAATCCTTGAGTGGATCGCGCGCCGGCTTGTGTGCGGCGCCGCTTGCCGCTCCGTGCTGGCCATGGGGTCGTCTATTCGACCGGGTGGCTTTCTTACTTTTTGAATGTAGGGGCTCTAAGGCCTCCTCGTCGAATTCCGGCAGTAGCTTTCGCTTCGGATAGCTTTTGGTGCGGCGACTATCACCGTATTTGGCTGCGGTGTTGAGTACTTTGCTCCATTTGATTCTGAGTGCGTCTTCCGCAGTTTTGAGCTTCTGCTTCTGCTTTTTCAGGCTACGTGCAGTGGCGACGAGCCTTTTCTGGAGGTTCTTCTGCTCTATGAGCTTATCCGGTGTAAGGTCGTCCGGAATGCCGTTTATGCCGGGGACGGGTTGTTCGGTTTGTTTATCTGAGTTGCCCTATTCGGACGGTTGCTCTAAGGCATGCTCGTCGTCCGCCGGCTCATCCTGCTCTATGGCTGGGTCTGTATGGCTGCTGTCTTTATCGAGGCGGGGCTTGGAGCGGCGTTTACGCCACCGCTTTGATTGCTTTTGGAGAGAACGATCCCTCGTTGCATCCCTGTGTTCCTCGTCGTTGCTTCCTTTAGGTGTATCCACCATGTACACATCATGGGATGAGGTGGCTGTCCAATGCCCTATAGGCGTTGGTTCATGTGTGTCTCCAGCATCGTCGTCCATACCGTCGATGTCTTCGGAGTCGAAATTGAGCACGTCGTTTAAATTATCGACGGTGGCAACCAAATGGGTGGTGGGTGGGCTTTGAATTTCTTCATCGTCCGTATCCCAACCTTGCTGACCGCAGTCCGGCCAGTGATCTCCTGATAAAGAGAGAGAGACTTTAATGACTTCAGAATATCGCCAAAGGGCGAGTGCTGAAAGATGTCCGCGGCGGTAAACTCCATGATCGGTGCCCAATCGGATTCGATTGGCAGGGGCGTGGAGGGCTCGGAGTCCGGACAGGAGTCCGGCCCCTTGGAGTCACGGGCCTTGCGGCGTGCGGGACTGGTGTTCGGCTCAATCGTTGTTGGGATCGCAGCCCCCGAGGCGGCGTCCAACCACTCATCCTCGATCGGCGTTGTTGGTTCCAAATCGAGGGTCGGAACCGATGCGTGTGCGGCCTCCAGGGCACTGTTCAGTGGCAGAGCTAGATCATGCCCATCACGACAGTGCGGCGCGCTCGGCTGTGGCTCGAATCCGTCAAAGATCAAGTCCCCGCGGACGTCAGCCATGTAGTTTAAACTTCATAATCTGACCTGATGTCCAGGGGCGTAGCTTTCGATCTGCTCCAGATGGCCAAGCGAATTGGCCCGCAGTGCGAAGCCGCCGAAGACGAAGATCTGTCCGGGGAGAAAAGTCTCACCCTGGACTGCATCGCTATTGATGATCGGAGGAGCCATCGGGCCTAAAAGCAATGACACAGAGGAACTCTCAATGAAAGCAACAATGTCGGTGTCAAAACAGGCGGATCTCGGGTAGGGGGTCCCGAACTGTGCGTCTAGGCGGATGGTAACAGGAGACAAGGGACACAATGTTTACCCAGGTTCGGGCCCTCTTGATGGAGGTAAAACCCTACGTCCTGCTTGATTAATATTGATGATATGGGTAGTACAAGAGTAGATCTACCACGAGATCGAGGAGGCTAAACCCTAGAAGGTAGCCTATGGTATGATTTTTGTATATCCTCCTACGGACTAAAGCCCTCCGGTTTATATAGACACCGAAGAGGGTTAGGGTTACACAAAGTCGGTTACAATGGTAGGAGATCTAAATATCCGCATCACCAAGCTTGCCTTCCACGCCAAGGA
Organism: Aegilops umbellulata; assembly: GCA_032464435.1. Classification (NCBI taxonomy): domain Eukaryota; kingdom Viridiplantae; phylum Streptophyta; class Magnoliopsida; order Poales; family Poaceae; genus Aegilops; species Aegilops umbellulata. The sequence goes on along the minus strand of CP136057.1, from coordinate 129,587,377 downwards.
AAGTCCCTTCCGGACACGGGACGAAGTCTTCAACCTTCTATCTTCATAGTCCAGGAGTCCGGCCAAAGGTTATAGTCCGGCTATCCAGACACCCCCTAATCCAGGACTCCCTCACCTGGCCACTTGAATTTTTGTCCAGACAATCTCCTCTTATCTCTTTCTTTTCTCTGACAGGGAAACACACGAGAGTAAAGGCCTGGGCGGATCACGACCATAGCCCATAGCAGTGGGGCGCTAGCCGCGGCAGCTCGGACAGAACCAACCAGGCCGCGGCGGTTTACATAGCCGGCTCGTGGAAGGTCACACGGAGACGAGCGAGCCATGGTGGTGGAGGTGACTTGCAAGCGGAAGTGGCAACTCACGGGGGCGCCGTGGTAACTGCGGACGCGACGACGGTGACCCGGTGTCTTGAGAAGGAGCGACGAGGCGACCGCCGGCGGGGCACAGCGACAAGCGAGCTAGAGGTAGGAGCCGTGGTAGAGGAAGCGCCGACGATTTGGCGAGGCGGTCCACCGCGATGGCTTGCTCGGCGTAGCTGCAGTTTAAGAGGCGGCCGGGCGGCTTTGACGGGCCGTAGGCGCGACGAGTCAGCGACGAGCGACTCAACCAGGGCGGCCTCGTGGCAATGGCAGATCGCTCGGCGGCGCCGTGACGCGGTAGCAGCAGGAGGTTTTGGTTGGCGCGAGGGACGGTGGCGGCGCAGGTGAACTGGGCGGATGAGGAGTCACGCCGGCGACTCGTGACAAGGGCAAAGCCGTGAGAACGGCGGCTTGCGGCGGCGCCGTGAGTTGGAGGCGTGAACCTGCGACACTGGATGCGTAGTGGGTCAACGAGGCGGGTCACTTGAAGAGCCCGAGCCCGTGACCCATCCGTGTCCGGGTCGTGGTCTATCTCTTTTTTTCTTTCTTTTTTGCAAGTGCAGCATCCGCACGTGCGGTCGGTGACGTGCACGCTTGGGCCTCCGGCCATGCTTTTTGTTTCTTCTTTTGTACATTGACGTGTAATAGCACCAGCAGCTATGGTTTGGAAGTAGTATAATCAGCGGCAACAAAAACACACGGATATCGATGCGTTGATCAAAACCGGAACGCTGCCTTGGGACTTAATCCAATATATCCTTTAGTCTACAGAATAGTATTCGGACTACCTGCAACGGATTTTCTTGACTGCCTCAGCTTTGGCAACTTGCAGCTATCCACGGAAACGATCTGGCTGGCAGATCACCACGGCGCCTCCGGCGGCCGTTCGTAGCCTTTTGCTCTTGTCTTGCCTATGTAGAATTAATCACAACTCTGATCGTAAACAATGAACACATTGGCTCTGCCAAAAAAACTGTCCCTCGCCGGGTCATCTTGCATGATTCTTCCGTGTCGGTTCTTCTTCATCCGGCTGATCGCAAACTTCTCAAAACCCTATGAACAGATCCCTCCAAGAACTCAACACCACCGTGCGCCAGCCTCACGGTGGGCGCCAACTGTCGTGGAATTGTCACGGCAGATGTCCTTAGTGTGAGGACTTAGTCGCGAGGCCAACGCATCTATGTGATAGCTTGAGAGGGGTTGGGCGGAATCGAGAGACGCAACATAAGACAAGGAATTAGATAGCTTCGGGCCCCAGGAAACATCATCCGGTAATAACCCTACATGCTGTTTGAGGCTAGGTATCATTATGATCATAAGGGAGTCGTCGGTAAGCCGGCTCTTTGTTCTAGCCCTAGAGATTGTTTCTTCTTACTTGTCCCTCTTTTGGGGAGCCCTGCCCCTCCTTATATAAGTTGAAGGGGTGGGTTACATGTGGAGTCCTTTTAGGATTAGGACTAGTCTATTACAAGTGGAATCCTAGTCTGCCCCCTTAAGGGAAAACTCCTTATGCCTTTCCTCATAAATCGGCCCACCATAACATGAGCCGGTCTTCTGGGCCTTGGGCTTAGCCTTCTATCTGACCCGCCGTTAGGGCCATCCGTGAGTCGCCAGGCTCGTGAGTCGCCACTCCGGCGGGTTACCAATGAAAACGCCAAGCCCGACCGGGTCATACTTCCGGCCGGGTCATACCGCGGGGTATATCCCCGACAGCTTGTATATTCCAATGATGGGCTTCCTCAAAATGCCCTAGGTCTTCGTGAGCAAGCGAGTTGGATGCACACCCACTTAGTTTCTTTTGTTGAGCTTTCATATACTTATAGCTCTAGTGCATCCGTTGCATGGCAATCCCTACTCACTCACATTGATATCTATTAATCAGCATCTCCACGGCCCGTTGATACGCCTAGTTGATGTGAGACTATCTTCCCCTCTTTTTGTCTTCTCCACAACAACCATTCTATTCCACATATAATGCTATATCCATGGCTCACGCTCATGTATTGCGTGAACATTGAAAAAGTTTTAAAAATGTTAAAGTACGAAACAATTGCTTGGCTTGTCATCGGGGTTGTGCATGGTTTAAATAATTTGTGTGGTGAAGATAGAGCATAGCCAGACTATATGATTTTGTAGGGATAACTTTCTTTGGCCATGTTATTTTTAGAAGACATAATTGCTTTGTTAGTATGCTTGAAGTATTATTATTTTTTATGTCAACATAAACTTTCGTCTTGAATCTTTCGAATCTGAATATTCATACCACAATTAAGAAAATTTGCATTGAAATTATGCCAAGTAGCACTCCGCATAAAAAATTCTGTTTTTATCATTTACCTACTCGAGGACGAGGAGGAATTAAGCTTGGGGATGCCTGATACTCTCCAACGTACCTATAATTTTTTATTGCTCCATGCTATATTATCTACTGTTTTGGACTATATTGGGCTCTATTTTCCACTTATATATTATTTTTGGGACTAACCTATTAACCGGAGGCCCAGCCCAGAATTGTTGTTTTTTGCCTATTTTAGAGTTTCAGAGAAACAAAATATCAAACGGAGTCCAAACAGAATATAATCTTTGGGAACGTGATTTTCTCACCGAACGTGATCCAGGAGACTTGGACCCACTCCAAGAAGTACCAGAGGAGGTCACGAGGGTGGGGGCGCCCCCCCCCTATAGGGCATCCCCCCTGCCTCGTGGGCCCCTCGGTGCTCCACCAATGTACTCCTTCCTCCTATATATACCTACGTACCCCCAAACGATCAGAAGAGGAGCCAAAAACCTAATTCCACCGCCGCAACTTTCTGTATCCACGAGATCCCATCTTGGGGCCTGTTCCAGAGCTCCGCCGGAGGGGGCCGTCATCACGGAGGGCTTCTACATCATCCTAGCCCCTCCGGTGAACTGTGAGTAGTTTACCTCAGACCTTCGGGTCCATAGTTAGTAGCTAGATGGATTCTTCTCTCTTTTTGGATCTCAATACAATGTTCTCCCCCTCTCTCGTGGAGATCTATTTGATGTAATCTTCTTTTTGCGGTGTGTTTGTTGAGACTGATGAATTGTGGGTTTATGATCAAGTCTATCTATGAATAATATTTGAATCTTCTCTGAATTCTTTTATGTATGACTGGTTATCTTTGCAAGTCTCTTCGAATTATCAGTTTGTTTTGGCCTACTAGATTGGTTTTTCTTGCCATGGGAGAAGTGCTTATCTTTGGGTTCGGTCTTGCGGTGTCCTTTCCCAGTGATAGTAGGGGCAGCAAGGCACGTATTGTATGGTTGCCATCGAGGATAACAAGATGGGGTTTTTATCATATTGCATGAAACTATCCCTCTACATCATGTCATCTTGCTTAAGGCGTTACCCTGTTTTTAACTTAATACTCTAGATGCATGCTGGATAGCAGTCGATGAGTGGAGTAATAGTAGTAGATGCAGGCAGGAGTCGGTCTACTTGTCTTGGACGTGATGCCTATATACATGATCATACCTCAGATATTCTCATAACTATGCTCAATTCTGTCAATTGCTCAACAGTAATTTGTTCACCCACCGTAGAATACTTATGCACTTGAGAGAAGCCACTAGTGAAACCTAAGGCCCCCGGGTCTATTCTCATCATATCAATCTCCATCACTTTAATCTTTCTTTGCTTTTTACTTTGCCTTTTACTTTTCACTTTGCATCTCTATACCAAAAATATTATCTATCATCTCTATCAGATCTCACTCTCGTAAGTGACCTTGAAGGGATTGACAACCGCTAATTGTGTTGGTTGCGAGTAGCTATCGCTTTGTGCAGGTACGAGGGACTTGCGCGTCGCCTCCTACTAGATTGATACCTTGGTTCTCAAAAACTGAGGGAAATACTTACGCTACTTTACTGCATCATCCTCTCCTCTTCGGGGAAAACCAACGCAGTGCTCAAGAGGTAGCTGACCTTTTGTGGGCAGAGAAGATGAATGCTTGGGTGCTGGAGCTTGAGCAGAAGGGAATGAATCGGGAAGAAGGCATGGGTGAAAAGAGTAAATCCTTGTCCCTTTATAAGGGCGGAAGAGGCGATGCGCCTCCCCACTCACCTGGTAAAACCTCTTATTCCCCAAGTGCCATAATTGATGGCGCGGTTGGGTTACTCACACCCGTATTGATGAGAATCCCGAGATAGGGGGACATGAGCTCTGCTTCGACAAGACGTGCCAAGGAAACCGCCTCGCGATAGGTGCAGTGGTTGGTTGTGAAAACGGTTTGAATGATGATCGGGCCGTGGTGTGATGTCATGCTGCAAAATGCGTCGGCAGATTAGATTTATGGAAATATTATTCTCCCTACGATGGTATGTGGAACTTGTTTTGCAGAGCCGGACACTATCCTTGTGTTCAATATCTTCTATGGAGTATTCGGAGGAAGAACCCGCCTTGCAATGCCGAAGACAAATCTGCGCGCCGGACTCATTATCATTGAAGCCTGGTTCAGGGGCTATTGAGGGAGTCCTGGATTAGGGGGTCCTCGGATGGCCGGACTATATACTTTAGCCGGACTGTTGGACTATGAAGATACAAGATTGAAGACTTCGTCTCGTGTCCGGATGGGACTTTCCTTGGCGTGGAAGGCAAGCTTGGCGATGCAGATATTTAGATATCCTACTATTGTAACCGACTTTGTGTAACCCTAACCCTCTCCGATGTCTATATAAACCGGAGGGTTCTAGTCGTCAGTTCCTCTTGTAGGGGGGCTAGATCAAGATATTCTGGTATGCAGAAGCTACTCTTCGGCCTCCTCATGGCCTTGAGAAAGATGCGCCACTATTTCCAAGCACATGAGATCACCGTCGTCACCCACCTCCCTTTGCAACGAATCTTGCACAACCCATGTGCGACTGGGAGGATTTTTTTTGACAGAAACACTGTAAGGGAACCCCCTACAGTATAATTGGTGCAACAACACCAAATTGCAAGTACCATGCCTTGAACCTGGGTGGGTGGGAAGGCATCAGCCCCTTCCCACCACTAGGCTATGCCTTAGTCTGCGACTGGGAGGATTGTGGAGTGGGCGTTGGAGCTGTCGAGCCTTGGCCTCAAGTTTGAAAGTACTTCAACGATCAAGAGCTGAGCCTTGGCAGAGTTCATAGCAGAATGGACCGCAACGCCCGGCGAAGAGATTCAATAAACCACCCTTCCCGGCAAGGAGACATGTTGTGATTGGATTATGTACTTTGATGGAGCTTTCTCACTACCAGCTGCTGGTGCTGGCGTGCTACTCATCGCACCCACCGGAGAGCGCTTCAAGTATGTGGTCCAGATGCACTTTCCCCAAAAAATCAACAAACAACATGGCGGAGTACGAGGGATTGCTTGCCGGTCTCAGGATCGCGGCAGACCTCAGAATCAGGAAGCTCATCATCAGAGGTGATTCGCAGCTCATCGTTAAGTAAATTAACAAGGATTACCAGAGCCCGTTGATAGAGGCCTATGTGGATGAAGTAAGGAAGTTGGAAGACCATTTTGACGGTCTGCAAGCAGAGCATGTTCCCCGAGCAGAGAACAGCATTGCCAACAACACTACAAAAAAAGACACATCCGTGACATTTTGGGCCGAACGAAAAAAAATTGTCATACATATGACACTTCTATGACGATAATTGTGACAAAACCCGGTATCATCATAGATGTGGTGGGCTCCTACTTCTATGACAAAAAATCATGACAGAAAATGGGCTTTTTGTCCTGGGTGGGCCAAAGACGCAGCTGCATGACATTCTCTGGGTCGTCCATGACGGAAAAAACCGTGGTAGAAGCGAGGGCAAGGAAAATTTCAGGGAGTTCCTGGTTACGGTGGGAGGTCGGGGGCCGAGCGATGCACGTTTCTCTCGTACACGTACGCGCATGTGTGCGAGGCATTGGCTCTAACTGAACCCGAGCGAGGCGTTGGGCTCTAACTGAACCCAAGCGATTGCACTGCAGGCTACGCGTTACTGAACCCGAGCGATCGATCGATGGCTGTTAACTGAACCCGATCGAGCGATTCCTTCGCTACTGCTGCTAACTGAAGCCGATCGATGCTGCCTCTGGGATGAACAGTGAGCGTTGCGGGGGGGGGGGGGGGGGGGTTGGATGAACAGTGAGCGGTGGCATTGCCTCTGGATGAACAGGACCCCGTGGTGTGGAGGGCTGGATGAACAGTAGACGGTGGAGGGGTGCCCGTGGAGGGGTGGTTGAACAATAGCCGGTGGATTAGCGCGCGGTGGAGGCTGGATGAACAGGAGCCCGTGGAGGCTGGAGGAGGTCGACGGTGGAGATGAACAGTATCCCGTGGAGTCCCGTTTTGCGGTACGCCACACCCCTCCCGATGAGCAGGACCCCCGTTTCGACCGTAGGAGGTCCGTTTCGTCCGTTTTGCGGTATGCCACACCCCTCCCGATCAACAGGACCCCCGTTTCGACCGTAGGAGGTTCGTTTCGTCCGTTTTGCGGTATGCCACACCCCTCCTGATCAACATGACCCCCGTTTCAACTGTAGGAGGTCCGTTTCGTCCGTTTTGTGGTACACCAGACCCCAACCTATGAACAGGATCTCGTTTCGAACATGGCCAGTCAAACACAAGGCCGTTTCCTCCGTTCCGCGGTATGCCAGGCCTCGTTTCCCTCGCATGTTCCGTCCAAGCCCTCCCGATGAACACGACCACGCATTCCGTTCTGACCCAGCCGGTTGGCTCCCACGCGTTCCGTTGCCTCCCGATGAACACGACGCATTTCGTTGCCTCCCCATGAACAGGACGCATTCCGTTGCCTCCCCATGAACACGACGACGACGTTGTTTCTCCGATCTGACCCAACCATGTCAACGAGCCCTCGCCGTATGTATGCGCGAGTAGGCGTTCGAGACCCCGCCCGTATGTACACATACGTGGTTGTATTTTCTTTCTTGCACCCTGGCCGTTGTACGTACGTGTACATGCTACGTGTGCGCCTCTACTACGACACGTGCGCGCCTCTACATCCACCAGTATATATGTACGTACACGTTCGCGACAACGCTACGTACGCTTCGACCAGGTGGGTCCCGACTATCAGGCACTTCCTTGCGTGCGAAGATGTAGCTGGTGGGTCCCACCAGTCAGGGGGGTGAATCGTTCTGTTTTTTTTTGCCCGGACGCACTTCCTTGCGTGCGAAGGTGTAGCTGGTGGGTCCTAGCAGTCAGGGGGGAAACGTTTTTTTCGCGAAATACGGTGGCCCGTCTGGTGGGTCCCCACTGTCAGGTGGAGGAATAATTATTTTGCGCGTAATAAGGAGGCACTTCCTTACTACGGCCGTGGACCCAGCTGTCAGCGTCTCCACGCACAGTACTCTTCCGATGGAAGTCGGTCATTGACCACATTGGCCATGCCGCGCCGAGAACACCACAGCGGTGGACGACGGCGAGGCCTAGGAAGGGGACGACACAGAGGTAGGGAAGACTCGGCAGTTGTTTCCCACACGGAGGGGAGTGCGACTGTATAAGGGTTTACTGGTTCATCTGCCGTCGCCGGAGAATTACAGCAGGTGTGGGTAAGTAGAGGGATGGCTAGGCCAGTGATGGGAGTACGGTGGGGCGGTGAGGCCTGCGCGGCAGCACAGCCGGCCGTGGGGAGAAGGGAGCAGGCAGTCCCGCCAGCGCTTGTTTGAGCGGCTGGAGCAGGAAGAGCAAAGATTGAAGAAGCACGACGGCCATTAGATGGACATCCAACAGTCAGTGTTTGTGCTTCAACCTTTTTTTGCGAAAGCCTCAAATCTGTGGAAAACAGCATACAGCCCATCTGCCATTATTTCTAATAATTTACAGCCCATTTGCTAATTCTTAAGGTTTTTTTAGAGCCCATATTCTTTTTGTTAGCATTACAGCCCATATTGTGGCCACGGTTAAAAAATTATATGAAATTTTGCATATTTCAGTGCGGTCCGAACTGTTTTTAATCCCGAAATTTCGACTCACATTCAAACTGATTTTAAAAATAAATGTATATCAATATAAAATCCAACAAATTATCCACGCATAAAAATTAATGTAATTTAAAATCTTGAAATAAAAAAAGATATTTGAAACTAATTGCCGGTTTGATGTGTTTTAAAAATGTACAGCCCATTTCTCATTACTGATGGGCCATTTTCTCGGCCAGCCGAATGAAAGCTCTCCTCGTCTTCAAAGATTTGCAGCCCAACAGGCCTGACAAAGAGACTTACTTGGCAAATCACAAAAAAACTGGGCTATGGCCGTGGACCCAACTATCAGCCTCTCCACGTACAGTACTCTTCCGACGGAAGTTGTTCCTTGACCACGTTGACCACGCCGCGCGGAGAGCACCATGGCGGTGGACGACGGCGAGGCCTAGGAAGGGGATGACGCGGAGCCGGGGAAGATGCGGCATTGGAAGCCCGCGCGGAGAGGAGTACGAGGGTTCACTGGTTCAACTACGGTGTGAGGCTGCCGTCGCCGCAGGGCCTGGCCAGCGGTGGGAATAGTAGGGGGCGATGAAGCCTCTACGGCCGCACAGCCGGCCACGGGAGGTAGGAGCATGCGGCACGACCAGCGCTGCTTTGGGCGGCTGGAGCAAGAAGACCAGATGTTGAAGAAGCACTACGGCCGTCGGATGGACATCGTACGGTCACTGGAGCTAGAATCGTTCATATTGACTAAGCTGACAAAGCCCTTCATCCCCGTCAACTTAGTAGGCCCACATGTCAGCCTCCCACCAAGGTGGGTCCCAGCTAGCTGGGGGAGTATTCTTTTTTTTGTGCATAATAAGGAGGCACTTCCGATGGGTCCGAGCTGACAGCGGGGGGAACATTTTTTTCACGAAATACGGTGGCCCGTCCGGTGGGTCCCAGCAGTCAGGGGGAAACGATTTTTTTCGCAAAATACTGGTGGCCTGTCCGGTGGGTCCCCGCTGTCAGGTGGAGGAATAATTATTTTCCGCGTAGTAAGGAGGCACTTCCTTGCGGCTGCCATGGACCCAGCTGTCAGCCTCTCCATGTATAATAATCTTCCGATGGAAGTCGGTCGTTGACCACATTGACCATGCCGCGCTGAGAGCACCCCGACGGTGGATGACGGCGAGGCCTAGGAAGGGGACGACGCGGAGCCGGGCAAGACGCGGCAGTGGATGCCCACGCGGAGAGGAGTACGAGCGTTCGCTGGTTCGGCTGCGGTGCGAGGCTGCCGTCGCCGTAGAATAACAAGGGGTGTGGGTGAGTGGAGGGATGGCCTTGCCAGTGGTGGGAGTAGTATGGGGGCGGTGAGGGCTCCACGGTAGCACAGCCGGCCACGGGAGGCAGGAGCAGGCGGCACGAACGACGCTGCTTTGGGCGGCTGGAGCAAGAAGACCAGAGGTTGAAGAAGCACTATGGCCGTTGGATGGAAATCATACGGTCACTGGAGTATTGACTAAGTTGACAAAGCCCTCCGTCCCCGTCAACTTAGTAGGCCCACAAGTCAGCCCAACAATATGGTGGGTCCCAGCTAGCAGGGAGTATTCATTTTTTGGGCGTAATAAGGAGGCACTTCCTTGCGTGCGAAGATATAGCTGGTGGGTCCGACCTGTCAGCGGGGGGAACGTTTTTTCGTGAAATACAGAGGCCCTTCCTGTGGGTCCTAGCTGTCAGGTGGAGGAATCATTATTTTGCGCGTGATAAGGAGGCATTTCCTTGCGTGCGGCTGTGGACCCAGCTGTCAGCCTCTCCACGTACAGTCCACTTCCGATGGATGTCGTTCATTGACCACATTGACCAGGCCGCGCCGAGAGCACTAGGGCGATGGACGACGGCGAGGCCTAGGAAGGGAACGACACGGAGCCAGGGAATACTCGGCAGTTGTTTCCGACGCGAAGGAGTACGAGGGTTTACTGGTTCGTCTGCCGTCGCCGGAGAATAACAGCATGTGTGGGTGCGTAGAGGGATGGCTAGGCCAGCGATGGGAGTACGGTGGGTCCGTGAGGCCTGCGCGGCAGCATAGCCGACCGCGGGAGGAGGGAGCATGCAGTCCCGCCGGCGCTTGTTTGAGCGGCTGGAGAATGAAGAGCAGAGATTGAAGAAGCACGACAGCCGTTGGATGGACATCCAACAGTCACTGCTCTCGTGTGTTGACTAAGTTGACAGGGCGTTGCATGTGTGTCAACCTTTGTTTTTATGAAAGCATACGCGTCAACCTGTAGTAGGCGCACAAGTCAGCCTCAAATCTATGGAAAACAGCATACAACCCATCTGCCATTATTTCTAATAATGTACAGCCCATTTGCTAATTCTTAAGAATTTTTTTGGAGCAATCTTCTTTTTGTCAGCATTACACCCCATATTGTGGCCACGGTAAAAACTACACGAAATTTTGCATATTTCAGGGTGGTCAACTGTTTTTAATCCAGAAATATCGATTCACATTCAAACTATTTTGAAAAATAAATTATATAAATATAAAATCCAAATAATGGTCCATGCATAAAAATCAATGGAATTTAAGATCTTGTAATGAAAAAATGAAACTAATTCCCGGTTTGATGTGTTTTAAAAATGTACATCCCATTTCTGGGCAAACCGAATGAAACTCTCCTTGTCTTGAAAGATTTGCAGCCCAGCAGGGCCGATAAAGCAAGTAGGCCTTGTTTGGGTATTTCTTTAAAAAAATAGAACTGGGCTAGTCATTTTCAGCAAGAAAAAAACACAACTGGGCTCACGATGTGGTAAACATAAATAAAACCCTGGCTAGATGGGCCACAGCCCCCGCACAGCCCCGTTGTTACCCTGATCCATCGCTAAAACTAGTATAAATAACAACTGCTTGTTCCTCAAAAAAAACTGTGTGACTTGCTGGGTCCCTGGTGTTAGCCGCTCGTAGTGTAATTCTCTCGTTTATTGACTACGTTGACAATGGCGTGAGCCCCAAATGTCCAACCATTAGGAGGAACCATATTTTGGGGCTTGTACTATAGAGGCACTTGCTTGCGTACTGCCATGACGCTGGTGGGTCCCTACTGTCATCCTCTCCACGTACAGTCATCTCCTTGTTCCTCTCGGTTGTTGACGACGTTGACAACGCAAGAGGGCGGCGCACCGCGCACGGTGAGCAAACCAAGGCCGCAAGGCGGAGGACGACGGCGAGGCCTCAGACGGAATGAACAAGAGCCGTTGAAGATGCGCCGGTCCAGTCGCAGACGGAGGGGAGTACGAGGGTTGACTGGTTCGGGCACGGGTGCGTGTTGGGGCTGACATCGCCGGAGAATAACAGGACGTGTGGGGGAATAGAGGGAGGGACTGGCCAACGTTGGAGGGTACGTACGGTAGGGCGGCGGAGGCGCAGCCAGCCATGGGAGGCGGGAGCAGGCGGAGCCGACGGGGTGGTTTGGTTTGGGCGGCTAGATGAAGAAGAAGACAAGAGATAGAAGATACACGACAGGTGTTGGATGTCAATCCAATGGCTGGTAGGCAGAATCATTTGTTGACTGGCTAGTAAGTCGACACCACCTTGGATAGGCTATTTCCTCGCGGGTCCCAAATGTCAGAATCCAAATCTGTCACGGTCATGCAGCCTTTCCTATGAAAATTTACAGCCCATTTGATGTGCTAGTTCGAAATAAGTTTGTGGGTGCTGGTGGGGGCTAATCACTTGGCTTCTATAATGCGCAGTGAGCTCAAGCAGGAGGCGAGAGTGATGATATTTCCCTTGGTTGGGATTTGTTACAATATTTCACTCTAAATTAAACGAATGGCACGCCATTTGCCTTGTTTCAAAGAAAATATGACAGTCACAGCCGAGTTGAAAAGGGCAGGAACATCTAACTCCAGCTTACAAACTGTACAAAAGCATGAGGGTTAATCGTTCATGAGGTTTACAAAAAAAACCAGATTGAAAAGGGCAACAACATCTAACTCCATGTAACGCCCCCGTTGTATCTTGCCATATTTGTAATCCAACTCTTGCCATTTCCGGCTATGTGTTATGATATTCCCTCCGTGGTTGGGTTCTCTCCGTTTTGCATTTTGGTCATGTCATGCATTTCATATCATGTCATCATGTGCATCGCATTCGCATACGCATTCGTCTCATAAATCCGAGCATCTTTCCCGTTGTCCGTTTTGCAATCCGGCGCTCCTATGTCTCCCGGCGTCCTCTTTTACATTTCTTCGTGAGCGGGTATTAAACATTCTCGGAATGGACCGAGGTTTGACATGTGGCCTTGGTATAGCACCGGTAGACCGCCTGTCAAGTTTCGGGTCAATCGGAGTTCGTTTGGTACTCCAACGGTTAACCGGGTAACCGTGAAGGCCTCGTGTGTTGCAGCCCAACACCCCTTCAAAACAGCCCAATAACCCATCTAAGTCACTCCCATGTCCTCCGCCGTTCGATCACGATCGCGTGGGCGAAAACCGCACTCCGTTTGGAGCTCCCTAGCTCCTTCTAGCTATAAAAACGTCTCCCCCGTCTAAATCTGAGAGAGAAACCACCCCGAAACCCTAGCCGTCGCCTCGATAACCGTGCAAACATCCGCGCCGCCGCACTGTTCACGCCAGCGCCGCGCCCCGGGCCAATCAGGCCGCGCCACGCGTCTTCCCCGTGCCCACTTCGCAGCCGGCCCGCGGGGCCCAGGGCAGGCCCGCCCGGGCCCGCGCGCGCCGCCCCGCGCCCCGGCCTGCTCCGCGCCGCCCGCCTCCTCCTCTGCGACGCCGCGCCGCCTCCTCCGCCCGGCCGGCAACCGCCGTCGCCCGCACCGGCGCCGGAGCCGCCCCGAGCCGCCGCCTCCGCCGAGCCGCGGCCCCGCCACTCGCCGGCGCCGCGCCGCCTCCCCGCCGTCGCCGGAGCGCCAGATCCGGGCACCCCGGCCCCGGATCCGGCCGCCCCCGCCATCGCCGCCTCGTCTCCGGCCACCCCGCGCCGGCGGACCTCGGCTTCCGCGCACCGTTGACTTCTCTCCTCTCTCTTAATATTTCTAAGTCCCCAAGTTTGCATATTATCATCGCATCTTCGACATGTCATAACTTTGCATCTGTAGCTCCGATTCGCGCGTATAATATGTCATTTTGTTCGTCTCGAAGAGTACATCATTTCGTTACATTGCATAATTTTCATTTGAGGTCATCTCGACTCCCGAAATGCTGTTAGAAGAGGGCTAGTTGATGTTTATTGCTGGATCTTATCTGAACATGCTCTTTTGTCATTTTTGCCATGATTGATGTGTACCTCCTATGAGGTTGAGCTATATATGTGTTTTGTTATATGCCATGTTACCTATCCAGGGAATTTTTCTATGTATTTTTGTGATGCTTGAGGTGGCTAGAAATTGCATGCAAAGTAGGGATGATGATATTGCTGTTTTCAGAGACTTAGTGATTTCACTAAGTCCCTGACTTTTGTTATTATCATGCCATGTATTCATGTTGTTTCTGAGAGATCCACGCATAATTTGAGCATGATCAGTAAGGGTGTTTGGAACTTGAGTACTTGCTTAATCCATCCATGCCTTTGGTTGCAATTATGGAGTGCCATAGCTTGAGTTAATCGAGCTCTACTTTTGCTTCAAAATGTTGCTGGCAGATTGTTTACATGTTATTCGATTTTGCCAAGCTTGGTGTAGTTGATCCTTGCATGATATGATGTTGTTCTTGCCATGTATTGTTACTATGCCATGTCTTCTTGATGTATGTATGCTTATTTAATCATGAAATGCTCTGTAGTGAGTGCATCGAGCTCTCGAACATGCCTAGTCGTTAACAGTTTTCTGCCATGTCCAGTTTTCTACTAAGTCTGAAACCTGTAACGAAACTTGCTTAATTGACATGGGTGTAATCATATTTTCTGGTCCTTTTTGGCTTATGGTCAGTAAGGGACTTTTGTCAAGTGCTATGAGTAGATTCATGCCATGCCTTTCTTTGGTTTGTTCTGAACCTGTAGCATGTTGTTTTGTTGCTCTGAACTTGTCATCCTGATGTTGTTTTTCTGACTTGCTGTTATTTCACTAAGTCTGTGAATCTGTTATAAGTTGCACTTTTGCCATGCTTGTTTGAACCTGTTATGATGGGATTGAGCCGTAGCTCAGTGTTCATCTTTTGTTGTGCATCTTGAGTAGATTACTGTCATATGCTTTGTTGCCATGTTTGGGTGCAGTAGCTTAATTATTTGTTGCTTGCTAAGTAGCATCATGCTGTTTATGGCAGATTCATGTCATTCTTATATTGCTTGCCATTTGCAAACCGTGCATCCGATTCCGGTGATCTTTATATCGATTTGAACCAAAATCACCTCATCTATCCAGCGGCATGCTTGGTTTGCCAAGATTATGCCCTTTTCATCCTTGTCTTTCCGGAGCATGCATACGCATTGCATATCACCTCTCGCATATCATGCCATGTTTTGCATCATGTTGCTTGCGCATTGCATCGTGGTTGATATTGGTTCCTTTGCTTGTTCTCTTGTCTTGGGTAGAGCCGGGAGACGAGTACGTGAACGAGGAACCTGTTGAGAACGCTTACGAGGACCAAGCTTTCGACAACTCTGAGAACCTTGCAGGCAAGATGACCATACCCTCGAAATCACTTCTATCTTTGCTTGCTAGATTGCTCGCTCTTTTGCTATGCCTATGCTGCGATACCCACCTCTTGCCTTATCATGCCTCCTATATTGCCATGTCAGCCCCTAACCATCCATGTCCTAGCAAACCGTTGTTTGGCTATGTTACCGCTTTGCTCAGCCCCTCTTATAGCGTTGTTAGTTGCAGGTGAAGATGAAGTTTGTTCCTTGTTGGAACATGGACTTGTTGTTCCTTGTTGGAACATGTTTATTCGTTGGGATATCACAATACCTCTTATTTAATTAATGCATCTATATACTTGGTAAAGGGTGGAAGGCTCGGCCTTATGCCTGGTGTTTTGTTCCACTCTTGCCACCCTAGTTTCCGTCATACCGGTGTTATGTTCCCGGAGTTTGCGTTCCTTATACGGTTGGGTGATTTATGGGACCCCCTTGACAGTTCACTTTGAATGAGACTTTTCCAGCAAGGCCCAACATTGGTTTTACCATTCGCCACCTAGCCTTTTTCCCTTGGGTTCTGTAGACTCAAGGGTCATCTTTATTTTAACCCCCGGGCCAGTTCTCCTTCGATTGCTGGTCCAAACTAGAGCACCGTGCAGGGCCGTCCCTTGGCAACTTGGGTTATGTTGGCTCCTGTACGCTTCGCTTATCCGGATGTGCCCTGAGACCGAGATATGTGCAGCTCCTATCAGGATTTGTCGGCACAATCGGGCGGTTTTGCTGGACTTGTTTTATTGCTGTTGAAATGTCTTGTAGTCCGGGATTCTGAGATTGATCGGGTCTTCCCGGTAGAAGGAATATCCTTCGTTGACCGTGAGAGCTTATCATGGGCTAAGTTGGGACACCCCTGCAGGGTATTATCTTTCGAAAGCCGTGCCCACGGTTATGAGGCAGATGGGAATTTGTTGATGTCCGGTTGTAGAAAACCCGAAGTTGACCTTAACTAAAACACATCAACCGCGTGTGTAACCGTGATGGTCTCTTCTCGGCAGGGTCCGGGAAGTGAACACGGTTGTTGGAGTTATGCCTGACGTAGGTTGTTCAGGATCACTTCTTGATCACTTCTAGCTTCACGACCGTGCTTTGCCTTCTCTTCTCGCTCTCTTTTGCGCTATAGCCACCATATGCTAGTCGCTTGCTGCAGCTCCACCTCACCAGCCCTTTCCCACCTTTAAGCTTAAATAGTCTTGATCTCGCGGGTGTGAGATTGCTGAGTCCCCGTGGCTCACAGATATTATCACCTCAGTTTGCAGGTACCAACGATGTCAGGGCAGATGACGCGACCGAGCTCACTTGGGAGTTCGATGAGGAACGTGGCCGTTACTATGTTTCTTTTCCAGATGATCAGTAGTGAAGCCCAGTTGGGTGATCCGGGGATCTGTTTAGCTTTTGGGGTAGTCTTCTTCCATTTTGGTACCGTAGTCGGACCTTGAGTGTAATCTGTTTGATGGATGTTATTTATGTACTTGTGTGAAGTGGCGATTGTAAGCCAACTATGTATCTTTCCCCTTTATTTATTACATGGATTGTGTGAAGATTACCTCACTTGCGACATTGCTTTCAATGCGGTTATGCCTCTAAGTCGTGCCTCGACACGTGGGAGATATAGCCGCATCGAGGGCGTTACAAGTTGGTAATCAGAGCCTTTCCCGACCTTAGGAGCCCCCATTGTTTGATCGTCTTTAGTGGCCGAGTTGTGTCTAGAAAAATGTTTTGAGTCATTTAGGAATTATATATCGGAGAGTTTAGGAATTCTTTTTACTCCCCAGTCCCTTCGACCTTCTGGTAAGGCATCCTGACGTAGAGTTTGACTCTTCTCTTCTCAAATTTCACTAAAAAAATTTTTTAGGATCACGCGGGTATATTACAATCGTTCCGATGGTTTTATGATGACAACATTGTCTTGGTTGCCTCCTGACATTTAGGGGTTGTGGCAGTGTCCCGGGGAGTTGAGCTCCGAGGTGTTGTCGTCATAATCTTATCGTTGCGGTTTTGGAATACCTGAGTCTAGTACGACCGACATCGAAAATCTCTTTTGTACAGTTGTTGGTGAGATAACCTGATAGCCCAGTACTGTGGCGAGTGCAGGAGTATTGCCATGACTTGTATAACGGATGTGTTTTCGAAGGTTGAGGTAGACGATTTCTGAAGGTTTCTTGGTTATGTGTTGAAGGATGGATACAGCTGGTTGTAGGATTTGCTAGTTTGGGTGAGATATTATGCTTCCCCTGTATCCCCAACACCTGATTGCATAACCAGAAAGTTTCGGGAGTTTATAAGTGGGAATTCATGTAGCCTTAGTATTTCTTCCGCAGATATTTGGTTTGTGATTGGCTAATCCTTACCAAGTATTTGTTCACTTCCGTACCTTGTTGATTTTATTCCTTACCATGTTCTAAGTGGCTTCTCAGCTTTGGAAGTGTGATGATTTACATTGGAATTCATTCGTTCATTCTCGTTCGAATGTTAATTGTGAAGACTATATGTTGCAATTTCGTTCCTTTGATTCAGCTTCAATATATCTCTGTCAAGATGCTAATGGATGTCACCCTCTTCAGGATGGCTCCACCAACTCGTCTGAATCCGGAACGCAATGATGGAGATCAGGCTAACCCTCCGCCTCCACCTCCGCCTCCGGAAGCCTGGCAAGCCTTGATGACTGCCACAAATGCAAATGCTCAGATTCTGATTCAGCTCTTGCAAGATCGCAACCAGGGTCAAGCTAATCAAGAGAATCAAGGCCAAGGCAACAATCAGCCGCACTTCGCTTCACTGAACCAGTTCCTTGCTAATCAGCCAAAAACCTTCAGCTACTGTGTCGAGGCCACAGACGCAGATGATTGGCTCGTGGACATCAGCAAACATTTCGAGTGCAGCAATGTGAGACCTGAGGACTTTGTCAAGTTTGCCTCTTTTCAACTCAAAGATCAAGCTGCTGAGTGGTTCCAGCAATACAAAGATTCCAGAGGAGGTCGTGTGATCACTTGGGATGATTTCCGTCGTGATTTCAAAGCGCACCACATTCCAGAAAGTGTTGTTGAGCTTAAGCGTGAGGAATTCCGCAATCTCAAGCAAGGCACCATGACTGTCTACCAATACAACACTCAGTTCCAGAAGCTCTCTCGTTTTGCAAGGCAAGACATCCCTGATGAGAAGAGTATGATCTACCAGTTCAGGCGTGGTCTCAGAGAAGATCTGCAGCTTGCTCTCGTGCTTTTCGAGCCATTAAAGTATGATGAATTCTACAACATGGCACTGAAACAAGAAGCTGCTCAGCTCAAGTGTGAGGCATCTAAGAAGAGAGTCAGAGACGCAGTTCAGTCTTCTTCTTCCTCACTTGTGGCAGCTAAGCAACAGAAGTTCTGGTTGCCTCCTCCTCCTCCGTTCCGTCAGCCTTATCAGCAGAAGAACTCAAGTGGTCGTGGATCTTCCCACCCACCCAACCCTGGCTATCAGAACAAGTCTCAGAATCAAGCTCCAAGGCCAAGTGCTCCTTACCATCGTCCGCTCTCAGAAGTGACTTGTAACAAATGTCAGCAGAAGGGTCACTATGCGAACAAGTGCTTCAACCAGAGGCGTCTTCCGCCTCCTCCTCCTGTGAAATCTTCCAGCAATGCAGTGGTCAAGCATAATCCTAAGCACGTCAAGGTGAACATGTTGAATGCAGCTCAAGCAGAGGAGTCTTCTGAAGTGATCATGGGTAATCTTCCTGTTAATGATATTCCTGCCAAAGTCTTATTTGATACTGGTGCATCGCATTGTTTCATGTCAAGATCGTTCTTTGCAAAGAATGATTTTCCTTGGACTTACCTGGATAAACCGTTGGGTGTTATTTCTCCGGCGAAATCAATGAGAGCAAACTCTTTAGTTCCTGATGTCTCTATCAAGATGGGCGACTATAAATTTCTGTCTTCTCCAACGGTGCTTGGTGATTCTGATATTGATCTTATTCTCGGGATGGACTGGCTTTCTAAGCACAAGGCTCAGCTTGAGTGTGCTGCCAGGGAAATCAAATTGACTCACACTTCGAACGATGTGATCATCTATGCTTCTCGTGATGATACCATTTGGTTGTTTTCTCTCAATGAGATGGGTGAAATGGAGGCTATCTCTCAGATTCCAGTCGTTTGTGAGTACCAAGATGTTTTTCCAGAAGAGCTTCCGGGTATGCCTCCCCGTCGGCCAGTTGAATTCGTTATTGAGCTTGAGCCTGGCACGGAACCCGTTTGCAAGCGT
Organism: Aegilops umbellulata; assembly: GCA_032464435.1. NCBI lineage: Eukaryota > Viridiplantae > Streptophyta > Magnoliopsida > Poales > Poaceae > Aegilops > Aegilops umbellulata. Next base: position 129,568,230 of record CP136057.1, on the reverse strand, counting down.
CCTTACAAGCTTGGACCAGATGAGCTCAAGGAATTGAAGATTCAACTCGATAAACAAGAACGTCTGGGCCTGATCAGACCAAGTTCTTCTCCATGGGGTTGTGGTGTTCTTTTTGTCAAGAAGAAGGATGGCACGGACCGACTTTGCGTCGATTACTGTCCATTGAATAAGAAGACTATCAAGAACAAGTACCCACTTCCCAACATCAATGAGCTATTTGAGCAACTCAAAGGTGCTAAGGTGTTCTCCAAGCTTGATCTTCGTATGGGTTATCATCAGATTCGCATTCGTGAAGAAGATATTCCCAAGACAGCATTCAGAACAAGCTTTGGATCTTATGAATATACTGTCATGTCCTTCGGCCTTGTCAATGCTCCTCCGTATTTCACTCGATTGATGAATTTCATCTTCAACCCCTACATCAACGAATTTGTCTTGGTCTATCTCGATGATATTTTGGTCTTCTCCAAGAATAAGAAGGATCATGCCGAACATTTGCGATTGGTACTCGACAAGCTCAGAGAGTATCAATTATATGCGAAGTTCTCCAAATGTGAATTCTGGCTTGATGAAGTTCTTTATCTTGGTCATATCATCTCTGCCAAGGGCATCGCTGTTAATCCAGAGAGGGTGTCTGCAGTTTTGAATTGGAATCCTCCTCAGAATGTCAAGCAGCTTCGCAGTTTCCTTGGACTTGCAAGCTATTGCAGAAGATTCGTTGAGAATTTCTCCAAGATTGCCAAGCCTCTTTCCAACCTCCTCCAGAAGCATGTGAAATATGTCTGGTCTCCTGAGTGTGACGTTGCTTTCAACACTCTCAAAGAGAAACTTGTCACTGCTCCAGTTTTGACTCCTCCTGATGAATCCAAGCCTTATGAAGTATTCTGTGATGCTTCTCTCCGGGGCCTCGGTGCGGTGTTAATGCAAGAGAAGAAGGTTGTTGCCTATACCTCTCGCCAGTTGAAGCCCAATGAAAGGAACTACCCCACTCACGATCTTGAGTTGGCGGCAGTTGTCCACGCACTAATAACATGGAGACATCTCCTGTTGGGAAGGAAAGTGGACATTTTCACAGATCACAAGAGTCTCAAGTATATCTTCACTCAGCCTCATCTCAACCTCAGGCAAACTCGATGGGTCGAAATGATTCAAGAGTATAATCCGAGTATTGAATATACTCCAGGCAAGGCTAATGTGGTTGCAGACGCTTTGAGCAGAAAGGCTTACTGCAACAGCTTAATCCTCAAGCCCTTTCAACCGGATCTTTGTGAAGCTTTCCGCAAGTTGAATCTCCAAGTTGTTCCTCAAGGTGTTCTTGCCAACCTAATTGTCTCTCCTACTTTGGAAGATCAAATTCGTGAGGCACAATTGTTGGATACCATGGTGAAGAAGGTGAAACGTGGTATTGACAAGGGCATTTTAAAATACAAGTGCTATCGAGTTGATGACAGAGATACTCTTTACTTCGAGGACCGGATTGTGGTTCCAAAGGGTGATCTTCGTAAAGTCATTATGAATGAAGCGCACAACTCTCTCCTGTCTATTCATCCTGGAAGTTCAAAGATGTACCATGAACTTAAGCAGTCGTATTGGTGGACTCGAATGAAGCGTGAGATCGCTCAATTCGTGAATGAGTGTGATGTCTGCAGAAGGGTGAAAGCAGAACACCAACGACCAGCTGGACTTCTCCAACCTCTTGCTATTCCAGAATGGAAGTTCGATCATATCGAGATGGACTTCGTGACTGGTTTTCCTAAGTCCAAGCGTGGAAATGATGCTATCTTCGTCGTCATCGACAAGCTCACCAAAGTGGCTCATTTTCTTCCTATCAAAGAGTCTATCACAGCAGCGCAGCTGGCAGAGCTCTACACCTCCAGAATTGTCTCTTTGCACGGCATTCCACAATTGATCTCGTCAGACCGTGGCAGCATCTTTACCTCCAAGTTTTGGGATTCTTTGCAGTCGGCCATGGGCACCAACATTCGCTTCAGCACAGCTTTCCACCCTCAGACTAGTGGTCAAGTCGAGCGTGTCAATCAAATTCTTGAAGATATGCTCAGAGCCTGTGTTATCTCTTTCGGCATGAAGTGGGAGGATTGTCTTCCTTATGCTGAATTCTCTTACAACAACAGTTTTCAAGCCAGCTCGGGCAAAGCCCCATTCGAGATCCTCTATGGCAGGAAGTGCCGTACTCCTCTCAACTGGTCTGAAACCGGTGAACGTCAATTGCTCGGCAATGATTTGATCTCAGAGGCTGAGGCCATGTGCAAGGTGATTCGTGAGAACCTCAAGGCAGCGCAGTCGCGCCAGAAGAGCTATTACGATAGCAAACACCGTGATGTGGCATTCGAGATCGGAGACCATGTTTACCTCCGTGTCTCTCCAATGAAAGGAACTCGCCGCTTCGGTATCAAGGGGAAACTTGCCCCGCGATACGTCGGTCCCTTCAAGATCATCGGGAAACGAGGCGATCTAGCATATCAACTTGAGCTCCCCTCCAACTTTGCAAATGTGCACGATGTCTTCCACGTGTCACAGCTTCGCAAGTGCTTCAAGACGCCTGAGCGCACCATCAACTTCGAAGAGATTGATCTTCAAGAAGATTTGTCCTATCATGAGCATCCAGTTGCCATTCTTGAAACAACTGAGCGCAAGACTCGCAACAAGTCAATCAAATTCCTCAAAGTGAAATGGTCACATCATTCAGACCAAGAGGCCACCTGGGAGCGTGAAGACCACCTACGTTCCGAGTATCCGGAGTTCTTTCAGTCCTAGATCTCGGGACGAGATCCTCTCGTAGTGGTGGTGTGTTGTAACGCCCCCGTTGTATCTTGCCATATTTGTAATCCAACTCTTGCCATTTCCGGCTATGTGTTATGATATTCCCTCCGTGGTTGGGTTCTCTCCGTTTTGCATTTTGGTCATGTCATGCATTTCATATCATGTCATCATGTGCATCGCATTCGCATACGCATTCGTCTCATAAATCCGAGCATCTTTCCCGTTGTCCGTTTTGCAATCCGGCGCTCCTATGTCTCCCGGCGTCCTCTTTTACATTTCTTCGTGAGCGGGTATTAAACATTCTCGGAGTGGACCGAGGTTTGACATGTGGCCTTGGTATAGCACCGGTAGACCGCCTGTCAAGTTTCGGGTCAATCGGAGTTCGTTTGGTACTCCAACGGTTAACCGGGTAACCGTGAAGGCCTCGTGTGTTGCAGCCCAACACCCCTTCAAAACAGCCCAATAACCCATCTAAGTCACTCCCATGTCCTCCGCCGTTTGATCACGATCGCGTGGGCGAAAACCGCACTCCGTTTGGAGCTCCCTAGCTCCTTCTAGCTATAAAAACGTCTCCCCCGTCTAAATCTGAGAGAGAAACCACCCCGAAACCCTAGCCGTCGCCTCGATAACCGTGCAAACATCCGCGCCGCCGCACTGTTCATGCCAGCGCCGCGCCCCGGGCCAATCAGGCCGCGCCACGCGTCTTCCCCGTGCCCACTTCGCCGCCGGCCCGCGGGGCCCAGGGCAGGCCCGCCCGGGCCCGCGCGCGCCGCCCCGCGCCCCGGCCTGCTCCGCGCCGCCCGCCTCCTCCTCTGCGACGCCGCGCCGCCGCCTCCGCCCGGCCGGCAACCGCCGTCGCCCGCACCGGCGCCGGAGCCGCCCCGAGCCGCCGCCTCCGCCGAGCCGCGGCCCCGCCACTCGCCGGCGCCGCGCCGCCTCCCCGCCGTCGCCGGAGCGCCAGATCCGGGCACCCCGGCCCCGGATCCGGCCTCCCCCGCCATCGCCGCCTCGTCTCCGGCCACCCCGCGCCGGCGGACCTCGGCTTCCGCGCACCGTTGACTTCTCTCCTCTCTCTTAATATTTCTAAGTCCCCAAGTTTGCATATTATCATCGCACCTTCGACATGCCATAACTTTGCATCTGTAGCTCCGATTCGCGCGTATAATATGTCATTTTGTTCGCCTCGAAGAGTACATCATTTTGTTCCATTGCATAATTTTCATTTGAGGTCATCTCGATGCCCGAAATGCTGTTAGAAGAGGGCTAGTTGATGTTTATTGCTGGATCTTATCTGAACATGCTCTTTTGTCATTTTTGCCATGATTGATGTGTACCTCCTATGAGGTTGAGCTATATATGTGTTTTGTTATATGCCATGTTACCTATCCAGGGAATTTTGCTATGTATTTTTGTGATGCTTGAGGTGGCTAGAAATTGCATGCAAAGTAGGGATGATGATATTGCTGTTTTCAGAGACTTAGTGATTTCACTAAGTCCCTGACTTTTGTTATTATCATGCCATGTATTCATGTTGTTTCTGAGAGATCCACGCATAATTTGAGCATGATCAGTAAGGGTGTTTGGAACTTGAGTACTTGCTTAATCCATCCATGCCTTTGGTTGCAATTATGGAGTGCCATAGCTTGAGTTAATCGAGCTCTACTTTTGCTTCAAAATGTTGCTGGCAGATTGTTTACATGTTATTCGATTTTGCCAAGCTTGGTGTAGTTGATCCTTGCATGATATGATGTTGTTCTTGCCATGTATTGTTATTATGCCATGTCTTCTTGATGTATGTATGCTTATTTAATCATGAAATGCTCTGTAGTGAGTGCATCGAGCTCTCGAACATGCCTAGTCGTTAACAGTTTTCTGCCATGTCCAGTTTTCTACTAAGTCTGAAACCTGTAATGAAACTTGCTTAATTGACATGGGTGTAATCATATGTTCTGGTCCTTTTTGGCTTATGGTCAGTAAGGGACTTTTGTCAAGTGCTATGAGTAGATTCATGCCTTGCCTTTCTTTGGTTTGTTCTGAACCTGTAGCATGTTGTTTTGTTGCTCTGAACTTGTCATCCTGATGTTGTTTTCCTGACTTGCTGTTATTTCACTAAGTCTGTGAATCTGTTATAAGTTGCACTTTTGCCATGCTTGTTTGAACCTGTTATGATGGGATTGAGCCGTAGCTCAGTGTTCATCTTTTGTCGTGCATCTTGAGTAGATTACTGTCATATGCTTTGTTGCCATGTTTGGGTGCAGTAGCTTAATTATTTGTTGCTTGCTAAGTAGCATCATGCTGTTTATGGCAGATTCATGTCATTCTTATATTGCTTGCCATTTGCAAACCGTGCATCCGATTCCGGTGATCTTTATATCGATTTCAACCGAAATCACCTCATCTATCCAGCGGCATGCTTGGTTTGCCAAGATTATGCCCTGTTCATCCTTGTCTTTCCGGAGCATGCATACGCATTGCATATCACCTCTCGCATATTATGCCATGTTTTGCATCATGTTGCTTGCGCATTGCATCGTGGTTGATATTGGTTCCTTTGCTTGTTCTCTTGTCTTGGGTAGAGCCGGGAGACGAGTACGTGAACGAGGAACCTGTTGAGAACGCTTACGAGGACCAAGCTTTCGACAACTCTGAGAACCTTGCAGGCAAGATGACCATACCCTCGAAATCACTTCTATCTTTGCTTGCTAGATTGCTCGCTCTTTTGCTATGCCTATGCTGCGATACCCACCTCTTGCCTTATCATGCCTCCTATATTGCCATGTCAGCCCCTAACCATCCATGTCCTAGCAAACCGTTGTTTGGCTATGTTACCGCTTTGCTCAGCCCCTCTTATAGCGTTGTTAGTTGCAGGTGAAGATGAAGTTTGTTCCTTGTTGGAACATGGACTTGTTGTTCCTTGTTGGAACATGTTTATTCGTTGGGATATCACAATACCTCTTATTTAATTAATGCATCTATATACTTGGTAAAGGGTGGAAGGCTCGGCCTTATGCCTGGTGTTTTGTTCCACTCTTGCCACCCTAGTTTCCGTCATACCGGTGTTATGTTCCCGGAGTTTGCGTTCCTTACACGGTTGGGTGATTTATGGGACCCCCTTGACAGTTCACTTTGAATGAGACTTTTCCAGCAAGGCCCAACATTGGTTTTACCATTCGCCACCTAGCCTTTTTCCCTTGGGTTCTGCAGACTCAAGGGTCATCTTTATTTTAACCCCCGGGCCAGTTCTCCTTCGATTGCTGGTCCAAACTAGAGCACCGTGCAGGGCCGTCCCTTGGCAACTTGGGTTATGTTGGCTCCTGTACGCTTCGCTTATCCGGATGTGCCCTGAGACCGAGATATGTGCAGCTCCTATCAGGATTTGTTGGCACAATCGGGCGGTTTTGCTGGACTTGTTTTATTGCTGTTGAAATGTCTTGTAGTCCGGGATTCCGAGATTGATCGGGTCTTCCCGGTAGAAGGAATATCCTTCGTTGACCGTGAGAGCTTATCATGGGCTAAGTTGGGACACCCCTGCAGGGTATTATCTTTCGAAAGCCGTGCCCGCGGTTATGAGGCAGATGGGAATTTGTTGATGTCCGGTTGTAGAAAACCCGAAGTTGACCTTAACTAAAACACATCAACCGCGTGTGTAACCGTGATGGTCTCTTCTCGGCAGGGTCCGGGAAGTGAACACGGTTGTTGGAGTTATGCCTGACGTAGGTTGTTCAGGATCACTTCTTGATCACTTCTAGCTTCACGACCGTGCTTTGCCTTCTCTTCTCGCTCTCTTTTGCGCTATAGCCACCATATGCTAGTCGCTTGCTGCAGCTCCACCTCACCAGCCCTTTCCCACCTTTAAGCTTAAATAGTCTTGATCTCGCGGGTGTGAGATTGCTGAGTCCCCGTGGCTCACAGATATTATCACCTCAGTTGCAGGTACCAACGATGTCAGGGCAGATGACGCGACCAAGCTCACTTGGGAGTTCGATGAGGAACGTGGCCGTTACTATGTTTCTTTTCCAGATGATCAGTAGTGAAGCCCAGTTGGGTGATCCGGGGATCTGTTTAGCTTTTGGGGTAGTCTTCTTCCATTTTGGTACCGTAGTCGGACCTTGAGTGTAATCTGTTTGATGGATGTTATTTATGTACTTGTGTGAAGTGGCGATTGTAAGCCAACTATGTATCTTTCCCCTTTATTTATTACATGGATTGTGTGAAGATTACCTCACTTGCGACATTGCTTTCAATGCGGTTATGCCTCTAAGTCGTGCCTCGACACGTGGGAGATATAGCCGCATCGAGGGCGTTACACTCCAGCACTGTTTTCGGCAGTCACAGTCAAATGGATCGGTTAGGTCCATAGAATGAACATTCGGGTCGTAAAATTTACTGGATTATGACCACAATACGTTGTAAATAGAAGCCCGGCATGTTCAGAAGCTCTTTTGCCCACCTGAAACTCCTTTTTTTGCTCTTCGACATACCCATCCGTCAAAACCATGCTGCTGATAAACTTAAGCCTGATGGACAATAGTAACCTCGCATTCAGCAGGAAGAATGTGACAAATCTTGTGTTTGCACGGTTGGCTACACATCGTTCTAGCGATGTTGTCTTCAATAGAATCTCATGAGAAGTGAGAAAATCCCGATGCTTACGAATCCACCGATTGGTTATAACTTTCTTACCCCGTCATGTTGCCTAAATAGACATGAAGATTGAAAACAGTTAAGCTCTAAAAGAAGAGTGTCGAAAGAGCAACAGCTGAACGGTTAATTCTAGTACACTATATGCGGGCTTCCAATGTGCGTGAAATTATCACCTTTATATAAAACTTCTCCAGACATGGAAAGCATTGCAGCAAGCCAATAATCTTGTTCAGACCAAAACTATTCATTTGGATATATATAAGATCTTGACAGAATCCAGCACCATTGATAGGCCATCCATGGAGAAACTCTTCATTGAGCATAGAACATAATATTAGTACAAAATGTGTACTCCAAGAAGAAATATAAATTATGCGCAGAAATTTAAAATGCAGCTTATGGTTACAAGTGTAGATGATAATATAAGTACCTGAAGAACTGTGGAGCCAAACACCATATTGAAATGAGCACAGAGATCATGTATTACACCCAAGGTCTCCAGTTTAGGTGCAGAGAGGATGGTTATTTGCAATGGTGAATAACTAGAATCAAGGATCAACCTTTGAAGTGAAGGGGCATCTTCGATGATGAGCTTCCTTTCGTCAAAAGAAATTCCAATTCTTACAAGGTTAGGCGGCTTTATTTGGAGACAACCGATTCTAACTGTGAAAACAAGCACCAAGCACTCCAGCGCAGGGCAACTGGAGTGGATGATGTTGTGCAATGAGGCCTGATACGTCTCCAACATATCTACAATTTTTGATTGCTCCATGCTATATTATCTACTGTTTTGGACCATATTGGGCTTTATTTTCCACTTTTATATTACTTTTGGGACTAACCTATTAACCAGAGGCCCAGCCTAGAATTGCTATTATTTTTGCCTATTTCAGTGTTTCGAAGAAACGGAATATCAAACGGAGTCCAAACGGAATGAAACCTTCGGGAACATGATTTTCTCACCGAATAAGATCCAGGAGACTTGGACCCCACGTCAAGAAAGAAAGGAGGCGGTCACGAGGGTGGAGGGCGCCCCCCTAGGGCGCGCCCCTGCCTCGTGGGCCCCCCTTTGCTCCACCGACATACTCCTTCCTCCTATATATACCTACGTACGCCCAAACGATCAGATACGGAGCCAAAAACCTAATTCCACCGCTACACCTTCTATATCCACGAGATCCCATCTTGGGGCCTGTTCCGGAGCTCCGCCGGAGGGGGCATCCATCACGGAGGGCTTCTACATCATCATAGCCCCTCCGATGAAGTGTGAGTAGTTTGCCTCAGACCTTCGGGTCCATAGTTAGTAGCTAGATGGCTTCTTCTCTCTTTTTGGATCTCAATACAATGTTATCCCCCTCTCTCGTGGAGATCTATTTGATGTAATCTTCTTTTTGCGGTGTGTTTGTTGAGATCGGTGAATTGTGGGTCTACGATCAAGATTATCTATGAACAATATTTGAATCTTTTCTGAATTATTTTATGTATGATTGGTTATCTTTGCAAGTTTCTTCGAATTATCAGTTTGGTTTGGCCTACTAGATTGGTTTTTCCTGCAATGGGAGAAGTGCTTGGCTTTGGGTTCAATCTTGCAGTGTCCTTTCCCAGTGACAGTAGGGGCAGCAAGGCACGTATTGTATTGTTGCCATCGAGGATAACAAGATGCGGTTTTTATCATATTGCATGAAACTATCCCTCTACATCATGTCATCTTGCTTAAGGCGTTACTCTGTTTTTAACTTAATACTCTAAATGCATGCTGGATAGCGGTCGATGAGTGGAGTAATAGTAGTAGATGCAGGCAGGAGTCGGTCTACTTGTCTCGGACGTGATGCCTATATACATGATCATACCTAGATATTCTCATAACTATGCTCAATTCTGTCAATTGCTCAACAGCAATTTGTTCACCCACCGTAGAATACTTATGCTCTTGAGAGAAGCCACTAGTGAAATCTATGGCCCCCGGGTCTATTCTCATCATATCAATCTTCCATCACTTTATTATTGCTTTGCTTTTTTAATTTGCCTTTTATTTAACTTTGCATCTTTATACCAAAAATAGCAAAAATATTATCTATCATCTCATTCAGATCTCACTCTCGTAAGTGACCGTGAAGGGATTGACAACCCCTAATCACGTTGGTTGCGTTGGGCTATTTGTTTTGTGTAGGTACGAGGGACTCGCGCGTAGCCTCCTACTGGATTGATACCTTGGTTCTCAAAAACTAAGGGAAATACTTACTCTAGTCTGCTGCATCACCCTTCCCTCTTCAAGGAAATCCAACGCAGTGCTCAAGAGGTAGCAGGAAGATTTCTGGCGCCGTTGCCGGGGAGTCTGCGCAAAAGACAACATACCAAGTACCCATCACAATCCCTTATCTCTCGCATTACATTATTTGCCATTTCCCTCTCGTTTTCCTCTCTCCCACTTCACCCTTGCCGTTTTATTCGCCCTCTCTTTTTTGTTTGCCTTCTTCTCGCTTGCTTTTTGTTTGCTCGTGTGTTGGTTTGCTTGCTTGTCACGATGGCTCAAGATAATACCAAATTGTGTGACTTTACCAATACCAACAATAATGATTTCCTTAGCACTCCGGTTGCTCCTCTTACCAATACTAAAACTTGTGAAATCAATACTGCTTTGTTGAATCTTGTTATGAAATATCAATTCGCCGCCTTCCCAGTGAAGATGTCGTTACTCATCTAAATAGCTTCCTTGATTTATGTGATATGCAAAAGAATAAAGATGTCGATAATGATATTGTTAAATTGAAGCTATTTCCTTTTTTGCTTAGAGATCGTGCTAAAGCTTGGTTTTCGTCTTTGCCTAAAAATAGTATTGATTCTTGGAACAAGTGCAAAGGTGCTTTTATCTCTAAGTATTTTCCTCCCACTAAGATCATCTCTCTTAGAACCAACATTATGAATTTTAAGCAACTTGATCATGAACATGTTGCACAAGCTTGGGAGAGAATGAAATTAATGATACGTAATTGCCCTACTCATGGTTTGAATTTGTGGATGATTATACAAAACTTTTATGCCGGATTGAATTTTGCTTCTAGAAATCTTTTAGATTCGGCCGCGGGAGGCACTTTTATGGAAATCACTTTAGGAGATGCTACTAAACTCCTAGATAATATTATGGTCAATTATTCTCAATGGCACACTGAAAGATCTACTAATAAAAAGTGCATGTGATAGAAGAAATCAATGTTTTGAGTGGAAAGATGGATGAACTTATGAAATTATTTGCTACTAAGAGTGTCTCTTCTTATCCTGATGATATGCCTTTGTCTACCTTGATTGAGAATAATAATGAATCTATGGATGTGAATTTTGTTGGTAGGAATAATTTTGGTAACAACGCGTATAGAGGGAACTTTAATCCTAGGTCTTATCCTAGTAATCCTTCTAATAATTATGGAAATTCCTACAACAACTCTTATGGAAATTTTAATAAGATGCCCTATGAATTTGAGAATGGTGTTAAAGAGTTTATGAATTCACAAAAGAATTTCAATGCTTTGCTTGAAGATAAATTACTTAAAGTTGATGATTTCGCTAAGAACGTTGATAGAATTTCTCTTGAGGTTGATTCTTTAAAGTTTAGATCTATTCCTCCTAAGCATGATATCAATGAGTCTCTCAAAGCCATGAGAATTTCCATTGATGAGTGCAAGGAAAGAACCGCTAGGATGCGTGCTACAAAAGATGCCTTTATTAAAGCGTGTTCTTCCAATTCCTATGAAAATAAAGATGAAGATCTAAAAGTTATTGATGTGTCTCCTATTAAATCTTTGTTTTGCAATATGAATCTTGATAATGATGAGACTGAATATGATCCGCCTTTACCTAGAAGGCGTTCCAAAAATTTGGAGTTTTTAGATCTTGATGATGAAATTGATAAAAGTGGGATTGAAAAGAATAAAACCCTAGATGTTGCTAAACCCACTATTTTGGACTTCAAGGAATTTAATTATGAAAGTTTCTCTTTAATTGATTGTATTTCCTTGTTGCAATCCGTGCTAAATTCTCCTCATGCTTATAGTCAAAATAAAGCCTTTACCGAACATATCGTCGATGCCTTGATGCAATCCTATGAAGAAAAACTTGAGTTGAAAGTTTCTATCCCTAGAAAACTTTATGATGAGTGGGAACCTACTATTAAAATTAAAATTAAAGATCATGAGTTTTATGCTTTGTGTGATTTGGGTGCTAGTGTTTCCACTATTCCCAAAACTTTGTGTGATTGGCTAGATTTCCGTGATTTTGATGATTGCTCTCTAAACTTGCATCTTGCGGATTCCACTATTGAGAAACCTATGGGAAGAATTAATGATGCTCTTATTATTGCCAATAGGAAACATGTGCTCGTAGATTTTATCGTTCTTGATATAGATTGCAATCCTTCATGCCCTATTATTCTTGGTAGACCTTTCCTTAGAACGGTTGGTGCAATTATTGATATGAAGGAAGGGAATATTAGATTCCAATTTCCATTAAAGAAAGGCATGGAACACTTCCCTAGAAAGAAAATAAAATTACCATATGAATCTATAATGAGAGCCACTTATGGATAGCCTGCCAAAGATGGCCATACCTATATCTATCCTCGCTTTTATGCCTAGCTAGGGGGGCAACCCAATTTTATTTTTAGTTTTTTTGTTTTTGTTTCTGTTTAGGACTAAATAATCCATCTACCTTATGTTTAGATGTGGTTTTATGTTTTAATTAGTGTTTGTGCCAAGTTAAACCTATAGGATCTTCTTGGATGATAGTTATTTGATCTTGCTGTAATTTCCAGAAACTTTCTGTTCACGAAAAGAATTGTTAAAAATCACCAGAACGTGATAAAATACTGATTCTAATTGATGATGATCAATAAACAAATTGTCTAGGTCTTCCTATTTTGGTAGATATTTTGGAGTTCCATAAGTTTGCGTTAGTTACAGATTACTACAGACTGTTCTGTTCTTGACAGATTATGTTTTTTATGTGTTGTTTGCTTATTTTGATGAGTCTATGGCTAATAAAATAGTTTATAAACCATAGAGAAGTTGGAATACAATAGGTTCAACACCAATATAAATAAATAATGAGTTCATTACAGTACCTTGAAGTGGTCTTTTGTTTTCTTTCGCTAACGGAGCTCATGAGATTTCTGTTGAGTTTTGTGTTGTGAAGTTTTCAAGTTTTGGGTTAAATCTTTTGATGGATTATGGAACAAGGAGTGGAAAGAGACTAAGCTTGGGGATGCCCATGGAACCCCCAAGATAATCCAAGGACACCAAAGAGTCAAAGCTTGGGGATGCCCCGAAAGGCATCCCCTCTTTCGTCTACTTCCATCGGTAATTTTACTTTGAGCTATATTTTTATTCACCACATGATATGTGTTTTGCTTGGAGCGTCTTGTATGATTTGAGTCTTTGTTTTCTAATTTACCACAATCATCCTTGCTGTACACACCTTTTGGGAGAGCCATACATGAATTGGAATTTGATAGAATATTCTATCTGCTTCACTTATATCTTTTGAGCTATATAGTTTTGCTCTAGTGCTTCACTTATATCTTTTAGAGCACGGTGATGGATTTTTTATAGAAACTATTGATCTATCATGCTTCACTTAGATTATTTTGAGAGTCTTAAATAGCATGGTAGTTTGCTTAAAAATCTTAATATGCTTGGTATTCAAGATTTGTAAAACTTTCTTTTGAGTGTGTTGAATACTAAGAAAAGTTTGATGCTTGATAATTGTTTTGAGATATGAAGATGGTGATATTAGAGTCATGCTAGTTGAGTAGTTGTGAATTTGAGAAATACTTGTGTTAAAGTTTGTGATTCACGTCGCATGCACGTATGGTGAACCGTTATGTGATGAAGTCGGAGCATGATTTATTTATTGATTGTCTTCCTTATGAGTGGCGGTCGGGGACAAGTGATGGTCTTTTCCTACCAATCTATCCCCCTAGGAGCATGCGTGTAATACTTTGCTTTGATAACTTGTAGATTTTTTGCAATAAGTATATGAGTTCGTTATGACTAATGTTGAGTCCATGGATTATACGCACTTTTCTTCCTTCCACCATTGCTAGCCTCTCTAATACCGCGCACTTTTCATCGGTATCATACAACCACCATATACCTTCCTCAAAACAGCCGCCATACCTACCTATCATGGCATTTCCATAGCCATTCCGAGATATATTGCCATGCATCTTTCCACCGTTCAGTTTATTATGACACGCTCCATCATTGTCATATTGCTAGTATGATCATGTAGTTGACATAGTATTTGTGGCAAAGCCACCATTCATAATTCTTTCATACATGTCACTCTTGATTCATTGTGTATCCCGGTACACCGCCGGAGGCATTCACATAGAGTCATATTTTGTTCTAAGTATCGAGTTGTAATTGTTGAGTTGTAAGAAAAATAAAAGTGTGATGATCATCATTTTTAGAGCATTGTCCCAAGTGAGGAAAGGATGATGGAGACTATGATTCCCCCACAAGTCAGGATGAGACTCCGGACGAAAAAAAAGAGGCCATAAAAAAAAGAGAAAAGGCCCAAATAAAAAAATAAAAAAATGAGAGAAAAAGAGAGAAGGGACAATGTTACTATCCTTTTACCACACTTGTGCTTCAAAGTAGCACCATGATCTTCATGATAGAGAGTCTCTCACTTTGTCGCTTTCATATACTAGTGGGAATTTTTCATTATAGAACTTGGCTTGTATATTCCAATGATGGGCTTCCTCAAAATGCCCTAGGTCTTCGTGAGCAAGCAAGTTGGATGCACACCCACTTAGTTTCTTTTGTTGAGCTTTCATATACTTATAGCTCTAGTGCATCCGTTGCATGGCAATCCCTACTCACTCACATTGATATCTATTGATGGGCATCTCCATAGCCCGTTGATACGCCTAGTTGATGTGAGACTATCTTCCCCTCTTTTTGTCTTCTCCACAACCACCATTCTATTCCACATATAGTGCTATATCCATGGCTCACGCTCATGTATTGCATGAAGACTGAAAAAGTTTTGAGAATGTCAAAAGTATGAAACAATTGCTTGGCTTGTCATCGGGGTTGTGCATGATTTAAATACTTTGTGTGGTGAAGATAGAGCATAGCCAGACTATATGATTTTGTAGGGATAACTTTCTTTGGCCATGTTATTTTGAGAAGACATAATTGCTTTGTTAGTATGCTTGAAGTATTATTATTTTTATGTCAATATAAACTTTTGTCTTGAATCTTTCGGATCTGAATATTCATGCCACAATTAAGAAGAATTACATTGAAATTATGCCAAGTAGCACTCCGCATCAAAAATTCTTTTTAATCATTTACCTACTCGAGGACGAGCAGGAATTAAGCTTGGGGATGTCTGATACGTCTCCAATGTATCTATAATTTTTGATTGCTCCATGCTATATTATCTACTGTTTTGGACCATATTGGGCTTTATTTTCCACTTTTATATTACTTTTGGGACTAACCTGTTAACCGGAGGCCCAGCCCAGAATTGTTGTTTTTTTTGCCTATTTCAGTGTTTCTAAGAAACGGAATATCAAACGGAGTCCAAACGGAATGAAACCTTCGGGAACGTGATTTTCGCACCCAATATGATCCAGGAGACTTGGACCCCACGTCAAGAAAGAAAGGAGACGGCCACGAGGGTGGAGGGCGCGCCCTGCCTTGTGGGCCCCCCTTTGCTCCACCGACGTACTCCTTCCTCCTATATATACCTACGTACCCCCAAACGATCAGATACGGAGCCAAAAACCTAATTCCACCGCCGCAACCTCCTGTATCCACGAGATCCCATCTTGGGGCCTATTCCGGAGCTCCGCCGGAGGGGGCATCCATCACGGAGGGCTTCTACATCATCATATCCCCTCCGATGAAGTGTGAGTAGTTTACCTCAGACCTTCGGGTCCATAGTTAGTAGCTAGATGGCTTCTTCTCTCTTTTTGGATCTCAATACAATGTTCTCCCCCTCTCTCGTGGAGATCTATTTGATGTAATCTTATTTTTGCGGTGTGTTTGTTGAGACCGATGAATTGTGGGTTTATGATCAAGATTATCTATGAACAATATTTGAATCTTCTCTGAATTCGTTTATGTATGATTGGTTATCTTTGCAAGCCTCTTCGAATTATCAGTTTGGTTTGGCCTACTAGATTGGTTTTTCTTGCAATGGGAGAAGTGCTTGGCTTTGGGTTCAATCTTGCGGTGTCCTTTGCGAGTGACGGTAGGGGCAGCAAGGCACGTATTGTATTGTTGCCATCGAGGATAACAAGATGGGGTTTTTATCATATTGCATGAAACTATCCCTCTACATCATGTCATCTTGCTTAAGGCATTACTCTGTTTTTAACTTAATACTCTAGATGCATGCTAGATAGCGGTGGATGAGTGGAGTAATAGTAGTAGATGCAGGCAGGAGTCGGTCTACTTGTCTCGGACGTGATGCCTATATACATGATCATACCTAGATATTCTCATAACTATGCTCAATTCTATCAATTGCTCAACAGTAATTTGTTCACCCATCGTAGAATACTTATGCTCTTGAGAGAAGCCACTAGTGAAATCTATGGCCCCCGGGTCTATTCTCATCATATAAATCTTCCATCACTTTGTTATTTCTTTGCTTTTTTACTTTGCCTTTTATTTTACTTTGCATCTTTATACCAAAAATATTATCTATCATCTCTATCAGATCTCACTCTCGTAAGTGACCGTGAAGGGATTGGCAACCCCTAATCGCTTTGGTTGCGTTGAGCTATTTGTTTTGTGTAGGTACGAGGGACTCGCGCGTAGCCTCCTACTGGATTGATACCTTTGTTCTCAAAAACTGAGGGAAATACTTACTCTACTCTGCTACATCACCCTTTCCTCTTCAAGGAAATCCAACGCAGTGCTCAAGTGGTAGCAAGGCCTCCGATATACGAACCCGCACAAGTGAAAGTTTCTTGAGAAATGGGAGTCGAAGGTTTAGTACCAGATTGTCTGGTAGGTAGCACAGTGCAAAGGTGGCGGTGTGGAGAGAGGACGAAAACCGCGAGATGGACATCGGTGCTGAGGGCACAAGTTCATGGCGTTTGGTATGTGGTATGTGATTTCCAGGGGAATAGTAGAACTCAAGCAGCTGTACTTTTGTGAATTCAGGGGATTTCTGCCAGGCGTCCATCGTGCAGGGCATGGTATGCTTGCTCAGGTAGCATGATGGGATGCAGAGGCTTTGAACGGAGCCCTGGTGGGAGGAGATGATGGCTCTGGGGATTGCAAAATCATTGAAGAGAGATAGCTGACGACAGTCGAGATTAAGGGGCACGGCGCGCCATAGAGGGCGCCACCAAATTGAGAGGACTTGGGTGCAGCAGCAATCCTTGGTGGGGAGAAGCGAGATGATCTCCCCAAGGACGGCGTCCGGGAGATCGCTGATGCGGTCCATCCAAGATTCTACGGGTTCCTGGGATCCGGTGGGGGCGGGGTCGCCGCTTCTCCCCGCGTTGCCGGGTGCGGGATCTACAATAGGCGTCGCCGCTGGCGGGAGCCTCATCTTCTTCGCGATGGGGTCAGCCGACTCCATTTTCCTCGAGGGCGTCGCGTCACGCTAACGGATTTGAGCAGAGTAACGAATGACGAGCCTAGTTGTAGTGTGAGCGAAGAAGAAGCGGAGCTGGGGGTTTTCTGTAGGAGTGAGGAAGAAGGGGATCTGGGGTTTTCTGTAGGAGTGAGGTGAGGAATTTGGGGTACGAGTGGAGCGAGCTGACGTGAGGTGTGTGGGAGCGAGGAGGAAGAAGAGCACCCAGGTTTTGGGGGGGGGGGCGGTGTGCTGGGTGTGGGTAGCGCCTCTCATTCAGTAAATATATGGGCTTTTGAATTGATTTTACTATTTACTAGTGTGGATGGGCTGTTTTGTCTTGGGCCCAGAGAAACAATTACTACTAGTACAGTGGAGACACTCTACAGCTACCCAGAAAAACAATTACTACTAGTACAGTGGAGACACTCTATCTCTTCTGGCTCCTCCTAGGTCATTGAAACATCTCCCTCTACTGAATGTCGTTATACTTTTGTTCACCGACATGCGGGCCATGCAGCACGCGGGCCCAAATGCCATCCACCAAATTAGAAGGCAGTATGCAGGCGGAGAGTCACCCCGGTCGTAGTGCGGCAGTAACGAGCCGTCGTATCACAAAACCCCACCTCCCCGCAGTCTAAGTTTGACGGACGAAGCAACCATTATTTCACTCTTCACTGAATCCCCTTCTCCCTCACCGTCTTGAAGAAAGGCAACACTCGCATCTGCCACTGTTCTTCTCTTCGAACGAAGGGAAGGTAAGCGGATCCGTGATGTTGGTATATTTTCGTTCAGAGAAAAAAAAGAACTTTTGCAAAGCAGTAACCGATCCTCACTCTCTTTTTTGTTTCATTGTCATTGCGATTGTGTTTTCCTTTCAGTGGTCTCCTAGTATTCGTCAGTTTCATGATGGACCAAGGAGAACCAGGCAAAGATCTGCCGATATTGGAGCAGACGTGGGAGGCTAATCCCCACGAGACAGAGAGCTCCAAGAAGATGGAGGCAACCACCAAGCTGACCCCAGATACGCTCACGGCCAATACTGAGATGGTTAACGCCCCGTTTGAGGTTACAGCCCCCGTGGCACTGCAGGAGCAGTTTTCCCCCTTCGAGGATGTGTCCCCCCCCCCCCCGCTGAGCTGCCCAAGGTGATTTCCTTCTTTGCCGATCTCGACTGTGGTTTTTCATCTAAGTATGTGGTGATTTTTTTTAGAAAAGGAAGTATGTGGTGATTAATAATGCAAAATTTTATTAGCTTCGATGCCATGCTATACATAGTGGTTTAAATAACTTGTTTTTCTTATACTGAAAAGTAATTCAGAATTTGTTTATGTTTCAATTAGAGCCCTGATGCAGACAAGGATTGCGTGGTTGTACATGTCACTCGCTACGAGGCGGACGACCTGAATATACGCATTGGGAAAACATAGTTCTTAGGCTGTCGGATCCTGGAAGCGATTTGCGGTTATACCAATGAAGAGTTGTATTCCAGCCTCACCGTTGTCAGGCGTGTTGTCCAGGGTGTACTGAAGCACAAGAAGTTCAAAGCTACTCCTTCGTTTGTGAGGCATACTGTTCTTGTCAAGCTTACGCAGGAAGATGACGTGGCATGCCTCCACAAACAAGTTTATCAGTGGCAAGGCCACAAGGTTGTCTTCATGAAGGTTCACAGGATTGAGCTGCTGCTGGACATCCTCGATGATGTTCATGGCAAGGTCCATCTTGTGTCTAGCCCAAATTAGATCGAGGAATGAAATAGTTGCCCCAGCTAGTGTTTAATAGTAGTTTGGATTGTGTCTAATTATCCGAGCCTTGCCTGTTATCGACCCCTCTGGGGCTAGTACTCTTTTTGAATCCGTCTATGGGAACTGCTGCTACTTTTGTGTGCCCGTGAATCATGTGAGGACCATTGTAATTGTTGCCGAAACAGATGCGTCCTCACTAGTTTTTTGATGAATATGACATGGTAAGACATAAGTTGTCACGGTTTATCATACGAGCAGTGTGTGTTTTGATGAAATAGAGCACTCGTTCGACACTAGGCTACCCCACTTGTAAGCAATTGTGCAAAACACAGCACATTGGCTCAGCTCGCTTCAACACTAGGCTATCAACCAGCTAACAATCAACAATCTGCTGTCTGACATATAAGCAACTATTTATCTTGTTAAAGTGGTTCATGCAGTTAATTGAGGCCACAATGTAATAAATTCCAAACGTTCACACGCTAGTCCAGCGCTCATGTGGAACACTCACATTAAACTCGTCTTCATAAAAAACTTGAAAAGCATAAGTTAAGCAATTTTATACATCTCAATGTTTCATAGAACATAACAAACATATACTAGTTCACAGCAAAAGACAAAGTTGTGAGAAGGTTTACAAATCAGGAAAAAACAAGCAAGGCTTCTCTGAGCAAAGGGCCTCCCGGCAGGCTTAAATTTCCTGGAGTTCACTCTGGTTTTTTCTTGTTGCCACCATCCAGGGTTAGGTTCTCTCATTCCAGAATAACCAATTATAATTGTGGTCTCAGCTGGAATGCTGAACTGAACCATGCAGTGTACTGACCAGCTGAAATGCTTGTGCATTCCACTAAATTTAAGCACCGCTATTTGCAGAAATAAGCAGACCACAATGCCTCTTGTCTGCGCACCTGTCCAAAAAACCGCCATGCAGCCATGCCAGCTAGTCCTCGGTCCATTGATGAACTGGTAGAAAGTGCATTCCGGACTAGGATGCAGTTTTTTTCGCTCGTCCCTGCACTGCAATCAGGAAGTAAAACGTACAAATCAGCTTCTTTTAGATTGCGTTGGTCACTCTACCTTAGTTACTACCAATGTAGGGATACCTTGAAGACAGGGTGTTAGACGACGGCAATGAGGGATAGCCATCTCATTTTGCACAGTTGTACTAAAACTGAGGTGTGTGCTTTTGATTGCGCGGATAGAAACGATACGGAGATAGACATCCCGAAACTATATGGAGACAGACATCCCTGTTTGCGCAAGTACGAAATACGGTTATTTAAACAGTGATAGATATTACTACTTTCCCCCATTTCCTCTTAGAACCAAGTCCTAGATTCATGCTACAGCTTTCCCACTTTCTTCCCTGTTTGAACCAACGCTTTGAGTCGACTGTATGAACTAGCTTTACTTCTAATAATAGTAGAAGTCTAGGTGGCTTTGGAACAACGAACGGAAGTAGAAAAGGATCCACACGAAGGGAGCTGGGGCAGTAGAGCAAGGCAGGTTTTGAAGGAATATATACCTGAGGGTTGTCGGCATGTGGCAAAGACGGCGTCGGGAGGCCGCATCTTGGCCACAATACCGCAGGGAGGAAGAAGGGGTCGGAGGCCCTCCCGAGCCGGCGCTCTCTCGGAGAGAACGGCACGGACGCCGATCGAGACGCGCGGGAAGCCTTTGGTCTCCTCCCTCGCCGTCGATGACAGCGTGAACGATGCACCCACACCCCTGCCCCGGTCGAGGTTGTCCGGCCGGATTTGTGACTAGCCGTGAGCTGAGAGAGAGTGTGGCCACCTATGTGTTGCTTAGATCTGGAGAGCATGAGAGAGTGAACGAGAGGAACCCTAGTAAAGCAAGCGCTAAGGCTCCTGCTTTTATATATAGTGGAGTGATTTTGTTGTACCAGCTTAAAAAATGTGCTCCTACGTGTACTCGCGAGTGGGTGTGAGAGAAATAGTGCGTGCATGCACCGCTTCTCTTCGTGAGAGTACAATATACTATGCCCAAAGACCGTTTGTCGCAAGAGTAATAGTATAAGTGTGTGACGTGTGAGCTAAAATAAAATGTGTGCGCCGTCTTTTGTTTTTTAGAAGTTCTGAGGGTAGGGTGTGAAGAGCACATATGTGTGTGTCGTCTACCTGCAGATAGACGATGGGTGCGACGTGCGAGTCTGCGAGAGGACTCGGGAGAGTCGTGACTCATGAGGGTGCGTGTGCGCGAGAGAGAGGGGGCACGTAGCAATGCAATGCATGTGTCCGTAAATCATTATCCGGCAAACGTTCGCCACAAGCCTTTTCCTGACGAACGCCGTAAGAACCATTAGATCGGCATCCGACAGTGTCAGTTTTGCCATGTCATTTAACATAATAGCCACTCCTCCTACACACAAATCTTCCACGTGTGTGTTAGCAACCATCGTATCACCCGCAGCAATTTCAAGCATCCTTTAGTGTCGAGGAATATCATAGGAACTCTATATGATATGATTTTTATAGGATTTTTTCCTTTAGAGCCAATTGGTTCATAGGAATAGATTCATATACTCCACATTTCAAAGGAAATAAACATGATATCATTTCTATAGCTTTAGAGCCACTTGGTTCATATGAATGGATTCCTATACTCCCTTAATTTCAAAGGAAAATAAACATTAGCGTATATTCAATAGAAAAGTTCATATGATATGAACCAAATTACATCTCTTTTCTAATCCCTCCTCATAGGAATTGAGATACATGTCATCTCTAGATTCAATAGAAAAGTTCCTATGATGTGAACCAAATGACATCTCTTCTCCAATCCCTACTCATAGGAATTGAGATGCTCCATGTCATCTCTTTCCCTACAACTTCCATGTATACATCTTCTATTCCTAAATAGATAGTACAACCCACTAGTAGCTTTTTTCCAAAACATGCAACTATGGCACAAGAACTATATAGTGTGCCAATAACTTTGAAAGATGGTCGCTGGATTAAGCTAACCCGACAGTGCAGAGATAGGCAAATCCGAGCACTACTGGTCGTTGGATATCATCAACATTCCACCAGATCTGCCACATGTACAATTTAGAAGACTCCATGGTTGAACTTAAGCATAATGCACAAACCTCAAAACACAAGCACTTCTCCTTTGTTATAGAATCTTTTGTATCATAATTGATTGTTTTTTTTTCTAAATGAATTGCCATTATTTGTTTTTTACTTTATGATTTACAATGCACAACCCCATGAATCTTAACATTTTTATAAAACTAATTGATTTTGAATGAGATGAACTATAAGAACTAAACGAACATCTACATCATGCATATATGACTCAAAGCTTTACATGCTATAGTGTGTATTTATTCATAATTTGGTTTCAAATCTCATGCATTCAATACATGTGTACCTTACTAGTTTTGAGTAGAGTAGCAAATTTCACGCGACCCCGGGTATATCAAAATGCAGGGCTCATGCATCATTGCCTTTCGGTCGAACCTACGTCCACAATTTTTTGTACGTACTATATCTCCACTGGTCCCCGAACCCAAAATGCTGCCTCGTTCCCGTAAAACCAGGCGGCCCACACATATTTAAGGCGTCGACTCGAACCCGTTTACTACGACGTGGCCCCGCACGCCGTAGTACTCCTACAAACCCTATCGCCGCACTCATCATCGGTTTTCTTAAAGAGGACGAGGGAGAAGCCGATTTGTAGTGGAAGCGCTTTCAAAAAAAGGATCTGTAGTGGAGACCCCTACCCTAGGGTTCCCTAGGTAGCTGTTGCACGCATCATTGTTTTCTCTTTTCTTTATGCTCTTGCGCCCTAGAGTGAAATGATGGTTGCTTCGTCCGTCCAGCTTAATGCGGGAAAGGTGGGGCTTTGTGATTTGACCCCTCATCGCTCATTTTCTACTACTGCGGTGCTACGACCGGGGTGCCTCCAATTCCAACCGCTGCTCCGAACTATAATTTGGTGCATCGCACGTGGAACAAGACGGTGGATGAGCCACATGTCGGCTAAAGGGGTCCTGTTAAGTGTGTCGCCATTTCATGTGCGGACTGACCCTGCTTGAGTTGCTACGCCAACACGACAGGAGCAGCCTACCACTTGGTTTTGCTCCTTGGTGAATCCCGACTATATTGATCTAAAAAGATATGTGCTAAACTACCCTCTCCGTCTTGGTTTTTTTATTTTTTAGGCGTCTCGGTTTATAGGGCCTGCACATAGTCCTAGGTCACCCATTTGACTAACTAAATATGAGTTACTATGTCACAAAAAGTATATCATTGGATTCTTAAGCGGATGTAGTTGTATTTCAAAGTCGAGGGCGGGGCTTTTCCTGCGCGGTAGGCGGGGCAGTTCCGCCTAGTCGGTTCGACAGAGACGCAAGAAGACGAGGGAGTAGGCTGCTGCAAACGTAGGCATGTGTGATTTGACAGCGAGTTACTGCTGGACAGGTGGGGCCCCGTGATTTGACTTGCCATTATCATTTTAACTATGGCGCTACGACCGGCGTGAGTCTCCCAATTCCTGACCACCTCCATACAGGTGCCTCTCCTAATGCTCCATCATGTAGTAGAGGCTGGCTCTTGCATGAGAGCCCACTTCTCCACTTTTTCCTTGCCTCTCACACAGGTGCTTAAGCTTGCCACATAGGCATAAAGTCTGATGTGGCAAGTTAATCAAGAAGAGAGAGACTAGTTTGGTGACCCAAGGAAGAAACGGTGCTAAGCGTGTGTACCTAGGTGAAAAGACAATTTTGAGTCTATAGCTAATTAAATGAAGCAAACTTAGCAACACCATTTCATTGGAAGAGGTCACCGATGAAGCTATGTACCTAGGGTAGGGGCACGGACCTGTCCTAAGTACCCTACCCAAGGACATCCCAAGAAGAAGTCACCTTTCAATTGACTTGAAGGTATCCCACTCGACGGATTCATGACACTCGACCACGAAGCTATCACTCGACCACGAAGCCAACCACTCGACTGCCAGGAGATCTAAAGTCACTCCGCACGCAAACGGTCGGCCATTATGTAGCTTTTATGGTCATCATAGCACTTTATTAGGGCCGTTACCAGTAACGCCCAGTCTTAATGTACTTTAAACCCCGCGTTACTGAGGGCTGGAGGGGCCTGGCGAACTCTATAAAGCCACCCCCCTCCTCAGTATCAAGGGTTGGCACCCCTGTTATTCACACACTTATAATCCAATCGACCGCCTCCGGGCACCGAGACGTAGGGCTTCTACTTCCTCCGAGAAGGGCCTGAACTCGTAAACCCCGTGTGCTTACAACTCTTCCATAGCTAAGATCTAGCCTCTCCGTTCATACCCCCCTACATTACTGTCAGAGTTAGAACCACGACAGTTGGCGCCCATCGTGGGGCTAGGAGTCTTAGCGCCTAGTTGGAGAAGTTGCAACTTTGCCGATCTCTTTGATCATGGTTTCGGGCGGAGCTTTGGTGGAGGGCCGCGAGATCCGTCTTGGCACGCTCACGTTCATCGCCGACGACTCCGCTTGGCTTCAAGAGGCCCCACTCGACGTCGATGCGCTCCCCGTCCGCGGGGCGACGCACTTTCGCGCGTGCGTCCGTGGTGTCCTCCTGCGGCAGCCGTCGACCTAGTATCGGTCGGCTCCAGTGACGTCCTCCCGCCCTGTCTCTCACCGGGGCAAGCGCTTTGGTCGGTCGAGTCTTCAGAGGTGGGTGAGACATGCGGTGGCCCGCCAGTCGGCCACCCCACAAGTCGCGGCGATCGAGCCCGACAAATCCTTCTACGGCCTGTTCGACCTGTCGACTGGCTCCGCAGAGACCGCATCCGAATGCGACAGCAGTGACCCAGCGGCGGAGGTTCTGGTGATCGACGGGTCACGTAGTCCTCCCGGTTTTCCCCGCACCGACCGAGGCGCGGGTGGGGGCGACCCGTCGCATCCCCATGATGAGTATCTCCCCGAGCCTCTTACGTTAGCGCAGCGAGAGGAGCTTCGCCGCCGAAACATGGATGCACTCCACACTCCTATCGTTGGAGAAACCCCCGAGGCCCGGGCCTTGGAGGATACGCGCTTGGCTAACTTGGCCGAGCGCACTCGTCTGGAGAATCTCCAGCGAGTACTCGACGAGCGAGCGTGTCAACGGGCTCCAGAATCCAGTCGACGCCAGCTTTTTCCGCCCCCGCAGGTATATCGAACTCCGGTTCAGAATTTGGCGGTTGCGGCCCATATAGCAGAGTCGATTCAACCCTCCCAGTCAGAGGCTGGCAGAGGCTTGTTGCAAATCAGAGCGTTGCTCCGGGCAGCGGGAAACCAGAATTCCGTTGTTTCTCAGTCGCGGAACAGGATCCATAGTCGATCCGTTGCAGCGGATACAGTCCAGTCGGCTCACAGCCCAAGATCGCCCCCGAGGCGTGAGGGACGTGGAGACCGGCATGATCAGCACAGAAGGAATGAGCAGTATGATCACCGATTCGATCGTGATGATCAACGTCGAGTGCCAACCCCTCCCCCGAGGAGTGGATCATATGTGCCTCGACAGCAGGATGACAGACGTCCTCATAGCGTTGGGCGGAGAATTCCAGTCGACCCCAGAGAACCGGGCTTTGATGCGAGATCCATTCTCGTGCAAGGTCTAGTCGACAGGAACAGAGCTCACAGGGAAGGCCACGACAGAGATGCGCCTACCAGTAGCAGAGTACATGTTTCAGGTCCAGAGTGTTTCAGTCGAGCCATCAGAGCCGCTGTGATTCCTCCCAACTTCAGGTTGGCGACTGGAGTTAGTAAGTTCACCGGTGAGTCTAAGCCCGACACTTGGCCTGAGGATTACCGAGTGGCTGTCCAGATTGGCGGTGGCAATGATGAGGTAGCTATGAAGCACCTGCCTCTCATGTTAGAGGGCTCAGCCATAGCGTGGCTGAATCAGTTAGCACCCAGCAACATCTACACTTGGGAGGATCTCTCCTGAGTGTTTGTCACAACATTTGAAGGAACATGCAAGCGACCTGCAGGTCTCACTGAATTGCGGTCTTGCGAGAAAAAACCGAATGAAACTCTGAGGGATTACATCCAGAGGTGGATCACATTGCATCACACAGTGGAAAATGTACCAGATCATCAAGCAGTTTGTGCCTTTAAAGAAGGCGTTAAGTACAGAGAATTGAATCTGAAGTTCGGTCGAACCGGAGAAATGTCTCTGAATCGAATGATGGAGATTGCCACCAAATATGCTAATGGTGAAGATGAGGATCGACTCCGGAGTGGCAAACTTAAGTCAGTCGCTCAGGAAATCGGAGGAAATTCCAGTCGGAAGCAGAAGCGGAAAGCAGAGCCAGCTGCTCCTGGGGAGGCCCTGGCCGTAACCCAAGGAAAGTTTAAGGGGAAGCCCAAAGGGCCTTGGAACCCTAAGAAAGTTAAAGATCAAGATGGAAATGATGTTTTGGATCTGCCGTGTCACATTCATACCAAGAAAGACGAAGAGGGTAAACTCATTTACCCAAAACATACCACTCGACAGTGTCGACTCCTGATCCAGCAGTTTCAGGGCAAGCAGTCCAAAGATAAAGAAAGGGAGTCGGACAAAGTTGAGGACAAGGAAGATAGTGACGATGGTTACCCCCAGGTCAATTCCACCTTGATGATTTTTGCCGATGTTGAAAGCAAAAGTCGACTGAAGGTTATCAATCGTGAGGTGAATATGGTTGCTCCGGCAACTCCCAGTTACCTGCAGTGGTCTCAGACTGCCATCACATTCGACCAATCTGATCACCCTACACACATTGCCACCCCTGGGAGGCAAGCTTTAGTGGTCGACCCAGTCGTCGAAGGCACTCGACTGACCAAAGTCCTGATGGATGGTGGCAGTGGCCTGAACATACTGTATGCAGAAACATTGAAAGGGATGGGCATTCCGATGTCCAGACTCGCTACCAGCAACATGAGTTTT
Organism: Aegilops umbellulata; assembly: GCA_032464435.1. NCBI lineage: Eukaryota > Viridiplantae > Streptophyta > Magnoliopsida > Poales > Poaceae > Aegilops > Aegilops umbellulata. Next base: position 129,541,541 of record CP136057.1, on the reverse strand, counting down.
CATGGAGTCATTCCTGGAAAGAAGGCTGAGTCACTCGGTCAAATCGCTCTTGATGTGGTTTTCGGTGATTCCAAGAATTACCGCAAGGAAAAGTTGACATTCGAGGTTGTAGATTTCCAAAGTGCTTATCACGCTATTTTGGGCAGGTCAGCTTATGCACGCTTCATGGCTCGACCATGTTATGTGTATCTCAAATTGAAGATGCCTGGTCCCAAAGGTGTGATCACTGTTACAGGCAATCGGAAGAAGGCAGAAGAGTGTTTTCAGAAAGGCTCAAAGATTGCTGACGCTCAGATGGCAGTGGTCGAGCTACAAGAATATCAGAAGACTGCAGATCCGAGTGAGTTGCTACGAGCCAAGAAGCCCGCTTCAGAATCAGCTTTTCAGTCGTCCGGTGAAATGAAGCCAGTTCACATTCACCCGGCCGATCCAAATGCCGCTCCGACTCACATCTCAACGACGCTCGACTCCAAATAGGAAGAAGCGCTCATCCAGTTCCTCCGTGAGAACTGGGACATCTTCGCATGGAGGCCTTCTGACATGCCTGGAGTTCCCAGGGGGCTGGCCGAGCACCGTCTACGAGTCGACCCAAAAGTTAAACCTGTGAAAGAGCATCTTCGACGGTTCGCCGTCCAGAAAAGGAAAGCCATTGGCGAGGAGGTAGCTCGGCTCTTAGCAGCGGAGTTCATCCGAGAAATTTACCACTCCGAGTGGCTCGCCAATGTTGTCATGGTCCCCAAGAAGGACAAGTCACTTCGCATGTGCATTGACTTCAAACATATCAATCGGGCCTGCCCGAAAGATCATTTTCCTCTCCCCCGCATCGACCAGATAGTTGACTCGACTGCGGGATGTGAGCGATTGTCTTTTCTAGACGCCTACTCCGGGTACCATCAGATCCATCTGTATGGACCCGACGAGATCAAAACTGCTTTCATCACTCCATTCGGGTGCTTTTGTTATGTCACCATGCCTTTCGGCCTCAAGAATGCCGGAGCCACGTTCATGAGAATGATTCAGAAGTGTTTGCTCACTCAAATCAGTCGGAATGTGGAAGCATACATGGATGATATTGTGGTCAAGTCACGGAAAGGTTCCGACCTGCTGACTGACCTAGCTGAAACCTTTGCCAACCTCAGGAGGTACGATATCAAGCTCAATCCGTCAAAGTGCACATTCGGAGTTCCAGGTGGAAAGTTACTCGGTTTTCTCGTTTCTGAACAAGGAATCGACGCCAATCCTGAAAAGGTTGGAACTATCCTTCGGATGAAGCGTCCTGTGCGCGTGCACGATGTCCAGAAGCTTACAGGTTGCTTGGCCGCTTTAAGTCAATTCAATTCTTGGCTCGGTGAAAAGGCATTGCCTCTTTACCGACTTATGAAGAAGTCAGACAAGTTCGAGTGGACTCCAGAAGCTGATGCAGCGTTTGCAGAGCTAAAAGCCCTGCTATCCACCCAGCCGGTGCTTGCTGCCCCAATCAGCAAAGAGCCTTTGCTGCTTTACATTGCAGCCACGGGACAAGTTGTCAGTACAGTACTTACGGTCGAGCGGGAAGAAGAAGGAAAGGCCTTCAAGGTTCAGCGCCCAGTATACTATGTTTCTAAAGTTTTGACTCCTTCAAAGCAAACATATCCTCATTACCAGAAGCTCTTATATGGGATTTATATGACCACGAAGAAGGTTGCACATTACTTCTCTGACCACACCATTACAGTCGTCAGCGACGCCCCACTATCAGAGATTCTTCACAACAGAGATGCAACTGGTCGAGTGGCAAAATGGGCGATTGAACTCCTTCCCCTAGATATCAAGTTTGAGGCAAAGAAGGCTATTAAGTCCCAAGCAATTGCAGATTTCGTCGCCGAGTGGATCGAACAGCAACTGCCGACTCAAGTTCACTCGAAACACTGGACCATGTTCTTCGGTGGATCTAAGATGCTGAATGGTTCCGGTGCTGGGGTAGTATTGGTTTCCCCCCGAGGAGATAAGCTCAGATATGTTCTCCAGATTCACTTTGGTTCCTCCAATAACGAAGCAGAATACGAAGCACTTTTGTATGGGTTACGCATGGCCATTTCACTCGGTGTCCGTCGCCTCATGGTCTATGGCGACTCATATTTGGTGGTTAATCAGGTGATGAAGGAGTGGGACGTCAGGAGCCCAGCTATGACTGGTTATTGCAATGCAGTGAGAAAGCTAGAAAAGAAATTCGAGGGGTTAGAACTTCATCACATACCCCGACTGAAAAATCAAGCAGCTGATGATTTGGCAAAGATAGGTTCCAAGAGAGAAGCCATTCCTAGCAATGTGTTTCTGGAACACATCCACTCGCCTTTAGTTCAGGAGGATCCTTTCACAGATGAAGCTCCGCAACCAAAGAGTTCCTCAGATCCGACTGAAGTCGACATTCCAGCAGTGGTCGACCTAATCATGGAAGTCTTGACAATCACCCCCGACTGGATGATACCGTACATCACGTATATCCTGAGGAAAGAACTCCCGGAGGACGAAGAAGAGGCTCGAGAGATTGTCCGTCGATCCAAAGCCTTTACAGTCATAAAGGGACAGTTGTATAGAGAAAGCGCGACTGGAATCAGTCAGAAGTGTATAACACCAGAAGAAGGTCAGATAATCCTTGATGATATCCACTCGGCGACCTGTGGTCACCATGCGTCCTCTCGGACCATCGTGGCTAAAGCATACCGAGCGGGATTTTACTGGCCAAGAGCAAATGAAATGGCAAAAGAGATAGTCGACAAGTGTGAAGTGTGCCAGTTCTACTCCAACATGTCCCACAAACCCGCATCAGCCCTGAAGACCATCCCACTCGTCTGGCCCTTCGCTGTTTGGGGACTGGATATGGTTGGTCCACTGAGAACAGGCAGGAGCGGTTTCACACATGTGCTTGTGGCAGTCGACAAGTTTACCAAATGGATTGAAGCTAAGCCTATCAAGAATCTTGATGCTTGCACTGCTATCAGTTTTATCAGGGAGATAACATTCAGGTATGGAGTCCCGCATAGCATCATCACTGATAATGGGTCAAACTTTGATTCAGACAAGTTCAGAGCTTTTTGTGCCTCGCAGGGCACACGAGTCGACTACGCGTCGGTCGCTCACCCCCAGTCGAATGGACAAGCAGAAAGGGCAAATGGTCTGATTCTCAAAGGGCTGAAACCTCGGCTGATGCGCTATCTCAAGCATGCAGTAGGCGCATGGGTCAACGAGCTTCCATCAGTTCTTTGGGGATTGAGGACCACCCCGAATCGGTCGACTGGAAGAACCCCGTTCTTTCTGGTTTTGGGAGCGGAAGCCGTCTTGCCGAGTGATCTGCTTCACAATGCACCCCGAGTCGATATCTACTCCGAAGTTGAAGCAGAACAAGCCCGGCAAGACGCGGTTGATCTCCTGGAGGAAGAAAGAGAAATGGCTATGATCCGATCGACCATTTACCAGTAAGACTTGCGTCAATTCCATGCCAGAAACATGAAGAGTCGAGCCTTCCAAGAAGGAGATTTGGTCCTCTGAGTGGATCAACAGAAACCACACAAACTCGCTCCTACCTAGGAAGGCCCCTTCATCGTCACAAGAGTCCTCCACAATGGAGCGTATCACCTTTACAATGTCGATCGCCAGATTAACGAGCCACGAGCTTGGAATGCGGAACTGCTCCGCCCCTTTTACACTTGAATTCTCACTCGGGTGAGATGTAATAAGAGAAACTTCTGTAGTCTATTTATCAAAGACAAGAGTGTTACAATTTTTCCAGTAATTGTTGTTGCTTTTGTTTGCGTGTGAAATCCCCCAGTGGGTGGCTCAGCTGCGAATCCGTTTCGCCCAAGTCTATATATATAAAAAATCCTACCGAGTGGAGAGCCAGCCTCCCACTCGGAGGCTTAGTCGCGAACCCGTTTCGCCTAAGTGTTTAAAATCCTACCGAGTGGAGAGCCAGCCTCCCACTCGGAGGCTTAGCTGCGAACCCGTTTCGCCTAAGTGTTTAAAATCCTACCGAGTGGAGAGCATACCTCCCACTCGGAGGCTTAGCTGCGAACCCGTTTCGCCTAAGTGTTTAAAATCCTACCGAGTGGAGAGCATACCTCCCGCTCGGGGGCTTAGCAGCAGCCCAGTGCTCGCCTAAGTTTGAAAAAATCCTACCGAGTGGAGAGCATACCTCCCACTCGGGGGCTTAGCTGCAGTCCAGTACTCGCCTAAGTTTGAAAAAATCCTACCGAGTGGAGAGCAGACCTCCCACTCGAGGACTTAGCTGCAGTCCAGTACTCGCCTAAGTTTGAAAAAATCCTACCGAGTGGAGAGCAGACCTCCCACTCGGGGACTTAGCTGCAGTCCAGTACTCGCCTAAGTTTGAAAAAATCTTACCGAGTGGAGAGCAGACCTCCCACTCGGGGGCTTAGCTGCAGTCCAGTACTCGCGTAAGTTAGAAAAAATCCTACCGAGTGGAGAGCAGACCTCCCACCCGGGGGCTTAGCTGCAGCCGAGTGCTCGCCTAAGTTTGAAAAAATCCTACCGAGTGGAGAGCAGACCTCCCACTCAGGGGCTTAGCTGCAGCCCAGTGCTCGCCTAAGTTTGAAAAAATCCTACCGAGTGGAGAGCAGACCTCCCACTCGGGGGCTTAGCTGCAGCCCGGTGCTCGCCTAAGTTTGAAAAAATCCTACCGAGTGGAGAGCAGACCTCCCACTCGGGGGCTTAGCTGCAGTCCAGTACTTGCCTAAGTTTGAAAAAATCCTACCGAGTGGAGAGCAGACCTCCCACTCGGGGTCTTAGCTGCAGTCCAGTACTCGCCTAAGTTTGAAAAAATCCCACCGAGTGGAGAGCAAACCTCCCACTCGGGGGCTTAGCTGCAGTCCAGTACTCGCCTAAGTTGGAAAATTCCTACCGAGTGGAGAGCAGACCTCCCACTCAGAGGCTTAGCTGCAGCCCAGTGCTCGCCTAAGTACGAAACACATCGACTGCTACCTTCTCCTTCGGAGCTACACCACAAATACGAAGTTATTACGAGTGAGGAACAAGTTCCACTCGACAGATAATTCATGAAGATATTCGACGATAAATCAAGTTTAGATAAGACCCAAAGGTCCCAGACCTCGGATCAAAGTACTCGAGCCTTCAGCTCGATAGAGTTTAACGGTTACAAAATCCACTCGGCATTCCGAGGCAAATTTAAAGTGAAGCATAAAAGTCTTATTCCTCAGGCGGAGGACTGGAAGGGGCGACGAACTCGTCCAAATCGATCTCGTCTGCAATACGAGTGGCCGCAGCAATGAAAGTCTCCATGAAGTCTTGAAAGTTGTGCTTCCTGGTATTGGCAACTTGGATAGCAGCCAGCTTTTCCTCTCGCGCCTCCTTGTAGTGGACGCGGACCAGGGACAGAGCGACATCAGCACCACACCTAGCGGAGGATTTCTTCCATTCCGTCACTCGACCAGGAACGTCATTCAGTCGAGTCATCAGAGACTCGAGGTCATTCGGAAGCATCGTCCTGGGCCAGAGCGACGTGTCGATCCGTGACACCGCAACCTTCAGTCGGGCCAGATGATCAACCACACTTGCAACACGAGACTCCAGTCGGAGCACGTTCATAGCAGCTTCGTCTTTCACTGGGGAGTTAATGGGGTCCAAGTTTCTCTCTACTCGACTGGTCTCCTCCTCGAAGTTCTGGCAGAATTCTGTAAACACAAGTCAAAGATAAGACAGCGACCCTGCATGAGCTTAGTGACGACAAGCCAGTCAGGTGAAAATGGTTACCCTCAAGCATGACGAACAGCTTCTTGGCGAGTCCTCCGAGATAAGCCTCCAGATCGTTCTTCTTCCCCACCAATTCACTGGCCTTGTCACGCAGAGCTATCTTGTCATTTTTCAGACGGCTGACCTCTTGGTTAGCCGCATCAAGAGCAGTTTTCAGTCTGGAGTTCTCCTTTTCAAGAGTTCCGACTGAAGTCAGTTTTTCTTCAGCAAGCTTCGTCTTGTTCAAAGCTTCCTTCTGTGCTTCGGCAAGGTCATGGTCCTTCTTCTTCAGAGCCTCTTCCAGTTTGTATGTGGAACGACAAGTGAGATCAACATCGAGAAAGGCCAGAAAGAAAGGACAGGCAAAAGCTCACCAGCCATACCTTTTGCCTCGTCTCTCGCCTTCTGTAAGTTCTCCTGAGCAAGCTTCAGGTCAAGGTTGAGCTGGATCTGTTTGTTCTCCAACTCGGTGAAGCGAGCCACAAGTTCACAGGATTTCTACGAAAAACCAGTCGACAAACGTCAAAGATGGGTTGCTTCCGAGTAACCAAGAGACAATGGTGGCGTTTCTAAGACTACAGCCGAATCATAAACATTCAACAACAGTCTCGAGGACTACACCCAGTGGGTGCACTCAGCGTGCCTCCACTGGTTCGACCAAAAAAACGACTGCCCGCAGTCGACCGTGTACAGTTCCATTCGACATGGCCGGACCAGACCGAGTGAAGAAGTTCAACTAAAGCAACACAATATAAAGACTACAGTCGACTGCCAGCAGTCCACCATAGTCTCGGGGACTACACCCAGTGGGTGCACTTAGCGTGCCCCCACTGGACCGAAAAGATTGATCGACACACCCAGTTGGTGTACAGGTCTAAGGATCTTCGGAAAAGAGATTCTTCAGATATCATATCCTAACAAAACAAGCGGCGATCGACTGACCTGGACGTTGCTCTGAAGAGCTGAACTCGCGTCATAAGCTGGCTGGCTGGCTTCCCGAACCACCTTCACTTGCTCCATCATGATCCCCGCCTGGCGTATAGCTTCTTTAGCGGCACCCACTTGGTCCTCAGGGACGTGGTGTGTGGCAAAAAGCGAAGGCGGATCTGCAGTCGACGTTGAAGGCCGGAAACTCGTCAGAGGCTCAGCGAAGGTCACAGAAGCCCGAGTGGTATCACCACCCTCACGAACTATGGCCTCAGGCGCCGGAGTAGTTTGTGGGGTCTTGCCAGCCGGCGCCCTCCTGTTCCTTCTCGCCCTCAGCGGCACTTCGTCGTCGTCGTCAGGGAGGTTAATGACATGAGGAGGAGCTACAAGAAAAATTCAATCGACCGGAGTTATGAGAAATTGTAAGTCGATTAAAAGCAGAGCATCAGCAATCGTACCGGGGTTGGAAGTAACGCCATCTTCCATCTCTCGATCGTCGTCCTTGGCGGAGATCTCAGAGGTAGCAGCACTGCAAGTTTCGAAAGTCAGTCAGCTTATCCAATGAGTCGACCAAGAGCCCGTCACGTTCAATAAAGGAAAACAAGTGCAACTTTTACCCAGAAATGGTGGGGACAGTCATCTTCATCTTAGGCAAGGCCTTGGGTGGCTTGGACGGCGTCGCGCGTGGGTGCTTGGGAGCTTTTTCTGTCGGCGCTGGGGAAGAGGTTCGAGGTCGCTTCGACGACTGCCCAACAGGGGCAATCGCCTTACCACGTTCCCGCGCAGGGTCGTGTGTAAGCTTGGATCGCCTTTCCGAGCGGGGAGGTTCGACTTCTTCCTCCTCTTCTTCGTTGGAGTCGTCGTCGTCATCCCCCTCTCCTTTGCCGTCAGATTCCCACTCTTCCTTCTCGTCTCCACTTTCGCCTCCACTCGCCTCTCCTTCCTCGGTCTGCTCCTGTGCACCATTGGGCGTCGAGTACATCTCAGTAATGGCCTAGAGGACAGCAAACAAAACAAAGGTCAATGGACTGATCCAAAGAAGAACAAATAAAGAAAGCAAGATCTCAGTCGGAAACACAAGGTCAGACCTTGTCCACTTCGTATGTGTGGTTGAGTGGAGGAATCCTCCTGGCTCCTCGGGGGTTGTCCTTGTTCCCTGTGATACTCGACAGCCACCCTTCCAGCATCTCGTCAGTGACCTCCTCTGGGTGAATCCGAGTGGTGTCTTTGAGACCCGAGTACAGCCACATCGGATGGTCATGAGCCTGAAGCGGTTGGATGCGCCTCCGAAGGAAGACTTCCAACAAGTCCATGCCAGTCACACCCTCGCAGACAAGCTGAATCACTCGACCGACTAGCACCTTGACTTACGCCTTTTCCTCCGGCGTCACTTTCAGAGAGGCAGGTTTTTGTGCTCGGTTCAGAGAAAAAGGGGGAAGCCCAGTCGACTGTCCTGGGGTCACCTGGTCTTTTTCAGTAAAACCAGGTCGACTGCCACCCACGGACTGACTCGGGAAAAGTGATAGACGGAAAAGAACTTTTTCCTCTCATCTGGATCGCCAGGCCCCCGCACAGCTGGATCACCTGCGTCCGTTCGTCACTCGACTTGGCCTTCTTGACCGACTGAGAACGCAAGTGAAGATGTGCTTGAAGAGTCCCTAATGGGGGCGGCAAACCAAGAAGTTTTCACACAAGGAAACGAAAGCAGCGAGATACACAACGGGAAAATTTTGTTTTTGCCACTCTAGATTTTGCCAATTTTCCTTATGCCACTCCAGATTTTGACATTTCACTTTTGCCACTCTTAGTTGTTGACAATTATCACAATTGCCATTTCCGTGGCAAAAGCAAAATTTTCAGAGTGGCAATTGTGATACATTTCAAAAGCTAAGAGTGGCAAGAATGAAATAAAATTATTTTGCTTTTGCCCCGGAATGGCAATTGGGATAATTGTCAAAATCTAAGAGTGGCAAAAGTGAAATGTCAAAATTTAGAGTGGCATAAGGAAAATTGGCAAAATCTAGAGTGGCAAAAACAAAATTTTCCCATACACAATAGAATTGGGAGTAAAGTGATGGAGCTGCGCTCCGAAGAAGTTCAAGAAGCTCCTGAAAAAAGGATGAGGAGGCAGAGAGAATCCGCGATCGATATGGGTCGCGAGGAGGACGCACTCACCATCAAGAGGCTGGGGTTCGACTTCTTTCCTCGGAAGACGCGCAGATACGTGGGGAATGAATCCCCCCTCGACCAGATCATCAAGATCATCCTGCCGAATCGCCGACGGCATCCAGTCGCCCTGGATCCAATCCTTGGGCAGAGTAGTCCTCGAGGAAGATCCGCCCCGAGCGGACTTCTTCCCCTTCCCCTGCACCGCCGCCTTCTTCGCGCGCTCCAGAGCCGACGTCTTTTCCTTCCCCATCGTCGTCGGCGAAGCTCGAACAGACCTACTGCACGGAGGTGAGAGCGGAGGTGGCGGAGGATCTCGTGAAGGGAGGGGGAAAAGTGAAGGCGCACTGTTCAGAGGTTCCGAGGCAGCGGCTTATAAGAGGTCGCTTCCGAGTGACTGACTAGTAGGCCCGGGCAATCCCGTCAAATCCCGCAATAGGCGTGCGCGCTGTACATGGCGAAAAAGGTGGCGCGGGAATCGAGGAGGTTCCGCCCTATCCCATCCGATTACTGCGGCCGCCCCTGTCCCGCGCGCTTCCCGAAATTCAAATCCCACAAAATCCGCGGGCTACAGAACTACCCGTCAAACAGAAGATCCTTTTCACACCATCACTCGGAACTTCACAAGTACAGAAGTTCACTCGACAAGAGACCAAAAATGGATCAAGGCGACTGAGAGAAGTTGACGACGTCATCCATGACAATTGATCCAAAACAAGGCATTCATATAACACGAAGAACCAGTCAGAAAGATCCCCCAACTCCTTTCCCACTCAAACCTCGATCCATTTGGGGACTAATGATGAAGCTATGTACCTAGGGTAGGGGCACGGATCTGTCCTAAGTACCCTACCCAAGGACATCCCAAGAAGAAGTCACCTTTAAATCGACTTGAAGGTATCCCACTCGACGGATTCATGACACTCGACCACAAAGCTATCACTCGACCACGAAGCCAACCACTCGACTGCCAGGAGATCTAAAGTCACTCCGCACGCAAACGGTCGGCCATTATGTAGCTTTTATGGTCATCATAGCAATTTATTAGGGCCGTTACCAGTAACGCCCAGTCTTAATGTACTTTAAACCCCGCGTTACTGAGGGCTGGAGGGGCCTGGCGAACTCTATATAAGCCACCCCCTCCTCAGTATCAAGGGTTGACACCCCTGTTATTCACACACTTATAATCCAATCGACCGCCTCCGGGCACCGAGACGTAGGGCTGTTACTTCCTCCGAGAAGGGCCTGAACTCGTAAACCTCGTGTGCTTACAACTCTTCCATAGCTAACATCTAGCCTCTCCGTTCATACCCCCCTACATTACTATCAGAGTTAGAACCACGACAGTCACTCCTTGGCAAATGCAATAAATACTAGTACTCCATGTGTCCCATAATATAAGAATGTTTTTGGCACTACACAAGTGTCAAAAACGTTCTTATATTATGGGACGGAGGGAGTACGAAGAAAGAGATAGAGAGGAGTAAAAAATACACTTATAGCCAACCTTGTTGTAGTATGAGTGACTAAGCGATGACTATGTATGACATGCCAACATCAGATAGCCTAATGCACCGTGTTAAATCTCCAAGGGCGCGACCGCGCGAGCGACGCGGCGGTCATGGTAGGCGCGACCATGATACGGGCTGCTGGCAGCCCTTGGATCTGAGATCAAACGGTCGCATGCTAAGTTGCTGAAAATTTGCAGAATAACCCTCCAGGATAGGATATTCACCCATAGGTCTAGAATCATGCCATGCAACCGTTCGTTCTCAGATCCAAGGGCTCTCGGAAGCCCGTATCATGGGAGAATGGAAAGCCACTACCCTGCCGTTCGCACGCTGGCAGTTGCTCCTACTCGTCCCCGCACGTCCTTCAATACTACAGCGGTTCACTCCTAGTCGTCCCGTCCATTCACATTACGGCAGTTCCACTAATCCTAACCCTCCTCCCAAATCCATGGCGTCCCAAATCTCCACGATCGGCGGTGAGTACAAGGTTAGAACCATCACCGGCGATGAGTTTGATGTCATTTACACCCGTTCTTCCGCGACGGTGAAAGGATGCCTTTCTCGCTTCAGACGCATGTTCGAAAACTCAGATGATGAGTGGGTCGCTGGGCTAGATGTTGAGTACACCACAGTCCTGGGACAAGAGAAGGATCTAAAGGACGGAGAGAGGAAGAAGCCCGCCGTGATCCAGGTTTGCGTACATAACGTTTGCTTGGTCTACCACATATGCCATGCCGACGTTGAGTGCCAGGATTTTAAGAACTTCCTCAAGGACAAAACAGTGAAATTCGTTACTGTAGACTTTAAGAACGACAAAGAAGTCCTGGGTCGGATAGGCCTCATTGTAGGCAACCCCTTCGACCTCCAGAAGAATCGGCCGGAGCCCTCTCGTCAGCCTTCAATGCTGACCCTGGCAGGAGCCATGGTTCATCCTTGATACCATAAACTGGAGAAACCTCGTTACACGTTTCATCGTCATGCATGGCAGCGGAATGTACTAGATATAGACCACATCCACTACGCTGCAATGGATGGCTACCTTTGTTTCAATATCTTCAAGGGTTGGATGAAGAGCAACAGCCAAGTGTGCGGTTCAAGCAAAGAAGTATCGGCCAAGAGGAAGAGGGACAAGGACAAAGTCGAGGACATGGACGAGGACTCTGAGTAAGGTGGCACTGTCGTTGCTCATGGTGGTTCTAAACTTCTAATGCAGTGTCTACCGGATTAGTTGCATAGTTTAATTTCAGGTGTGCTTAGTTTAATTTGAGGGGTGTGTTGTGTTGAGCCCCCAGCAGAACTATGTTATGTTTCTTCTCGTAACTTTAACTCTTCAGTATGTACATACTACTAGTATTTCTTTAATATAATTTAGCACCCCAATTAAGCACGTACTAGCTTTTTTAATAGTACTATATGCATAATTTGGCGACGAGCGCTCTCTATATGTACCACATTTTTTTTAATTTCAATTTTTGCTCCATGGCGCAATCCATCGATAGTACTACTGTACAAAAGTATACATTTTTTAAAAGGCTAGAGTACTGTTCATCACATATATAGCCAGTTAAATTCTCAACCTAGAACGATGTGCATGCCATGTAGTAAACCGATACGGAGGAAGTATAGTAAAAATGAGGTGATTTTACCAAGCGATCGGCGGGGGAGCATGGCCTGTCATGCGGTCCCACGTGTCATGATGTACCAAGGCGATGCGCGTGTCCCTCTTGAGGTAGAAGCAATACTACGTGGTTTGAAATGATGGCAAACCAAAGTGTGAAATAATGGTTGCCTCGTTCGTCTAGGAAGGTGCGGCATTGTGATTTGACGTCTCATTGCTCATTACTACTACTGGGCCGGTACGAGTGGGGTGTGTCCCCCTGCTGTTCTGCACTGTTATTTGGTGCTTGAACGTCGACCCGGTTGCTATATGTCCCACATGTCGGTGACAGGAAGTACAGAATTCATGAAAGGAAGCGTCGACAGAGGAGTATACTACAGAGTTCATGAAAGGGAGCGACTTAGTTTTGGAAAAATCTGTTTTTACGGAGTACGTACCCACTAGGGTTTATAGGGCTCATCTAAAAAACATTCGTTTTTCCGTTTGATAAGTCTCAATTCTACTATACTAGTAGTAGTACCATTACATGTTGGATTCCGAGGTGCGTTAGATCACCCGACGCAAGCAGTGGCAAGAGGAAACTAACCAATGCATGTACAAGTTCATGGAAATTTAGTGGTCATTCATGCATTCGTTCTAATTAATGCCTCGGTAAACATAACTTCTTGAGAAAAACGAGCGTACTAATTACTTGTGCAAACTATGAAATTAATTCGACCACTCACCGTCTACCTTGGTTGGAGAGATTTTGAAATTGAGCCATAAACTGGAAAGGAGGGAGTAGTAACTTTTGTCGCGATTACTATTTGTGGCCTTGTATAGATGCAAAATGTATTTTTTTGTAGTGGCCTTGTATAAGTAAATGGAGGGAGTACTAACCAAAGTACGTAGTAGGGACGAGGAGTAAACGGAGGGAGTAGTAAAATTTTCTCCTCGTGCTGCGAGCCACCGCGCGCGTGGGCGAGGGAGCGGGCGTAAAGGCGTACAGTAGTAGTACTACTACTGCTACTACTACTCGTAAGCAAGCTTCACCTCATCCTGCGAGCCACCACGCCCGTGGGCGGGGGAGACGGCGTACTAAGCAAGCTTCTCCTCGTTCTGCGAGTTGACGGGACACATCAAAAGTACTCCAGTGTATAGAGCCTTGCCTCTAAGGTAGGCCCCACATGGTTTGCCTCTTTTTTTAATTTAACATAACGCGTCAAGTCGCAATTTTTTTGTTCACCCGTGGTAGACGATCCTCCCTCCACCAAGTGGACAACCAGTACACGTGCCAAATTACCACGTGGGCTGCCTTTTTCGTACAGAAATGAGCTCCACCGTGTACCCGTGCGGGTGTGGTTGGGAAAGAGACGGGAGTACGTGCGTCGTGTGTGCACCTCTTCTCTTCGTGCACGTCCCCCACCTAAGTGGGTGTGTGTGAGAGAGATACAAACCTAGACATAATGCGCCGTCCATCCCCATGCCTCCGCCCAGTCCGACCACCAGTCACCACCACGCCCCACTCCTCACCTTATCTCTCATCTTTCTCCCTCCATTTTTATATATAAGGGGCCACTATCAAAATTACAATTTGTAGATATACAAGGCCACTAACACTAATCGATGCAATATCAATGGTGTTTTCCTCGTGGTACTAGCAAAGGAGGACATTAATTATCCCTTGCATGCATGCGGGAGTTTGTAAAAAATGCATCTTGATGTTCTGTGCAATGCACGGGCATCTTGCTAGTCCATGAAAACAACACATGGCAAAATTCCACGGCGAACGAGGGATTTGAATCTGTTGGGAGGGGCTGTTTGGATCTTTCCCGGGTGCGAGTGTTCCGTGCGTGCAAGGGTACGTTTCAGTGTTGCATGCATGGTTGCGTACGTGCATGTGTTCGTGAGTGCATGTGTACGTGTCAATGTTGCACGCGAGCATGTGTGCGTGTGTACGTGTCAGTGTTGCATGCCTACATGTGTACGTGCGGGGTGAGGCTACACATCAGTCAATTGACTTTTTCATCTCTGGTCATTAGATTTTCTAGCCGTTGGATACGAAATCAAGGGCCTCCAGTTTATCATCAAACTCCATCCCCCCTGAGCCGCTAGCCACCATCGGCCGAACCGCCAGCCCCCGCCGCCCGCGGCCGGCCCGCCCTCCCCGAAACCACTCCCCACCGCCGGTCCGCCGCCGCACCGGCCATCCCTCTAGCCCCCCCCCCCCCCCCGCCGAGCTTTTTCTCCGGGGATCCCCACCCCACCGCCCAATGAACGCCCCCCCTAAACCGCCGGTGACTTCCAACCAGAGGTCTCATGACTTCGAATACCCACCGACCACTAATTTATTACCATTTATGTCCTTCATATACGCGCTGACGGGTGGGCCCTATGGTAATGTGCGCTGCTGAATGTGGACCGTTTGACTGGTCAAATGATCGTGTTATCAACAAATTACGGAGTTGTATGGTGAGCCTGTGACCGTATGATCACCCTAAAATGTACTCCTATTTTATTAACACAGTACAGAATCAAACTACCATTTCTTTCTTTCATATACGGGCTGACAAGTGGGGCCCACGGTTACGCGCCCCGATGGTGCAACACTAGTTGCGCCGCGTGGAACGTTTGACTGGTCAATTGATTGTGTCATCAACAAAATACGGAGTTGTACGGGTGAGCCAGTGACCGTATAATCATGATATGTATTTGTTTAACACGGTACAAACTCAAGGGCTCATATATACGCGCAAGCACTCACCGCTATAAGCGCACACACGTGAACCCTACCCCTATGAGGACCTTCGAGGGAGTGGGCCAGCATATATGATCTTGAGATTTTATGAAGTCACCATAGGTGCCTCGTAGTCGAGTGGAACGTCTCCTCCCACTGAACGTACATCACTGGAAAATACTGAAATTAAACAAGATAAATGCAAGCACCGGGACTTTAACCTTGGTGGGCTCGAGAAACCACTATCCTCTAACCATCCAACCACATGTTGGTTAGCACGATAAAATGTATGTGGTGACCGTGATGAGCTTATTCTGAAGTCCAGTGACCATATCGTGCTTTCGCTTCAAATACAATGACCATAAGTGTCGTCAACAAAATACGGAGCACGCATCAAACGCAAAGTCCGTCAGTGTCATCAACAAAATATGGAGAGTACCGTGAGCTAGATACCATTGTACTATTGTATATGCTTATTTTCTTAGTGGCCGATTGCGTGTGTGGTGTGGTGGGCACATCATTTCTAGTTGTGGTGGGTCAACATGAAGACTCATGGATCGGTTCCATCCTGCGCCACATATAGGTTGGACCGAGATGTGTTATACGAAGACCCATGTGGAGGACTCGGCGTACAACACGAAGCTACCAGAGTCGCGAGGACTCTATTCCCACTGGTGATAAGCTGACTATATATGATTTGTAACCCTAGGCCCTTAGTATGTTATACAAGCTTGGGGGCTAGTTCGTCGATAGTATACACACACGCACAATGCCTAGTATTCATGTGTACTTTGTACACACCCCTATCACTAACATATAGTACCAGGAGTAGGATCTTTCTTCAACTACAAGGGTCCAATCTGAACTAGGGTAAAACTTTGCCTCGTATTACCATCCAGCCTAACAACCAAGGATATCCTACCGAATGATATGATGAAATCATATCTGCCAACTACTAAGAGAGAGGTGTGTCGGGGGGCAATGTGTGCGAGAGAGGCCTAAAGATAATGTGCGTGTAGGAGACACGTAGGCACATATATGTGCGTATAGAGGGCTAGTAGAGACCGTGCATGTGTATATATGCATGTGAGAGAAATAGTGTTTTCCAACTGAGATTAGTGAAAAGAGTGGTACATAGTAGTCAGAAAGAGAGAGAGAGAGAGAGAGAGAGAGAGAGAGAGAGAGACAGAGAGAGCATGTGCGTGAGACACCCCGACACCCTGAGAGAGATTGTGAGCATGTGTGAAAGAGAAATGTCGATGCATATAAAGTGTGTGCACTTATGCGTTAGATAGAGAGATATATAACACGTTTGTGAGAACGGGGCGAGGCATAGTGCATCTACGTGTAAAAGTCGGGTTTACGCATTAAATTAAAATATAAATGGCATTATTATTTTTGGATGAGATCATGAATTTTGCAAATTGTGTATGGACGAAAATCGGTCTATCAGACACCCATACTCTATTGAATTCTAGCATGTGCATGTGTTTATTTCATATTAGCGATCCATAGAGTGAGAGCGGTTTGAAATACAGGCAATGGATGCTTTTGCAATTCATATATAAACATTAATTAGTGCACTCCATGTTGTTAGTGTGAAGCACTTTATACATTTGTCACTTGCATGGATACATTCCAAATTGCTAGCTACGAAATAGAATACATGCTGAATTCAACATAAAGGGGGTTTTGAAGATTCAAATTCATAGGAAGTGCATTCATCTATTTGAACCCAAGATAATGGCATTTGTAAATCAGATGTAAAAGGGGGCATCAATCTTTGTTGCGAGTTTGAACATGCTATATATATTCATACGCATATCTAACTTTTTTTTGCAACCAAGGAGATTATATCTGGAACCATGCATGAACTGAGGTAAGTTGCATATTTTTTAATATATACTCGTGTACAATGTATATTCAAATGTACCCCCTCCATTCCAAAATAATCGTAGCTTTAGGATTTTCAAGAGTAAAGATTTGTGAAGTTTGACAAATCCTGAAAGTTCAATTCAAGAGAACCGAAAACGTTAATGCTTCTGCTCCCAAATATTGAACGAAGCGCCAAATAGGCCTCTGGTCACCCGAAACCGCGCGAGATTAATGTTTGGTGGTAGGAAATTACTGTCCTGACTCTGGCCCGTGTAGCCTATCGGCCCGATGTCCAAAGGTCTAAACCGGGGTAGGTTTGTAACTTCACCAAGACGCCAGTCTCAACCGCCTCCAAGAAGCATTCATACGCCGTGGGCGCCTACCCATGCGCTCGGCCGAAATCTATCCCGCCCACATTTGGGACACCTGACATGACTGTCCTACCCCCAACCCGCAATATGTCCGAAATTTTAGATGGGGGCAAAGTTTGTAACTTTCCCCAAATTTCAAACAAGCGCGTCTCAAACCAAAACATTATTCCCCCTTAGTTCTACGCCTCCCTCCATTTCCCCATTCATACTCCGTGGGCGCGAAAACGCCCTCTCCACCAGCCGCGAAACCCCGGCCTCCTCCGTCCTCCACCCCATAGCGGCCAATCCACCGCCGCCCTCCTCCATCACGCCGGAGCCGGTACCCCGACGTCGTCGTCCAACGCAACCGCAACCGCAACGCCCTGAAGGACTTAGCAGCTGAAGCCGAGGCAGAGCTGCCTCCACGACGCCGACGCCGACGTGCGCCGTACCAGAACCACTCCGACCACGCCGTCCTGCGCCTCACTGCTGCGCTTCCACTGTCGCAACCATCCACCGCACCGGAGCTGTTCCCGCTACGTCGTCATTCGCGGCCTCAAATCTGCTTCCCTGCCGCCAATAGACGGCCACCGCACCACACTCAACAACTTGGCCATGGGTTCATCCAAAGCTGCACCGTCCTCCACAACTTCTGGTTTCCGGCGAACAACAAGAAGATCGTCGGAAAAACAGAAGGAGGACACAGCACTGCCAGCAGAAAGAGGTACTCCTCTTACCTTATTCGTGCAAACCTTACGTCTCCGCTCACATCGTATTCATCCCACGAAAGAAACTAGTTGAGCGCTTCTTACTGCATCTTCTTCGTGATACTAAATGCACAAGGTTTCCTCCCTTTTACTATTTCACCTTTGCTAGAGGTCAGTAGCCCGCCTGGATTTCAATTCAGGGTCAGTCAAACCGCAATTAAAAGAAGCAGCACCCACTTAGGCGCGCGGAGCACCTAGTCCGCCTGTTCCCCGGGGAAGCGGCGCATCGGTGTCTATCATAGGGGTGTGGGGCACAGGAGCTGCTTGCGCCTGATCTGGAGGTCGGCGGGGCTTGAATGGATGGCCGGGGGGCGGTGCCAAGCACGGCGGTGCGGTGAGGTCGAGGGGAGGGCGCAGGCAGGGGAGGAATACTGGGCCGGTGGTCGCTGGCGTTTCGAGGAAGATCGTCAACACTGACTGGTTGGAGGTAGATGAAGGCGATCTGCCCGTTCTTTGTACATCGGACGGTGCAGAAAAAATGGACTGGCCTATTTGCTTTCAGTCGAATTTTATTTTCATAGAATCCTATAGTAATTTAGTGTGCCATGCATGTTGTAGAGCTATCATATGTCTCCCGTCATTTATTTCTCACCGACCTGCTATCTGCTACCTTTACACTGTACTAATTGTGCACACACTTCACCCATACTCACACTATTGTTTTTTTATGCATGGGTATTTCAGACTCTGAGGCAGTGTTCATGAATGCAGAAAAGAAAAGACCGAAGTCGCTCCAGTGTAATTCGAAGATAAGCACTAAGCGTTTCAGCGCTCTAATGGGTGCAGTGTCAGCAGTTGGAGACAGTAAACGTAGCTCTGCAGTTGATGATCTCAATTGCCACACACAACCATCCTAGGTGCTTGCTTCAACTTCGCGCTGTCAAATGTGGTTGCATGTTGCATATGGTGTCTAGCTTGTATTGCTTCCAATTTGGTTAAATTGCATCTGCTTACTTTACACATTATACCTTTGATAATGACATGCCTTCCTATTTTTGATACATACTACATATGTCTATTAACCATGTTCGTACATCAAACTAATGCTCTTTTGTATCCCTCGTCAATCACTTATGATGAGACAGTCACCCGAGTGGGTTACTGTGAGACGCCCTACTCGTTTAAAGAGTGCAGTGTTATCCTCCCCACATGATTCTCAAGGAACAGCAAGGCTAAATGAAGATAGTCAACGTAGCTCTCTAGTTGATCACCGCAATTCCCCCACACCACCATCGCAGGTGCTTGCTCTTACTTGGCAGTGTGATATGTGGTTGCATGTTGCATATGGTGTCTACCTTGTAATGCTTCTAATTAGGGTAAATTGCATCTGCTTAGTTAACACATTATACCTGTGAATATGACATGCCTTCCTGTTTTTGGTACATACTAAGTCTTTCTATTAACCATGTTCTTACATCAAACTACTTTTATTGTGTATCCCTCATCAATGCTCCTAATTTGTTAAATTGCATCTCCTTAGCTTACAAATTGTACATGTGAATATGACACGCCTTCCTGTTTTTTGTACATACTACATCTGCTTATCACACCATGTTCTTACATCAAACTATTGTTCTTGTGTATCCTGCGTCTATTGCTTATGATGAGACAGTCACGCGCGTGGGTTAATATGAGACGCAATACTCTTATAAAGAATGCAATTTCATCCTCTCCACATGATTCTCAAGAAACAGCAAGCCTAAATGAAGATATTGAACATAGCTCTGTACCTGAAGATCACACTTCCCCTACACCACCATCACAGGTGCTTGCTCTAACTTCGCAGTGTGATATGTGGTTGCATGTTGCATACGGTGTCTAGCTTGTAATGCTTCTAATTAGGGTAAATTGCATCTACTTAGTTTACACACTATACCTGTGAATATGACATGCCTTCCTATTCTTGGCACACACTACATCTATGTGTTAACCTTGTTCTTACATGAAACTACCTCTCTTCTGTATCCTGCATCAATCACTTACAATGAGTCACCTTTATTCGTTGCATATTGCATATTATTTCTAGCCTATTGCCATGTATTGCTTCTAATTTGGTCAAATACATTTGTTAGGGCACCCTTTTAATTTGGCAGAGTGATATTGGTTTCATCTTTCATATGGTTTCTAGCTTGCATCGATTCTAACAAGTTCAAGCACCTTGTGCTTAGTTTACAGTTTATACATCATACATGTCAATATGTCACACCGTCCTTTTTTTCATACATATTCCATCCTCCTATCATGCGGCTGCCTTACACGAAAGTAGTGTTCGTCAGTATCATGCATCAATGAGTTCTGAAGAGCAAATTTTATTCCTTTTTCTTGTGGGTTTGACTTGACAAGGCAAAATCAAGAAGGAGGAAGGAAAAGAGTAAGGAAGGCGATGATGGTGGTCCTCTGCAGCAACGTAAACGGAGCATCTGTACCAATTCTCCTTGTACAGATAGTGCATTACAAGGTCCAAGTCTCCGCTCCCCTACTCCACCATCTAAGGTGCTTGCTCTAACTTGGCAGTGTGATATCTGGTTGCATGTTGCACATGGTGTCTAGCTCGTATTGCTCCTAATTAGTGTAAACTGCATCTGATTAGCTTACACATGATACATGTGAATATGACACGTTTTCCTGTTTTGGTACATACTATATCTGTCTATCACACCATGTTCTTACATGAAACTACTCTTCTTGTGTATCCTGCATCAGTCACTTATGATGGGACACCTTTAAGTTGGCAGTGTGATATTGGTTTGAATCTTGAATATGATTTCTAGCATGTATTGCTTCTAGTTTGATGAACGCCACCTATGACGAGACAGTTTTAACTTGGCAGAGTGATATTGATTGCACCTTCCATATGGTGTCTTGCAGTGTTTCTAATTTATTTAAGTGCCTTCTGCTTAGTTACCACATCATAGGTGTGAATATGCCAAGCCGTCCATTTTTTCGTACATATTCCATCCTCGTATCATGACTTTGCCTTTCATCAGAGTAGTGTTCGTCATTATCATGCATGAATGAGTTCTGAAGAGCGAATGATATTCCTTTTTCTTGTCGGTATGACCTCATAATGCAAAATCAATAAAGCTGAAGGAAATTGGCAAGGCATTGAATGATGGTGGTCCTTCCGAGCAACTGAAACGGAGGTTCTCTATAGATTCTACTCCGCCATCCTCCCAACAAGATTTGCAAGACAACGCAAGGCTAGACAGTCAAAGTAGATGTGTAGATGATGAGCACATCTCCCCTACTCCACCATCACAGGTGCTTGCTCTAACTTGGCACTATTATATGTGGTTGCATGTTGCGTATGATGTCTAGCTTGTATTGCTTCTAACTTTGTTGAATTGCATCTGCTTACTTTACACATAATGCCTGTGAATATGACATGTGTTCCTGTTTCTACATCAGACTACTATTCTTGCATATCCCACATCAGTCACTTATGATAAGGCACCTTTAAGTCGCCACTGTGATATTGGTTGTGTCTTGCATATGATTTCTAGCATGTACTGCTTCTAATTTGTTGAGACGCCATACAGTTTGAACTTGGCAGAGTGATATTGGTTGCATCTTTCATATGGTGTCTAGCTTGCAATGCTTCTAATTTGTTGAAATGCCTTCTGCTTAGTTACCACATCATAAGTGTGAATATGTCACACCATCCTGTTTTTCATACATATTCCATCCTCGCATCATGTGTTTGCCTTTCATCCAAGTAGTGTTCTGAAGAGCGAATTTTATTCCTTTTTCTTATTGGTTTGACTTCACAATGTAAAATCATTACAGCTGAAGGAAATTAGTCCGGCAGTGGATGATGGTGGTCCTTCGGAGCAACTCAAATAGGGGGTCTCTACAGATTCTACTCCGCCATCCTCCCAACAAGATTCGCAAGACAACACAAGGCTGGACAGTCAACGTAGCTGTGTAGATGATGAGCACATCTCCCCTACTCCACCATCACATGTGCTTGCTCTAACTTGACACTATTATATGTGGTTGCATGTTGCGTATGATGTCTAGCTTGTATTGCTTCTAACTTGAATTGCATCTACTTACTTTACACATAATGCCTGTGAATATGACACGTGTTCCTGTTTCTAGAACATACGTGTACATGATGAGCACATCTCCTCTACTCCACCATCACATGTGCTTGCTCTTACTTGGAACTGTTATACGTGGTTGCGTTTTCCGTATGATGTCTAGTTTGTATTGCTTCTGATTATGTTGAATTGCATCTGCGTAGCTTACAACTTATACCTGCAACGATCACTTACCCATAAGACACATTTAACTTGGGACTGTGATGTAGGTTGCATCTTGCATTGTCTTCTAGCTTGTACTGCTTCTAATTTCTTGAAATGGCACTGACGACAAGACACTTTTTACCTGATAGAGTGATATTAGTTGCATGTTCATATGGTGCCTAGCTTTCATTTCTTCTAATTTTGTTGAAATGCCTTCTGCTTACTGTTTTTTCATACATATTCCATCCTCCTATCGTACGTGTGAATATGAAACGCTGTCTTTTTTTGTATATATTCCATCCTCCTATCCTGCGCTTGCCTTACATCAAAGTAGTGATCGTCTGTATCATGCATCAACCAGTTATGCAGAGCTAATTTTATTCATCTTCTTGTGGTTTTGACTTCATAAGGCAATATCAGAAAATAGGAAGGAAAATAGTAAGTTAGGGGATGTTGGTGGTCCTCCGCACCGACGCAAACAGAGACTCTCTAGATTTGCCACTGCTACTGCTAATGAAGTTGAAGTCCCAAGTCTACATGATGAGTTCATCTCCCGTACTCCACCATCGCAGGTGCTTGCTCTAAGTTGACAGTGTGATAATTAGTTTCATGTTGCATATGTTGTCTAGCTTGTATTTCTTCTATTTTGATTAAATTGCACCTGTTGAGTTTATGCATTATACATGTGCATATGACATGGCTTTATGTGTCTAGAATACACTGCATCTATCTATCATACTGAAAGCACAAGTGCTCCCCAGGTGGTTTTGGTAATTAATGTCAACATATCTCTTGTTGGACTAACGTTTCTATCTAGCATGTTTCAGATAAGTTCAACAATGGAGTGGCATGGACTAAAGGTTGTGGGAACTCCTTCAAGATGCTAAGGACAAAGGATTGGCTAAAGCTTCAAGCTCAAGACTCTTCATTTTACATTTTTAGTGATCCAAGATCACATTGAGTCCATAGGAAAAGCCAATACTATCAAGGAGGGATGAGGTGTTGCTTAATGAGCCCTTTGCTTCATGTGCTTAATGATATGCTCCAAAACCCTCAGCTACTTTCCCACTTCCACATATGACCTAAACCCAAAGTCAAACTCGGACCTACCGATTCTTTCTATCCGGCGCCACCGAGTTTCACATGTCATAAGCCACTGCCAAACCCTAGCAAATCGGTTTTACCGATAGGGATCTCGGTCTCACCGAGATGGGATTGCAATCTCACTGTGTATGTCCATTGTTAAAATCGGTCTCACCGAGTTTAGGCAATCGGTACTACCGAGATTACAATGCCAACTCTCTGGTTAGCCTATTACCAAAATCGGTCTCACCGAGTTTGTGTAATTGGTCTCACCGAGATTACGTTATGCCCTAACCCTAACCATATCGGTCCTACTGAGTTGCATGTCAGTCCCACCGAAAATCTCTAACGGTCACTAGGTTTACTATTTCGGTCCGACCGGTTTTGTTGATTCGGTCCCACCGAGATTGGTAAATTGTGTGTAACGGTTGGATTTTGTGTGGAGGCTATATATACCCCTCCACCTCCTCTTCATTCGTGGAGAGAGCCATCAGAACACATCTACACTTCCAACTCACATGTTCTGAGAGAGAACTACCTACCCTTGTGTTGAGGCCAAGATATTCCATTCCTACCATATGAATCTTGATCTCTAGCCTTCCCCAAGTTGCTTTCCACTCAAATCTTCTTTCCACCAAATCCAAATCCTGTGAGAGAGAGTTGAGTGTTGGGGAGACTATCATTTGAAGCACAAGAGCAAGGAGTTCATCATCAACACACCATTTGTTACTTCTTGGAGAGTGGTGTCTCCTAGATTGGCTAGGTGTCACTTGGGAGCCTCCGACAAGATTGTGGAGTTGAACCAAGGAGTTTGTAAGGGCAAGGGGATCGCCTACTTCGTGAAGATCTACCGCTAGTGAGGCAAGTCCTTCGTGGGCGATGGCCATGGTGGGATAGACAAGGTTGCTTCTTCGTGGACCCTTCGTGGGTGGAGCCCTCCGTGGACTCGCGCAACCGTTACCCTTCGTGGGTTGAAGTCTCCATCAACGTGGATGTAGGATAGCACCACCTATCCGAACCACGGGAAAAACATCCGTGTCTCCAATTGCGTTTGAATTCTCCAAACCCTTCCCTTTACATTCTTGCAAGTTGCATGCTTTACATTCCACTGCTCATATACTCTTTGCATGCTTGCTTGATATGTATTGTGTATGTTGAAATTGTGCCTAAAACTCCACTCAAACCGAAAAAGTTTAAAAATTGCAACTTTAGCACTAAGTGTCTAATCACCCCCCCCCCCTCTAGACACACCTACTTCTAGATCCTACACATACCATGTTCTTACATCAAAGCACTACTGTTGTGTATCCCGCATCAGTCACTCATGATTGGACGCTTTTAACATGGCAGTTTGATAGTGGTTGCATCTTGCATTGATTTCTACGTTGTACTGCTTCTAATTTTTCGAATTGCCACTTATGACAAGACACTTTTAACTTGGCAGAGTAATATTGGTTGCATCTTTCATATGGTGTCTAGCTTGCATTACTTCTATTTTCTTGAAAATCCTTCTGCTTAGTTTGCACATCGTAGCTGTGAATATGTCATGCTGTCCTGTTTTTCTTACATATTCCATCCTCATACGGTTGTCTTACATCAGAGTATTGCTTGTCTGTATCATGCATCAATGAGTTCTGAAGAGTGATTTTATTCTTTTGTGTTGTGGGTACAACTTGACATGGCAAAGTAAAAAAAAGAGCAAGGAAAATAATATAGTAAGGAGTGTTGTTACTCGTCGGGTGAAATGGAAAAGGTTCTGCCGTCGAGATTCTACTGGTACTTATAGTGCAGTAGAAGGTCCAAGTCCACCAGCTAAATCTACAAACATAGTATCACCTGCTCCACCAGCTGCAGCATCCGCTTCAACTGTACCAGCATCTCAACCAGTTACTCGTTCGTTTGCTCCGGAACTGGCCAATTCCCAAGCTGCATTCACACCTAACACTACTTCCGAAGCACTGCTGACACAACAGGACTTGGCAAGATCAGATGAACCTCATGAGCATCAACACCAAGACGGTACCTGACCGAGTCAAGTTGCAGTTGCATGCTCCTTTATATGTATTGTCGATGTCAAAACCAGCGGATCTCGGGTAGGGGGTCCTGAACTGTGCGTCTAGGCGGATGGTAACAGGAGACAAGGGACATGATGTTTTTACCCAGGTTCGGGCCCTCTCTATGGAGGTAAAACCCTACTCCTTCTTGATTGATATTGATGATATGGGTATTACAAGAGTTGATCTACCACGAGATCGAAGAGGCTAAACCTAGAAGCTAGCCTATGGTATGATTGTTGTTGTATCTTGTCCTACGGACTAAACCCTTCGGTTTATATAGACACCGGAGGGGGCTAGGGTTACGCAGAGTCGGTTACAAAGAAGGAGATCTACATATCCGTATTGCCAAGCTTTCCTTCCACGCCAAGGAGAGTCCCATCCGAACACGGGACGAAGTCTTCAATCTTGTATCTTCATGGTCCAACAGTCCGGCCAAAGGATATAGTTCGGCTGTCCGGATACCCCCTAATCCAGGACTCCCTCAGTAGCCCCCGAACCAGGCTTCAATGACGATGAGTCCGGCGCGCAGATTGTCTTCGGCATTGCAAGGCGTGTTCTCCTCCAAACCCTGAGTACCTGTTAAATAGTGTCCGGCTTCTCGTAAATGTTGTGCTTCTCGGCTTCTGCGCCCAATAATAGCCATCTTCCATGTGTCAAGTGAATGCGAGGAACCAGGGTGTTTTTACATTTACCACCCTAGCTATATGGATGAACTGTCTATTAAAGAGACGAGGATTCTCATATCCAAACCACATCATTCTCCCTCAGCGAGCATTTCATCGGAGCGTGCTCGAAAAAATCCATCCCAACATGGCCGGCCAGCGCAGCTCCTCTTCTCGCTCCAACATCCCTAAGCCCGGAGACTGGGAGAAGTGTTCCGTCCCGCACAGCCAATTAGTAAAGCTGCAGACTCAGGGATTTCTTCCTCCAGCATATATGGTCCCAGTTCGAGCTGGGATCGCCACCTATAATGGCGGGGAGCAAGCGGAGAGCTTTCCCAACCCCTCCAAGGGAGAGCGGGTATGCCTAGTCCCTTATTTATTAAGAGGACTCGGATTTCCAATCCATCCGTTCCTCCGAGGGCTCCTAGAGTTCTACGGCCTCCAGTTGCACAACCTCACCCCTGCCTCCATACTGCATATCGCTGGTTTCGTAGCCCTTTGCGAACTGTTCTTGGGCTGCGAGGCTCATTTCGCACTGTGGAAGAAGTTGTTCTGTCTAGTGCCCCATACACAGAGGGGGTTGATATATCAAGTGGGCGGAGCCGAGGTATGGCGCATCACCGAGACCGGATACCTATCCGGTACCCCGAAGAATACGTCCGTAGACTGGCCTTCAGAGTGGTTTTATATGGAGGACGTCCCCCTTCCAGATCCTGGACGGATCGGCCTTCCTGAGTTTGATGATGCTCCCTTGAAGAAGCGCCTGAGCTGGCGGCTACGGAGCCCTTAGGAGGAAGATGATAGAGACGTTCTCTACCTGATGGGCCGGATAAAGGCGTTGGCCCAATCAGGACTGACAATAACCGAGGTTATGTCAATATGCCTTATGCGGGGGGTTGCAGCCACTTCAATATCGGGGCCACCCTATGTGGGATTTCAACGGGGAAGATGATGCCACCCGCTGCGGCCGCAAGGGGCCAGACTCGCCTGCTGCCTTGGCAAAAATCTTGGCCGGGCTGTACAAGGGAGAGGAAGAGGAGTTCCTCCGCATCAACCCACATGATGGATTCTCCATGTACAATCCTCCGAGCTGGGTAGGCCGCCACTTTTTATGCCCACTAATTCCGCATTTCTACAGTTAAATATTTTCTTGCAATTTCATCGCAGGAGCTGCGCAAGGCTGTAAGGGAGATAAGCAGCCAATCTCCACAACCAGAGGACCCTGAACGGGCCCTCGATCCCGGCCTCAGGGAGGATCCAGACATGTTCGTGGAGCTGATCAATAGGATTTTCTATCAGTTAAGCTGTGATGACACCATGGTGGCCATTACAGCCAACTACCCTGGGCTATTCCCAGCCTCGCAGGTAAATGAGACCAGGGTCCCAACCTTTGAAATGGATTTTTGTTTATGCACTTCACCTACCGTATACAAACGGTGTTTTATAGGGAAGGTCCTCGGGACGCCATGCCGAGCCTGCGGCGATTCACCAACAAGGGGCTGCAAAGTCGGACAGGCTAAAAAGGAAGGCAGTCCGGACGGAGACACCGGCGCAGAGGTATGATGCAACACCTCACTCCGCGGTTTGTCGTCTTTAAAAACATAATAACACCCGCGTTTCCTAGAAGGAAGAACGCTCGCCGGATAATATCCAGAGATGTCGCCAATCGCACTTCTACCAGTCGGGCTCCAGGGCCGGACACGGAGGCGGAGGCTGACACGAGGCAAACGCCGGATGCTCCGCATACAGAGGATGCAGATAGGATATCCGCTACAAATTCTGAGGTGGAGAGCGCCATGAATCATAGGCGTCGCCGAACCGTACTCCGTGATGCTTGTTTCTCCCAGGAGGCGTTTAATGCGTTCAACTCCGGAGATGCGTACATCCGTGCTGCTCAAAATGGTCTAGCCAGAGCCACGGACCAGTATGTAAAGGATATACGGGTGAGAAAATTTGATGATTATACATATCAGTAGCCCCTGAGACTTGAAGCAATTAGAATAACTGATTTAAGGATCATGACTTACGCAGGTATTGACAGAAAAGAATACCCAATTATTTCAGGAGTTGGAAGAGTACAAAGCCCAGCTTCAGGCCGTGCTTGCCGCAGAAGAGGAGTCCAAGAAAACCCCCGCTGGTAACTAGTGGGTTTATGCTACGACGTGGCAGGTACCAGATATTTGTGCGGCGTGCCTGCAAGTCTAACAATAGCTTTTCCAGATGAATCCGGAGTAATTCCGGAGGCCGTACCAGGGAATGCGAAACGTGTTGAACGACAGCTAAATGCTGGCGAGCGTGTGCTATCGCGCGTTATTGAAGAGAAAAATCATCTCCGGGACGCTAATACCCAGCTGAGCGTGGAACTGAAAGATGTTTGGGCACAGCTTGCGGACTCCGTGAAGGAGAATAAGCAGCTTCGACGCGGCATTTTTAGTAAGTGCTTAAATGAACCTTTTGAAAGAATTCGGCGAAAAGGTCGTCTAACAGAGTTATGTCTGCAGGTATGCTGACGGGTCGTCATGCAGAGGAGATGCCCGGGTCTGCGGGTGATCTTCTGCCCGAGCTCTCACAACTGCACGAACAAGTTTGGCAGGCGATGCAGGGTATTGCCCAGGCCTTGTGGCCATCCGTCCCCCTGCCAGCAGGCTTTGGAGAGCTTGCGGAGAAACTTAAGGGAGCGCGGCAGCGCTTCCGATTATGGAAGATATCGGCGTGCCATCAAGGTGGCAGGGAAGCCTGGGCCATGGTAAAGACGCGGTATACCAAGGCTGACCCAAACCACATGGCCGAGGTCGGACCTGTGGGCCCTGATGGGAAAGAGATCCCCGTTAGCTTAGTTTATGGGCAAGTAGAGTTGGCCGCAAAGTATTCCCAACAGGATTGTAGGCTAGATAGCCTGTTGGATGGTATAGAAGAGGAATTTGGTCAGTCTAAGTGACTATGTAATTATAGTGACATATATAATTCCTTCTAGCCGGATTGTAAATCCTTTGTCATGACGGACCTTTTCGCTTCAACCTCGGGACCCGATAGTCCGGAGTGTATCTGAATACCTGCTCAGTTATATAAGAACCGGGGTATGCGTGGAAACCAGGCGTAGGGGTCATTAGTGCTTGAACAGACAAGTATCCAACTAGTTATGTTATATTACATGAGTAGTAAGAAACATCTTCCAGGGAGAATAGTTATGTTAAGGGTTCCTTTCCCTGGATGCGCATGCCCTAAAGTGCATGTACGATCTGCGAGAAGAGACACAGAAAAAACATTTGGGGGCATATATGGAAAATAAATAAAAATCATCTTTTGTTCACCGACCGAATATGTCCTTAAGAACGCTAGCTTTCGGCTTCACCCAGTCTGAGGTACGCATCCGGCTGATCTGGCAGTAACAATCGCAGAGGTGCTTCCCTTATGCCCTAGCCGAATTAATGGGAACGTAGGGCATAAATACAAGAGCCAGGCAACCCAGCTTGGCCAAAACTTAAGTCATATCGATGCATATAATGGCGAAGAAAAGGTACATGCGAAAGAATAACACATGTGCGGGGCACGAAGCCTTGATGAACAGTTAAGCTTCTGTGTAAGAAGCCCCCAGGTATACTGAGTGCGGTTGGCGCGTCAATAGTGTGCAAGCAAGGCACAAGTTGACCCTTGAAGATTTTTTAAAAGAAAAAAGAAAAAAAGGAAGGAAGACAGATAATGTATATGCAAAAGTGGATAGAGGAAGGAGACAAACATATAGTCCAGCACTAGGCGTAGAATCTTTGGAGCCTGGCTGTGTTCCATGGGTTGTGTTAGAGTTGTGTCGAATATTATTGTACAAGGTAGGTTACAGCTGGACTTGGTTTTGGACTGTGTGTAGACAGGGTAGGAGTTGTGTCCTAATAGGAGTTCTGTTAGAGTTGTGTCGAATATTATTGTACAAGGTAGGTTACAGTTTGACTTGGTTTTGGACTGTGTGTAGACAGGGTAGGAGTTGTGTCCTAATAGGACACTTGTATCCTAGGTCTCTCATATATAGCGGGGGTAGACACACGATGTAACCTATGCCAACATAATAGCACAGGCACGCGGGGGAGCCGGCAGCGTGTGTCGGCGCCCGGGCGGCCGGGGTACGGTATTGTGACGGTGTCATGGGGAGGAGCACCCGTAGTCAGGCCCCGGGGATGTAGCCATATCGGTGAACCTCGTTAACAAATCTCGGTGTCGTGATTGTGTGATTGCTTGGTCCTCGGGTGATCGATGGTGGTCTCGGATTTATTCTAACAAGTGGTATCAGAGCAAGGTTACGAAGAGGCAGCGGTTCGTTGATTTAGAGGAAGGAGCGGAAAATCTCGTCAAATCGGTCACGCAGTAATCGGTCAATTGGCGACTGCGAGGAAGATCAATGGTGCGGCGGGGTTTTGTTCACGTTGATGGTAGCGACCGGAGGAACCATTGGAAGTTGTTGGCGTGGGATTCGTTTGGCTGATCAATGTTGTCGGGTTTGATCTGGCGATTGCGGCGACATCGGGGTTGGACGCGGATCTCGGCGGGCTCGTGTTGTATCACAGTTTTCGTGGCGTCTCGGACTCTCGGTGTTGACGAGATGCGACCGGTTGCGGCAGCACAAGCGGAATCGCTTGCCAGGTGCGCGGAACGTTGTCCCAAGCATGTAGCAAGGCGCCGCAGTCCAGGTGCGGGTGTGGCCCAGGCACTCGAGGACGGGGGAGGCCAAGCTGCGGGCGGGCACGGCGTGAGGCACGGCTGCGAGGCCCAGGCTAGCGCTGGCAGAGGCCCATGTTGGGCTGTGGGCGATGTGGGAAGCAGGCTTCGAGCTAATTTGTCCGACAGGTGCAATGGATCACGTGATTTGTTACAGAAAAAAGGTGCAAGCCCCAAGGCACACCAGTGAAGGAAATATGCCCTAGAGGCAATAATAAAGTTATTATTTATTTCCTTATATCATGATAAATGTTTATTATTCATGCTAGAATTGTATTAACTGGAAACATAATACATGTGTGAATACATAGACAAACAGAGTGTCACTAGTATGCCTCTACTTGACTAGCTCATTAATCAAAGATGGTTATGTTTCCTAGCCATGAACAAAGAGTTGTTATTTGATTAACGAGATCACATCATTAGTTGAATGATCTGATTGACATGACCCATTCCATTAGCATAGCACCCGATCGTTTAGTATATTGCTATTGCTTTTATCCATGACTTATACATGTTCCTTTAAACTATGAGAATATGCAACTCCCATTTACCGTAGGAACACTTTGTGTGCTACCAAACGTCACAACGTAACTGGGTGATTATAAAGGTGCTCTACAAGTGTCTCCGAAGGTACATGTTGAGTTGGCATATTTCGAGATTAGGATTTGTCACTCCGATTGTCGGAGAAGTATCTCAGGGCCTTCTCGGAAATGCACATCACATAAAGCCTTGCAAGCATTGCAACCAATGAGTTAGTTGCAAGATGATGTATTACGGAACGAGAAAAGAGACTTGCCGGTAACGAGATTGAACTAGGTATTGGATACCGACGATCGAATCTCGGGCAAGTAACATACCGATGACAAAGGGAACAACGTATGTTGTTATGCGGTCTGACCGATAAAGATCTTCGTAGAATATGTAGGAGCCAATATGGGCATCCAGGTCCCGCTATTGGTTATTGACTGGAGACGTGTCTCGGTCATGTCTACATTGTTCTCGAACCGTAGGGTCCGCACGCTTAACGTTACGATGATAGTTATTATGAGTTTATGCATTTTGATGTACCGAAGGAGTTCGGAGTCCCGGATGTGATCACGGACGTGACGAGGAGTCTCGAAATGGTCGAGACATAAAGAATTATATATTGGAAGCCTATGTTTGGACATCGGATGCATTCCAGGTGAAATCAGGATTTTACCGGAATACCGGGAGGGTTACCGGAACCCCCCGGGAGCATAATGGGCCAACATGGGCCTTGGAGAAGAGGTGAGAGGGCTGCCCTCATGGGCTGTGCGCCTCCCCCCTTCCCTAGTCCTATTAGGACTAGGAGAAGTGGGGCGCCCCCTCTCTCTCTCTCTCCCCCTTGAAGAATCCTAGTCCAACTAGGATTGGGGGGGGGGGGGGAATCCTACTCCCAGAGGGAGTAGGACTCCTCCTGCGCCTCCCTCCTTTGGCCGGCCAGCCTCCCCCCTTCATCCTTTATATACGGGGGCAGGGGACACCCCAAGACACACAAGTTGATCTACGGATCGTTCCTTAGCCGTGTGCGGTGCCCCCTTCCACCAAATTCCACCTCGATCATATCGTTGCAGTGCTTAGGCGAAGCCCTGCGCCGGTAACACATCAAGATCGTCACCACGCCGTCGTGCTGACGGAACTCTTCCTCGACGCTTTGCTGGATCGGAGCCCGGGGATCGTCATCGAGCTGAACGTGTGCCAAGAACTCGGAGGTGCCGGAGTAACGGTGCTGTGATCGGTTGGATCGCGAGGAGAACGTACGACTACTTCCTCTACGTACGACTACTTCCTCTACGTTGTGTCAACGCTTCCGCTTCGGTCTACGAGGGTACGTAGACAAACACTCTCCCCTCTCGTTGCTATGCATCACCATGATCTTGCGTGTGCGTAGGAAAATTTTGAAATTACTACGTTCCCCAACAGTGGCATCAGAGCCTAGGTTTTATGGTTTGATGTTATTTGCACGAGTAGAACACAAGTGAGTTGTGGACGATACAAGTCATACTGCCTACCAGCATGTCATACTTTGGTTCAGCGGTATTGTTGGACGAGACGATCCGGACCAACCTTACGCGTACGCTTACGCGAGACCGGTTCCCTCGACGTGCTTTGCACATAGATGGCTTGCGGAAGACTGTCTCTCCAACTTTAGTTGAACCGAGTGTGGCTACGCCCGGTCCTTGAGAAGGTTAAAACGGAGTCTATTTGACAAACTATCGTTGTGGTTTTGATGCGTAGGTAAGATGAGTTCTTGCTTAAAGCCCGTAGCAGCCACGTAAAACTTGCAACAACAAAGTAGAGGACGTCTAACTTGTTTTTGCAGGGCATGTTGTGATGTGATATGGTCAAGACGTGATGCTAAATTTTATTGTATGAGATGATCATGTTTTGTAACCGAGTTATCGGCAACTGGCAGGAGCCATATGGTTGTCGCTTTATTGTATGCAATGCAATCGCGATGTAATGCTTTACTTTATTGCTAAACGGTAGTGATAGTCGTAGAAGCATAAGATTAGCGAGACGACAACGATGCTGCGATGAAGATCAAGGTGTCGCGCCGGTGACGATGGTGATCATGACGGTGCTTCGAAGATGAAGATCACAAGCACAAGATGATGATGGCCATATCATATCACTTATATTGATTGCATGTGATGTTTATCCTTTTATGCATCTTATCTTGCTTTGATTGACGGTAGCATTATAAGATGATCTCTCACTAAATTATCAAGAAGTGTTCTCCCTGAGTATGCACCGTTGCGAAAGTTCTTCGTGCTGAGACACCACGTGATGATCGGGTGTGATAGGCTCTACGTTCAAATACAACGGGTGCAAAACAGTTGCACACGCGGAATACTTAGGTTTAACTTGACGAGCCTAGCATATACAGATATGGCCTCAGAACACAGAGACCGAAAGGTCGAGTGTGAATCATATAGTAGATATGATCAACATAATGATGTTCACCATTGAAACTACTCCATCTCACGTGATGATCGGACATGGTTTAGTTAATTTGGATCACGTGATCACTTAGAGGATTAGAGAGATGTCTATCTAAGTGGGAGTTCTTAAGTAATATGATTAATTGAACTTTAATTTATCATGAACTTAGTACCTGATAGTATCTTGCTTGTCTATGTTGTGTAGATAGATGGCTCGTGCTGTTGTTCCGTTAAATTTTAATGCGTTCCTTGAGAAAGCAAAGTTGAAAGATGATGGTAGCAATTACACGGACTGGGTCCGTAACTTGAGGATTATCCTCATTGCTGCACAGAAGAATTACGTCCTGGAAGCACCGCTAGGTGCCAGGCCTGGTGCAAGAGCTACGCCAGATGTTGTGAACGTCTGGCAAAGCAAAGCTGATGACTACTCTATAGTTCAGTGTGCCATGCTTTACGGCTTAGAACCGGGACTTCAACGACGTTTTGAACACCATGGAGCATATGAGATGTTCCAGGAGTTGAAGTTAATATTTCAAGCAAATGCCCGGATTGAGAGATATGAAGTCTCCAATAAGTTCTATAGCTGTAAAATGGAGGAGAATGGTTCTGTCAGTGAGCATATACTCAGAATGTCTGGGTATAACAATCACTTGATTCAACTGGGAGTTAATCTTCCGGATGATTGCGTCATTGACAGAATTCTCCAATCACTGCCACCAAGCTATAAGAGCTTCGTGATGAACTATAATATGCAAGGGATGACCAAAACTATGCCCGAGCTCTTCGCGATGCTAAAAGCCGCGGAGGTAGAAATCAAAAAGGAGCATCAAGTGTTGATGGTTAACAAAACCACTAGTTTCAAGAAAAAGGGCAAAGGGAAGAAAAAGGGGAGCTTCAAAAAGAACAGCAAGCAAGTTGCTACTCAAGAGAAGAAACCCAAGTCTGGACCTAAGCCTGAAACTGAGTGCTTCTATTGCAAGCAGACTGGTCACTGGAAGCGGAACTGCCCCAAGTATTTGGCGGATAAGAAGGATGGCAAGGTTAACAAAGGTATATATGATATACATGTTATTGATGTGTACCTTACTAATTCTCGCAGTAGCACCTGGGTATTTGATACTGGTTCTGTTGCTAATATTTGCAACTCAAAACAGGGGCTACGGATTAAGCAAAGATTGGCTAAGGACGAGGTGACGATGCGCGTGGGAAACGGTTCCAAAGTCGATGTGATCGCGGTCGGCACGCTACCTCTACATCTACCTTCGGGATTAATATTAGATCTAAATAATTGTTATTTAGTACCAGCGTTGAGCATGAACATTATATCTGGATCTTGTTTGATGCGAGACGGTTATTCATTTAAATCAGAGAATAATGGTTGTTCTATTTATATGAGTAATATCTTTTATGGTCATGCGCCATTAAAGAGTGGTTTGTTCTTACTTAATCTCGATAGTAGTAATACACATATTCATAATGTTGAAACCAAAAGATGCAGAGTTGATAATGATAGTGCAACTTATTTGTGGCACTGCCGTTTAGGTCATATCGGTGTAAAGCGCATGAAGAAACTCCATACTGATGGACTTTTGGAGTCACTTGATTATGAATCACTTGGCACTTGCGAACCGTGCCTTATGGGCAAGATGACTAAAACACCGTTCTCCGGTACTGTGGAGAGAGCAACAGATTTATTGGAAATCATACATACTGATATATGTGGTCCAATGAATGTTGAGGCTCGTGGCGGATATCGTTATTTTCTCACCTTCACTGATGATTTAAGCAGATATGGGTATATCTACTTAATGAAACACAAGTCTGAAACATTTGAAAAGTTCAAAGAATTTCAGAGTGAAGTGGAAAATCATCGTAACAAGAAAATAAAGTTTCTACGATCTGATCGTGGAGGAGAATATTTGAGTTACGAGTTTGGTCTACATTTGAAACAATGCGGAATAGTTTCGCAACTCACGCCACCCGGAACACCACAACGTAATGGTGTGTCCGAACGTCGTAATCGTACTTTACTGGATATGGTGCGATCTATGATGTCTCTTACCGATTTACCGCTATCTTTTTGGGGTTATGCTCTAGAGACGGCCGCATTCACGTTAAATAGGGCACCATCAAAATCCGTTGAAACGACGCCTTATGAACTGTGGTTTGGCAAGAAACCAAGGTTGTCGTTTCTTAAAGTTTGGGGCTGCGATGCTTATGTAAAAAAGCTTCAACCTCATAAGCTCGAACCCAAATCGGAAAAATGTGTCTTCATAGGATACCCAAAGGAGACTATTGGGTATACCTTCTATCACAGATCCGAAGGCAAAATTTTTGTTGCTAAAGTCGGAAACTTTCTAGAGAAGGAGTTTCTCTCGAAAGAAGTGAGTGGGAGGAAAGTAGAACTTGATGAGATAACAGTATCTGCTCCTTTATTGAGAAGTAGTACATCACAGAAATCTGTTTCTGTGACACCTACATCAAATAGGGAGGAAGCTAATGATAATGATCATGAAACTTCAGATCAATTTTCTACTGAACTTCGTAGATCAACCAGAGTAAGATCCGCACCAGAGTGGTACGGTAATCCTATTTTGGAAGTCATGTTACTAGACCATGATGAACCTACGAACTATGAAGAAGCGATGGTGAGCCCAGATTCCGCAAAATGGCTTGAGGCCATGAAATCTGAGATGGGATCCATGTATGATAACAAAGTGTGGACTTTGGTTGACTTGCCCGATGATCGGCAAGCAATAGAAAATAAATGGATTTTTAAGAAGAAGACTGACGCTGATGGTAATGTTACTGTCTATAAAGCTCGACTTGTTGCAAAAGGTTTTCGACAAGTTCAAGGGATTGACTACGATGAGACTTTCTCACCCGTAGCGATGCTTAAGTCTGTCCGAATCATGTTAGCAGTTGCCGCATTTTATGATTATGAAATTTGGCAAATGGATGTCAAAACTGCATTCCTGAATGGATTTCTGGAAGAAGAGTTGTATATGATGCAACCAGAAGGTTTTGTCGATCCAAAGGAAGCTAACAAAGTGTGCAAGCTCCAGCGATCCATTTATGGACTGGTGCAAGCCTCTCGGAGTTGGAATAAACGCTTTGATAGTGTGATCAAAGCTTTTTGGTTTTATACAGACTTTCGGAGAAGCCTGTATTTACAAGAAAGTGAGTGGGAGCTCTGTAGCATTTCTGATATTATATGTGGATGACATATTACTGATCGGAAATAATATAGAATTTCTGGATAGCATAAAGGGATACTTGAATAAAAGTTTTTCAATGAAAGACCTCGGGGAAGCTGCTTACATATTGGGCATTAAGATCTATAGAGATAGATCAAGACGCCTAATAGGACTTTCACAAAGCACATACCTTGACAAAGTTTTGAAAAGTTCAGAATAGATCAGGCAAAGAAAGGGTTCTTGCCTGTGGCACAAGGTGTGAAATTGAGTAAGACTCAATGCCCGACCACCGCAGAAGATAGAGAGAAAATGAAAAATGTTCCCTATGCTTCAGCCATAGGCTCTATCATGTATGCAATGCTGTGTACCAGACCAGATGTGTGCCTTGCTGTAAGTTTAGCAGGCAGGTACCAAAGTAATCCAGGAGTGGATCACTGGACAGCGGTCAAGAACATCCTTAAGTACTTGAGAAGGACTAAGGATATGTTTCTCATTTATGGAGGTGACAAAGAGCTCGTCGTAAACGGTTACGTCGATGCAAGCTTTGACACTGATCCGGACGATTCCAAATCGCAAACCGGATACGTATTTACATTAAACGGTGGAGCTGTCAGTTGGTGCAGTTCTAAACAAAGCGTCGTGGCGGGATCTACATGTGAAGCTGAGTACATAGCCGCTTCGGAAGCAGCTAATGAAGGAGTCTGGATGAAGGAGTTCATATCCGATCTAGGTGTTGTACCTAGCGTATCGGGTCCAATGAAAATCTTTTGTGACAATACTGGTGCAATTGCCTTGGCAAAGGAATCCAGATTTCACAAAAGAACCAAACACATCAAGAAACGCTTCAACTCCATCCGGGATTTGGTCCAGGTGGGAGACATAGAGATATGCAAGATACATACGGATCTGAATGTTGCAGACCCGTTGACTAAGCCTCTTCCACGAGCAAAACATGATCAGCACCAAAACTCCATGGGTGTTAGAATCATTACTTTGTAATCTAGATTATTGACTCTAGTGCAAGTGGGAGACTGAAGGAAATATGCCCTAGAGGCAATAATAAAGTTATTATTTATTTCCTTATATCATGATAAATGTTTATTATTCATGCTAGAATTGTATTAACTGGAAACATAATACATGTGTGAATACATAGACAAACAGAGTGTCACTAGTATGCCTCTACTTGACTAGCTCATTAATCAAAGATGGTTATGTTTCCTAGCCATGAACAAAGAGTTGTTATTTGATTAACGAGATCACATCATTAGTTGAATGATCTGATTGACATGACCCATTCCATTAGCATAGCACCCGATCGTTTAGTATATTGCTATTGCTTTTATCCATGACTTATACATGTTCCTTTAAACTATGAGAATATGCAACTCCCATTTACCGTAGGAACACTTTGTGTGCTACCAAACGTCACAACGTAACTGGGTGATTATAAAGGTGCTCTACAAGTGTCTCCGAAGGTACATGTTGAGTTGGCATATTTCGAGATTAGGATTTGTCACTCCGATTGTCGGAGAAGTATCTCAGGGCCTTCTCGGAAATGCACATCACATAAAGCCTTGCAAGCATTGCAACCAATGAGTTAGTTGCAAGATGATGTATTACGGAACGAGAAAAGAGACTTGCCGGTAACGAGATTGAACTAGGTATTGGATACCGACGATCGAATCTCGGGCAAGTAACATACCGATGACAAAGGGAACAACGTATGTTGTTATGCGGTCTGACCGATAAAGATCTTCGTAGAATATGTAGGAGCCAATATGGGCATCCAGGTCCCGCTATTGGTTATTGACTGGAGACGTGTCTCGGTCATGTCTACATTGTTCTCGAACCGTAGGGTCCGCACGCTTAACGTTACGATGATAGTTATTATGAGTTTATGCATTTTGATGTACCGAAGGAGTTCGGAGTCCCGGATGTGATCACGGACGTGACGAGGAGTCTCGAAATGGTCGAGACATAAAGAATTATATATTGGAAGCCTATGTTTGGACATCGGATGCATTCCAGGTGAAATCAGGATTTTACCGGAATACCGGGAGGGTTACCGGAACCCCCCGGGAGCATAATGGGCCAACATGGGCCTTGGAGAAGAGGTGAGAGGGCTGCCCTCATGGGCTGTGCGCCTCCCCCCTTCCCTAGTCCTATTAGGACTAGGAGAAGTGGGGCGCCCCCTCTCTCTCTCTCCCCCTTGAAGAATCCTAGTCCAACTAGGATTGGGGGGGGGGGGAATCCTACTCCCAGAGGGAGTAGGACTCCTCCTGCGCCTCCCTCCTTTGGCCGGCCAGCCTCCCCCCCTTCATCCTTTATATACGGGGGCAGGGGACACCCCAAGACACACAAGTTGATCTACGGATCGTTCCTTAGCCGTGTGCGGTGCCCCCTTCCACCAAATTCCACCTCGATCATATCGTTGCAGTGCTTAGGCGAAGCCCTGCGCCGGTAACACATCAAGATCGTCACCACGCCGTCGTGCTGACGGAACTCTTCCTCGACGCTTTGCTGGATCGGAGCCCGGGGATCGTCATCGAGCTGAACGTGTGCCAAGAACTCGGAGGTGCCGGAGTAACGGTGCTGTGATCGGTTGGATCGCGAGGAGAACGTACGACTACTTCCTCTACGTTGTGTCAACGCTTCCGCTTCGGTCTACGAGGGTACGTAGACAAACACTCTCCCCTCTCGTTGCTATGCATCACCATGATCTTGCGTGTGCGTAGGAAAATTTTGAAATTACTACGTTCCCCAACAACCAGTGTCCAGGAGCGTTGAGGTGGATTAAAAGGAGGAATTGATCCATATGTGCTAAGGGTACACGGAAGGTTGCAGGATATTGTGCACTGCCTAAGCTTGATTACGGTTTAGTCGACATCTGAGAATAAGGTGCTCCATGGAGAATCGATGGTAAATTGGTTTATTGGACGCAAAAGTTTTTCAGAACTCTGAGCGAGGTTAGAAGTAATTGTGGAGATGTCAAATAAGTGGGCACAAGTTTGAAGGGGGGCTTGGAGCATGCAGAGGCACGCTGGCGACTTGCGTATAAGCCTCGGAGGAGTCTGGACCACGTCGTGACAGGATCATGCAAACACAGGGCGTTAAGCAATGCATTGAGATGTGCGGGGCTGGTCATGGCGCAAGGTGGAGCATGGTTGCAGTCAGATATTTTTCGGCTGGGCCGGACTGGACAGTCTAATGAATCGACGGGGATGTCGGTCAAAGCAGAAGACGGTGGTGATTTCAGCGACGACGACATAGGAGCGTGGTGCTAATGGTGATCGACTTCTGGGGCGTGGAGACACGTGGTGCAGGCTTGAGGGCTTGTGCGGATTCGACAAGACTATGGCGCAGGGTTGATTCAAGGCGGTGTACACATGAGAGAGCTTGAAGTCGATAGGGGCGCAGGGTAGCGTGGCCAGCTACATAGAGTCATGTTGAAGGTGGAGCTGGAGTCTGATGGACGACTTCACTCTATGCTGATGGAGGGGCTACGGCGTAAATGCATGGAGAGTCGAAGCCTATTTCAGCGGGATAGCGAGAGACACGTGGATCGGACTGGGGCCCAATGGTTTGATGGAGACGTGATACTCGGCATCGGTCGGTGATGATCGGTGGTTCTCTGCAGTGGGGGTTGAGCCAGTGTGGGCTAGCTACCCGGGAGACTCGACCAGGACAGCAGAGGCTCGACGCGGTGATAGCGGCGAGGCGTGCGAGAAGCACGGGACACAGCGACAGACCAAGGCACTAATGGTGAGACATGTTGTCAGACATAGTGTGCAGGGGTGCTGAAGCAGTGTTGACGAGTACCAGATTCAAGTTGGTGACTGGGTTTATCGGTGCTAGTTGATGGACAGGAGTTGACCATGGAGAATCTGAGAAAGTGGCGGAAAGTCCGAAATTGTCAAAAGCTGGGAGAGTACATGGTCGTATATTCTGTGGTGTTTCAGTGCACATGGC
The DNA here is from genome assembly GCA_032464435.1 of Aegilops umbellulata. Lineage (NCBI taxonomy): Eukaryota > Viridiplantae > Streptophyta > Magnoliopsida > Poales > Poaceae > Aegilops > Aegilops umbellulata. Next base: position 129,500,978 of record CP136057.1, on the reverse strand, counting down.
AAAGTGCGGATGACAAGGACAGAAGGAGGCGGAGTGCTATAGCTATGGGGCATGTCAGAGACTATCCGGAAAAAGGATGAGATAACTGCGAATTTGACTCAGGGTGACACAGGGTGACGGTGTAATTCTTTCAAGTTTCGGACAAGCAGTCAAGAAAGAGCGGTGACGTTGAGTTCAGATAACTCTTATATGTGGCGTCCAATATGTGAGTTGTTCACTTTCACGCAGGTTAATGATCGGTGTGTGATGGTGTTGAACGGATTCTCCGAAAGTTGGGAGCACAAAATAGAGTAATGATGAACTTAATTTTGCTCGAGGGTTGACTGTGAAGAAGACGAGAAGGGACTACAGTTGCAGGTGGAGTCACATAGAGTCTGGGAGTAGCAGCGGTGCTCATGATGTATCTCAAGTCCAATGTACATGGAGGTTCGACGCACGGACGAATTCAAGGTGGTGGAGAATATTCGCCAAGGTGGAGTTTGTTAGAGTTGTGTCGAATATTATTGTACAAGGTAGGTTACAGTTGGACTTGGTTTTGGACTGTGTGTAGACAGGGTAGGAGTTGTGTCCTAATAGGACACTTGTATCCTAGGCCTCTCATATATAGCGGGGGTAGACACACCATGTAACCTATGCCAACATAATAGCACGGGCACGCGGGGGAGCCGGCGGCGTGTGCCGGCGCCCGGGCGGCCGGGGTGTGGTATTGTGACGGTGTCATGGGGAGGAGCACCCGTAGTCAGGCCCTGGGGATGTAGCCATATCGGTGAACCTCGTTAACAAATCTCGGTGTCGTGCTTGTGTGATTGCTTCGTCCTCGGATGATCGACGGTGGCCTTAGATTTATTCTAACAGGTTCGGCTCAAATCGATTAACCGAAGCATCCCGCGGACGGTACGCTCCATCGGTCAGAACTTGGTCAATAATGAAGGGACCTTCCCATTTGGGCTCGAGCTTGGTCTTTTTCTTCTCCGGCAGGCGTAGAACTAGTTCGCCAACGTTATAAGTTTTGGCTTGTACTTCTCTGCTTTGGTATCTTCGAGCCTGTTGCTGATAGAATGCGGAATGGGCTTTGGCCACGTCGCGCTCCTCCTACAGGGTGTCCAGACTGTCCTACCGATCGAGCTCGGCTTGTCTTTCTTCGTACATGCGCACTCGAGGTGAGTCATGAATTATGTCGCAGGGCAGAACCGCCTCAGCACCGTACACCATAAAAAAAGGGTGTGTATCCGGTAGTACGATCCGGCGTGGTCCGCAGCCCCCAGAGTACGGAGTCGAGCTCCTCTACCCAGTGCGTGTTAGATTCCTTTAAGGACCGCACTAATCTGGGTTTGATGCCGCTCATGAGAAGACCATTTGCTCGCTTGACCTGACCGTTAGTTTGCGGGTGATAGGCAGAAGCATAGTCGAGCTTGATGCCCATGTTGCTGCACCAGAGTTTTACCTTGTCAGCCGTGAAGTTCGTGCCGTTGTCAGTGATGATGTTGTGGGGGATGCCATAACGGTGTACAACCCCGGATATGAAGTCTATCACCGGTCCGGATTCGGCCGTTTTAACAGGTTTGGCTTCTATCCATTTGGTGAATTTATCCACCATGACCAGTAGGTATTTTTTCTTATGGGTTCCCCCTTTAAGGGGGCCAACCATGTCAAGCCCCCAGACCGCGAAGGGCCAGGTAATGGGGATTGTTTGGAGGGCGGTAGGTGGCATATGGCTTTGGTTTGCAAAAAGCTGGCAACCGATGCAGCGTTGGACCAAGTCCTGTGCATCTGCCCGAGCCGTCGGCCAATAAAAACCAGTACGGAAGGCCTTGCTTACAAGGGCCCGGGCTGCAGCGTGATGGCCGTCGAGTCCGGCATGAATTTCTGCCAGAAACTTCCGCCCTTCCTCTTCGGAGATGCACCTTTGAAGGACTCCGGTAGTGCTTTTCTTGTAAAGCTCTCCCTCATGGACCCTGTAGGATTTAGATCGCCGCACTATGCAGCATGCCTCATTTTGGTCCTTGGGAAGTTCCTGCCTAGTTAGGTAGGTCAGGAATGGTTCTGTCCATGGAGCGATGCTGGCCATTATTACGTGGGCTGAAGGTGTTATTTCGGTAGCGGGACCTCCGATTATGTCAGAGTTTTCGGTGGCGGGCATTGTGGCTGGGTCCGGATTATTGTTACCGGCGTCCCCTTCCCATACCACGGATGGTTTAAACAACTTCTCCAGGAAGATGTTGGGTGGGACCGCATCGCGTTTTGCGCTAATGCAGGCGAGGATATCTGCCGCCTGATTGTTTTCCCGAGCCACATGGTGGAATTCGAGCCCCTCGAACCGAGCTGACATCTTGAGTATGGCATTGCGATAAGCCGCCATTTTCAGATCCTTAGCATCGAAGTCTCCATTTATTTGGGATATTGCAAGGTTCGAATCCCCACGCACCTCCAGGCGTTGAATGCCCATGGAAACTGCCATCCGAAGACCATGTAACAGGGCCTCGTATTCGGCTGCGTTGTTGGAGTCTGTATACATTATCTGGAGTACGTATTGAACTGTATCTCCGGTTGGGGATGTCAGGACGACACCAGCCCCCAGACCAGCCAGCATGTTGGAGCCGTCAAAGTGCATGATCCAATTGGAGTATGCGCCGTACTCTTTAGGGAGTTCGGCTTCCGTCCATTCGGTGACAAAGTCGGCCAATACTTGCGACTTAATGGCTCACCGGGGTTTGTATGTTATGTCGAACGGGAGGAGCTCAATGGCCCATTTGGCAATCCGGCCCGTGGCATCGCGGTTGTTTATAATATCGTTAAGTGGCACTTCTGAGGCTACTGTAATTGAACACTCTTGATAATGCGGGTACCCTGATTTGCATGGAGTGAGGACAGTGGATACATGATATACCGGCTTTTGAAGGGGGTATTTGTGTCCGTTTGTTTCTCGTTCGACGACGAGTACTGCACTTACAACCTGATGAGTTGCCGCGATGTACAACAGCATTGGTTCACCGATGTTTGGTGCGGCCAGGATTGGGTTTGTTGCCAGTATGGCTTTTATTTCTTCCAGTCCGGCCGTGGCGGCATCCGTCCACTCGAAGTGTTCGGTGCGCCAAAGGAGGCGATAAAGAGGTAATGCCTTTTCTCCTAAGCAGGAGATAAAGCGGCTTAGAGCCACCACGCATCCAGTTAATTTCTGGATTTGCTTGAGGTGTGCTGGGATCAATTGTGACAGAGCTCGGATTTTGGTTGGATTTGCTTCGATTCCTTTGCTGGAGACAATGAAGCCCGGTAACTTTCCGGCCGGTACGTCGAAAATGCATTTTTCCGGATTGATCTTGATGTCATATGTTCAGAGGCTGTCGAATGTTAGCCTCAAGTCGTCTATTAGAGAGTCGACGTGTTTGGTTTTAACGACAACATCATCTACGTATGCCTCCACTGTTTTGCTGATCTGTTTTTCCAGACATGTCTGAATCATGCGCTGATATGTTGCACCGGCGTTTTTGAGCCCAAAAGGCATTCTGTTGAACCAGAAGGGGCCGTATGGTGTGATGAATGCCGTTGCGGCTTGGTCGGACTCCGCCATCTTGATTTGGTGGTAGACGGAGTATGCGTCGAGGAAACACAATGAATCATGTCCTGCGGTAGCACCGATGATTTGATCGATGCGGGGGAGGGGGAATGGATCCTTTGGGCAGGCCTTGTTGAGGTCCTTGAAGTCGACACATAGGCGCCAGGATTTGTCCTTCTTCGGTACCATCACCAGGTTTGCTAGCCAGTCCGGGTGTTTTATTTCTCTGATGAATCCGGCCTCCAATAACTTGGCTAGTTCCTCTCCCATAGCTTGCCTCTTGGGTTCAGAGAAACGCCGGAGAGCCTGCTTGACCAGCTTGAATCCTTTTAGGATATTAAGGCTATGTTCGGCCAGCCTGCGTGGGATTCCTGGCATATCCGAGGGATGCCAGGCGAATATGTCCCAATTCTCGCGCAGGAATTCTCGTAGTGCGGCGTCCAGGGCGGGGTTTAATTGTGCCCCGATGGAGGCTGTTTTTGTAGGGTCCGTTGGGTGGACTTGGAATTTGACTATTTCATCCGCTGGTTTAAAAGAGGTGGACTTGGATCTTTTGTCAAGTATCACGTCGTCTCTGTCTACTATGGAGCATAGCGTAGTTAATTCCTCGGCCGCAAGGGCTTCAGATAATGCCTCGAGGGCCAATGCAGCTGTTTTGTTTTCGGCGCGGAGTGATGTGTCCGGATCACTAGCGAGAGTGATGATTCCGTTGGGTCCGGGCATTTTGAGCTTCATGTACCCGTAATGGGGTATGGCTTGGAAGATCGTGAACGCCTCTCGCCCTAAAAGGGCGTGGTATCCGCTACTGAACGGGACCACTTGGAATGTAATTTCTTTGGACCTATAGTTCTCCGCGTGTCGTATACCACATCTAGTGTGATTTTTCCGGCACAGCGTGCTTCCCGACTGGGGATGATTCCTCTGAAGGTTGTGCTGCTTTGCTCGATGCGGTTCTAGTTTATTTCCATTTTTTGAAGGGTTTCCTCATAGATGAGGTTTAATCCATTGCCGCCGTCCATGAGTACTTTGGTGAGTCGAAAGTCGTCCATAATTGGACTGAGGACCAGTGCAGCTAGTGCCCGGGCTATTCGGAATTTAGGTTCATCACTGGCATTGAAGGTGATAGCCGTGTCACTCCATGGATTTATAGTTTCCACATGGCAAATTTCGGCAAGGCTGCGGAGGGTTTGCTTGTGCCTATTAATTGATGCGAAGGTCTCAAATACTGTTAATACTGTATTGTTATTTGTGGCATCTGGGATGAGAAGATCCTCACCGCTTTTGGCCACCTGCCGGAGTATCCAACATGCTCTAAGGTTGTGTGTTGGTATGGTATCTGATGTACTATGAATTTTGCAGGGTCCGTTGAGCCATCTCTCCAATACGGTTCCGCGCCCTGTAGAGGGTTTTTGCTTCTTTGTGATTAACTCGGGTGTCTTATGATGTGCACCCTTTTACTTCGGACTGGGTGTGTATTCTGTGACGCCCCCGATTTAACCGTACACTAATCATGCACGCAAATGTGTACGATCAAGATCAGTGACTCACGGGAAGATATCACAACACAACTCTAAAAACATAAATAAGTCATACAAGCATCATAATACAAGCCAGGGGCCTCGATGTTGGAAATATGCCCTAGAGGCAATAATAAAAGCATTATTATTATATTTCCTTATTCATGATAATTGTCTTTATTCGTGCTATAATTGTGTTATCCGGAAATCGTAATACATGTGTGAATAACAGACAACAAACATGTCCCTAGTGAGCCTCTAGTTGACTAGCTTGTTGATCGACAGATAGTCATGGTTTCCTGACTATGGACATTGGATGTCATCGATAACGGGATCACATCATTAGGAAAATGATGTGATGGACAAGACCCAATCCTAAACATAGCATAAGATCGCATAGTTCGTTTGCTAGAGTTTTCCAATGTCAAGTATCCTTTCCTTAGACCATGAGATCGTGTAACTCCCGGATACCGTAGGAGTGCTTTGGGTGTGCCAAACGTCACAACGTAACTGGGTGACTATAAAGGTATACTACGGGTATCTCTGAAAGTGTCTGTTGGGTTGACATGGATCGAGACTGGGATTTGTCACTCCGCTTGACGGAGAGGTATCACCGGGCCCTCTCGGTAATGCATCATCACAATGAGCTCAATGTGATCAAAGTGTTTGATCACGGGATCATGCATTACGGTACGAGAAAAGTGACTTGCCTGTAACGAGATTGAACGAGGTATTGGGATACCGACGATCGAATCTCGGGCAAGTAAAATACCGATTGACAAAGGGAATCGTATACGGGATTAATTGAATCCTCGACATCGTGGTTCATCCGATGAGATCATCGTGGAGCATGTGGGAGCCAACATGGGTATCCAGATCCCGCTGTTGGTTATTGCCCAAGAGCCGTCTTGGTCATGACTGCATGTCTCCCGAACCCGTAGGGTCTACACACTTAAGGTTCGGTGACGCTAGGGTTGTGAAGATATGTATGTGCAGTAACCCAAATGTTGTTCGGACTCCCGGATGAGATCCCGGACGTCACGAGGAGTTCCGGAATGGTCCGGAGGTAAAGAATTATATATAGGAAGTGCTATTTTGGCCATCGGGACAAGTTTCGGTGTTATCGATATTGTACCGGGACCACCGGAGGGGTCCCGGGGGTCCACCGGGGGGGTCCACCTGCCCCGGGGGGCCACATGGGCTATAGGGGGTGCGCCCTGGCCTACATGGGCCAAGGGCACCAGCCCCAAGGGCCCATGCGCCAAGGAGACTTGGAGAGGGGAGAGTCCAAAGAGGGGAAGGCACCTCCGAGGTGCCTTGGGGAGGATGGACTCCTCCCCCCTTTGGCCGCACCCCTTCCTTGGAGGAAGGGGCAAGGCTGCGCCCTCCCCCCCTCTAATGCGCCTATATAAAGGGAGGGGAGGGAGGGGTGGCCGCACCCTATGCCCTGGCGCCTCCCTCTCCCTCTCCAACACCTCCTCCTCCTCCGTAAGTGCACGGCGAAGCCCTGCCGGAGTACTGCAGTTCCACCATCACCATGCCGTCGTGCTGCTGCTGGAGCCTTCTTCCCCAACCTCTCCTTTGCCTTGCTGGATCAAGAAGGAGGAGACGTCACGCTTTCCGTACGTGTGTTGAACGCGGAGGTGCCGTCCGTTCGGTACTAGATCATCGGTGAATTGGATCACGGCAAGTACGACTACCTCATCCACGTTCACTCAAACGCTTCCGTTGCGATCTACAATGTGGTATGTAGATGCTATCTAATCTGAATACTCGTTGCTAGATGAACTCATAGATGGATCTTGGTGAAACCGTAGGAAAAATTTTAATTTTCTGCAATGTTCCCCAACAGTGGCATCATGAGCCAGGTCTATGCGTAGTTCTTCTTGCGCGAGTAGAACACAATTTGTTGTGGGCGTAGATGTTGTCAACTCTTCTTGCCGCTACTAGTCTTATCTTGCTTCAGCGGTATTGTGGGATGAAGCGGCCCGGACCAACCTTACACGTACGCTTACGTGAGACCGGTTCCACCGACTAACATGCACTAGTTGCATAAGGTGGCTGGCGGGTGTCTGTCTCTCCTACTTTAGTTGGAGCGGATTCGATGAAAAGGGTCCTTATGAAGGGTAAATAGAAGTTGACAAATCACGTTGTGGTTTTAACGTAGGTAAGAAAACGTTCTTGCTAGAACCCTAATTCAGCCACGTAAAACTTGAAACAACAATTAGAGGACGTCTAACTTGTTTTTGCAGCAAGTGCTATGTGATATGATATGGCCAAAGTTGTGATGAATTATGAATGATCTATATGTGATGTATGAGATGTTCATGCTATTGTAATAGGAATCACGACTTGCATGTCGATGAGTATGACAACCGGCAGGAGCCATAGGAGTTGTCTTTATTTTTGTATGACCTGCGTGTCATTGAGAATCGCCATGTAAGTTACTTTACTTTATTGCTAAACACGTTAGCCATAGTAGTAGAAGTAATAGTTGGCGAGCAACTTCATGAAGACACGATGATGAAGATCATGATGATGAAGATCATGGTGTCAAGCCGGTGACAAGATGATCATGGAGCCCCAAGATGGAGATCAAAGGAGCTATGTGATATTGGCCATATCATGTCACGTTTATTATTTGATTGCATGTGATGTTTATCATGTTTTGCATCTTGTTTACTTAGGACGACGGTAGTAAATAAGATGATCCCTCATAATAATTTCAAGAAAGTGTTCTCCCTAACTGTGCACCGTTGCTAAGGTTCGTCGTTCCGAAGCACCACGTGATGATCGGGTGTGATAGGTCCTTACGTTCGCATACAACGGGTGTAAGACAGATTTACACACGCAAAACACTTAGGTTGACTTGACGAGCCTAGCATGTACAGACATGGCCTCGGAACACAGAAGACCGAAAGGTCGAGCATGAATCGTATAGAAGATACGATCAACATGAAGATGTTCACCGATGTTGGCTAGTCCGTCTCACGTGATGATCGGACATGGCCTAGTTGACTCGGATCATGTAATACTTAGATGACTAGAAGAGGGTTGTCTATCTAAGTGGGAGTTCATTAAATAATTTGATGAACTTTATTATCATGAACTTAGTCTAAAAATTTTACAATATGCCTTGTAGATCAAATGGCCAACGTAGTCCTCAACTTCAACGCGTTCCTAGAGAAAACCAAGCTGAAAGACGATGGTAGCAACTATACGGACTGGGTCCGGAACCTGAGGATTATCCTCATAGCTGCCAAGAAAGATTATGTCCTACGAGCACCGCTGGGTGACGCACCTATTCTCCCTGCAGAACAAGACGTTATGAACGCTTGGCAGTCATGTTGCGATGATTACTCCCTCGTTCAGTGCGGCATGCTTTACAGCTTAGAGCCGGGGCTCCAAAAGCGTTTTGAGAGACATGGAGCATATGAGATGTTCGAAGAGCTGAAAATGGTTTTCCAAGCTCATGCCCGGGTCGAGAGATATGAAGTCTCCGACAAATTCTTTAGCTGTAAGATGGAGGAAAATGGCTCTGTCAGTGAGCACATACTCAAAATGTCTGGGTTGCACAACCGCTTGACTCAACTGGAAGTTAATCTCCCGGATGAAGCGGTCATTGACAGAATCCTCCAGTCGCTTCCACCTAGCTACAAGAGCTTTGTGATGAACTACAATATGCAGGGGATGGTAAAGACCATTCCTGAGGTATATGCTATGCTGAAATCAGCAGAGGTAGAAATCAAGAAGGAGCATCAAGTGTTGATGGTGAATAAAACCACTAAGTTCAAGAAGGGCAAGGGTAAAAAGAACTTCAAGAAAGACGGCAAAGAAGTTGCCGCGCCCGGTAAGCAAGTTGCCGGGAAGAAGCCAAAGAATGGACCCAAGCCCGAAACTGAGTGCTTTTATTGCAAGGGAAGTGGTCACTGGAAGCGGAACTGCCCAAATACTTAGCGGACAAGAAGGCCGGCAAAACCAAAGGTATATGTGATATACATGTAATTGATGTGTACCTTACCAGTACTCGTAGTAGCTCTTGGGTATTTGATACCGGTGCAGTTGCTCACATTTGTAACTCAAAGCAGGAGCTGCGGAATAAACGGAGACTGGCGAAGGACGAGGTGACGATGCGCGTCAGGAATGGTTCCAAGGTCGATGTGATCGCCGTCGGCACGCTGCCTCTACATTTACCTACGGGGTTAGTTTTAAACCTTAATAATTGTTATTTAGTGCCAAGTTTGAGCATGAACATTGTATCTGGGTCTCGCTTAATTCGAGATGGCTACTCATTTAAATCCGAGAATAATGGTTGTTCTATTTATATGAGAGATATGTTTTATGGTCATGCTCTGATGGTTATGGTTTATTCTTAATGAATCTCGTACGTGATGATACACATATTCATAGTGTGAATACCAAAAGAGTTAAAGTTGATAACAATAGTCCCACATATTTGTGGCACTGCCGCCTTGGTCACATAGGTGTCAAACGCATGAAGAAGCTCCATGCAGATGGACTTTTAGAGTCTCTTGATTATGAATCATTTGACACGTGCGAACCATGCCTCATGGGTAAAATGACCAAGACTCTGTTCTCAGGAACAATGGAGCGAGCAACCAACTTATTGGAAATCATACATACCGATGTGTGCGGTCCAATGAGTGTTGAGGCTCGCGGTGGCTATCGTTATGTTCTCACCCTCACTGATGACTTGAGTAGATATGGGTATGTCTACTTAATGAAACACAAGTCTGAGACCTTTGAAAAGTTCAAGGAATTTCAGAGTGAGGTTGAAAATCAACGTGATAGAAAGATCAAGTTTCTACGATCAGATCGTGGAGGAGAATACTTGAGTCACGAATTTGGCACACACTTAAGAAAATGTGGAATAGTTTCACAACTCACGCCGCCTGGAACACCTCAGCGTAATGGTGTGTCCGAACGTCGTAATCGCACTCTATTAGATATGGTGCGATCTATGATGTCTCTTACCGACTTACCGCTATCTTTTTGGGGCTATGCTTTAGAGACTGCCGTATTCACTTTAAATAGGGCTCCGTCGAAATCCGTTGAGACGACACCGTATGAATTATGGTTTGGGAAGAAACCTAAGCTGTCGTTTCTAAAAGTTTGGGGATGCGATGCTTATGTCAAGAAACTTCAACCTGAAAAGCTCGAACCCAAGTCGGAAAAATGCGTCTTCATAGGATACCCTAAAGAAACTGTTGGGTATACCTTCTACCTCAGATCCGAAGGCAAGATCTTTGTTGCCAAGAATGGATCCTTTCTAGAGAAAGAGTTTCTCTCGAAAGAAGTAAGTGGGAGGAAAGTAGAACTTGATGAAGTGTTACCTCTTGAACCGGTAAATGGCGAAACTCAAGAAAACGTTTTTGAGGAGCCTGCACCGACTAGAGAGGAAATCAATGATGATGATCAAGATGCTTCTGATCAAGCTCCTACTGAAATTCGAAGGTCCACAAGGACACGTTCCGCACCAGAGTGGTACGGGAACCCTGTCTTGGAAATCATGTTGTTAGACAACGGTGAACCTTCGAACTATGAGGAAGCAATGGCGGGCCCAGATTCCGACAAATGGCTGGAAGCCATGAAATCCGAGATAGGATCCATGTATGAAAACGAAGTGTGGACTTTGACTGACTTGCCCGTTGAACGGCGAGCCATAGAAAATAAATGGATCTTTAAGAAGAAGACAGACGCGGATGGTAATGTGACCATCTATAAAGCTCGGCTTGTCGCTAAGGGTTATCGACAAGTTCAAGGAATTGACTACGATGAGACTTTCTCACCGGTAGCGAAGCTGAAGTCCGTCCGAATCATGTTAGCAATTGCCGCATACTATGATTATGAGATATGGCAAATGGACGTCAAAACGGCATTCCTTAATGGTTTCCTTAAGGAAGAATTGTATATGATGCAGCCGGAAGGTTTTGTCGATCCTAAGAATGCTGACAAGGTGTGCAAGCTCCAACGCTCGATTTATGGGCTGGTGCAAGCATCTCGGAGTTGGAACATTCGCTTTGATGAGATGATCAAAGCGTTTGGATTTACACAGACTTATGGAGAAGCCTGTGTTTACAAGAAAGTGAGTGGGAGCTCTGTAGCATTTCTCATATTATATGTAGACGACATACTTTTGATGGGAAATGATATAGAACTCTTCGACAGCATTAAGGCCTACTTGAATAAGAGTTTTTCAATGAAGGACCTTGGAGAAGCTGCTTATATATTAGGCATCAAGATCTATAGAGATAGATCGAGACGCCTCATAGGTCTTTCACAAAGCACATACCTTGATAAAATATTGAAGAAGTTCAATATGGATCAATCTAAGAAAGGGTTCTTACCTTTGTTACAAGGTGTGAAATTGAGCTCAGCTCAATGTCCGACCACGGCAGAAGATATAGAAGAGATGAGCGTCATCCCCTATGCCTCAGTCAAAGGTTCTATTATGTATGCCATGCTGTGTACCAGACCTGATGTAAACCTTGCCGTAAGTTTGGTAGGAAGATACCAAAGTAATCCCGGCAAGGAACACTGGACAGCGGTCAAGAATATCCTGAAGTACCTGAAAAGGACCAAGGAAATGTTTCTCGTTTATGGAGGTGACGAAGAGCTCGTCGTAAAGGGTTACGTCGACGCTAGCTTCGACACAGATCTGGATGACTCTAAGTCACAAACCGGATACGTGTATATTTTGAATGGTGGGGCAGTAAGCTGGTGCAGTTGCAAGCAAAGCGTCGTGGCGGGATCTACATGTGAAGCGGAGTACATGGCAGCCTCGGAGGCAGCACATGAAGCAATTTGGGTGAAGGAGTTTCATCACCGACCTCGGAGTCATACCCAATGCGTCGGGGCCAATCAAGCTCTTTTGTGACAACACTGGAGCTATTGCACTTGCAAAGGAGCCCAGGTTTCACAAGAAGACCAGGCACATCAAGCGTCGCTTCAACTCCATTCGTGAAAATGTTCAAGATGGAGACATAGAAATTTGTAAAGTACACACGGATCTGAATGTCGCGGATCCGTTGACTAAACCTCTCCCTAAGGCAAAACATGATCAGCACCAGAACTCTATGGGTGTTCGATTCATCACAATGTAACTAGATTATTGACTCTAGTGCAAGTGGGAGACTGTTGGAAATATGCCCTAGAGGCAATAATAAAAGCATTATTATTATATTTCCTTATTCATGATAATTGTCTTTATTCGTGCTATAATTGTGTTATCCGGAAATCGTAATACATGTGTGAATAACAGACAACAAACATGTCCCTAGTGAGCCTCTAGTTGACTAGCTTGTTGATCGACAGATAGTCATGGTTTCCTGACTATGGACATTGGATGTCATCGATAACGGGATCACATCATTAGGAAAATGATGTGATGGACAAGACCCAATCCTAAACATAGCATAAGATCGCATAGTTCGTTTGCTAGAGTTTTCCAATGTCAAGTATCCTTTCCTTAGACCATGAGATCGTGTAACTCCCGGATACCGTAGGAGTGCTTTGGGTGTGCCAAACGTCACAACGTAACTGGGTGACTATAAAGGTATACTACGGGTATCTCTGAAAGTGTCTGTTGGGTTGACATGGATCGAGACTGGGATTTGTCACTCCGCTTGACGGAGAGGTATCACCGGGCCCTCTCGGTAATGCATCATCACAATGAGCTCAATGTGATCAAAGTGTTTGATCACGGGATCATGCATTACGGTACGAGAAAAGTGACTTGCCTGTAACGAGATTGAACGAGGTATTGGGATACCGACGATCGAATCTCGGGCAAGTAAAATACCGATTGACAAAGGGAATCGTATACGGGATTAATTGAATCCTCGACATTGTGGTTCATCCGATGAGATCATCATGGAGCATGTGGGAGCCAACATGGGTATCCAGATCCCGCTGTTGGTTATTGCCCGAGAGTCGTCTTGGTCATGACTGCATGTCTCCCGAACCCGTAGGGTCTACACACTTAAGGTTCGGTGACGCTAGGGTTGTGAAGATATGTATGTGCAGTAACCCGAATGTTGTTCGGAGTCCCGGATGAGATCCCGGACGTCACGAGGAGTTCCGGAATGGTCCGGAGGTAAAGAATTATATATAGGAAGTGCTATTTTGGCCATCGGGACAAGTTTCGGTGTTATCGGTATTGTACCGGGACCACCGGAGGGGTCCCGGGGGTCCACCGGGGGGGTCCACCTGCCCCGGGGGGCCACATGGGCTATAGGGGGTGCGCCCTGGCCTACATGGGCCAAGGGCACCAGCCCCAAGGGCCCATGCGCCAAGGAGACTTGGAGAGGGGAGAGTCCAAAGAGGGGAAGGCACCTCCGAGGTGCCTTGGGGAGGATGGACTCCTCCCCCCTTTGGCCGCACCCCTTCCTTGGAGGAAGGGGCAAGGCTGCGCCCTCCCCCCCTCTAATGCGCCTATATAAAGGGAGGGGAGGGAGGGGTGGCCGCACCCTATGCCCTGGCGCCTCCCTCTCCCTCTCCAACACCTCCTCCTCCTCCGTAAGTGCACGGCGAAGCCCTGCCGGAGTACTGCAGTTCCACCATCACCACGCCGTCGTGCTGCTGCTGGAGCCTTCTTCCCCAACCTCTCCTTTGCCTTGCTGGATCAAGAAGGAGGAGACGTCACGCTTTCCGTACGTGTGTTGAACGCGGAGGTGTCGTCCGTTCGGTACTAGATCATCGGTGAATTGGATCACGGCAAGTACGACTACCTCATCCACGTTCACTCAAACGCTTCCGTTGCGATCTACAATGTGGTATGTAGATGCTATCTAATCTGAATACTCGTTGCTAGATGAACTCATAGATGGATCTTGGTGAAACCGTAGGAAAAATTTTAATTTTCTGCAACGTTCCCCAACACTCGAGGGCTTGAATACAAGTGCTCGATCATAGACGAGTTAGCGGAAGCAACAATATCTGAGTACAGACATAAGTTAAACAAGTTTGCCTTAAGAAGGCTAGCACAAACTGGGATACAGATCGAAAGAGGTGCAGGCCTCCTGACTGGGATCCTCCTAACTACTCCTGGTTGTCGTCAGCGGGCTGCACGTAGTAGTAGGCACCTCCGGTGTAGTAGGAGTCGTCGTCAATGGTGGCGTCAAGCTCCTGGGCTCCAGCATCTGGTTGCGACAACTAGGTAGAATGGAAAGGGGGAAAAGAGGGAGAAAAGCAACCGTGAGTACTCATCCAAAGTACTCGCAAGCAAGGATCTACACTACATATGCATGGGTATCTGTGTAAAGGGGCAATATCGGTGGACTGAACTGCAGAATGCCAGAATAAGAGGGGGGTAGCTAGTCCTATCGAAGACTACGCTTCTGGCAGCCTCCATCTTGCAGCATGTAGAAGAGAGTAGATGGTAAGTTCACCAAGTATCATCGCATAGCATAATCCTACCCGGCGATCCTCTCCTCGTTGCCCTGTTAGAGAGTAATCACCGAGTTGTATCTGGCACTTGGAAGGGTGTGTTTTATTAAGTATTCAGTTCTAGTTGTCATAAGGTCAAGGTACAACTCCAAGTCGTCCTGTTACCGAAGATCACGGCTATTCGAATAGATTAACTTCCCTGCAGGGGTGCACCACATAACCCAACATGCTCGATCCCATTTGGCCGGGCACACTTTCCTGGGTCATGCCCGGCCTCGGAAGATCAACACGTCGCAGCCCCACCTAGGCACAACAGAGAGGTCAGCACGCCGGTCTAAATCCTACGCGCGCAGGGGTCTGGGCCCATCGCCCATTGCACACCTGCATATTGCATGGGCGGCCGGAGAGCAGACCTAGCAACCTCCATTGCAAAGGAAGTCACGTTACGCGGTCCAACCCGATGCGCGCCGCTCAGTCACTGACGTCACGAAGGCTTCGGCTGATACGACGACGTCGAGTGCCCATATCTTTCCCGCGTAGTTGGTTAGTGCGTATAGGCCAGTAGCCAGACTCAAATCAAATATCAAGATCTCGTTAAGCGTGTTAAGTATCCGCGAATGCCGAACAGGGTCAAGCCCACCTCTCTCCTAGGTGGTCTCAACCTGCCCTGTTGCTCCGCCACAAAGTAATAGTCGGGGGCCATCGGGAATCCAGGCCCACCACTACCTGGGTGGAACCACCTGCCCCTTCAGCCCCCATCTCCGAACAGTATCACAGGTAATGTAACAGTGTAAAGTATATAGTATATGCCCGTGATCACCTCCCGAAGTGATCACGGCCAAGTAGTATAGCATAGCAGACGGACAAGAGTGTGGGGCCACTGATGGAACACTAGCATCCTATACTAAGCGGTAGGATAGCAGGTAAAGGTAACAACAGTAGTATCAAGGACAGGCTATGCAGCAGTATAGGATTAACCAAAAGCAGTAACATGCTACACTACTCTAATGCAAGCAGTACAGAGAAGAATAGGCAATATCTGGTGATCAAGGGGGGGCTTGCCTGCTTGCTCTGGCAAGAAGGTTTCGTCGTCGATGTAGTCGATCACAGGGGTACCGACAGCAGTCTTGGGGTCTACCAGAAAGAAGTAATGGAGGGGGAACACAATAAATAACAGAGCAATCAAAGAATTACAAAGCATAACATGGCAATACGCGGTGCTAAAGGTGATCTACGCAGGGATAGGTAATACCGGCGAAGGGGGAAAACATCCCGAAAAGTATCCCCGGTGTTTGGCGTTTGCGGACAAATGAACTGGACGGGAAAGTTGCGTGTTCGCTATGCTAGGGATGTGTGGCGGACAAACGGGTTGCGTATTCGGATTCGTCTCGTCGTTCTGAGCAACTTTCATATGTAAATTTATTTTCATCGGAGTTATGGTTTATTTTCTATGATTTTCCAAGGATTTAACAATATTCTGAATTTATTTATTAATTCGAATTTTGACAGAAATACAATTATTACATAGTGATGGGCTAACCACAGTCAAGGACATGTGGGGCCAGGGAGCTGGGTTGAACCAGTCAACATTGACTTGTCAAAATGTGAATAGTAAAAGTGGAACCCGCATGTCATAGGCTATACCAAAAAATGCTAACCTAATTAATGGGGTCCACATGTCATCTGCTAATACCTTAACCTAACTACTAATTAACCCAATACTGATTGAACGGGGGGTGGCCTCACATCAAGTGGATGTGTTCCCATGGCCAACACAGCATGCACGGGGGCATAGCAAAAGTGGCCATGGCCAAGCATCAGCAACAGTTAGCCGATGAGTAGTAAGTAGCAGCAGTAAGCGGCATGAGCAGCGTCACGTAGCAGCCGCATCTAGCACAAGCGACAGCGGAGCAACAAGCAATGACATAAGCAGCAGAGCAGCATTAGTAATAGAGCAGAGGCGAGCAGAGCAAGAAGCATCGGCAGCCAGCAGCAGAGGCAAGCACGCGGGCGCGCGTGCACGCGCGGTGCGCGGCCAGGGGAAGGCGAGCGCGCATGCGGGCGACGGCTGCGGTGGCCAGGCGCGGCCGGGCGGAACAGCAGGCAAGGCGAGCGGCGCGCGGGCAGCAGCGACACAAGCAACACCAGCAGATAGAACAGCAGCGGCGGCGCCTAGGAGCAGCAGCACGCAGCGGCCAGCAACTAGAATAGCAACGAAGCAGCAGCCCAAAGCAGCAGCAGTGCAAGGCATAGCAGCAGCGCACACCACACACGCACATATGTACGCGTACACGCGAGATCGGGCACGATGGTGAAGGCGGCCTACGGCGTCCTAAACAAAAGGGGGGAAGGCGGATCCGAGGGCGGAGCTCACTGTGAGTTCGTCGGCGTGCTCGGGGAGGGTTGGGGTGGACCGGAGCGACGACATTGACTGCGAGTTGGTGGCGGCCAATTGAAGAAGACGGCGATGGCATCGGCTACGCAGCTGCTCGGCTCAAGATGGTCCCCTGAACGGATGAAGCCGAGCGCGGAGATCCTCCAGGACGTGTTCCCGAGCGACGGCGACGACGGTGGCCGCGACAAGAGGACGAGGCAGTGGTGACCGCGGAGAAAATCAAGCTCGAAATCCAGCGAAAGAGGAGGGGGGCGATGGGGGATCCTGGAGGAATGGACGAGAGCGGTCTAGGGTTTCGCGGGGGCGTGCTTATAGGACCAGAGGGGCGACGTGGAGGCCATCCATGGCCAGGGTGCCATGGATGTCTGCCATGCCTCTGTTCTGTGAACAGAGGAAAGGGGAGACGGGAGTAGGTGGGCCGGCCTGCCTGGCAGGGGCCAGCTGAGCCATGGCCCAGCAGGGGAGGGGGGTTTTCTTTCTCCTATTTTAGTTTAGTTACTGTTTTTCTATTTTCTATTTTCTTTTATTTCTTCTTTTCTGTTTTCTCTTTGTTTCCTATTATTTTAGTTTTAGTAAAATATACACGTAGCATCTAAATTAGTATTTCAACTTAGTCCATAGTCACAAAAAGTCTAGTCCTCAAATAAATTAGTTTGACATTTTATTAATTAGAAAAGGTATTTAAATAATTGTTTTTACTGCTGTTTTATTCATCTTATAGTACCTAAACATTTTATAAATGTGTGGTCTCTCCACCATAATTACCAATGCAATATTTGGTTCACTCCGAACATTTTTAGTTTTAATATTTGAAAACTTTTATTGTTTGCTTGACTTGAATCGGTTTCGAACTAACGCGAGATTAGCAACAGTAATCGAAGTGATGTGGCATCATTAGCAGAGAATTACTGTAGCTTAATTATCCGGGCGTCACAATTCTCCTCCACTACAAGAAATCTCGTCCCGAGATTTAAGAGGTGGAGTAAAAGGGAAGGAATTGGTTATGAAATTCTAACAGATCTTCTCGGTCTTGGTTGGTCTTCTCGAAGTGGTCGATCCATAGCGTTGATGTCTTCATTCTTATGCATCAATACATCATGATGAGGTTGCCGCCCTTCCTTTTGGAAGAGGGGAAAAACTCTATAAGGGCGGGTTCTAACAAGATTGAGCATCAGACGGTTAACTCATGGGAAGAAGCATAAGTATCTCCCGAATTGAAACTTAAGAAGATATCAAGAGCAAAGTAAGAAGGTACCATGAGATGTTTCGAATGGATAGGCAATCGTTCGATGCCTAATCAGAAGGTGAAAGGGTTTCAGGACAACGAGAATAAGTATTGCGTCTAATACTATAATAAATCACTAGGAAGATGACCCATGAATTTCATATGAAATCAAGATCGAGGAATAACTTTGGCAACATGGGTGTACAGGAGAGTCACGTTTCGATCCTGGGAACTGTGGGTTATGGGCCCACCATGTGGTTTTTTTTAATAGGAGCAGTGACATCTTGCACGGTCATGATAGCAAGGCATGTCAGAGAGTACCATGTCAGTTATGTCGGCAGCAACGTTGGTACCAAGGGCGAGGGACGAAGAGAACCATTTTCCCGCTCGTTGCAACGAGGCGGACCAATAGGCAAAGTTCTCGTCCATCGGTGGTTACCAGAATGTCATCAACAATAGTAACAGGGTCTTATTGACAGATTAGCACACCGAGATGTTTACGTAAGCAGAAGAATATTACTGCTTAGATCATATAGATCACCAGAAAGGTTAAACAAAACAATGGAAAGGAAAAGGTGATCATCAAATTAAATAGAATAATGGAAAGGAAAATGTGTTTAAACACATTATTCAAGGGTATATCCTTCCCAAGGGCAAGCAAAGCATGATATCCATGACGGGATATAATGTAGAAAACTCTTTAGGTAAGGGAGAAAAATTTCATGACATTACCCTTACAATGGTGTTCGGATAATTGAGCAAGAACATTTAGCATTGGGCTTCAAATGTTCTTGTTGAAAATCGGAGTACCACTGATATGATTCGAGATAGTATTGACATGGTCTTCAAGCAAAGGTCAGTCTTTGGATACACGAAGGATTCATCAGGAACAACTGGTAGAATAAGTCTTACAATCTCCTCATGGAAGAGTGTTTAACCTGGCTGAAAAGGAAACTATAACAATAGAGCCTCGGGCCAGGTGTGCTAGGCATGACATCACCTTACCGATATATAAGGACCAATGTTATGACTCTTGGAAAAATGTTCCAATCATCATATCTGACCGAGATTCAGATCTGACCGGTGTTAGGATACCTCGGACTCAGGATGCCTGAGAAGGAAAGGTGCAAAACAAATTGACGAGACGACATTGTAAGATTCTCGGGAAATCTACTATGGAAGCGAGTTCCGAAATAGGAGCTCATCATTAAACCAATGAAGGGATAAGGTGGTAGCTGATGAACTCAGCGACAATTCATCGAGGTTTCCAAAAAGATGTATTTACACAAGTATGTGAACAAGGATATAGCATTTGTCAGAACAAAGGATATAAGGATGTATGCTCGAGGAAAACATACACAATTAAACATTGGTTGAAAGGTGTGCCCGAAATATGGGCTGGGTCGCACGAACAATGTTAAAATGGTGACTTAATGAACAAAAGAATTAGAATGAAACTATCGATCATTCACTTCAAGCAATAGGGTTGCTAGAAGTTTTGAATTCACACCACAAAGTTCAGTTGCCGGTATTCCGATTAGAATCGGCACGGGGACCAAGAATTAATGGCGATGGCGAGAAGTATTACTATTCCAAGAATTCTTAAGGGTGGTGAATTTCTCACAACATTCTTGATATATAAGATGGTATTACTTCAAGGTACTCCCTCCGTCCGGAAATACTTGTCAAAGAAATTGATAAAAATGGATGTATCTAAAACAAAAATATGTCTAGATACATCCGTTCCTTCGACAAGTATTTCCGGACGGAGGGAGTAGGACATAAGATAAGCTGGATAGCCAGGAACTTAAAGTTCATTCAAAACAAGACAAAGTCTGTGTTTGAAAGGAAGGCATGGATGTGATCGATGATAACACCGATCATCGAGGGGCAAGCATGGAATTTCTCATCATGAATTTCAATTGATATCTCGAAGAAGTTAAAATGTTGACAATGATCACGACACACTTGCCGGGAGGTTTCAAGAGGATGCAATCAAACAACAACGGCAACAAGCAAGGAAATGACGAAGTGGCAAGTTATAGGATCAATATATAAGATGCAAACTCGGGGCCAAGGTTGCCTTTCAAGACAAGCAACATGAGGTTGAAAGCTCAACGTAAGTCGTGCTCACACACTAAAGAATTCATGCCCCAGAGAAGGACGCGGTAGCACAGTCAAAAGTAGAAAGACCAGGATGCAGCCGATAGTCTAGGAATGACCAGATTGGGTTCAGAATTTCCTAGTAAAAATACTAGGGGTATTTGATTTGTAGTGCGGAATAATTTCACTAGTCGGTCCCCTCGGTTGACAACAACCCAGAACCCGTAGAGTGATTACGACAAGGAAAGACATTACTTTAACAAAGTTAGTAAGATGTGGTGCAATGGCAAGGCATCTCCGAGATACCATGGGGTAATACTCGAAGGTAAGGCAGAATAGAGGTTGGACAGGTGTATTGTCCTGCAGAAGACAAGTACTTCAACTTGTCCGAGAATGGGATCAAAGAAGAACAATATGGTCGGAACCACGATTGCAAAAGGCCAGATCCCAGATATAAGATGAACTTATACCAAGGGAATAATTAATTTAGGAGAAGCTTCCATGACAAGATCTACATCGTGTCCATGGGCATGAACACAAAGTTCAAGGTCGACTCCCACTTCTCCAATGCATAACCTATCATTCACTCCTCATTTTCGATGGAGTTGTAGTGTTGAAATTTTATCTAGTAAATCACCAGGAGAATATGACTCGGTACTTAATTATCCGGGCGCCACATATTCGGAGCAGGATTATCCCAAAATTTCGTTTCTGTTTTCCAGGCGCTTTCCATCGCACAGTATTTTCATACTATGGACGCCAAGTCAGCGAAGCGTGATATGTCACGGCGACTTATGGCATTAAGGATTCCCTTGTCCATGCAATTATTGCAGAAAGATGAGACTGTGTCTTCCTCGCGGCAGTCCTTAACCTTGTTCATCACAAGGAGGAATCTGGCCCAATAATGATGTATTGTTTCTTGGGGCTCTTGCCTGATGTTGGAAAGATCGCTTATGTTTGGGTGGGTGGGTGGAATTGAGTCCGAACCCTTACCCGATCTGAAACCCAGGGGCCGAGGAGTTTCCAATCTTGGAAGTTCGGGTTCCGGGATGTTGCCCGATAAGTCTGGCCCGCTGCCTGACTCTAGGTTCAGGGCTTGGGTGACGTCCTCCTGTAAACGGGTGTCCGGCTCAGAGAGCTCAGGAATCCGGACATAGTTAGTCCTTAAGATAGAGGAAGAGTCGCCGCATTGTTCCTCCACCACCGCAATGTGATGGGTGGCCGGTGGAGAGTTAATCTCCCTTTGATCGGGTTTTAGCCCAATCCGATCATAGTTCATAGCGACTCCCAAGGCGGCGATGCGATCCAAGAGCTCGTTTAGGGAAGAGAGCTCCATTGGATCCATCTGCTCGGCAAGTTCCGTGTTGATGTGGAGGCTGTTTTCGATAACCCGAGAAGTCATCGTCGGTGCAGCAACCGAACAGGTAGTCATGACGAAACCGCCTAGCCGAAGATTTTGGCCGACAGCCAATGCTCCCTTGGCGGTAATGTTGTCTTTAAAGACGAGACGATACATTCTTCCTTGCGATGACGACATAGTGGAACTCTCAATGAAAGCACCAATGTCGGTGTCAAAACCGGCGGATCTTGGGTAGGGGGTCCCGAACTATGCGTCTAGGCGGATGGTAACAGGAGACAAGGGACACGATGTTTTTACCCAGGTTCGGGCCCTCTCGATGGAGGTAAAACCCTACTCCTGCTTGATTGATATTGATGATATGGGTATTACAAGAGTTGATCTACCATGAGATCGAAGAGGCTAAACCCTAGAAGCTAGCCTATGGTATGATTGTTGTTGTATCTTGTCCTACGGACTAAACCCTCCGGTTTATATAGACACCGGAGGGGGCTAGGGTTACGCAGAGTCGGTTACAAAGAAGGAGATCTACATATCCGTATTACCAAGCTTGCCTTCCACGTCAAGGAGAGTCCCATCCGGACACGGGACGAAGTCTTCAATCTTGTATCTTCATGGTCCAACAGTCCGGCCAAAGGATATAGTCCGGCTGTCCGGATACCCCCTAATCCAGGACTCCCTCATGTACTCTCACCGTTTGATGTACACTAACACTTTCCATATTCGTTGTTGAACTAGCACCACGGTGCAAGCGGAAACAGACATCAGGGATAATGCTTGACAGATTAACAAAATCTAAAGGAGGAAGAATGGAGATCCATTTTGAGGCAGGTTTAAAAAGGCCACGTGATGCTACAGAGTCAGCCAAGTTAGTATCAGAGGCAGCTGTTGCCGTTAGGTGTCATGCACGTATCCTCCCAACGTGGATCCAGTACAGGAATGAGAAAGACAATACCCAGTTTAACACCTTCCTTGACCATTTATCCGTAAGCAATGTTATTCATCGCAGTTAGTAATATTGTCTTGCTCTGTCCCATACTTTCTAGCTTCCTCCTAATAAGACTCACATTCTTTTTTCAACAGATGAGGTTCAGGTTGGATCCGAAAGATGGTGCAACTAAACAAGCATGCACTCATGTTTTTCAGTCTGCTCTGCGACAGTATCAGTACCACCTTAGAAAATCTCACTTTGAAGGCAAGGCTAACAATGAAATCGCCCAAACATCTCCAGTGGAATATATTACAGATGAAGACTGGACAGCCCTCGTTAAACACTGGTCTGATCCAAAGTATCAGGTAGGCTATATGTATTTGATCAGACCACATATTGAACTTGTATTTATGTATGTGCCTTACAAGTGTATCTTCTTCTAGGCTAACTATTTGAAGAACAA
This sequence comes from Aegilops umbellulata, assembly GCA_032464435.1. Taxonomy (NCBI): domain Eukaryota; kingdom Viridiplantae; phylum Streptophyta; class Magnoliopsida; order Poales; family Poaceae; genus Aegilops; species Aegilops umbellulata. Next base: position 129,478,026 of record CP136057.1, on the reverse strand, counting down.
AACCAACTGTTCTAAAGTGAAATTCCAACAGACAACAGGATCTCGTAGCTATATTGCACACTGCGAGGCTCTTGTAAATAGCTGCTACTTCCTTCTTTTTTGTGTGCCATATTATCGTATCTATATTGACTTGTTCCAAATACAGAGGAAAGCCCGTGCGGACCAAAAAGAACCTGAACCGAATGCAGTGCAAATCTTCAAGGATTGCCACACCAGCAAGATGAAGGGCATGAGCACACCAGTTCAAGCCGTTGTTGTAAGTCCTTACTCCTCCTGCCTTGAACTGATTGGTACTATGATGTGTTCATTTAATTACTTGGTTTGCAGCCAATGTCAGTTACTCTGTTCACTTTTATTCACAGTTGTCTTAACGTATCATTTCACCTTACATGGTTTAAAAGAGATGAAGGATATTCTTTTGGTCTTGATCTGTAATCTAGTTGTTATGCTCACGTGCGCACACAATGATAAAATAGCATGTTTGTTTTATATCTGTTTGCCCATGATATGAATGATGTCATACTATGTTCATCCTACTTTAAACCATGTCTCTCCTTAGATGTCAACGAATGTGAGGAAATAGACAATACAGTAGGCATGCTACATGGACATATGTTCCGAAAGTGATTTTATTATGTAGTTGGCACTACAATACATGCTAATGTATTACAGTAGTTCACCAAAATAAGTTATGTATAAACGTTTAACCTACTTTGTTTGTTTTTGTATCATTAGTAACTTATGTGGTACACTAATCTACAAGTTCAAACTTTCAGGAAGCTATGAAACAAATGATTGAACAGCCACAACCACCTGAAGGTGACGAGGCTACTATAGGCACAATGTCACCTCTTGCTGCAGTGCGTTAGTATTTCTCCACTAACAGTGCAAAAAGCACCTTCCTGCGTAATTTTGGGTTGGTTGTCAAGGTAACCTCGTCCTACTGAACAAAATCTTCCTGCTAGACAGAGTGATATATCTGTGCTCCAGACACAAGTCCAATCCCTAGTGGACGTTGTTTCGGAAACAAGAATAGTGGTTGAGAAATATCGTCAAGATATGAATGGTTTTGAAACCAGACTATCAGACATTCGCTTCGTTGTTCAAGAGCAATGGCGGAAAAAGGTGGAGATCGTGCTGCTCCATCAGATTCTACAACCTGAAACATTAGCACTCAGGTCAAATGATTTGTGCTTCTATACATCTGATGGTGCTTTTATCTGGAAGGACTGTAAACTTTATGCAAACAGGCCTTTTGTTGTATGGTTGGAATTTATTTTGTTGTGATACAACATTTATGATGCTGCCTCAGGCTGCAGTAATTACGACACCATTTTTGTATAGTGTAGGTTTATCTTGGTAATGTATTCGGCCGAAAGCTTCGTAGGAGCCCAACATGCCAACATTCGTCGGGCCCATTCGAATTGGGCTAAAAACGATTACGGGACGAAATTGGCATGTAGCCCACTAAAAATATTTGGGCCTAAATCAGCATAAGCTTTCATATTTTTCTGGTAGGCATGTGCCCATAGTGGGCCTTTAACAAGCCTAAACATAATTTGGGCCCTCAGTAAAAATAGGCCGTTTACAGGTGTAAATATCTTGAGCCCATAAAAAACATGGGCCTTTAATAGACCGAAAGTGAGATTGGGCCCTGATTGTGCCAAATAACCCACTGGACTTAGCAGGCCGAAATGGAGGCCCATTTACGATGCGGATTTTTGACAGGCCGAAATTCGGACGGGCCGTAAATGCGCCGACCTAATACACGGGCCTTTAACAGGCCGGAACTTCGATCGGGCTAGATTATCGTCATTTTTATATGGGCCGTTAATGGGCCCGATATGACATTGGGCCACATATGGCCGATGGTTTACGCCCGGCGTTAACAGGCTGAAAATGACAACAGGCCGAAAGTGGCCCAAAGCTATAGTGGGCCTCTAACAGGCCGAATGTCAAACATGGCCGAATATGACCCAAATCCTTCACAGTCGTTTATGGGCTGAAATTTTTGATGGCCTGTAAATGGGCCCAAATGAAGCCGGACCTTTAACAGGCCGGAAATACACCGGGCCGTAATTCGGCCCAATTACTTGGCGGACTGTTAACGGGACAGAAGTTTAGGACAGGCCGTTGACGGGCCGATTTGACAGAAAATGTTGGGCCTTTAGCTGGGCCGGCCCATTATGGTCTGCAGAATCTTGCGGGCCTTTAGCTGGGCCGGCCCATTGTGGTCCGCAAAATCTTGTGGGCCTTTAGCTGGGCCGGACCATTATGGTCTGCAAAATCGTGAGGGCCTTTAGCTGGGCCGGCCCATTATGGTCCGCTAAATTTTGTGGGCCTTTAGCTGGGCCGGCCCATTATGGTCCGCTAAATCTTATGGGCCTTCGGTTGGGCTGGCCCATTTAAACTTTGTGGGTGATACGTCTCCAACGTATCTATAATTTTTGATTGCTCCATGTTATATTATCTATTGTTTTGGGCAATATTGGGCTTTATTATCCACTTTTATATTATTTTTGGGACTAACCTATTAACCGGAGGCCCAGGCTAGTTTTGCTGTTTTTTGCCTTTTTCAGTGTTTCGAAGAAAAGGAATATCAAACGGAGTCGAAACGGAACGAAATCAACTGGAGAAGATATTTTTGGAAGGAAAGCTACCGGATGGACTTGGACCCCATGTCAGGAGCAAAGGGAGGTGCTCACGAGGGTGGGGGCGCGCCCCCCTGCCTCGTGGGGCCCCCGAAGCTCCACCGACGTACTTCCTGCACCCATATATACCTACGTATCCTAAAACTTCTAGAACAGAGAATAGATCGGGAGTTCCGCTACCGCAAGCCTCTATAGCCACCAAAAGTCAATCGGGACCCTGTTCCGGCACCCTGCCGGAGGGGGGAACCCTCACCGGTGGTCATCTTCATCATCCCGACGCTCTCCATGACGAGGAGGGAGTAGTTCACCCTCGGGGCTGAGGGTATGTACCAGTAGCTATGTGTTTGATCTCTCTCTCTCGTGTTCTTGATTTGGCACGATCCTGATGTATCGCGAGCTTTGCTATTATAGTTGGATCTTATGTTGCTTCTCCCCCTCTTCTCTCTTGTAATGGATTGAGTTTTCCCTTTGAAGTTATCTTATCGGATTGAGTCTTTAAAGATTTGAGAACACTTGATGTATGTCTTGCCGTGCGTATCTGTGGTGACAATGGGATATCACGTGATTCACTTGATGTATGTTTTGGTGATCAACTTGCGGGTTCTGCCCATGAACCTATGCATAGGGGTTGGCACACGTTTTCGTCTTGATTCTCCGGTAGAAACTTTGGGCACTCTTTGAAGTACTTTGTGTTGGATTGAATAGATGAATCTGAGATTGTGTGATGCATATCGTATAATCATACCCACGGATACTTGAGGTGACATTGGAGTATCTAGGTGACATTAGGTTTTTGGTTGATTTGTGTCTTAAGGTGTTATTCTAGTACGAACTCTAGGGCCGTTTGTGACACTTATAGGAATAGCCCAATGGATTGATTGGAAAGAATAACTTTGAGGTGGTTTCGTACCCTACCATAATCTCTTCGTTTGTTCTCCGCTATTAGTGGCTTTGGAGTGACTCTGTTGCATGTTGAGGGATAGTTATATGATCCAATTATGTTATTATTGTTGAGAGAACTTGCACTAGTGAAAGTATGAACCCTAGGCCTTGTTTCCTATCATTGCAATACCGTTTACGCTCACTTTTACCGCTCGCTACCTTGCTGTTTTTATATTTTCAGTTTACAAAAACCTATATCTACCATCCATATTGCACTTGCATCACCATCTCTTCGCCGAACTAGTGCACCTATACAATTTACCATTGTATTGGGTGTGTTGGGGACACAAGAGACTCTTTGTTATTTGGTTGCAGGGTTGCTTGAGAGATACCACCTTCATCCTATGCCTCCCACAGATTGATAAACCTTAGGTCATCCACTTGAGGGAAATTTGCTACTGTCCTACAAACCTCTGCACTTGGAGGCCCAACAACATCTACAAGAAGAAGATTTTGTAGTAGACATCAAGCTCTTTTCTGGCGCCGTTGCCGGGGAGGTGAGTGCTTGAAGGTATATCTTTAGATCTTGCAATCGATTTTTTTCTTGTTTTAGCACTAGTTTAGTTTATAAAAGAAAACTGCCAAAAAATGGAATTGAGTTTACCACATACGCTTCATCTTTTTAATCTCTTTTGTGAGTATGATGGGAAGGAAAATTGTGCCAAAGTGTTAGGACAAGAATGCATTAAAATGTTTGGCACTAAATCTTTGTATGATGCATGATTGCAATGTTGTTAGTATGAATTCCTTGAATATCCATGATGCTAATGATATGCAAAGCCACAAGCTTGGGGAAGCTATGTTTGATGAACATGATATTTTTTGTCCCCCAAGCTTTGATGAGCAAATTTACTATGATGAAAGCATGCCTCCTATCTATGATGTTTATTGTGATGACATGTATGCTTTAAAGAATAATTATAACCATGAAACTTGTCATCTTGATCTTAATTTTCAATCATATGATAGTTATTTTGTTGAGTTTGCTCCCACTACTATTTAATTATGAGGGAGGAACATATGCTTCTACATATTGCAATAATATCAAGTTTCCTCTCTATGTGCTTAAAGTTTTGAAGTTATGCTTGTTTTGCCTTCCTATGCTAGTTGATTATTGTTCTCATAAATTGTTTGATCACAAAATCCCTATGCATAGGAAGTGGGTTAGACTTAAATGTGCTAGTCATATTCTTCATGATGCTCTCTTTATGTTTCAATTCTTATCTTTTATGTGAGCATCATTGAAATCATCATGCCTAGCTAGGGGCGTTAAACGTTAGCGCTTGTTGGGAGGCAACCCAATTTTATTTTAGTTTCTTGCTTTTTAGTTCTGTTTAGGAATAAATAATCCATCTAGATTATGTTTAGATGTGGATTTATGTTTTAATTAGTGTTTGTGCCAAGAGAACCTTTGGCAAGACTTGGGTGAAGTCTTTATGATCATGCTGTAAAAAACAGAAACTTTAGCGCTCACGAGATTAGCTAAAACTTTTTACTGGAGAGTGCTATTTAGTTAATTATTTTTGCAGATGATAACTAGACAAATTCCTCAGGTCCACCATTTTATTTTAGAATTTTTGGAGTTCCAGAAGTATACGTTTGAGACAGATTACTACAGAGTGTTCTGTTTTTGACAGATTCTGTTTTTTGTATGTTGTTTGCTTATTTTGATGACTCTATGGCTAGTAAAATAGTTTATAAACCATAGAGAAGTTGGAATACAGTAGGTTTAACACCAATATAAATAAATAATGAGTTCATTACAGTACCTTGAAGTGGTGTTTTGTTTTCTTTCGCTTACGGAGCTTACGAGTTTTCTGTTAAGTTTTGTGTTGTGAAGTTTTCAAGTTTTGGGTAAAGATTCGATGGACTATGGAATAAGGAATGGAAAGAGCCTAAGCTTGGGGATGCCCAAGGCACCCCAAGGTAATATTCAAGGATAACCAAGCGTCTAAGCTTGGGTATGCCCCGGATGGCATCCCCTCTTTCGTCTTTATTCATCGGTAACTTTACTTGGAGCTATATTTTTATTCACCACATGATATGTGTTTTGCTTGGAGCATCATTTTATTTTATTTATCTTTGCTTGCTGTTTGAATAAAATACCAAGATCTGAAATTCTTAATTGCCAGAGAGTCTTTACATAGTTACATATTTTTTCAACTACTCATTGATCTTCACTTATATCTTTCGGAGTAGTTTGTTGTTTGCTCTAGTGCTTCACTTATATCCTTTAGAGCACAGTGGTGGATTTGTTTTATAGAAACTATTGATCTCTCATGATTCACTTAGATTATTTTTAGAGTCTTAAATAGTATGGTAATTTGCTTAAATAATCCTAATCTGCTAAGCATACAAGATTTGTAAGAATTCTTATGAGTGTGTTGAATACTAAGAAAAGTTTGATGCTTGATAATTGTTTTGAGATATAAAGATGGTGATATTAGAGTCATGCTAGTTGAGCAGTTGTGAATAAGAGAAATACTTGTGTTAAGGTTTGTGATTCCCGTAGCATGCACGTATGGTGAACCGTTATGTGATGAAGTCGGAGCATGATTTGTTTATTGATTGTCTTCCTTATGAGTGGCGGTCGGGGACGAGCGATGGTCTTTTCCTACCAATCTATCCCCCTAGGAGCATGCGCGTAATACTTTGCTTTGATAACTTGTAGATTTTTGCAATAAGTATATGAGTTCTTCATGACTAATGTTGAGTCCATGGATTATACGCACTTTTCTTCCTTCCACCATTGCTAGCCTCTCTAATACCGCGCACCTTTCACCGGTATCATACACCCACCATATAGCTTCCTCAAAACAGCCACCATACCTACCTATCATGGCATTTCCATAGCCATTTCGAGATATATTGCCATCTAACTTTCTACCGTTCCGTTTATTATGACACGCTCCATCATTGTCATATTGCTTTGCATGATCATGTAGTTGACATCGTATTTGTGGAAAAGCCACCGTTCATAATTCTTTCATACATGTCACTCATGAGTCATTGCACATCACGGTACACCGCCGGAGGCATTCATATAGAGTCATATTTTGTTCTAAGTATCGAGTTGTAATTGTTGAGTTGTTAGGGAAAAAAAGTGTGATGATCATCATTTTTAGAGCATTGTCCCAAGTAAGGAAAGGATGATGGAGACTATGATTCCCCCACAAGTCGGGATGAGACTCCGGACGAAAAAAAGAGGCCATGAAAAAAAGGGGCCCAAATAAAAAAATAAAAAAATGAGAGAAAAAGAGAGAAGGGACAATGTTACTATCCTTTTACCACACTTGTGCTTCAAAGTAGCACCATGATCTTCATGATAGAGAGTCTCTCATTTTGTCACTTTCATATACTAGTGGGAATTTTTCATTATAGAACTTGGCTTGTATATTCCAATGATGGGCTTCCTCAAAATGCCCTAGGTCTTCATGAGCAAGCGAGTTGGATGCACACCCCCTTAGTTTCTTTTGTTGAGCTTTCATATACTTATAGCTCTAGTGCATCCGTTGCATGGCAATCCCTACTCACTCACATTGATCTCCCTCTCTCTCTCTCTCTCTCTCTCTCTCTCTCTCTCTCTCTCTCTCTCTCTCTCGTGTTCTTGATTTGGCATGATCTTGATGTATCGCGAGCTTTGCTATTATAGTTGGATCTTATGTTGCTTCTCCCCTCTTCTCTCTTGTAATGGATTGAGTTTTCCCTTTGATTTTATCTTATCGGATTGAGTCTTTAAAGATTTTAGAGCACTTGATGTATGTCTTGTTGTCGTGGATTTGTCACGGCAGATGTCCTAGCGAAAGGACTTAGTCGTGGAGCCATCGCAACGGGTTAGCTTGAAGGGGTTAAAAGCGGACGCAAGGACGCGGTGTTTATACTAGTTCAGCCCCTTCGATGAAGGTAAAAGCCTACGTATAGTTGTGATGGGATTGATGTGTTTCGAGGGCTAGGGAGCGATAAGCTTCGCCTAAACCTCGAGTTGTTGTTCTCTGTCCTCAAACCGCCGTCGGGTCGTCCCCTTATATACACGGGTGACGCCCGTCGGTCTGCAAAGTCCCAACCTCCGGTTCATAAACGTGCCCGGGTTGGTCTCTCTATTCCTAACTTACAATGCAAGTTTACCTCAGGCCGGTTTACGGCCGTAAACCTATAAACCGATTATAGGCCTTGGGCCCTTCTATTTCTCCTTGGGCTTTAACATCTCGGGTCCATTGACGGAGCTAACCCGGGCCCTGTAGGCCGGTTTACCCCAAATAGCAATATCCCCAACATTAGGCCCCAGATTGATTTGAACAGGTTCATGTCAATCCTTAATAAGAATTTCTGTCTTCAAATGTCTTCCAGTAACTGTTAAACCGCCGTTTCTTCGTCTCCTCTTGCTGCGGTAAACCGATATGACGTCAACGCAAAGTTACCGTCTCCTTTTGCTAATCCGCAATAATCAGGGCGACGGCTGGGCTCCCGAAATCACCGGCCCCTGGATTCGCGCGCCTGGCACGCGCGCCGCGCCTTATAAATAGGACTTGAAGGCCATCTTCCTTTCCTCCCTTTCGTCCCCTTCTTCGTCTTCCTCGCGACCCAGACCTCGGAGCTCCGCCGCCGCCGTCAGCTACTGCATCAACTCCGGCCGCTGCATCGACCTGAACGGACCAGAGTACCGCGGCGACCCTCCACATCCGTTTGGATCCCGGTAAGGCTCCTGTTCTTCTTGCTTTAGATCTGTTCTAGGGTTCGTCATCCTGCCACTGTTCCTTGTTCATCTCCATAGCAGCTTTTGCGAACAGATTATGATACTTATATTGTGATTTGTAGTCAATCTCAATATTCGCCATAAATCTGCACTCATCTCCTTAGATCCCACTCACTTCCCTGCTTTGTCGAACTTATGTTGTTCTGCTGTGAGCCAAACCTCGTATTTTTACTTCTTTTTTGCCCTAGCTGTAGATCCATTGTTTTGAAAGAATCCGTACGGGATCTGTTTCTGCTTTCATATTCACAACTGTTAGATCTGGTCGGTTTAACTTTTAGCAGAGCGAACAACCCAAACCATATATCCATTAGTCCCCTCAATGAACCGCCAGATGATATCATTGTAGATAACTTCATTCTATATAAGAGCATCTTCGGTTTACAATCACACCTGTTCTCAAACCGGAATACCTTTGCCTTGTAGATTTCCTTATGGCAAAACAGGTGTATGAATGCAACTGGGTTCCCTCTCGCATCACCGAGACTCAATTAAACAACTTAGTTCTGACTGGCGCTTTGAGTAGCAAAAATGCCATCCATTGGAGGGTTCCAGGGGATGAATGTCCTCCTACCCCACAGGAAGGAGAAGTGGTGGTGTTTGCGGATCACCTGGCCCGGGGTTTTAATCCACCCGGTTCAAAATTTTATCGGGACGTCCTGGCTAATTTTAAGTTGCGCCCACAAGATGTTGGTCCAAACTCAGTCACGAATATCTGCCATTTTCAAGTGCTTTGTGAGGTGTACTTCCAGGAGGAACCTACTGTAGAGCTGTTCCGAGACTGTTTTCATTTGAACCGACGTACTGAATTCACCGACGGCCCTAATATGGAACTGGGTGGTATGGCGATTCAAAAGAGGAAAGAAGTGACTTATCCTCACGCCAAGTTGCATAGTCATCCGCAAGAATGGAATCACACTTGGTTCTATTGCAAGGATACTTCCCCTGCTGAAGAAAATCCTCTGCCTGGCTTCCGTCCAGAGATACTTAGCAATACGCACCCCTTCCCCCCAAGGCTAACCGCCAAAGAGAGGAGTAAGTATGCCCCTCAACTGTCCAAGCTCAGAGCCTTCATGGCTAACGGTTTAACGGGGGTAGATCTTGCCCGTTGCTGGATTTCATGGAGCATCCTGCCCCTTAGCATCCGCTCCGGTTTAATGTGCCAATACACGGGCCGGGTTGATGATCCTTTGAGGCACTGCAACATTCAGCTGACGGAAGACGAAGTTACTGAAGCTGTGAAAAAGATGCTGAATGAACCGGAATATGTTTGCGCCCGAACCGGCCTGCTTCCCTTTTGTGCTACAAACAAACCACCTGCTGTAAGCATCTCCCCTCTGTTTGTTATAGAATTTATGATCTCCTTATATACATATTGTTAACTCCAGTCCTTTCTGAGACAGGGAGATGATCCGTTTTGGAGCAAGAAGTTTCAAGAGCCGACCGAAAAGGTAACCCGACCCAAAACAAGGGTGAAGAAGCCCGCTCAGAAGAAAAGGAACACCGCTTCCTCTACCCCGGATTTAGAGGAGGATGATGTGGGTAATCCGGACCTTGAGGTAGACCTTGATTCAGTTGGCTTACTTTTTATACGTCTTATTGATGATGATATTTGTCAGGACGACGCTGAAGCGAGTAATGCTGAAGGCCCAGAGGTAACTATTCTTTCTTCTGATGCAGTTCCTTTGCCTTTGAAAAAACCTCGCCAAGCAAACCGGAAAATTAAATTTTCTCATCCTCTTGCTTACTTGGATCCCAAATTTCTTGTGAAGACCCAGCAACATGAAGCTCGACGCACCACCCGGCATAGCGGCCAGGTAGTTACCTCCGCCGGTTTACCGAACAGCCCGGTTCGGAAACGCCGCTCAGAGGTCTCCGATTTATGCGCTAGCTTTCCTCCTAAAGCAGGTTTAACTCGTCGGCCTCTTAATCCATCTGACTCCGATTATCAGGTCACTTCCCATTCATCTTCTGGTGAATCTTCAGCCACTCAACTGCCACCGCTAAAGACAGTTATTGGGTAAGTTGGACCGATCACAACATATTTCTATATGGGTTTCTTAATCCATCTTACACCGTTCTTTCAATCTTTGGGTCTTTCCCAGGGCTAAACCTAGACCGAGCAAGAAGGCTCGTCTGGATAATCCGGCCGAAGGAACTGCCGCTCCTGAACCGGAGAGAACTCCTGGTGTTGATGCTCTAGTTCGGGAAGACATTCAGAATTATCTACCTCCACAAGATGACGCCTATGCTGAAGAAAGGCCTACCAATCCTGCCAGCCGTACTGATCAACCTGCCAGTCATGTTCGGGTTGAGGAATCCATCCCCCCTTCTGGAACTGTTGATAAACCGACAGTGCCAATGCAGAGCAGCGACTCCAAAGATGATGATGTTGTGATTACCGGCATTGGTCGCTCTGAACCGGGGAACTCTGCTACTTTAGCCAAGCATACTGCCAAGGAAGAAATCTCGGCCATAAAGGGCAAATGGGACGTTGACTCCTCAACGTACGCCGCTTTAAGCGCCCAAGATCTTTATTCTGGGTACCTGAACCGACTGTACACCAGTCGCGATTATGAAGCTGGTATGATCAGGATGATGAAAGAAAAACTTGAGGTAACTCTCTTGTGCTTCATTCTGTTGCAACCTAGCTTCTCAATTTTTTCCAATCCGAGATGGTAATCCGAATCATGCTGCCTTGACAACTAAGGCCCGGTTTAAAAACCCAGGGCTTCAACATAGGCCGTTAACCAAAAACATCATCAAATAACCATTAGCCCCCAAGTACCAAGTTTAAATACTTGTATTAATCCTGGGACTTTTGTAATGGAAAACATGCGTTAAGATCAAGTATGCATTAGCCCCCAAGTATCGAGCACATAACTTGCTTGTGTGGTTGATACTTCCAAACCGTGCAATATTTTCTGAACACTGCTGACGACCTGCTGCAGGGGGATCTGAAGACCAAAGAGAAACAAGTCTCGGACCTTCAGGAAATCCTAAAAACCCAGCAGGCTGAAACTGCAAAAGCGAAGGAGGAATTGACCAATGCCTTAACCGTTATGGAACAGCTGAAAGAAAGCCGCAAAAAGGAACAAGCTGATTGGGCTACTGAAAAGGCTCTTTTGATGAAAAGGGCTGAAAATGCCGAAGCTGCTCTCAAACCGGTGGTTGATGAATTATCCACCGTAAAGCGACAAATACACTCCATGACCTCTGCCGTCTTTGGTAAATTTCTTTCGATGCCCTTCTTCCAATTTGTACCTTGTCTGCTATATCCTATGTCCGGTTTGTAATCCATCTTGAAACACTGCAGGCACACGTATTGGACACTTAGGTTCTGATGTGCGGATGAAACTCAAAGCTACCTATACTTTGATTGAACAGTTGTACACCGGAGCACAGAGAGCTATCACCACTGCATCGCATAACAACCCTGCACCGTCTCTGATTCAAGACACGTTAAAAAGGTTATCCATGCTTCCAGCCCGGATTGAAGAGTTAAAAAGATCAGCTGCTCGAACCGGAGCCATCACTGCCTTGATCCGGGCCAAAGCGTGGGTACCAGATTTTGATCCTGTCAAAGCGGCCCAAGGATACCCCAGCTTGAAAGAAGACGGTTCAGATTTCGGCGAAAATGACTTGAGGGCGATAAACCGGGCGGTGCGCCCCCTAGCTTGTCAATTGGCTGAAGAAGCAGATCTGACACATTATCAGGCCCAATATGATAACCAGAACAAGCGAGTAGCTGCCCCGGTCCCTGAAGCGGAAAACCTTATTCCTCCAATCCGTAAGCATACCTACGCCCCTGACATTGAACCGTCTTTGCTGATTCATGAAGAAGCTGTCTTTCAAGCGCTAATGGGAATCGACTGGACCACTACTGATTTCCAGCCAATGGGTAGCCAAGAGAAAGCTGAAGCGGCGCAAGATGATCCACAGCCTTCGAACCGAGGCGGCAAACAGGCGTAATCAACGCTCCGGTTCACCTTAATTGGTGACATTTAATCCGTCAAAAAACAATATATTCAGGCACTACGCTGCCCTGTAATAAGATAGTTAATACCTCTGCCTTTGAATGCGCCTTTGTGCACGGGTACTGATGCCCTTGCCATGACTTTTTCCAACTTGTGTTTCTTGTCTTTACTGGGTACAAAGGACGGTCTTTCGACCATACGAACCGTGCTGCGCCTTTGCCAAACCGGGCAACTTGCCTCCGGGTTAAAAAATGGACCAGGCTGTGTCAGCTGAATCGGTTTAAAAGTACTTGTCGTTCCAAAGAACAAAAAACACCGCAAGAAGGAAGATAACAAACAACCAAATACGAGAGAAGAACGCAATAATAAAACGCATGCAAAGGGTGGTTGCTATGAACCGTTCAGAAGGCGTTACCGTCGTCAAGACAAAAAACCAAGCCCCCAAGGGGTGTAGCTACGGTTTAAGTCAACTAGGTTCCTAACTGAATCGTGGCAAATATGCCGGTCAAATGGCATTGCATTGGTTCGGATTCGACCAAGCCCCCAAGTGACTCAGTGGCCTAGGGCCGATCAAGTGGCATTGCATTGGTTCGGACACGACCAAGCCCCCAAATGACTTATTGGCTGTTTAAAAGCCGATCAGAAGGCATTACCATCATCAAGACATGACCGAGCTCCCATAAGGTGTAACTACGGTTCAAGTCGATTAGGTCCCCAACTGACTTAGTGGCAAATATGCCAGCCAGAAGGCATTACCGTCGTCAAGACATGACCAAGCTCCCCGGAGGTGTAGCTACGGTTCAGGTCGACTAGGTCCCCAACTGACTTTGTAAGGATAGCTATGTTCTCTTTGGTTCGAATACGACCTATGTTTGAACAGGAAGCCCCATGTTTGAACCGCGCATCATGTCAGCAGGTCCTCTTCAGTAATTTTTAACCTTTTTGCAAGAGATAAATTTTTCTTGAACCGGGAGCTTGAACCGGATATTTAAGAGTTTCAAAGCTTTGTGGGAGACATCTTTCCCTTGAACCGGATTTTAAACCAGAATCTTCATTTTGATTTTCTGTGAAGGGACCTCAAGGGGTAAACCAGAAGTTGCATTAAAGCGAATCAACTCCATGTAACCACGCATGATGTGAAGAACAGCAGAGACCCCGCTTTACTCGAGGCTCCGGTTTATTGTATTGATCATAATATATACATGGTCATGATATGTACATAAACAGAGCCCAAGGCTCATGTATAATAAGGTCGAAGATGAGCTATGTTCCACGGCCTGCTGGTCTCCTCCTCTGATGTGCGTGAATCTTTGCGCTCTCGAATATCAATCAGGTAGTATGACCCATTATTCAGATTCTTGCTGACCACAAAAGGTCCTTCCCAAGGCGGGGATAATTTATGCTGATCAGACTGATCCTGGATGAGCCGAAGCACCAAATCCCCCTCCTGAAAGGTTCTGGTCTTAACCCGACGGCTGTGGTAACGGCGAAGATCCTGCTGGTAAATCGCTGAACGGGCAGCTGCTAATTCACGTTCCTCATCCAACAAGTCAAGAGCGTCCTGCCGTGCCTGCTCGTTGCCCGCTTCAACATAAGCTGCCACACGAGGTGAATCATGTCGTATATCACTGGGGAGAACCGCCTCTGCTCCATAGACCATAAAGAACGGCGTAAACCCCGTGGATCTGTTAAGCGTGGTGTTGATACTCCATAATACAGACGGTAGCTCCTCAACCCAACAACCCGGCGTCCTTTGCAAAGGGACCAGAAGCCGGGGTTTGATACCTCTCAAGATCTCTTGATTCGCTCGTTCTGCTTGACCATTAGACTGTGGGTGAGCTACTGAAGAAACATCAAGCCGTATATGCTCACATGCGCAGAACTCTTTCATGGCACCTTTGGATAGATTGGTACCATTATCTGTGATGATGCTATGTGGAAAACCAAACCGGAAGATCACCTTCTTTATAAACCGCACCGCCGTGGCCGCATCACATTTACTGACAGGTTCTGCCTCCACCCACTTTGTAAATTTGTCAACCGCCACCAATAGGTGGGTCTTCTTATCTTTGGAACGTTTAAAAGGTCCAACCATATCGAGCCCCCAAGTCGCAAACGGCCAAGTAATTGGAATCATCCTCAATTCTTGAGCCGGTATGTGCGCTCGTCTGGAAAATTTCTGGCAACCATCACATAACCTGACCAGGTCTTCTGCATCAGCATGAGCAGTTAACCAGTAGAAACCGTGGCGGAACGCTTTAGCCACCAATGATTTTGAACCGGCGTGGTGGCCGCAATCCCCTTCATGTATTTCACGTAATATCTCGCACCCCTCCTCAGGGGATACGCATCGTTGCAGCGCTCCTGACATGCTGCGATGATGTAGCTCTCCTTTGAGAATGGTCATAGACTTGGACCGCCGTACTATCTGCCGAGCCAAGGTTTCGTCTTCTGGCAACTCACCCCGGTTCATATACGCCAGATAAGGAAGCGTCCAATCCGGGGTGACGTGAAGAGCCGCCACTAATTGAGCCTCCGGATCAGGAATAGCCAACTCCAGCTCACCGGGTAGCTGTACCGATGGGTGATACAATACATCCAAGAAAACATTGGGTGGGACCGGTTTACGCTGAGAGCCCAAGCGGCTTAAAGCGTCCGCTGCCTCATTCTTTCTGCGGTCCACATGGTCCACTTGATAGCCTTTGAAATACCCAGCCACCATATCTACTTCACGACGGTATGCAGCCATGAGCGGGTCCTTAGAATCCCAGGTGCCAGATACCTGCTGAGCCACCAGATCCGAATCACCAAAGCACCTAACTCGGCTCAGATTCATCTCTTTAGCCATCCGAAGACCATGAAGCAAAGCTTCATACTCAGCCGCATTATTTGTACAGGGGAACATTAAACGGAGGACATAACAAAACTTATCTCCTCGTGGGGAAGTTAAAACGACTCCAGCCCCCGAGCCTTCCAATTGTCTGGACCCGTCAAAATGAATAGTCCAATATGTGTTATCTGGCTTCTCCTCAGGTGCTTGTAACTCTGTCCAATCGTTTATGAAGTCGACAAGTGCTTGTGACTTTATGGCCGTCCGGGGTACGTATCTTAAACCGTGCGGCCCAAGCTCGATAGCCCACTTGGCAATCCGACCGGTCGCCTCCCGGTTCTGTATGATGTCACCCAAAGGAGCAGAACTGACCACCGTGATGGGGTGTCCTTGAAAATATTGCCTCAGCTTCCGGCTTGCCATAAAAACACCATATACCAGCTTCTGCCAATGCGGATACCTTTGTTTGGACTCGATAAGCACTTCACTGATATAGTAAACCGGTCGCTGAACCGGATGTTCCTTCCCAGCCTCCTTGCGTTCTACCACCATCGCCACACTGACCGCTCTGGCGTTCGCAGCAACATATAACAGGAGTGGCTCTTTATCTACAGGGGCTGCCAATACTGGCGGATTGACTAACTGTCGCTTCAAGTCCTCAAACGCTTTATCAGCCTCCGGACTCCAGACAAATTGATCTGTCTTCTTGAGCATTTGATACAAGGGGATCGCCTTTTCACCGAGGCGGCTGATAAACCGGCTTAACGCTGCAATCCGTCCGGCCATGCGCTGAACATCATTGACACATTTCGGTTTGGCCAGTGAGGTGATGGCTGTGATCTTTTCCGGATTGGCCTCAATTCCTCTATGGGACACTAAGAATCCCAACAACTTGCCTGCAGGTACACCAAAAACACATTTAGCTGGGTTGAGCATCATTTGGTACACTCTCAAGTTATCGAAGGTTTCCTTCAAATCATCAACCAGGGTCTCCTTCTTTCGTGACTTGACCACAATATCATCCACATAAGCATGTACATTCCGACCAATCTGTTCGTGGAGGCAATTTTGCACACACCGTTGATAAGTAGCCTGCGCACTCTTAAGCCCGAAGGGCATAGAAACATAGCAGAAGGCTCCAAAGGGAGTAATGAACGCCGTCTTCCCCTGGTCCTTAACTGCCATCTTGATCTGATGATAACCCGAATAGGCATCCAAAAAACTCAAACGCTCGCAACCTGCCGTAGCATCAATGATTTGATCAATCCGGGGGAGAGCAAAAGGATCCGCTGGACAAGCTTTATTCAAGTTTGTGTAATCCACACACATGCGCCAGGTGCCGTTTTTCTTAAGAACCAGCACCGGATTAGCAAGCCACTCGGGATGAAAAACCTCAATAATAAACCCAGCTGCCAGGAGCCTGGCCACTTCCTCACCAATCGCTTTACGTCTTTCTTCGTTAAACCGGCGTAAGAACTGTTTTACCGGTTTATACTTAGGATCCACATTAAGGGTGTGCTCAGCGAGTCGCCTCGGTACACCAGGCATGTCAGACGGCTTCCATGCAAAGATGTCCCGATTCTCACGGATGAACTCGATGAGCGCGCTTTCCTATTTTGGATCCAGGTTTGCACTGATGCTGAACTGCTTGGACGAATCGCCAGGTACGAAGTCAACAAGCTTAGTTTCGGCAGCCGATTTGAACTTCAAGGCCGGATCGTGGTCCGTAGTTGGCTTCTTCAACGAAGTCATGTCCTCCGGGTCAACACTGTCTTTGTACTGCTTTAGCTCCTCCGTAGCACAAACCGATTCTGCATAAGTCGCATCTCCTTCCTCGCATTCCAAAGCGATTCGACGGCTCCCATGAACCGTTATAGTGCCCTTGTAACCCGGCATCTTGAGTTGCAGATATACATAGCAGGGTCGTGCCATAAATTTTGCATAGGCTGGCCGTCCGAACAAAGCGTGGTATGGACCTTGGATTTTAACCACTTCGAACGTCAGCGTCTCTGATCTGGAATCATGACTATCGCCGAAGACCACTTCAAGGGCTATCTTACCAACCGGGTACGCAGACTTGCCAGGCACCACCCCGTGGAACACTGTATTGGTCGGTTTGAGATCCTTATCTACCAGTCCCATGCGACGGAGGGTCTCATAATACAAGATGTTAATGCTGCTCCCTCCGTCCATGAGCACCTTGGTGAGCTTATAACCTCCCACCTGAGGCGCCACCACCAATGCTAACTGACCCGGATTATAAACCCTGGGAGGGTGATCTTCTCGGCTCCATATGATAGGTTGTTCCGACCAGCGCAGATAGTGAGGCGTGGCCGGTTCAACAGCACTAACTGCCCGCCTCTGAAGCTTTCTATCCCGTTTATCCAAGCCTGTAGTAAAGACATGATACTGTCCACCACTCAACTGTTTCGGGTTGCTCTGATAACCTGATTGCTGCTGTCCGTAACCACTTTGATTACCTTGATTATTTTGGTTGTCCTGTCCGCCCGGATTACCATGGAACCCTGGACCGGAATTTCCGCCGCCGTATCCTGATCCGGAACCTGAACTGCCGCCAGAGCTGTGATCATATTGGAAAGTGTTTGAGCTTTTGAATTCCTTCATGATGTAACAATCCTTCCAAAGATGGGTTGCTGGCTCCTCTTTTGTTCCGTGCTTCGGACAGGGCTGGTTTAAGAAAAAGTTCAAACGCTCCGGATTAGGACCGGGATTTCCGCGAAAACTTGGTTGTTTCCCCTTACGCCGCTGGCCCTTATTCTGTGCACTTGTGTTGGCCACAAAATCCATGCTCCCATCCGGTTTACGCTTACCTCCGCCTCCATTACCTGTCGGTCGATGCTGCTGGCCTTTGGTGTTGCTATTCTTCTTTCCCTTCCCTGCTTTGTCATCACCAGAGTTAGGATCCTTGGTACTGTCAGAATCCGCATACTTCACTAAAGCGGTCATGAGCGTTCTCATATCCGTGCAATCACGCTTCATCCGGCCTAACTTTAGCTTCAAAGGGCCAAACCGACAGTTGCTTTCCAACAGCACCACGGCGGTGTCTGCGTTGATGCGATCTGACGAGTGCAAAACTTCTGATACCCGGCGTACCCAATGGGTAGTTGATTCCCCTTCTTGCTGAACGCAAGCTGCTAGGTCAACTATCGACATTGGCTGTTTGCACGTGTCCTTAAAATTCTTGATAAACCGGGCGCGCAACTGGGCCCACGAATTAATGGAATTAGGCGGTAAGCTCTTTAGCCAAGTCCGGGCCGTTCCTTCTAACATCATAGTAAAATACTTGGCACACGCCGTGTCATCCACATCCAGCATCTCCATAGCCATCTCATAGCTCTCCACCCATGTCTCCGGAGGTTGATCTGCCGTGTAGTTTGGTACCTTGCGGGGGCCTTTGAAGTCTTTGGGCAGGCGTACGTTGCGCAAAGCGGGAACAAGGCACGGTACTCCCAAAGAACTAGAAACCACCCCCGGTTCAACCGTAGCAGCTGGGAAGATAGGTGTAAGCTGACGAGCCTGATGCTGCGCTGCTAATCCGGCCTCCCGCGCACGGGCGCGATCCACATTCTCCTGAGCATTGTCGACGCCCGCCGGATTGTTGCCGCGGAGCGCTTCACGCCTGGCATTACTTGAAACAGCCGGCTCCTCCATGCGCCTACTATAGCTCCCGCTGGGGCGAGGGGTGGAATGAATCCGATCACGGCTTTGCGAATATGCTTCTTGTTGGGCCAACGCGGTCCTAAGGAGCTCCTTGACCCGGCGTGTCTCTACATCCTGCGGTGAATCGCCTTCGATCGGAATGGCTTCCAACCGAGCTGCCGCCGCGACGAGGTTATCCATCGGGTTGGAATAATGGCCCGACGGTGTTGGCACGGCCTGTGGTGTACCAGTGTTGTGACGAGGCAGGTTTATTATCCGGTGCTGAACCGGGGCGCCAACTGTCGCCTCCGCACGGTTTACCCCTGGGGTGTTGAAGAGATTTCGAGCATCGAGGGCTGCGGGCAATCGAGATCGGAATTTCCTCTTCAGGACTTCCTGAGACGCATTCTGGTCCATCATGAGCCTGTAAGCCTGTGCATCTAAAGCGGCGCGCTTCGCCGTCATCCTGGCCTCTTCTGCTGCCAGCTCCGCTTTAGCTTGAGTGATCTGTTCTCTCACTTTGGCAATCTCAGCATTGTGAACCTCCTGATCCACCGGGTTGGCTTCCGCCATGAGCGCTGCCAGTGCGTCAAACAGGTCTGACAATACTTGGGCTGGTGAATCCGCAAGGCCTCCTGCCCGCGCAGCTGTTGCCGCTGCCGATCCGGAGATCACTGCTGCCGCAGTTGATGAATGTGGCGCCGCCTGTGTTCCAGCCATGAAGATCCCAACCCGATAGGGCAGATCAGAGGGGTCCGGAATACTGTCGCCATCGGAGCTGCCCCCAATCCGATCATCTTGCAGCTGGTATAGAGATTCGGTTTCCCCGGTTGACGTTTCATCGCCGGAGTAGATGGCGGTTTCGTCACCGGATTCGGATCCTTCCTCGTAGCTTCCTCCGTGGATGACTCCCACGAAGGCGCGCTTCCTGGTCGGTTTAGCCAGGGTCGATCTCGTGCACTGAGCTGTCTCGACGAGGTCGGTGCAGACGCCCAGCTCGGGGCCCGGTTCACCGATCTTGCCGATGAAAACATGGATGCCGCCAAAGGGGACCCGGTACCCGTACTCGATCGAGCCGGCGTTGGGGCCCCAGCCTGTGCTGTCGATGTAGAGTTTTCCGCGACGACTTTTGGTCATCCGACCCACAGCGTAACCCTCGAGTCCTTCAAAGCGGCCCTCCAAAAACTTGAAACCATCTCGCGATAGCCCCACGGTGGGCGCCAACTGTCGTGGATTTGTCACGGCAGATGTCCTAGCGAAAGGACTTAGTCGTGGAGCCATCGCAACGGGTTAGCTTGAAGGGGTTAAAAGCGGACGCAAGGACGCGGTGTTTATACTAGTTCGGCCCCTTCGATGAAGGTAAAAGCCTACGTCTAGTTGTGATGGGATTGATGTGTTTCGAGGGCTAGGGAGCGATAAGCTTCGCCTAAACCTCGAGTTGTTGTTCTCTGTCCTCAAACCGCCGTCGGGTCGTCCCCTTATATACACGGGTGACGCCCGTCGGTCTGCAAAGTCCCAACCTCCGGTTCATAAACGTGCCCGGGTTGGTCTCTCTATTCCTAACTTACAATGCAAGTTTACCTCAGGCCGGTTTACGGCCGTAAACCTCTAAACCGATTATAGGCCTTGGGCCCTTCTATTTCTCCTTGGGCTTTAACATCTCGGGTCCATTGACGGAGCTAACCCGGGCCCTGTAGGCCGGTTTACCCCAAATAGCAATATCCCCAACACTTGTCGTGCGTATCTGTGGTGACAATGGGATATCACGTGATTCACTTGATGTATGTTTTGGTGATCAACTTGCGGGTTCCGCCCATGAACCTATGCATAGGGGTTGGCACACGTTTTCGTCTTGATTCTCGGGTAGAAACTTTGGGCACTCTTTGAAGTACTTTGTGTTGGATTGAATAGATGAATCTGAGATTGTGTGATGCATATCGTATAATCATACCCACGGATACTTGAGGTGACATTGGAGTATCTAGGTGACATTAGGGTTTTGGTTGATTTGTGTCTTAAGGTGTTATTCTAGTACGAACTCTAGGGATGTTTGTGACACTTATAGGAACAGCCCAAGGGATTGATTGGAAAGAATAACTTTGAGGTGGTTTCGTACCCTACCATAATCTCTTCGTTTGTTCTCCGCTATTAGTGGCTTTGGAGTGACTCTTTGTTGCATGTTGAGGGATAGTTATATGATCCAATTATGTTATTATTGTTGAGAGAACTTGCACTAGTGAAAGTATGAACCCTAGGCCTTGTTTCCTATCATTGCAATACCGTTTACGCTCACTTTTACCGCTTGCTACCTTGCTGTTTTTATATTTTCAGTTTACAAAAACCTATATCTACCATCCATATTGCACTTGTATCACCATCTCTTCACCGAACTAGTGCACCTATACAATTTACCATTGTATTGGGTGTGTTGGGGACACAAGAGACTCTTTGTTATATGGTTGCAGGGTTGCTTGAGAGAGACCATCTTCATCCTATGCCTCCCACGGATTGATAAACCTTAGGTCATCCACTTGAGGGAAATTTGCTACTGTCCTACAAACCTCTGCACTTGGAGGCCCAACAACGTCTACAAGAAGAAGGTTGTGTAGTAGACATCAATGAGCCACTTTTGGGCCGGTCCACGTGTCAACATATCATAGGCCCATCTCTACCGTTGGATGAGTGACACATGTGCCAACGCGGAGCTGACGCGTGGATCCGTCAGCCAATGAGAACTTTACACGTGGAAAATCAGCATTGGTTGTGGCTGTTAACGGGTTATCGGATCCAAAATCCGACCCGATAGCTTAACGGCGTTCCGTTACGGTGGATGCCACGTGTCGGTCACCCTTGACGAAAGCACTTCCGTGACGCGCGATTTATCGTCATGGAAGTGGACACTTTCGTGATGATAATTTTGGCAATGTCATGGAACACTTCTATGACAGCACATGTATGACTATCTTGATTCTGTCATAAATTTGTCATGGATGTACATGCATGACAGAAAACTCGACCTACTATGACAAACACGTATCATCACGGAAGTGTATTTTTTTTAGTGCAACCTGTCGAAGCGCGCTGCCCTCAAGTTGCCTGTGGAACCAGGTACCTTTGTGCTTCAATTAACTCAGCCATCTGTTGAGCCATCAGCAGGACAGAACAAGCGAAGGAAGGCAGGCCCCGGCAAGTACTTTCCCGCTAAGCTCCCAGGAGCTGCCGGCAAGGAAGTTGCCGGGTACCCCAAGCTTGCCGAGGGGAAACAACCTCCGACAAGGCCCCAGGCCCTGACCGTAGAGGCGGCTGCCCTTACGGCCTGATATGAGCCTTTAGTCCTAGCCGTCGAGCCCCAGGCTCCGGCATGGGCACAGTGCACCGTCCATTTTCTCCAAACAGGGGAACTCCCTGAGGAACAGGAAGAAGTAGAGAAAGTAGCCCATCGGTCCAGCATGTACCAATTTGTGGATGATGCCCTATATAGAAGGAGGCCGAACGGCGTGAAATTCAAGTGCATTCCCCAGGAGCACGGACTGAGGCTGTTGGCAGAGATACATGGAGGCATGTATGGCTCCCACATAGGGTCAAGAGCCCTTGCTGGAAAGGCGTTCTGGCAAGGTTTCTTCTGGCCCACCGCTCTCCAGGATGCAACTGCCCTAGTAGCCAAGTGTGAAGCGTGCCAGTTCCATTCAAAGAAGCTTCATCAACCAGCCCAAGCCGTTCATACAATCCCTCTTTCCTGGTCATTTTCGGTCTAGGGGCTCAACATACTGGGCCCCTTTCCCCGTGCTGTCGGGGGCTTTGAGTACTTGTACGTCACAATCGACAAGTTCACAGAGTGGCCAGAAGTGGAAGCAGTGAGGAAGGTGACAGCCCAATCGGCCGTCAAGTTCTTCAAGGGGCTAGTTTGCCGTTTCGGTGTACCAAACCGGGTTATCACCGACAACGACACACAGTTCACAAGCCGCACTTTCATGCAATACATCCAAGACCTCGACAACAAGGTCTGTTTTGCTTCTGTTGCACATCCACGAAGCAACGGCCAGGCTGAGAGGGCGAATGCTGAAGTATTGCGAGGCCTCAAGACCAGGACATTTGACAAGCTACACAAGTGCGGAAGGCGCTGGATTGATGAGTTGCCAACGGTTCTTTGGTCGATCAGAATGACGCCAAATCGAGCCACTGGCCAGACACCCTTTGCCCTGGTATACGGGGCAGAA
Organism: Aegilops umbellulata; assembly: GCA_032464435.1. NCBI lineage: Eukaryota > Viridiplantae > Streptophyta > Magnoliopsida > Poales > Poaceae > Aegilops > Aegilops umbellulata. The sequence continues at coordinate 129,454,999 of CP136057.1, read as the reverse complement.
GTAGTTCTCCCCACGGAACTCATATATGGGTCACCTCGAGTGATCGCTTATGATGAGCTTGAGCAAGAGCAGTTGCGCCAAGATGATGCGACGCTCCTTGAGGAAGATCGTCTTCAGGCTGCTGTGCGAGCCGCTCGCTACCAGCAAGCCTTGCGCCGCTACCATAGCCGCAAGGTTCATGCCCGAAGCCTTGAGGAAGGCGACCTTGTTCTTCGACGAGTCCAATCCGCCAAGAATTCCAACAAGTTGACGCCAAAGTGGGAAGGCCCTTCTCGGGTAATACGAGTCACCAGGCCCGGCGCAGTCCGCCTGAAGACCGAAGATGGAATTCCAGTGAGCAACTCCTGGAACATCGAACATCTTCGCGGGTTTTACCCATAAGGCGCGATTGCCGGGCTCCCCGGCAGACCACTTTTTGTACAAGCCTTGCCGGCAAGGCATATAAACCTTTGTACAAAGCCAGGCGCAGACCCTGAGCAACAGATAAATAAATGAAGCGTTGGCGCCCTAGAATTTAGCATGCATGCTAGGTTGAGTCTCTCTCTCTCTCTCTCTCTGTGTGTGTGTGTGTGTGTGTGTGTGTGTGTTAGGGTTGATAGTGCTTGGCGGCAGCTAACCCCCAACATAGAGGTCAAGTGCATGTCTTTCTGTCTCTTCGAGCCCGTTCTTGGTTCGCAGGCTGCACAAGTGCTTCTGCAGAGCCGTTTGGAGGAAAGAAGGCAGATCGACACCCCCGACCCCGGCAAGCCAAGGTTGTAGGGGGCTACAAATTCAGATAAGTTCTCCCCCCCCCCCGCTATGCGCTTCCGTATGAAACTTGAACGTACGAAACTTCGTTCACTCCTATACCACCGTGCCCCCTTTTTCCTGTGCCCGAAATCCCTTTCAGGATGGGATTTGGTTGTAGTTGGGGTGGAAGGGAAATGAGCAAAGCGCCCGATCCTACTTTACCCCTGCTCCCGCCAAGGGTGTGGGTATAGTCGTGGTGTAAAGCAGGAGGACGACAAGGTTTGTTGCCGGGCGACGTTGTTTATTTCAAATAACAAGGACTCATTCCTTAGTGTGGGCCTCGCTCACGCACAAAAGAACCCGTCAAACACCCTTTTTCATTAATACGTTGATTAAACAAGTACAATTCATATGGAACATAAACATGAGCAAGGGGTTACAAAGTCCAAATTCGACAGGTGCCCGCAGGCTTAAGATTTTAAAAAAGATAAGATGCCCATAATCCCTTTCTTGTCCCTCTCGTCAAGAAGCGGATCGGGATAGCAGGAGGGCAAAAGGAGTGCCTAGGCGACGTACGAGCAGTAGAAGACACCAAAAGAGCGTCCCGGCGGCCGCTTAGGAGAGGGCTGGTGATGATGGTGTCGGGGAAGAAGCCAAAAGATGCGGCAGCGGGCCGACAATAAGAGACGAAGGCGTCGGTGCCATCATAATCTGACTTGATGGCCTGCCACCCTCCTTCCTCGTCTTCTCTGACCTTCCAGCGCCACCGCCAGGGGCGCAAGGAATCAGGACCGACCCGCTGCTCCAATCAGCGGCGCCAGCCCCCCGCCTCGGCATTAAAGCCCGTGCCCTCCGTGTCCACCACCTATCCTCCCCGAGGCATGGGGGACGCGTGGCGGGCAAGCCAGGATTCAGATGGCAAGTGGAACGGTCGTTTCACACCCCATGATCGTGGGGCGTGGGCGCCATGAAGGCCACAACCCGAGTCCACTTAGTAAATGAGCCACGCCCCTGCGGCTTCCTCTGTTTTTATGCGGGGGGGACGCGGACCGCCTCTTTACTATTTTACTGTGGGGTGATGCAAGCATGCTGCAAACCGCCCCACGCACGATCCCCACGTCACGCACTCAATGCGGGTCGTGGGGAAGCGCAACTGGCGACGGAGTTACCGCGGTTAAAACTGTGCCACGCATGCCCGCACACCGTTCTGGGCCTGGCCCAACAACGTTCCGCGCTTATATGTGGCCGAGACCCGGGGGCTCCTGTCGATGTACAAAAGTAGGGGCCTTGTGTACCCCTTTACTTGTGCACGAGCAGTTGTAGCCACACATGCGGCCACGCTTGGCAGGGCAGAGGAGTGAAAGAACAAGACTGCTAGAGCAGCACTCAAGCCAGAAGCATGAAGAGCAAAGGGGCAATGTGGATTACCCCGGCAAGACCCTTGCTGGGGCGGCACTACACAGCCCCGGCAAGAGCTTTGCCGGGGCAACTTGCCCAACACCAGCAAGACCGCCACCCTTTAGCCTGAGAGTTCTGACACCATCGACGACATTGGAACCAAGGCTCGGGAGGCGCCTGCGTGGTGGCATGCAGATCTTTGTGAAGATCGAAGGCCTGCAAGACTAGATGAGAACCAGAAGACGAAAGCCCCCGGCGAGACCCTTGCCGGGGACGCTCACGAGACCACCGGCAAGATCCTTGCCGGGGATGCCCACGAGACCACGGCAAGACCCTTGCCGGGGACATCTGCAGGGCCACAACCAGGCCCGCACCTACCAAGACTTCGCTGCCCCGTGGCCATTCCAACGCAGCAGCCAGCCTGCCAACTAGGCGCACACCTACATGGCAGCATGCGGCTTCTAGGCCAACTAGCCAAGCACCTGTGTGGTGGCATGCAGATCTCCGTGAAGACCCTGCCACCGCACCAGCTCAGCAGCCAGCCAGCCAGCGTGGCACTACATGCCTCGTCAGCTTGGACGCGCATCGGAGCGAGGCGAGGCGGCGACGGACGGGACGAGCTTCTTTGCCGTCCCCAATAAATCAAGATGACACGTAGGTGGCGCATTAAATGCATTTGTCCTAAGGTGTCAGGAGATAAGCTTGTACACTGTACATACTTTCCACCTCCTGTGTGCCACTATGGTGACCCCTTTGACTATAAAAGGAGGCCCAAGGCATACTGAGGAAGGATTCAGACTTTTTGGGCTAGGCATGCACCGCAACTAGTTCAGGAGCTCAATAACACCAAATATACACCAAAGCAGGACTAGGGTATTACGCATCGTTTGCGGGCCGAACCTGGATAAAATTCCCCGTGTTGATCTTCCAAACCCACTTTTTGCATAGCCCCGCGCCCCGCCAACCGTAGTAGGGATTCCCCGTGATCCCATAGGTGTCGTTCCTGAACCCCGACATCTTTGGCGCACCAGGTAGGAATGATCCTCTACAGCCATCGGATCCATCCATTAGATGAATCCAGGCCGTTAATCAAGCTCTGGCCCAGTGGTCAGAATGCATCAACCAGACTTGAGTGCTTGCCTCCTTATTGGTAAAGGATGCAGCGGTACGACCCTTACCGGGGCTCCGGCAAGGGTCTTGCCGAGGTCTTGTGGGGGTCTCGTGGGCGTCCCCGGCAAGGGTCTCGCCGGGGGCTTTCGTCTTCTGGTTCTCATCTAGTCTTGCAGGCCTTCGGTCTTCACAAAGATCTGCATGCCACCACGCAGGCGCCTCCCGAGCCTTGGTTCCAATGTTGTCGATGGTGTCGGAACTCTCAGGCTCAAGGGTGACGGTCTTGCTGGTGTTGGGCAAGTTGCCCCGGCAAGGCTCTTGCCGGGGCTGTGTAGTGCCGCCCCGGCAAGGGTCTTGCCGGGGGAATCCACCTTGCCCCTTTGCTCTTCATGCTTCTGGCTTGAGTGCTGCTCTAGCAGTCTTGTTCTTTCCCTCCTCTGCCCAGCCAAGCGTGGCTACAACTGCCCGTGCACAAGTAAAGGGGTACAGAAAGGCCCCTACTTTTGTACACCGACAGGAGCCCCCGGGTCTGGGCCACATATAAGTGCGGAGCGTTGTTGGGCCAGGCCCAGAACGGTGCGGGGGCATGCGTGGCAGAGTTCTAACCGCGGTAACTCCGTCGCCAGTTGCGCTTCCCCACGACCCGCGTTGAGTGTGTGACGTGGGGGTCGTGCGTGGGGCGGTTTGCAGCACGCTTGCGTCACCCCGTAGTAAAATAGTAAAGAGGCGGTCCGCCCCCCCATAAAAACAGAGGAAGCCGCAGGGGCGCGGCTCATTAACTAAGTGGACTCGGGTTGTGGCCATCATGACGCCCGCGCCCCATGATCATGGGGCGTGAAACGGCCGTTCCACTTGCCATCAAAATCCTGGCTCGCCCGCCACGTGCCCCCATGCCTCGGGGAGGGGTAGGTGGTGGACACGGAGGGCACGGGCTTTAACGCCGAGGCGGGAGGAGGGGGGCGGGCGCCGCTGATTGGAGCAGCGGGATCGGTCCTGATTCCTTGCGCCCTTAGCGGTCGGATTGGTCGATTGGGGCAGCCGCCCTCAGGTTCGCTCGGCCCCACCCCCCTATAAAAAGGGGAGAGGGGCAGTGTTTTTCTGCATTTGTCTTCTTCTAGCTTGATCCCTTCCTCTCTTTTGCCATGGCGAGAGGGCGCGGTCGTGGCCGTCCTTCCGTGGAGGCGACTAGGTCTTCCTCCCGCCAGAGAGCCGCGACGGTTAAGGAAGAGCCAGAGGCCCAAGGTGAAGGCCACGCTCGAGGCGGAGGCGCCGGACGGGGCCGCGGTCGGCGAGGCGGTCGAGGCAGAGGTGGGCGCGGGAGGGGGACACCCGCGTCGTCACCATCTCCTCCTGCTTCGTCAAGCGGCCATGTCGGGGACACACGCTGGAGTTCATCCTGCAGTTGCACGAACCGCCGCGTAGCCGCCTTCGCCTTCCCGAGGCGTTCGTGAGGGTGCTGGAGATTGACCAGCCGCCGAGGCCGAGGCTTCACATGAAGGGGTGTTGCAATGGCGACATGTGGGTGAACACAAGGTTCCCCGTCCCTCATGTGATGCTTCTTCGTCGGGGTTGGAAAACCTTCGCACACGCCCACTGCCTGATGAAGGGGCACGTTCTCCTCTTCAAATTAGTGGAGAGCGACCTGCTCTCCGTCAAGGTCTTCGAGCGCTCAGGACACAGGTTAGGGTGCTGCGCGGAGAGCTCGACCGATGACGAGAGCTCCTCCTCGAGCGACGGCGATGAAGAGGGGACCGGTGGGGAGGACGACGGGGACAGGTCCGACTAGACGTCGGACGCCCCGTCCCTAGACGACGCCGGCAACAGCACCATCTGCACCTGACCTTCTCCCCGGCAGTCGCTCCAGTAACTTCCGTTCTAGCAATTGATTTACATACGTTACCGTTATCATAAATACTCAATTACATGTCTAGTTTGAGTAGTATTCTATCCGTTCCATCATCATGTTTATTATGTTCCTCATGATTTATCTAAAACATTTTTGGATTAAACTTATTAGTAAATTGCTATATATCTAACATGAATAACTTTTATAAATAAACTAATAGTTAGATATTAGAAACCTTGCGAACCAACGCATGGCTGGATGGTTAGAAGGACAATGGTATTTCCAGTCCATCAGAGTTCATGTCTTAGACTTGACACTGCTGCTCGCATTTTCTTATATTTATTTCAGACTTTACGCTCATAGAGGTAGGGTGTGCGTGCGTGCGTTCATAAAGGTGAGTGTATGTGTATATGTATGATCGTCAGCGTCTGTATTGTACTAAAGAAAATACTAGAAACCTTTTCCCATTTTATATATATAGGGTATAAAATAAGAAACTTTCTTTTTCCTTCGTACTTGCATAACGAAACCGTGTATGTATTTCCATCAGGCGGTTCGCTTCGTCGGCGTCAGCCGGCCTGCGGGGCACCGGCCACGTTGTATTAACCGGAGCCGGCCCAACCTTCCACCCGCGAGCTAAACCCGACCAAGGGGAAAGCAGGGCCACCGTTAGCGCCTCCTCTCCCCGCTCCGATCCGGATCTCCCCATCCATTCCGGCGAGCCCTCGCCGCGTCGCTTCCACGCGACCCTACTTCCTTAATAAATTCAACCTCCCCGCCGCTGCTCCCGTCAAACCCCGAATACTATCTGACTACTTCCTCCCCTGCCCGCGCCGCCTCCCGAGCCCGACAAACCCTAGGCGACGCCCATGGACTTCGAGGCCGACGGCCGCTTCGGCAACAAGCGCGTGCACAACCGCCTCGGACCGGCACCCGGCGCCGCCTCTTCGTCTTCCTCTACCAAGGTCTGCATCCATTGGCGCGCTGGGCGATGCAATCGCTTCCCCTGCCCCTTCCTCCACAGCGAGCTCCCTGAGGCGGCCACCACCAAGCGCCCGAACCAAAGGGATGGCCCTGGCGGGCACGTCTGGCGCAACCCCAACTCAGGAGGAGGGGGCCGCGGCGGCGGCGGCTTCAACAAATGGGGGAGGGGCCCCGGAGGTGCGGACGGTGGCGTGAGGCACAAGGTGCCCGACCGGCCCTGCAAGTTCTTCCTCGCCGGAGACTGCACCTACGGCGAGAAGTGCCGCTACCCGCACACATATTGCATGAGTAATAGCATCACGCTGCTCACCCCTCTCCAGGGCCACGAGAAGGTACCTCATCTACAGATAAGAGTGTAAGACCGTCTAGTAAAATTCGAAACGTCGCTGATCAAATGCTGTGCGTCCTTTCAGGTTGTGACAGGGATCGCACTGCCTGCTGGGTCAGACAAGCTGTATTCTGGGAGTAAGGATGGAACCGTGCGCCTTTGGGATTGTCAAACTGGACAGGTAGCTGAGGCATTAATGAATTGTATCCTTGGAAGGATTATGTGTTCTGTATGACAATTTTCAGTACCTTTATTTTCTATATGGTGTGTGATAGTGTGCTGGTGTCCTCCCCGTGGGGGGTGAGGTTGGGTGCATGATCAGCGAGGGGCCATGGTTGTTTGTCGGAATACCTGATGCTGTCAAGGTAGGAAATGGTGCTTGAGATTTGTGATTTTAACCCAATGCTATTGCTGTTCCACATGTGTCTGACTGTATGAGCTGTTGCTGCAGGTTTGGAATATGCAAACTCAAGCAGAAATGAACCTCACCGGGCCGACTGGACAAGTCTATGCACTCGCAATTGGCAATGAGCTACTCTTTGCTGCAACACAGGTAAACTAAAATCCTTTTGGCTTGTCTTTGGCTCTAAAATTTGTTTTGGCAAATATAATTTCTGTTAATGATGCATTCTCTCGTATTACACTTGGTGCAGGATGGAAGGATTTTGGCATGGAGATTTAGCGCCGTGACAAATTGTTTTGAGCCAGCTGCTTCTCTTACCGGGCACCAGCTTGCTGTTGTTTCGTTAATAGTAGGAGGCATGAGACTTTACTCTGGCTCAATGGATAAAACCATTAGAGTAAGGACTGAGAACTTGTGCATTGTTGTTCACACATTCTTAGATACAGTTAATGTAGTTGCCTTTGATGCATGCATCAGATCATGAATTTCTGTTAGCTTGTAACACTTCCATCTCTTTAGGTCAACATCTGTTTTATCCTCTGTGTTTCTTCTAATGGTGGATCATGGAAGTATGCACAAGCAAAGTAGACCCATGTATTGCACATAGTTATACACTTCTGACTGTTCTCATTAATTTAAGAGGTAGGCATATTGGTAATTAGTTCGTCACTTTGTCTGGAGTCACGAGTCAGATGTAAAACAGATGATGCCTGAGATTTGTGCTACTATGTAGTCAGAATAAATGTAACTATACAAGCAAAGCTGGCATCTAATGCTTGTGCAAATCTGCATCAGGTCAGGCACTGTTACTATGGGTGTTGCAGTCCTGCATCACATATAACTTTATTTAGAGTGGCCGCTCACTTCAATAACTTACTGTGAGTTTACATGCACATTTTATGGTGATATCTCAACCGGCATGTGGAACATTTGTAACAAGTACTTCGAAAAAAAAAAGTCATCTACATTAGTGGGAAGGCTCCAATCCCAACAAATAAAATAAAATACCTCACTGCTGTAACACTTACATATGGTGTCTGATGCTGTGGGAACTCCGTTATTGCCCTGTTGCTGTTGAATTTTTCCTGGTACTTTTGGTATCCCCAATCTTGATTCAACATGAAGTATCTCTTCTTTCTTAATGTGCACGATTTTCAGTCACCTGGACTTATTTTGCTTCACGCGACAGATGGTACTTTAGCATTACATTGTTCAATTAAGATCAGAACATGTTGTCGCTTTGGTTTACTCCCATTCTACAAATAATATTAAGAAAATGACAAATATTTCAGGTATGGGATCTGGCAACGTTGCAGTGCATACAGACTCTTTCTGATCATACGAATGTAGTTATGTCTCTACTATGCTGGGATCAGTTTCTGTTATCTTGTTCTTTGGATCAAACAATAAAAGTTAGTCTCTATCCTTGTCCCCTTGTTATCGAATGATTCTACAAATTCTTACATTCCTATTACACATTTGTCCTTTTCAATACAATTCATACTTCTAAGTTCTATTTTTCTTAGGTCTGGGCGGCTACAGAAAGTGGAAACTTGGAAGTAACATATACACACAAAGAGGAGAACGTATGTGCTCGGACACTCTTATACAGTTGTCATGTTGCGCGTTTGCAGTTTGTTTTGTTACAACCTTTCCTGTTAACTTCTGATTCATCCTTTCTTGGCCCTTTTTTGTGTGTAGCGCTGTTCTTATTTATGTCCTGCTTCAGTAATATACAGTACAATTAATAATCTTATAAGATCTTGTTTACACTCCTTTGAACTTACTATTATGATTTCCTCGTCCTATGCTATACATATTCAGAGTTTTGCACATGCAAGCTCAACATCTATATGGTGTCAGAAATCTACATACATCAATCCATGTCAACTTGTCTACCATTGAACTTGAATATTTGAACCAGACCAGTAAGTGAACTTGTCAAATGACTGTTAAGTTCAATAATATTGTTATTTTATTTTTAAAATTTTGTATTCACTATTTGGTTGGTATACAAGCTATTGCACTTGACTAAGGTCCTTGAAGCAAGGGTTAATTCGATAAAATACTACTCCATCCAGTCGGGTGTATTAGTCGGCTCGATAATCCTCATATATTAGTCGCCCAAGCAATAAATCCCTTGAAAATTGAACGCTCTCCTTGTTTTAAGGGACGTCTTGGTCGCCGCACTATGGTTCTCCTAACTAACAAACTGGGCTTGAGGGGGTATTCCAAACTCAGCTTATTTGAAAAATGACACTACAAAAGTTAATGCCAACTTCTAATAAGCACCTGGATGCCATTAATTGTCATGACACGCTAAAATGCCAATTTATGTTTCTTCTGTTCTCAGTTAAATTGCCACTCCCTCTTTCCTCTCACATCCTATCTTCTCCACCACCGGTGGCAGTGCTCTAGCAAGCTCGCCGTCCTTCCTACTATCCTTCCTGTATCTTCTCCATCTTCCTGCCTGTCCTTTCTGTCCATGCCCAACTGTAGAAGCTGACATGCTGGGCTGTGAAGCATGAACAGATCTGGCGCACAGTGGCTGGGTAAAACGGAAGTAGCAACTACCTATGGAAAATAATATGCCACGGGTAAAACAGCGGGTTGCTGCGAGCTTGGTAACTGCATGGTCCATGCTGTTGGTGATGGGCTTGGCCATCACTGAGGTGGCAACCATGAGCCCATGAGCCCATGAGAGTGAGCCAATGAGGTGAGGGTTGGAGAAAGGGAAGAAAGGAGCAGACGCTGACATTTTGGTCTTGAAATTATCAGAATGACATATCCAAGTAATTTTTTGTTGTGGCCTTTCTCAAATATGCATAGTTAGTAGTGTCATTTATTGAATTAACCCAAACAGGTTCATACCAGGCTCGTGATCTGGTTTCAATAAGTATGGTCTAAAAAACAACACCCCAGGTAGAAATAAACTACCTTGACAAAGAGATTACTGCTCCTGAAAAGAAAGAACTATAGCCAAGGAAATGTGGGCAGCTCTCGGGTTGGATGGCGTGATTGATCATCCATGCGGTGTTGACCTTGCTGGAGAAGCAGTGTTGGAATTCTTGCTTAAACAGGAGAAGCTCCACTCACCAGTTCTTGGTCTCGGAAAACTTGATCTAATTGTTGCTGTTGGGTCATGGGATTTATGGTGGGAGCATAGGAAACTGGTACATGAGGAGGCCACTCAGATACCGGTTCAGATAGCTATGGTGGTCAGATCATTGGTTGCACATTATGCAGCGGACTACTCACCGAAAGCAGCTGTTAAACAGGGTGTCTGGACACCTACTCCGAGAAATTTCGTTAAACCAAATGTGGATGTGGCATTTGACGCTGATACACCACAAGGAGCTGTTGGCGCTGTTGTTCGTGATTGCTCGTGGAAATTTATAGCTGCTGCTGACAGCTTTATCAAATGGTGCTCTGATGTGCTAACAGCCAAGGTCACAGCAATGGAGCATGGGCTGAACCTAGCACAACAATCCTTATGATGTAATCGATTGATTGTCACTTGGATAGCTTGGATGTAATCTCGGCGTTTAAGGATGGAGCTGGATTTGCTGGAGTTGGCGCGGCATTCTTTGATGACTGCTATCACATAGCTTGTGAATTCCAACAAATTCAGTTTGAGCATTGCCTTAGACAAGCAAATTTTGTTGCTCATGAACTTGCTAGGCTAGGTAGGTTCTCGCGGGCTAGTGCATGGATGGACGATCCTCCTGCATCTATTGTTCCTTTGCTTGTAAGTGAAGTAACACTTACCACCAATGAATGAGAAGGAACGATGATTTCAAAAAACTACCTTGACAAAGAGATTACTGCTCTTGAAAAGAAAGAACTACGTAAACAAGAAGCTTCAGTTAGCCAGCAGACATCTTCATAGAGGCTTACCTTTTCTTTGTAGCCACTGACATCGAAATGCCTAAGAGTCTTCATCAAGAATGTGTTTGAGAACAGTAGATACCTTTCTCTGATTCGTACCAGTTTGATCCTTTTCTGGACTGAGTGAAGTGCCCTACAAAAGATTTGCAGATTGCATGCAGTTCAAGTTGTATTCACTGACCATATTGTTTCTCGTAACCTTCCACCAAAAAAACCACCTGAAAGAAAATGAGAACAAGATACATGTGATTTGAGGATTCCAAAGCATGATATTTGGGCTGCACTTGCCCTGCCCGCACAGTTTACAGTTAATATCATCCTCCCACTTTTTCCGTTTCAGTAGGCTTCCTGAGGGGTTTCTGTTTTGGAAAAGCTGCCAGAAAAATTCTTTCCAGAGGTAATCCCCCCTACAAGATTTTTGAACCACCATTTAGTACTCCCTCCGATCCATATTAATTGTTGCAGACTTAGTACAACTTTATTGTACTAAGTCTGCGACAATTAATATGGATTGGAGGGAGTACCATCTTCCCCCTTTTGTAGTTATCATTGCCATTCAGCAGAACATTTCCCTCCGAAACATCTCTCCAGTTAGAAGATCTGTTCGACTCTTGCTAATGTCCTTGTTTGATACGAGTAATTGATACTCCTTCGAGTCTCCGAGCAATACTTACGCAATGATTTTGTATCTCATGTTCAACGACCAGATGGGTCTCAAACTCCCAATTGTTTGGCTTGCTTGATGTTTGAATCAGTACTCAATTTTAGTCTTTGAAGTTCAAGCATTTGCTACTTGCTGAGTTCATCAAATAAGTCTACGAAGTCATGCTTTGTGATCCTCACAAAATTTGGTAGAAGGTAATTGAAAATCCGTTAGATCTCAAGAATTACTAACATTTCCGCATGCAAATTTTCTTCTTAACGAAATATTTTTCTCGTTGCAAAGGAAAATTAATATTATCAATCTTATAAGTTATAACATAGAAATGTGGTGACAAGCTGAGGTTTGTTTTAATTCTATCAACTGAAGTTAGTATGTACTCTCTCCGTTAACTAAAACCACGACAAGAATTCTGGAACAGAGGGGGTAGGAAATTGTAGACTGTGGACTAACCTTTAAGGGCTCATTTGGTGGTTGGGGATGAAAAGGCTTGGGCAATAAACCCCTAAGGGGGGATTTCCATGCTCACCTAGGATCCCCGCACAACCATGGGTTGCTGTTTGGACACCAAGGGGAAGGGAAAAGGAAGGTCGTCTCATCGGCACGGGATGATGAAGGCCAGAACTGAAGAAGTGAAACGAGATGTAGCAGTAGGAGGAGGAGGCGCTAACCTAGCAACCTTGGTCGAAGGAGGAGGACGACACCGCCTGGCCTTCTCATTGCTGGATGAGACAGTAGATCCGAGGTGGATCGAATCTTCGGGGAAGGAGAAGGATGAAGCCCAGCCATGGCCATCGGTAGGTGATTTTGGAGGCGCCTCGTTGAGGGTTAACGCTAGAGAAGGAGGCGGTGGTGCAGACGCTGCGCTGTCATTTCTTGTTCTTGAGAGAGGACGAGGCGAGGGTTTCCTGCCGGACCCTTGAGACATGGAAATTTCCCTGTGGAACGGATAGGGACGGAGAATTCATGGTGGTAAGCAACCAAATGCTTCGGTAGTTTTCCACCGGCCGACTTGCCGCGTGGGCTCTACGCCCCGGTTTTTTATGGGGATCCCCGAGGAATCCCGTGCAACCAAACAAGCCCTAAAAAGGCGTAGTAACTAGTAAGACCCTCGTCTACATGCACTAAAGTGCTCGGCAGCAGCCAAATACGCTGCTTTGGCGGCTTGGCTATAGGCAGCCAATGAGTTCATGTGGCCAGAAAACAACCTCTGACGAGAAATAGACGACTCCTGTGAGGAACTGCGATCAGCATCGCTTGCGGGATTTGATGTGGTCGTCTCCAGCAGGATGTCGTTGTCGCTGGCACCAACATTAGTGCTGGTGCTTGCTGCCGCCATGGCTGCTGTTTGTATGTGTGGTGGCTTTCACGGAGTGCCAGAGGAAATCCTACACAGATAATGCAGCAGCTGTGGGCTCGGCCATAGTGCACTGATGGGCGTTCTCTCCCTTCAGCACTATTCTTACGCTGATCTCTCATTCATGCCTGCTAGTGTGGGACAAATGGGGTGTCACCGTGGCAAACGTCGCCACTTAAAGCAACCAAGGGGCTGGCAAAACGCTGCTTAGCACTATTTTTTTCACTCCGATCTCTCTTCCACGCCTGCTATTGGGTCAAATTAGATGTTGCCATGGCAAACGCCAAGGTGCCCAGGCACCACTGAAGTGACCAAGGCGCTGCAAATAGCCTGCTGAGTGCCTAGCACCTTTTAATCCCTTTCTGTAGGCAGCTATGGTGGCTCGTTATCTGATTCACAACGTGTAGGTTACAATACAATAGCTTCTGTCTTCTCAAGAATATGCTCCTTCTCTTGCATGATCTACCTTACCAAAAGTTTGGGAATTATGTTCTGCTGTATCCACGATCTGATTGCTTTGTTCTGTTTGTAGGGTGCACTTGCTCTTACTGGCATGCCTGATGCACAATCAAAACCTGTGCTAGTATGTTCATTAAATGACAACACTGTCCGCCTCTATGACCTGCCATCGTAAGAAAGTTACCATACTAAGATCATTTCTGTTTTCTTTACTTCTGACGTTTTTCTGAAGTGACTCTCCTTTGTTTTATAGGTTCAGTGATAGGGGCAGAATATTCTCCAAGCAGGAAATTAGGGCAATACAAACTGGACCTGGTGGTTTATTTTTCACTGGGGATGGAACCGGTGAACTGAAGGTTTGGCAATGGATTATTGATGCCTCCCAAACCTGATGGATATAGTGTACTCTAGATTAGTTTCCCAATGTATGTTATGCGGGATTTCTCAAGGATACACATAATGAGTTGAGGTGTGGTTGGCGATCAGTTCAATTTTCGGTTATATCCTACATTTATTCTCCCAAGGATATGAGACTCCGCTGGATCGTATTGCAGTTAGAACACATGCAGAGGGCCCATGTAGTATCAGTATGAAAAGCTAGTCTTGTTCTGGAATGAGTTCGACGCCGGGGGAATAATTCCTTGTAATTTGCAAAGCACCGGAACATGGAAGTGTCTCATTGCTTTTCTCCGATGTGCTGATAGCTTCAAAGGATGGATTAATATGAGGATTTTGTTCGGCCGCATTTGGATTGGGGAAACTTGAGATTTTCTCGCGGCAGTTGTAAGTGCCATCTTTTTTGGATTAGTTATATGTTGGGTTCGTTCACTCACGCATGCCTCTTGCTCTTTTCATTGTATAATAATTGGGTGTTCATAACTAAATATAGAAGTATTTCTTCTTGGAGCACTGTACAGTGAAGACTTCACCCTATATTGCCCTGTTGTATGCACATTCCTGGAAGTCAATTTGGTGCAAAACAAATGCCTAGTTGGTTGTGATTTCTAACCTTTTGATGGCACGATCAGAACTAGGGTCAATATTTGAGTTTCCCGGAAGGAAAGGGAAATCACCTTATACTGAGTTCTAATTTAGGATAGTAAAACTAAGCATAAACCGAGCTCTTTCATGCCCCCAGCGATTTTGGCCGTCGGATTTTGCGTTGACGTTTGTGGCCGTCAGATCTTTTTTTTAAGACCCACTTTTCGCGACTGAGCTGGCTGTCCTAATGAGCTGCCATTCTCCTCAGAAGCGCTAGTTTGCTCATCTGGTGAAAGGCAATCATGGGCTTGGTTTCAAATTCATGTAGTCATGTAGAAGCTCTTGAGGTGATTTGGCAACTATTCTACAATTCCCCGCGTTTCATCATAGCCGCTGATTATTGCACGCACGTGGGGAAAGGTAATGAACACTAGACGACAACCCGGGTTCCACATTCACCCGAATGTTTTCTCAAGGCCTCTTGAACTTGTATGGTCTTGGGCGTTGTACATGGGAGCAGCAGACTGGTTTACTAGTAGTACTACCTGTACCCTTAACATGGAGGCTGACAGAGGAAGTGTTTCCTAGTTCAAGCCACCTGCCGTGCAGCCACTGTATTTCAGCGGAGCATACAAAGGCAACCCGGAGATGAAGCAAAGCTTTTGTGGCGATGATTTGCAAAGCTCTATGGCTGATTCTGGAGAAGCATGCTTCTGGCCGGTTCGATCGCGTGCACATGTTCATAGCTCACTTGGTGGAAAGTGTGCTGCGTATTGAAAAGCTTAGAAAGGGACTGCACGGGGACGACGAGAAAAGGCAGACAGCAGAGTCGATCATTGTGCAATGATACCACCACCCGCGCGAGCGTGTGTATTTCCTTGTTAGAGCATCTACAACCGAGTAGCCAAATTTGTGCCCTCAAACGTCCATAGACGCGTCCAAACGCATCTGCTAGTAGTGACATGTCAGTTCTTAGAATTGTTCATTTGTATTCGGATATCTCATACTAGAAATCTAAATTCATATAAAAGCATGCAAAGAAAAAATAAATCCACGTGCTACGTAGACCAACTATCCTAATCCTCGTCAGAGAATCCATTATCTCCGTGCCGGGCTCCGGGTACATGGGCGTCAGCTGCAGCTGCAGCTCCGACTCCTCCGTGCCGGCTTCCGCATCCATCTCCGCTTTGACCTCGTCGAAGAGCGTGCTGGTCGTCGCTCGTTCCTGTCGGATGAACTGCCGGTTGGCCTACACATAGGCTCCAGGATGGCCTTCTACTCCGCCATCTCGCCTGCTTGGGCGACGGCGAACTCCGCCTCCGCGTCCTCCATGTTAAATCACGGAGCCGGTGCCAGTTCCTGCTCCGGCTGCTCCGCCTCGTCCTCCTTCAGATCCGCCTGAAGGAAATATGCCTTAGAGGCAATAATAAAGTTATTATTTATTTCCTTATATCATGATAAATGTTTATTATTCATGCTAGAATTGTATTAACCGAAAACATAATACTTGTGTGAATACATAGACAAAGAGAATGTCACTAGTATGCCTCTACTTGACTAGCTCGTTGATCAAAGATGGTTATGTTTCCTAACCATAGACATGTGTTGTCATTTGATTAATGTGATCACATCATTAAGAGAATGATGTGATTGACATGACCAATTCTATTAGCTTAGCACCCGATCATTTAGTATGTTGCTATTGCTTTCTTCATGACTTATACATGTTCCTATGAGTATGAGATTATGCAACTCCCGTTTGCCGGAGGAACACTTTGTGTGCTACCAAACGTCACAACGTAACTGGGTGATTATAAAGGAGCTCTACAGGTGTCTCCGAAGGTACATGTTGGGTTGGCATATTTCGAGATTAGGATTTGTCACTCCGATTATCGAAGAGGTATCTCTGGTCCCTCTCGGTAATGCACATCACTTAAGCCTTGCAAGCATTGCAACTAATGAGTTAGTTGCGGGATGATGTATTACGGAAGACTTGCCGGTAACGAGATTGAACTAGGTATTGAGATACCGACGATCGAATCTCGGGCAAGTAACATACCGATGACAAAGGGAACAATGTATGTTGTTATGCGGTCTGACCGATAAAGATCTTCGTAGAGTATGTGGGAGCCAATATGAGCATCCAGGTTCCGCTATTGGTTATTGACTGGAGATGTGTCTCGGTCATGTCTACATAGTTCTCGAACCCGTAGGGTTCGCACGCTTAACGTTTCGATGACAGTTATATTATGAGTTTATATGTTTTGATGTACCGAAGGAGTTCGGAGTCCCGGATGAGATCGGGGACATGACGAGGAGTCTCGAAATGGTCGAGACGTAAAGATCGATATATTGGACGACTATATTCGGACATCGTAAAGGTTCCGAGTGATTCAGGTATTTATCGGAGTACTGGAGAGTTACGGGAATTCGCCGGGGAGTATATGGGCCTTATTAGGCCATACGGGAATAGAGGAGAGAGGCCAAAAGGAAGGAGGCGCGCCCTCCCTCTGGTCCGAATTGGACAAGGGGTGCAGCCCCCTTTTCCTTCTTCCTCTCCCCCTCTTTCCTTCTCTCCTACTCCAACAAGGAAAGGAGAAGTCCTACTCCCGGTGGGAGTAGGACTCCCCCCTTGGTGCGCCCTCCTCTTAGGCCGGCCGCCTCCCCCTTGCTCCTTTATATACGGGGGCAGGGGGGCACCCCATATACACAACAATTGATCATTGATCTCTTAGCCGTGTGCGGTGCCCCCCTCCACCATAGTCCACCTCGATAATACTGTAGCGATGCTTAGGCAAAGCCCTGCGACGGTAGAACATCAAGATCGTCACCACACCGTCGTGCTGACAGAACTCATCCCCGACACTTTGCTGGATCGGAGTCCGGGGATCGTCATCGATCTGAACGTGTGCTAGAACTCGGAGGTGCCGTAGTTTCGGTGCTTGATCGGTCGGGCCGTGAAGACGTACGACTTCATCAACCGCGTTGTTATAACGCTTCCGCTTTCGGTCTACGAGGGTACATGGACAACACTCTCCCCTCTCATTGCTATGCATCATCATGATCTTGCGTGTGCGTGGGATTTTTTTTGAAATTGCTACGTTCCCCAACAGTTGCATCAGAGCCTGGTTTTATGTGTTGATGTTATATGCACGAGTAGAACACAAGTGAGTTGTGGGCGATATAAGTCGTACTGCTTACCCGCATGTCATACTTTGGTTCGACGGTATTGTTGGATGAAGCGGCCCGGACCGACATTACGCGTACGCTTACGCGAGACTGGTTCTACCGACGTGCTTTGCACACAGGTGGCTGGCGGGTGTCAGTTTCTCCAACTTTAGTTGAACCGAGTGTGGCTGCGCCCGGTCCTTGAGAAGGTTAAAACAGCACAAACTTGACAAACTATCGTTGTGGTTTTGATGCGTAGGTAAGAACGGTTCTTGCTAAGCCCGTAGCAGCCACGTAAAAACTTGCAACAACAAAGTAGAGGACGTCTAGCTTGTTTTTGCAGGGCATGTTGTGATGTGATATGGTCAAGACGTGATGAGATATAAGTTGTTGTATGAGATGATCATGTTTTGTTGAAGTTATCGGCAACTGGCAAAAGCCTTATGGTTGTCTCTCTATTGCATAAGATGCAAGCGCCAAATAATTGCTTTACATTATCGCTATGCGATAGCAATAGCTGCAAGAGCAATAGTTTTCGAGACGACCACGTGACGACACATTGATATAGATCAAGATGATGGAGATCATGGTGTCATGCCGGTGACGATAGATATCATGACGGTACTTTGGAGATGGAGATCAAAGGCGCAAGATGATCATGGCCATATCATGTCACATATTTTGATTGCATGTGATGTTTATCTTTTATGCATCTTATCTTGCTTTGATTGACGGTAGCATTATAAGATGATCTCTCACTAAATTTCAAGATAAAAGTGTTCTCCCTGAGTATGCACCGTTGCCAAAGTTCGTCGTGCCCAGACACCACGTGATGATCGGGTGTGATAAGCTCTACGTCCATCTACAACGGGTGCAAGCCAGTTTTGCACACGCAGAATACTCGGGTTAAACTTGACGAGCCTAGCATATGCAGATATGGCCTCGGAACACCGAGACCGAAAGGTCGACCGTGAATCTTATAGTAGATATGATCAACTATAACGCCCTCGATGCGGCTATATCTCCCACGTGTCGAAGCACGACTTAGAGGCATAACCGCATTGAAAGCAATGTCGCAAGTGAGGTAATCTTTACACAACCCATGTAATACATAAGGGAAAAAGATACATAGTTGGCTTACAATCGCCACTTCACACAAATACATGAATAAAACATTACATCATACAGTTACAATCAGGGCCCGACTACGGAGCCAAAATAAAAGAAGAAACCCCAAAAGCGACAAAGGTCCACGATCGACCCCAACTGGGTTCCACTACTGATCGACTAGAACGAAACAACATAAAGGACAAGATCTTCATCGAACTCCTCCTTGAGCTCGGGTGCGTCACCTGCACGGTCTCATCGGCACCTGCAAACTGGTATTGGAAGTATCTGGTGAGTCACGGGAACTCAACAATCTCACACCCGCGAGATCAAGACTATTTAAGCTTATAGGTAGGGTAAAAGGTATGAGGTGGAGCTGCAGCAAGCGACTAGCATATATGGTGGCTAACATACGCAAAAGAGAGCGAGAAGAAAAGGCAAAGCACGGTCGAACAACTATGATCAAGAAGTGATCCTGAACTACTTACGTCAGACATAACTCCAACAACCGTGTTCACTTCCCGGACCCCGCCGAGAAGAGACCATCACGGTTACACACGCGGTTGGTGTATTTTAATTAAGATCAACTTCGGGTTTTCTACAACCGGACATTAACAAATTCCCATCTGCCACATAACCGCGGGCACGGCTTTCGAAAGATCAAACCCTGCAGGGGTGTGCCAACTTAGCCCATGATAAGCTCTCGCGATCAACGAAGGATATTCCTTCTCCCCGGGAAGACCCGATCAGTCTCGGAATCCCGGCTACAAGACATTTCGACAGCAATAAAACAAGTCCAGCAAAACCGCCCGATGCGCCGACATCCTGATAGGAGCTGCACATATCTCGTTCTCAGGGCAACACCGGATAAGCGAAGCGTACAGGAACCAACATAACCTAAGTTGCCAAGGGACGGTCCCGCACGGTGCTCTAGTTTGGACCAACACTTAGACAAGCATTGGCCCGGGGGGCTAAATAAAGATGACCCTCGGGTTGATCAGACCCAAGAGAAAGGGGTAGGTGGTAGGCAAATGGTAAAACCAATGTTGGGCCTGCTGGAAAAGTCTTATTCAAAGCGAACTGTCAAGGGGGTCCCATAAATCACCCGACTGCGTTAGGGACGCAAAAACCGGGAACATAACACCGATATGACGGAAACTAGGGCGGCAAGAGTGGAACAAAACACCAGGCATAAGGCCGAGCCTTCCACCCTTTACCAAGTATATAGATGCATTAATTAAATAAGATATATTGTGATATCCCAACAGGTAAACATGTTCCAACAAGGAACAACATCTCCATGTTCCAACAAGGAACAAACTTCATCTTCACCTGCAACTAACAACGCTATAAGAGGGGCTGAGCAGAGCGGTAACATAGCCAAACAACGGTTTGCTAGGACAAGGTCGGTTAGAGGCTTGGTTTAACAATATGGGAGGCATGATAAGCAAGTGGTAGGTATCGTAGCATAGGCATAGCAAAAGAGCGAGCAATCTAGCAAGCAAAGATAGAAGTGATTTCGAGGGTATGGTCATCTTGCCTGAGATCCTGCAAGGAAGAAGAACGAGTCCATGAAGAAGACAAACGGACGTAGACGAACGGATCCTCACAATCGCAACGTTATCGAAACTAACCCGAAGAAGCAACACCGGAAAGAAGCAAACAACAAAATAAACAACCACCACATAAACATGGCATGATATGCGAGATGTGGTATGCAATGCATATGCATGTTTCGGAAGGAAAAAGATGAACCAGGCATAATATTGGCAAACCAAGTATGCCACTGGAAAGATGAGATGATTTCGGTTGAAATCCATATAAAGATCACCGGAATCGGATGCACGGTTTGCAAATGACAAGCGAAACAAGAATGACAAGAATCTGCCATTAACAGCATGATGCTACTTAGCAAGCAACAAAAAATTAAGCTACTGCACCCAAACATGTCAACAAAGCATATGAAAGTAATCTACTCAAGATGCTTGACAAAAGATGAACACTGAGCTACGGCTAAAACACAACACAACAGGTTCAAACAAGCATGGCAAAAGTGCAAAAAAATAACAGGTTCACAGACTAAGTGAAAATACCATCATGCCAGAAATTAACATCAGGATGACATGTTTAGAGCAATGAAGCAACATGCTACATGATCAGGACATGGCAAAACAAGGCATGTCATGAATCTACCCAAAGCACTTAACAAAAGTCCCTTACTGACCATAAGCCAAAAGGGATCAGAAAAAATAATAGCACCCATGTCAAATAAGCAAGTTTCGTTACAGATTTCAGACTTAGCAGAAAAACTGGACATGTCAAAAACAGATAACAAGTAGGCATGTTTACGAGCTCGATGCACTCACTACAGAGCATTGCATGATAAACTAAACATACATACATCAAGAAGACATGGCATAGAAGCTAAAAATGGCAAGAACAACATCATATCATGTAAGGATCAACTACAACAAGCTTGGCAAAATCGAATAACATGTAAACAATCTTACAGTAACATTTTATAGTAAAAGTAGAGCTCAATTGACTCAAGCTATGGCACTCCATAAATACAAACAAAGGCATTTATGGATAGAGCAAATCCATATGTTCAAAACACTCTTACTGATCATGCTCAAAAGAGGCATAGATCTCTCTGAAACAACATGAACACATGGCATAAAAATAACAGCAGGCAGGGACTTAGTGAAAATACTAAGTCTCTGAAATCAGCAACATTAAGTACCCTAGTTTGCATGCTTGTGCTAGTCACCACATAGATCACAAAAATACATGGCTTAAATCTCTGGAAATATGGCATGGCATATTACAAAACAAATGTAGGACTCAACTTCATAGGATGCACACATCAATCATGACAAAAATAACAAAAGTGCATGTTCAGATAAGAATCAGAAACTAACATCACATAGCCCTCTTCTAACAGCATTTCGGGCATCAAGATGAGCTCAAATGAAAATGATGCAATGGAATGAAATGATGTACTCCTCGAGGCGAACAATTTGACATATTTTACGCCCAAAACGGAGCTACATTCAGAGAGTTATGGCACGATGAACATGTGATGGTGATGCAAAAATATCGGGACTTAGGCAAAATCAGGGACAACCTCGGGTTGCGCGGATTTCGAGGCTCGCCGGAGCTCGTCGCCGGAGACGAGGAGGGAGATGTCGGGGAGGCTCGGGGAGGCGCGGTGAAGCTGGATCCGGCCCTCCCGTGGCCGGATCTGGCCGAGGCGACGGAGTGGAGGCGCGGGGACGCGAGGACGGGCGGCGCCGACAGCTTCCGGCGGCGGCCGCGGCCCAGACCGGCGCGGGCGGCGGGTCCAGGGGCGCTGCGGGCGCGGTGGCGGCGAGAGAAGCCGGAGGCGGGGCGGCGAGGGAGCGGGGCGGCGCGCGGAAGCGGCGGGACGCGGGGCGGAGCGGGTGCGAGGTCGCCGGTGCGGGGAGGCGGCGACTCCGGCGAAGTGCGGCGGAGCAGCGGGCGGCGGAGAGGAGGCGGGCGCCGCGGGCGGCGAGCGGGCGGCCGCGCCTGGTCCCGGCGGGCCGCGGCGGTGGGGAGGAGGCCGGAGGCCACATGGCGCCTCCGGAGTGGAGGAGGGGGCCTGCGGCGCTGAGGTGGCGGCTCCTCATTGGCCGGGGTGATGTGGCAGCGCGGGATGGACGCGTCCGGCGCAGTGTGGACGCGTCCGGTGGGGCGAGGGGAGCGGGGCTAGGGTTTCATCTACGCGAGAAATCCGAGGGGGAGCACATATAAATAGGTAGAGGGAGCTAGGAAGCTTCAAATGGAGTGCGGTTTTCGGCCACGCAATCGTGATCCAACGACCGAGAGGATGGAGATGACTTAGATGGGGTTTGGGCCACTTTGAAAGGGGTGTTGGGCTGCACACCAAAGAGGCCTTTGCGGTTACCCGGTTAACCGTTGGAGTATCAAACGACCTCCGATTGAGCCGAAACTTGACAGGCGGTCTACCGGTGCTATACCAAGGCCGCTTGGCAAACCTCGGTCCATTCCGAGAAAGTTTAAAACCTGCTCACGGAAAAAGGTAAAAGGGCACGCCGGGGAACATAGGAGCGCCGGATTGCAAAACGGACAACGGGGAAAATGCTCGGATGCATAAGACGAACACGTATGCGAATGCGATGCACATGATGACATGATATGAAATGCAGATGATGACATGGCAAAGTGCAACACACAAGCACATGACATGGCAACGACGACGAATAACTGGAGGACACCTGGCGCATCAGATCCGGGGCGTTACATCAACATAGTGATGTTCACCATTGAAAGCTACTCCATTTCACGTGATGATCGGTTATGGTTTAGTTGATTTGGATCACGTGATCACTTAGAGGATTAGAGGGATGTCTATCTAAGTGGAGTTCTTAAGTAATATGATTAATTGAACTTTAATTTATCAGGAACTTAGTCCTGGTAGTATTAGCATATCTATGTTGTAGATCAATAGCTCGCGTTTAGCTCCCCTGTTTTATTTTAGATATGTTCCTAGAGAAAAATAAGTTGAAAGATGTTAGTAGCAATGATGCGGATTGGATCCGTGATCTGAGGTTTATCCTCATTGTTGCACAGAAGAATTATGTCCTTGATGCACCGCTGGGTGACAGACCTATTGCAGGAGCAGATGCACACATTATGAACGTTTGGCTAGCTCAATGTGATGACTACTTAATAGTTTAGTGCACCATGCTTAACGGCTTAGAATCGGGACTTCAAAGACGTTTTCAACGTCATGGATCATATGAGATGTTCCAGGAGTTGAAGTTAATATTTCAAGCAAATACCAGAGTTGAGAGATATGAAGTCTCCAACAAGTTCTATAGCTAAAAGATGGAGGAGAATAGCTCAAGCAGTGAGCATGTGCTCAGATTGTCTGGGTACTACAATCGCTTGAATCAAGTGGGAGTTAATCTTCCAGATAAAATAGTGATTGACAGAATTCTCTAGTCACCATCACCAAGTTAGTAGAACTTCGTGATGAACTATAATATGCAAGGGAGAACAGAAACGATTCCCAAGCTCTTCGTGATGCTAAAATCGACGAAGGTAGAAATCAAGAAAAATATCAAGTGTTGATGGTTGACAAAACCACTAGTTTCAAGAAAAGGGCAAAGGGAAGAAGGGGAACTTCAAGAAGAACAGCAAGCAAGTTGCTGCTCAAGTGAAGAAGCCCAAGTCTGGTCCTAAGCCTGAGACTAAGTGCTTCTACTGCAAAGGGACTGGTCACTGGAAGCGGAACTGCCTCAAGTATTTGGCGGATAAGAAGGATGGCAGAGTGAACAAAGGTATATTGGATATACATGTTATTGACGTGTATTTTACTAGTGTTTATAGCAACCCTCGACATTTGATACTGGTTCAGTTGCTAAGAGTAGTAACTCGAAACGGGAGTTGCAGAATAAATAGAAACTAGTAAAAGGCGAGGTGACGATGTGTGTTGGAACTAGTTCCAAGATTGATATGATCATCATCGCACACTCCCTATACTTTCGGGATTAGTGTTGAAACTAAATAAGTGTTATTTGGTCTTTGCGTTGAGCATGAATATGATTTGATCATGTTTACTGCAATACGGCTATTCATTTAAATTAGAGAATAATTGTTGTTCTGTTTACATGAATAAAACCTTCTATGGTCATACACACCAACAAAAATGGTTTGTTGGATCTCGATCGTAGTGATACACATATTCATAATATTGAAGCCAAAAGATGCAAAGTTAATAATGATAGTGCAACTTATTTGTGGCACTGCCGTTTAGGTCATATTGGTGTAAAGCGCATGAAGAAACTCCATGCTGATGGGATTTTGGAATCACTTGATTATGGATCACTTGATGCTTGCGAACTATGCCCTATGGGCAAGATGACTAAAACTCCGTTCTCCGGAATAATGGAGCAAGCAACTGTCTTATTGGAAATAATACATACTGATGTATGAGATCCGATGAGTGTTGAAGCTCGCGGCGGGTTTCGTTATTTTCTGACCTTCACAGATGATTTGAGCAGATATGGGTATATCTACTTGATGAAACATAAGTCTGAAACATTTGAAAAGTTTAAAGATTTTCAGAGTGAAGTGGAAAATCACCGTGACAAAAAAATAAAGTTTCTACGATCTGGTCGCGGAGACAAATATTTGAGTTACAAGTTTGGTCCTCAATTAAAACAATGTGGAATAGTTTCACAAATTCGTGCCACCTGGAACACCACAACATAATGGTGTGTTTGAACGTCATAACCGTACTTTATTGGATATAGTGCAATCTATGATGTTTCTTACCGATTTACCATTATAGTTTTGGGGTTATGCATTAGAGACAGCTGCATTCACGTTAAATAGGGCACCATCGAAATCCGTTGAGACGACACCGTATGAACTGTGGTTTGACAAGAAACCAAAGTTGTCGTTTCTTAAAGTTTGGGGTTGCGATGCTTATGTGAAAAAAGTTTCATCCTGATAAGCTCATACCCAAACCGGAGAAATATGTCTTCAGAATACCCAAAGGAAACTGTCGGGTATACCTTCTATCACAAATCCAAAGGCAAGATATTCGTTGCTAAGAATAGATACTTTCTAGAGAAGGAGTTTCTCTCGAAAGAAGTGAGTGGGAGGAAAATAGAACTTAATGAGGTAACTGTACCTGCTCCCTTATTGGAAAGTAGTTCGTCACAGAAGTCTGTTCCTGTGACTACTACACCAACTAGTGAGGAAGCTAATGATGATGATCATGTAACTTCAGATCAAGTTACTACCGAATCTCGTAGGTAAACGAGAGTGAGATCCGCACCAGAGTGGTACGGTAATCCTGTTCTGGAAGTCATGTTACTAGACCATGACGAACTTGCGAACTATGAGGAAGCGATGATGAGCCCAGATTCCGCGAAATTGTTTCAGACCATGAAATCTAAGATGGGATCCATGTATAAGAACAAAGTGTGGACTTTGGTTGACTTGCTCGATGATCGGCAATGCATAGAAAATAAATTGATCTTCAAGAGGAAGACGGACGCTGATAGTAGTGTTACTATCTACAAAGCTAGACTTGTCGAAAAAGGTTTTTGACAAAGTTCAAGGTGTTGACTACGATGAGATTTTCTCACTCGTAGCGATGCTTAAGTCTGTCCGAATCATGTTATCAAATTGCCGCATTTTATGAAATCTGGCAAATGGATTTATTAAAGAAGAGTTGTATATGATGCAACCAGAAGGTTTTGTCAATCCTAAAGGTGCTAACAAAATATGCAAGCTCCAGCGATCCATCTATGGACTGGTGCAAGCATCTCAGAGTTGGAATACACGCTTTGATAAGTTGATCAAAGCATATAGTTTTATACAGACTTGCGGTGAAGCCTGTATTTACAAGAAAGTGAGTGGGAGCACGACAACATTTCTGATAAGTACTCCCTCCGTTCGGAATTACTTGTCTCGAAAATGGATGTATCTAGATGTATTTTAGTTCTAGATACATCCATTTCCGAGACAAGTAATTCCGAACGGAGGGAGTATATGTGATTGACATATTGTTGATCGGAAATAATGTAGAATTATTCTGCAAAGCATAAAGGAGTGTTTGAAAGGACTTTTTCAAAGAAAGACCTCGGTGAAGCTGCTTACATATTGAGCATCAAGATCTATAGAGATAGATCAAGACGCTTGATAAGTTTTTTCAATGAGTACATACCTTGAGAAGATTTTGAAGTAGTTCAAAATGGAACAGTCAAAGAAAGAGTTCTTGCCTGTGTTACAAGGTGTGAAATTGAGTAAGACTCAAAGCCCGACCACGGCAGAAGATAGAAAGAGAATGAAAGTCATTCCCTATGCCTTGGCCATAGGTTCTATAAAGTATGCCATGCTGTGTACCAGATCTATTGTATACCCTACACTGTTTTTGGCAAGGGAGTACAATAGTGATCTAGGAGTAGATCACTGGACATTGGTCAAAATTATCCTTAGTGGAATAAGGATATGTTCCTCGATTATGTAGGTCACAAAAGGTTCACCGTAAAGGGTTATGTCAATGCAAATTTTGACACTAATCCATATGACTCTAAGTCTCAATCTGGATACATATTGAAAGTGGGAGCAATTAGCTAGAGTAGCTCCGTGCAGAGCATCGTTGACATAGAAATTTGCAAAATACATACGGATCTGAATATGGCAGACCCATTGACTAAACTTCTCTCACAGGCAAAACATGATCACACCTTAGTACTCTTTGGGTGTTAATCACATAGCGATGTGAACTAGATTATTGACTCTATTAAACCCTTTGGGTGTTGGTCACATGACTATGTGAACTATGGGTGTTAATCACATGGTGATGTGAACTATTGGTTTTAAATCACATGGTGATGTGAACTAGATTATTGACTCTAGTGCAAGTGGGAGACTGAAGGAAATATGCCCTAGAGGCAATAATAAAGTTATTATTTATTTCCTTATATCATGATAAATGTTTATTATTCATGCTAGAAGTGTATTAACCGGAAACATAATACTTGTGTGAATACATAGACAAACAGAATGTCATTAGTATGCCTCTACTTGACTAACTCGTTGATCAAAGATGGTTATGTTTCCTAACCATAGACATGTGTTGTCATTTGATTAACGGGATCACATCACTAGGAGAATGATGTGATTGACATGACCCATTCCATTAGCTTAGCACCCGATCGTCTAGTATGTTGCTATTGCTTTCTTCATGACTTATACATGTTCTTATGAGTATGAGATTATGCAACTCCCGTTTGCCGGAGGAACACTTTGTGTGCTACCAAACATCATAATGTAATTGGGTGATTATAAAGGAGCTCTACAGGTGTCTCCGAAGGTACATGTTGGGCTGGCATATTTTGAGATTAGGATTTGTCACTTCGATTGTCGGAGAGGTATCTTTGGGCCCTCTCGGTAATGCACATCACTTAAGCCTTGCAAGCATTGCAACAAATGAGTTAGTTGCGGGATGATGTATTACGGAACGAGTAAAGAGACTTGCCGGTAACGAGATTGAACTAGGTATTGAGATACCGACGATCGAATCTTGGGCAAGTAACATACCGATGACAAAGGGAACAACGTATGTTGTTATGCGGTCTGACCGATAAAGATCTTCGTAGAGTATGTGGGAGCCAATATGTGCATCCAGGTTCCGCTATTGGTTATTGACTGGAGATGTGTCTCGGTCATGTCTACATAGTTCTCGAACCGGTAGGGTTCGCACGCTTAACGTTTCGATGACAGTTATATTATGAGTTTATATGTTTTGATGTACCGAAGGAGTTCGGAGTCCCGGATGAGATCGGGGACATGACGAGGAGTCTCGAAATGGTCGAGACATAAAGATCGATATATTGGACGACTATATTCGGACATCGGAAAGGTTCCGAGTGATTCGGGTATTTATCGGAGTACCGGAGAGTTACATGAATTCGCCGGGGAGTATATGGGTCTTATTAGGCCATACGGGAATAGAGGAGAGAGGCCAAAAGGAAGGAGGCGCGCGCCCCCCCTCTGGTCCGAATTGGACAAGGGGTGCAGCCCCCTTTTCCTTCTTCCTCTCCCCCTCTTTCCTTCTTTCCTACTCCAACAAGGAAAGGAGTCGTCCTACTCCCGGTGGGAGTAGGACTCCCCCCTTGGTGCGTCCTCCTCCTAGGCCCGCCGCCTCCCCCCTTTTTCCTTTATATACGGGGGCAGGGGGCACCCCATAGACACAACAGTTGATCATTGATCTCTTAGCCGTGTGCGGTGCCCTCCTCCACCATAGTCCACCTCGATAATCTTGTAGCGGTGCTTAGGCGAAGCCCTGCGACGGTAAAACATCAAGATCGTCACCATGCCGTCGTGCTGACAGAACTCATCCCCGACACTTTGCTGGATCGGAGTCCGGGGATCGTCATCGAGCTGAACGTGTGCTAGAACTCGGAGGTGTCGTAGTTTCGGTGCTTGATCGGTGGGGCCGTGAAGACGCACGACTACATCAACCGCGTTGTTATAACACTTCCGCTTTCGGTCTACGAGGGTACGTGGACAACACTCTCCCCTCTTGTTGCTATGCATCACCATGATCTTGCGTGTGCGTAGGATTTTTTTTGAAATTACTACGTTCCCCAACACCGCCACCTTCATTGGAGCCGGCTGCAGCTTCTCTCCCTCCTCCTCCTCCTCCGGCTCCGGCGAGTCCGAAGGCAGCCCGACAGCGATGCGGGCGACGCCCGCGACGCGCCTTGCCCGAATCTCCTGCTCGATCTGGTACCGTCGCTCCGGCATGAGTATAGCGTATGTGGTTATCTTCTGCCGGGCCATGACGAAGGCGAAAAGCGTGGGAAGAAAGGCGTAGCGGAAGAGAGGAGGTGGATGGGCTCGGACTGACGGCACGAAAAGGAAGGAGGTGGATGGGGTAGGGATGGGGGACGTCGTCCGGCTTAAATAGCCGAATTGGGCCTCGGGCGGCAAGCCGGAGCGATGCCACGTGGTGTTCACACCTCCCACAGAGGAGACGTCCGTTGGACAGCCGGATTTTCGGGCGATTCCGCAAGGGACCCATCTGTCAGTCCGATGCGACAGACGCGTCCGGATGCCCCATATCCGCCCTGTATTTAGACCGGATACGAGGGGTGCCGGTCAACCGAGGCGTTTGAGGCTTGTGAGGCGCCCATCTGAATCGAGTTTTCGTGAGCGGTTAATGATGGGCGTTCGCCGGGGGTTTAAAGCGGGTTTAAGACGCGGTAGATGCTCTTAGGCGGTGTCACATCACGAGTGAGTGTGCTAACAATCCCTTGCGTCAAAAACAAGTGACAGGAATCTCCACAGAGAGCTAGTACACTACTAGCTCCCAAACTAGCACCATTAGCTTTGCAGCTAGGCGTGCAGCGCTGGCGTTGTTGCAATAGTAACATGAGATGACACCAATCCTTTTCGAGCGAAGGAAGATGCGTCATATGTGACTGTGAGGTGAATGCGTCAGCGTACTCCTTCCTCATGTTTTTTTCAAGAAAATAATACCTCCGTCCTGGTTTAAAGTTGTCGTCATATTTTGAGTCAAAGACCATATATTTTATTAATAAAATATTAATACATGTCATCGAAAATTATGTTGTCGAATTTGTATTTAAATGTATTTTTCAGTGATAGCATTTTTACTATGTATAACATATATTTTATTAGTTAAAAATCATAATTAAAATATAACCTAAAATACGAGGAGAACTTGTAAATCAGGACGTACTGAGGTAGTACTACTCTACTGTATATGATGCGCAGTGCTGGTGATAGATAATCCAATGCATAGATTCTCGTCAACTTTCGTTTTCAGAGAAATATACTTTAGGGGGCTAGTGGCTGCTGAATGGTTCTCGCGTCCGACTTCGTGCTGATCCTTCCCGCGGTTTGCTGTCCACGAGGACGATCTCTGGAAAGAGATGGTAAAAATCAAGAGAATATCCTTTGGTACATTCCGAACACGAGTGCAGTAGTCGCAGGCTAGCAGCCATCACCTTTATCGAGGGTTGCACAGTGGCCCATGTGCGGCAAAATTTCGTGTTTTGACTCTTTTGTGAAATAAAATCAAAATCTGACCCCAATTTGAAAACATTTCGGGATCTGACCTTTTTGCCTATCGCCAGGCGGCCCGGCGGTAGGATCATATAGCCTACCGCCGAGAGCTGCGGCGGTAGCAAACTTTTCCACATCAGTAACGATAACGGCCGCCGTGCTTCTTCGTCACACCCTACCGCCGCCCGACCCGGCGGTAGGTTGTCTGAACCTACCGCCGGAGACTCCGGCGGTAGGGAGTGGGCATATATAAACCGCGGGCCGGCCGCCCCCACCCCCTTCTCCCCCCACCCAGCTGCCCCCCACCACGAAGAACAGAGCAAAACTGCTCAAAGTCGCCCTCTCTATTCCCCTCCCCTCCCCCCTCCGATCTTCCTCGTTTCTTGATGGATTTTGTGGATCGAGATGGCCCCGAAGAAAGAAAAGTAAGCTCTTTCAATCCCTCCAACAAGTTTTAATTAAACACCTTTCGATTCGTCGCATTATTCGTTTGAAATCACTTCTATTTGAAAAAAAAAATAACCCTAGGATTGATTTAGGTTGATTCTAGATGTTATATTGTGTTAGATTTGAACACTATGATGGATGATGCATGTTCCTATGCTATGGTTGTGTTAAGATGAACCCTAGTTCATAATTGATTTGAATGGTTTTTTTATATGATGGATGATGCATGTTCCTATGCTATGATGCAAGTATTGGATGCTATGATGCAAGTATTGGATGATGCAAATATCGGAGATGAATATTTGATATATTTGTTATATGTAGTATATGAATCCTCAAGATGAACCCTAGTTCATTTTTTTAACAAAAAATGAGATTATTCATGTTGGATGTTGTTGGAGAAATATGTGTTATGATGCATTGAAACCATGGTGATTGCATCTTCATAAAAGTATTTTATTTAGTTTTTGATATATGTATTGTATTTAGTTCATAATAATCTTGATATATGATTATTTAAAGATTGAACTCATAGGTTCATTTTTTGTTATGCATCGATGTGTTTCGTAGTTAATGTTGAACTCTAGTTCATGTTGAAAAATCTTTTGATGTGCTTATGCAATTCTTTTAGGAGGCCACCTCTTGCGGACGACATCGGCACAAAGTACACAATGCTTGACCCTAGATTCGACAAGCGTCACCGTGCCCGTTTCATTGAGAATGGAGTGGTAATTAGCATTTTAAACCAAATCTTTCGAATTGATGAAAACAAGTTGCTAACTATTATGTCCATGCTAATTATGCTTTGGTTATTGATTTTCACATATGCCGCCGCCACTGCGGATGAGGGCTCACAAGACGACGGATAAGATGGAGTACGACGATCGGTACGCACCGTTCTTCAGGAGAGCCCAACTATTGGGTTTCGTCCTGCAGTTCAAGCGTAAGCCGCCGACGCTCGTTCACTCAGCTCTCACGGCTTTGATCGACCGGTGGCGGCCAGAGACGCACAACTTTCATCTTCCATGCGGGGAGATGACCGTGACCCTCGAGGGTTGGGCGATGTTTACGGCACTACCGCTGGAGGGTCGTCCTCTCACAGGAAGAGTGGATAGGGTGAACTGGCCCGAGAGGGTTGTCAGCCTCATCGGCGACTGCCCCCCCACTAAGAGCAATCGGACTTCCGGCATACCGCTGTCATGGCTCCTCGAGCACCGGAGCAAGTACCCGGAAGGTGCCGAGCCCCGGGTGGTGGAGCAGTACGCCACGGCCTACCTGTGGTACATTCTCACGGAGGTAGTGTTTCCGGACTGCTCCGGGAACTCTGCCCTATGGATGTATCTCGACTTCCTGAAGGACTGGGATGCGGGGTACAGCTGGGGGGCCGCCGGACTTGCCTATCTATATCGTTCGATAAGTGAATATCACTTTCTTTCAAATATCAGACGTGTGTTGCTTTATATTTTGACATCTTATCATCTATACTTGGTTGGTAGCTTGACGACGCGACCCAGAGAGCGGAAGTCTCGTCCGGTATGTGTGGATGTGTATGGGCCCTCTCCATTTGGATGTGGGAGCGAATCCCGGTGAGCCGTCCGGAGAAGATGCGCTCGCGTGCATGAACGGACTATGGCGGAGATGACGAAGATGATCGGTACCCGACCGTCGCATATGCTTGGGACGTGGTGCGTGTCTATGAAGGAAATATGCCCTAGAGGCAATAATAAAGTTATTATTTATTTCCTTATTTCATGATAAATGTTTATTATTCATGCTAGAATTGTATTAACCGGAAACATAATACATGTGTGGATACATAGACAAACAGAGTGTCACTAGTATGCCTCTACTTGACTAGCTTGTTAATCAAAGATGGTTAAGTTTCCTGACCATAGACAAAGGAGTTGTCATTTGATTAACAAGGTCACATCATTAGTTCAATGATCTGATTGACATGACCCATTCCATTAGCTTAGCACCCAATCGTTTAGTATGTTGCTATTGCTTTCTTCATGACTTATACATGTTCCTCTGACAATGAGATTATGCAACTCCCGTTTACCGAAGGAACACTTTGTGTGCTACCAAACGTCACAACGTAACTGGGTGATTATAAAGGTGCTCTACAGGTGTCTCCAAAAGTATTTGTTGGGTTGGCGTATTTCGAGATTAGGATTTGTCACTCCGAATGTCGGAGAGGTATCTCAGGGCCTTCTCGGTAATGCACATCACATAAGCCTTGCAAGCATTGCAACCAATAAAGTTAGTTGCGAGATGATGTATTACAGAACGAGTAAAGAGACTTGCCAGTAACGAGATTGAACTAGGTATTGGATACCGACGATCGAATCTCGGGCAAGTAACATACCGATGACAAAGGGAACAACGTATGTTGTTATGCGGTTTGACCGATAAAGATCTTCGTAGAATATGTAGGAGCCAATATGGGCATCCAGGTCCCGCTATTGGTTATTGACCAGAGACGTGTCTCGGTCATGTCTACATTGTTCTCGAACCGTAGGGTCCGCACGCTTAAGGTTACGATGACAGTTATTATGAGTTTATGCATTTTGATGTACCGAAGTTAGTTCGGAGTCCCGGATGAGATCGCGGACATGACGAGGAGTCTCGAAATGGTCGAGACATAAAGATTGATATATTGGACGGCTATATTCGGACATCGGAATGGTTCCGAGTGGTTTCGAAGAAAACCGGAGTGCCGGAGGGGTTACCGGAACCCCCGGGAGAAGTATTGGGCCATATGGGCCTTAGTGGAGAGAGATAGGGGCGGCCAGGGTGGGCCGCGCGCCCCCTCCCCCTCTGGTCCGAATTGGACTAGGAGAGGGGGGGCGGCGCCCCCTTTCCCTCTCCCTCTCCCCTTCCTTTCCCCCTCCTAGTAGGAGTAGGAAAGAGGGGAGTCCTACTCCTACTAGGAGGAGGACTCCTCCTCCTGGCGCGCGCCCCAAGGGCCGGCCGGCCTCCCCCCTTGCTCCTTTATATACGGGGGCAGGGGGGCACCCTAGAACACACTGAAGGAAATATGCCCTAGAGGCAATAATAAAGTTATTATTTATTTCCTTATATCATGATAAATGTTTATTATTCATGCTAGAATTGTATTAACCGGAAACCTAATACATGTGTGAATACATAGACAAACAGAGTGTCACTAGTATGCCTCTACTTGACTAGCTCGTTAATCAAAGATGGTTATGTTTCCTAACCATGAACAAAGAGTTGTTATTTGATTAATGGGATCACATCATTCGTTGAATGATCTGATTGACATGACCCATTCCATTAGCTTAGCACCCGATCGTTTAGTATGTTGTTATTGCTTTCTTCATGACTTATACATGTTCCTATGACTATGAGATTATGCAACTCCCGTTTATCGGAGGAACACTTTGTGTGCTACCAAACGTCACAACGTAACTGGGTGATTATAAAGGTGCTCTACAGGTGTCTCCAAAGGTACTTGTTGGGTTGGCGTATTTCGAGATTAGGATTTGTCACTCCGAATGTCGGAGAGGTATCTCTGGGCCCTCTCGGTAATGCACATCACATAAGCCTTGCAAGCATTGCAACTAATGAGTTAGTTGTGAGATGATGTATTACGGAACGAGTAAAGAGACTTGCCGGTAACGAGATTGAACTAGGTATTGGATACCGACGATCGAATCTCGGGCAAGTAACATACCGATGACAAAGGGAACAACATATGTTGTTATGCGGTCTGACCGATAAAGATGTTCGTAGAATATGTAGGAGCCAATATGGGCATCCAGGTCCCGTTATTGGTTATTGACCGGAGACGTGTCTCGGTCATGTCTACATTGTTCTCGAACCGTAGGGTCCGCACGCTTAAGGTTTCGATGACAGTTATATTATGAGTTTATGATTTTTGATGTACCGAAGGAGTTCGGAGTCCCGGATGAGATCGGGGACGTGACGAGGAGTGTCGAAATGGTCGAGACGTAAAGATCGATATATTGGACGACTATATTCGGAGTTCGGAAAGTTTCCGAGTGATTCGTGTATTTTTTGGAGTACCGGAGAGTTACGGGAATTCATATTGGGCCTCATTGGGCCATACGGGAATGGAGAGAAAGGGCCAAAAGGGTGGCCGCACCCCTCCCCTTGGACTAGTCCGAATTGGACTAGGGAGGGGGGCGCCCCCTTCCTTCCTTCTCCTTCTCTCTTCCCTTTCCTTCTCTTCTACTCCCCCTACAAGGAAGGACTCCTAGTTGGACTACGAAAGGGGGAATCCTACTCCCGGTGGGAGTAGGACTCCCCTTGGCGCGCCAAACCTAGGGCCGGCCTCCTCCCTCCCTTGCTCCTTTATATACGGGGGCAGGGGGCACCCCATGGACACACAAGTTGATCCTTGAGATCATTCCTTAGCCGTGTGCGGTGCCCCCCTCCACCATATTCCACCTCGGTCATATTGTCGCAGTGTTTAGGCGAAGCCCTGCGCCGGTAGTTCATCAAGATCGTCACCACGCCGTCGTGCTGACGTAACTCATCCCTGGAGGTTTTGCTGGATCAAGACCCGGGGACGTCATCAAGCTGTACGTGTGTCAAGAACTCGGAGGCACCGGAGTAACGGCGCTTGGATCGGTCGGATCGCGAGGAGGACGTACGACTACTTCCTCTACGTTGTGTCAACGCTTCCGCTTCGGTCTACGAGGGTACGTAGACAACACTCTCCCCTCTCGTTGCTATGCATCACCATGATCTTGCGTGTGCGTAGGAATTTTTTTGAAATTACTACGTTCCCCAACAGTGGCATCCGAGCCTAGGTTTTTATGGTTTGATGTTATGCACGAGTAGAACACAAGTGAGTTATGGACGATACAAGTCATACTGCCTACCAGCATGTCATACTTTGGTTCGGCGGTATTGTTGGATGAAGCGGCCCGGACCGACATTACGCGAGACTGGTTCTACCGCCGTGCTTTGCACACAGGTGGCTGGCGGGTGTCAGTTTCTCCAACTTTAGTTGAACCGAGTATGGCTACACCCGGTCCTTGAGAAGGTTAAAACGGAGTCTATTTGACAAACTATCGTTGTGGTTTTGATGCGTAGGTGAGATTGGTTCTTGCTTAAGCCCATAGCAGCCATGTAAAATTTGCAACAAACAAAGTAGAGGACGTCTAACTTGTTTTTGCAGGGCATGTTGTGATGTGATATGGTCAAGACATGATGCTATATTTTATTGTTTGAGATGATCATGTTTTGTAACCGAGTTATCGGCAACCGGCAGGAGCCGTATGGTTGTCGCTTTATTGTATGCAATGCAATCGCCCTGTAATGCTTTACTTTATCACTAAGCGGTAGCGATAGTCGTAGAAGCATAAGATTGGCGAGACGACAACGATGCTACGATGGAGATCAAGGTGTCGCGCCGGTGACGATGGTGATCATGATGGTGCTGCAGAGATGGAGATCACGAAGCACAAGATGATCATGACCATATCATATCACTTATATTGATTTGCATGTGATGTTTATCTTTTATGCATCTTATCTTGCTTTGATTGACGGTAGCATTATAAGATGATCTCTCACTAAATTATCAAGAAGTGTTCTCCCCGAGTATGCACCGTTGCCAAAGTTCGTCGTGCCCAGACACCACGTGATGATCGGGAGTGATAAGCTCTACGTCCATCTACAACGGGTGCAAGCCAGTTTTGCACACGCGGAATACTCGGGTTATACTTGACGAGCCTAGCATATGCAGATATGGCCTCGGAACACGGAGACCGAAAGGTCGAGCGTGAATCATATAGTAGATATGATCAACATGATGATGTTCACCATTGAGAAATCATCCATTTCACGTGATGATCGGTTATGGATTAGTTTTGATTTGGATCACGTGATCACTTAGATGATTAGAGGGATGTCTATCTAAGTGGGAGTTCTTAAGTAATATGATTAATTGAACTTTAATTTATCATGAACTTAGTCCTGGTAGTATTAGCATATCTATGTTGTAGATCAATAGCTCGCGTTGTTGCTTCCCTGTATTTATTTTGATATGTTCCTAGAGAAAATTGTGTTGAAAAGATGTTAGTAGCAATGATGCGGATTGGATCCGTGATCTGAGGTTGATCCTCATTGCTGCACAGAATAATTATGTCCTTGATGCACTGCTAGGTGACAGACCTATTGCAGGAGCAGATGCAGACGTTATGAACGTTTGGATAGCTCAATATGATGACTACATGATAGTTTAGTGCACCATGCTTAACGGCTTAGAATCGGGACTTCAAAGACGTTCTGAACGTCATGGAGCATATGAGATGTTCCAGGAGTTGAAGTTAATATTTCAAGCAAATACCCGAGTTGAGAGATATGAAGTCTCCAACAAGTTCTATAGCTAAAAGATGGAGGAGAATCGCTCAACTAGTGAGCATGTACTCAGATTTTCTGGGTACTACAATCGCTTGAATCAAGTGGGAGTTAATCTTCCAGATAAGATAGTGATCGACAGAATTCTCTAGTCACCATCACCAAGTTAGTAGAACTTCGTGATGAACTATAATATGCAAGGGATAACGGAAACAATTCCCAAGCTCTTCGTGATGCTGAAATCGACGAAGGTAGAAATCAAGAAAAACATCAAGTGTTGATGGTTAACAAGACCACTAGTTTCAAGAAAAGGGCAAAGGGAAGAAGGGGAACTTCAAGAAGAA
Source organism: Aegilops umbellulata (assembly GCA_032464435.1). NCBI lineage: Eukaryota > Viridiplantae > Streptophyta > Magnoliopsida > Poales > Poaceae > Aegilops > Aegilops umbellulata. The sequence continues at coordinate 129,417,834 of CP136057.1, read as the reverse complement.
CGGCAAGCAAGTTGCTGCTCAAGTGAAGAAGCCCAAGTCTGGACCTAAGCCTGAGACTGAGTGCGTTTACTGCAAAGGGACTGGTCACTGGAACCGGAACTGCCCCAAGTATTTGGCGGATAAGAAGGATGGCAAAGTGAACAAAGGTATATTTGATATACAGATTATTGATGTGTATTTTACTAGTGTTCATAGCAACCCCTCGGTATTTGATACTGGTTCATTTGCTAAGAGTAGTAACTCGAAACGGGAGTTGCAGAATGAACAAAAGATTAGTTAAGAGTGAAGTGACGATGTGTGTTGGAAGTGGTTCCAAGATTGATATGATCATCATCGCACACTCACTATACTTTTGGGATTAGTGTTGAACCTAAATAAGTGTTATTTGGTATTTGCGTTGAGCATAAATATGATTTGATCATGTTTATTGCAATACTGTTATTCATTTAAGTTAGAGAACAATTGTTGTTCTGCTTACGTGAATGGAACCTTCGATGGTCATACACCCAATGAAAATAGTTCGTTGGATCTCGATCATAGTGATACACATATTCATAATATTGAAGCCAAAAGATGCAAAGTTAATAATGATAGTGCAACTTATTTGTGGCACTGCCATTTAGGTCATATTGGTGTAAAGCGCATGAAGAAACTCCATGCTGATGGGATTTTGGAATCACTTGATTATGAATCACTTGATGCTTGCGTACCATGCCTTATGGGCAAGATGACTAAAAATCCGTTCTCCGGAACAATGAAGCGAGAAACTGACTCATTGGAAATAATACATACTGATGTATGAAGTCCGATGAGTGTTAAGGCTCGCGGCAAGTATCGTTATTTTTTGATCTTCACAGATGATTTGAGAAGATATGAGTATATCTACTTAATGAAACACTAGTCTGAAACATTTGAAAAGTTCAAAGAATTTCAGAGTGAAGTGGAGAATCATCGTAACAAAAATAAAAGTTTCTACGATATGATCGCAGAGGTAAAATATTTGAGTTACGAGTTTGGCCTTCAATTAAAACAATGTGGAATAGTTTCACAAACTCATGCCACCTGGAACACCACAGCATAATGGTGTGTCCGAACGTCATAACCGTACTTTATTGGATATAGTACAATCTATGATGTTTCTTACCGATTTACCACTATTGTTTTGGGGTTATGCATTAGAGACAGCTGCATTCACGTTAAATAGGGCACCATCTAAATCCGTTGAGACGACACTATATGAACTGTGGTTTAGCAAGAAACCAAAGTTGTCGTTTCTTAAAGTTTGGGGTTGTGATGCTTATATGAAAAAGTTTCATCCTGATAAGCTCAAACCCAAATCGGAGAAATATGTCTTCATAGGATACCCAAAGAAGACAGTTGGGTACACCTTCTATCACAGATCCGAAGGCAAGATATTCGTTGCTGAGAATGGATCCTTTCCAAAGAAGGAGTTTCTCTCGAAAGAAGTGAGTGGGAGGAAAGTAGAAAACTTGATAAGGTAATTGTACCTTCTCCCTTATTAGAAAGTAGTTCATCACAGAAATCTGTTCTTGTGACTACTACACCAATTAGTAAGGAAGCTAATGATAATGATCATGTAACTTTAAGATCAAGTTACTACCGAATCTCGTAAGTAAACCAGAGTGAGATCCGCACCAGAGTGGTACGGTAATCCTGTTCTGGAAGTCATGTTACTAGACCATGATGAACTTGCGAACTATGAGGAAGCAATGATGAGCCCAGATTCCGCGAAATGGTTTGAGGCCATGAAATCTGAGATTTGATCCATGTATGAAAACAAAGTATGGACTTTGGTGGATTTGCTCGATGATCGGCAAGCCATAGAAAATAAATGGATCTTCAAGAGGAAGACGGACGATGATAGTAGTGTTACTATCTACAAAGCTAGAATTGTCGCAAAAAGGTTTTCGACAAGTTCAAGGTGTTGACTACGATGAGAGTTTCTCACTCGTATCTATGCTTAAGTCTGTCCGAATCATGTTAGCAATTGCCGCATTTTATGAAATCTGGCAAATGGATAAACAAAACTGCATTCCTTAATGGAGCTATTAAAGAAGAGTTGTATATGATGCAACCAGAAGGTTTTGTCAATCCTAAAGGTGTTAACAAAGTGTGAAAGCTCCAGCGATCCATCTATGGACTGGTGCAAGCATCTCAGAGTTGGAATATACGCTTTGATGAGTTGATCAAAGCATATAGTTTTATACAGACTTGCGGTGAAGCCTGTATTTACAAGAAAGTGAGTGGGAGCACTACAACATTTCTGATAAGTATATGTGAATGACATATTGTTGATCAGAAATAATATAGAATTATTCTGCAAAGCATAAAGGAGTGTTTGAAAGGAGTTTTTCAAAGAAAAACCTCAATGAAGCTGCTTACATATTGAGCATCAAGATCTATAGAGATAGATCAAGACGCTTGATAAGTTTTTTCAATGAGTACATACCTTGACAAGATTTTGAAGTAGTTCAAAATGGAATAGTCAAAGAAAGAGTTCTTGCCTATGTTACAAGGTGTGAAATTGAGTAAGACTCAAAACCCGACCACGGCAGAAGATAGAAAGAGAATGAAAGTCATTCCCTATGACTTGGCCATAGGTTCTATAAAGTATGCCATGCTGTGTACCAGATCTATTGCATACCCTACCAATGTGTTTGGCAAGGAAGTACAATAGTGATCTAGGAGTAGATCACTGGACAACGGTCAAAATTATCCTTAGTGGAATAAGGATATGTTTCTCGATTATGGAAGTGAAAAAAGGTTCGTCATAAAGGGTTACGTCGATGCAAGTTTTAACACCGATCTGGATGACTCTAAGTCTCGATCTAGATACATATTAAAAGTGGGAGCAATTAGCTAGAGTAGCTCCGTGCAGAGTATTGTTGACATAGAAATTTGCAAAATACTTACGGATCTGAATGTGACAGACCCGTTGACTAAAATTATCTCACAAGCAAAACATGATCACACCTTAGTACTCTTTGGGTGTTAATCACATAGCGATGTGAACTAGATTACCGAATCTAGTAAACCCTTTTGGATGTTGGTCACATGGCGATGTGAACTATGGGTGTTAATCACATGGTGATGTGAACTATTGCTGTTAAATCACATGGCGATGTGAACTAGATTATTGACTCTAGTGCAAGTGGGAGACTGAAGGAAATATGCCCTAGAGGCAATAATAAAGTTATTATTTATTTCCTTATATCATGATAAATGTTTATTATTCATGCTAGAATTGTATTAACCGGAAACCTAATACATGTGTGAATACATAGACAAACAGAGTGTCACTAGTATGCCTCTACTTGACTAGCTCGTTAATCAAAGATGGTTATGTTTCCTAACCATGAACAAAGAGTTGTTATTTGATTAATGGGATAAAATCATTAGTTGAATGATCTGATTGACATGACCCATTCCATTAGCTTAGCACCCGATCGTTTAGTATGTTGCTATTGCTTTCTTCATGACTTATACATGTTCCTATGACTATGAGATTATGCAACTCCCGTTTACCGGAGGAACACTTTGTGTGCTACCAAACGTCACAACGTAACTGGGTGATTATAAAGGTGCTCTACAGGTGTCTCCAAAGGTACTTGTTGGGTTGGCGTATTTCGAGATTAGGATTTGTCACTTCGAATGTCGGAGAGGTATCTCTGGGCCCTCTCGGTAATGCACATCACATAAGCCTTGCAAGCATTGCAACTAATGAGTTAGTTGTGAGATGATGTATTACGGAACGAGTAAAGAGACTTGCCGGTAACGAGATCGAACTAGGTATTGGATACCGACGATCGAATCTCGGGCAAGTAACATACCGATGACAAAGGGAACAACGTATGTTGTTATGCGGTCTGACCAATAAAGATCTTCGTAGAATATGTAGGAGCCAATATGGGCATCCAGGTCCCGTTATTGGTTATTGACCGGAGACGTGTCTCGGTCATGTCTACATTGTTCTCGAACCGTAGGGTCCGCACGCTTAAGGTTTCGATGACAGTTATATTATGAGTTTATGAGTTTTGATGTACCGAAGGAGTTCGGAGTCCCGGATGAGATCGGGGACGTGACGAGGAGTCTCGAAATGGTCGAGACGTAAAGATCGATATATTGGACGACTATATTCGGAGTTCAGAAAGGTTCCGAGTGATTCGGGTATTTTTTGGAGTACCGGAGAGTTACGGGAATTTGTATTGGGCCTCATTGGGCCATACGGGAATGGAGAGAAAGGGCCAAAAGGGTGGCCGCACCCCTCCCCTTGGACTAGTCCGAATTGGACTAGGGAGGGGGGCGCCCCCTTCCTTCCTTCTCCTTCTCTCTTCCCTTTCCTTCTCTTCTACTCCCCCTACAAGGAAGGACTCCTAGTTGGACTAGGAAAGGGGGAATCCTACTACCAGTGGGAGTAGGACTCCCCTTGGCGCGCCAAACCTAGGGCCGGCCTCCTCCCTCCCTTGCTCCTTTATATACGGGGGCAGGGGGCACCCCATGGACACACAAGTTGATCCTTGAGATCGTTCCTTAGCTGTGTGCGGTGCCCCCCTCCACCATATTCCACCTCGGTCATATTGTCGCAGTGTTTAGGCGAAGCCCTGCGCCGGTAGTTCATCAAGATCGTCACCACGCCGTCGTGCTGACGGAACTCATCCCCGGAGGTTTTGCTGGATCGAGACCCGGGGACGTCATCAAGCTGTACGTGTGTCAAGAACTCGGAGGCACCGGAGTAACGGCTCTTGGATCGGTCGGATCGCGAGGAGGACGTACGACTACTTCCTCTATGTTGTATCAACGCTTCCGCTTCGGTCTACGAGGGTACGTAGACAACACTCTCCCCTCTCGTTGCTATGCATCACCATGATCTTGCGTGTGCGTAGGAATTTTTTTGAAATTACTACGTTCCCCAACACACACAAGTTGATCTTCGTGATCGTTCCTTAGCCGTGTGCGGTGCCCCCCTCCACCATATTCCACCTCGGTCATATCGTTGCAGTGCTTAGGCGAAGCCCTGCGCCGGTAGTACATCAAGATCGTCACCACGCCGTCGTGCTGACGAAACTCCTCCCCGAAGCTTTGCTGGATCGGAGCCCGGGGATCGTCATCGAGCTGAACGTGTGCTAAGAACTCGGAGGTGCCGGAGTAACGGTGCTTGGATCGGTCGGATCGGGAAGACGTATGACTACTTCCTCTACGTTGCGTCAACGCTTCCGCTTCGGTCTACGAGGGTACGTACACAACACTCTCCCCTCTCGTTGCTATACATCACCATGATCTTGCGTGTGCGTAGGAATTTTTTTGAAATTACTACGTTCCCCAACAGTGGCATCCGAGCCTAGGTTTTTATGGTTTGATGTTATGCACGAGTAGAACACAAGTGAGTTATGGGCGATATAAGTCATACTGCCTACCAGCATGTCATACTTTGGTTCGGCGGTATTGTTGGATGAAGCGGCCCGGACCGACATTACGCGTACGCTTACGCGAGACTGGTTCTACCGCCGTGCTTTGCACACAAGTGGCTGGCGGGTGTCAGTTTCTCCAACTTTAGTTGAACCGAGTATGGCTACGCCCGGTCCTTGCGAAGGTTAAAACGAAGTCTATTTGACAAACTATCGTTGTGGTTTTGATGCGTAGGTGAGATTGGTTCTTGCTTAAGCCCGTAGCAGCCACGTAAAACTTGCAACAAACAAAGTAGAGGACGTCTAACTTGTTTTTGCAGGGCATGTTGTGATGTGATATGGTCAAGACATGATGCTAAATTTTATTGTATGAGATGATCATGTTTTGTAACCGAGTTATCGGCAACTGGCAGGAGCCATATGGTTGTCGCTTTATTGTATGCAATGCAATCGCCCTGTAATGCTTTACTTCATCACTAAGCGGTAGCGATAGTCGTAGTAGCATAAGATTGGCGAGACGACAACGATGCTACGATGGAGATCAAGGTGTCGCGCCGGTGATGATGGTGATCATGACGGTGCTTCGGAGATGGAGATCACAAGCACGAAGATGATGATGGCCATATCATATCACTTATATTGATTGCATGTGATGTTTATCTTTTTATGCATCTTATCTTGCTTTGATTGACGGTAGCATTATAAGATGATCTCTCGCTAAAATTATCAAGAAGTGTTCTCCCCGAGTATGCACCGTTGCCAAAGTTCGTCGTGCCCAGACACCACGTGATGATCGGGTGTGATAAGCTCTACGTCCATCTACAACGGGTGCAAGCCAGTTTTTGCACACGCAGAATACTCGGGTTATACTTGAAGAGCCTAGCATATGCAGATATGGCCTCGGAACACGGAGACCGAAAGGTCGAGCGTGAATCATATAGTAGATATGATCAACATAATGATGTTCACCATTGAAGACTAATCCGTTTCACGTGATGATCGGTTATGGTTTAGTTGATTTGGATCACGTGATCACTTAGAAGATTAGAGGGATGTCTATCTAAGTGGGAGTTCTTAAGTAATATGATTAACTGAACTTTAATTTATCATGAACTTAGTCCTGGTAGTATTTTGCAAATTATGTTGTAAATCAATAGCTCGCGTTGTTGCTTCCCTATGTTTATTTTGATATGTTCCTAGAGAAAATTGTGTTGAAAAATGTTAGTAGCAATGATGCGGATTGGATCCGTATTCTGAGGTTTATCCTCATTGCTGCACAGAAGAATTATGTCCTTGATGCACCGCTAGGTGACGGACCTATTGCAAGAGCAGATGCAGACGTTATGAACGTTTGGCTAGCTCAATATGATGACTACTTAATAGTTTAGTGCACCATTCTTAACGGCTTAGAATCGGGACTTCAAAGACGTTTTGAACGTCATGGGCCATACGAGATGTTCCAGGAGTTGAAGTTAATATTTCAAGCAAATACCCGAGTTGAGAGATATGAAGTCTCCAACAAGTTCTATAGCTAAAAGATGGAGGAGAATCGCTCAACTAGTGAGCATGTGCTCAGATTGTCTGGGTACTACAATCGCTTGAATCAAGTGGGAGTTAATCTTCCAGATAAAATAGTGATTGACAGAATTCTCTAGTCACCATCACCAAGTTAGTAGAACTTCATGATGAACTATAATATGCAAGGGATAACAGAAACAATTCCCAAGTTCTTCGTGATGCTAAAATCGATGAAGGTAGAAATCAAGAAAAACATCAAGTGTTGATGGTAGACAAGACCACTAGTTTCAAGTAAAGGGCAAAGGAAAAAAGGGGAACTTCAAGAAGAACAGCAAGCAAGTTGCTGCTCAAGTGAAGAAACCCAAGTCTGGTCCTAAGCCTAAGACTAAGTGCTTCTACTACAAAGGGATTGGTCATTGGAAGCGGAACTACCCCAAGTATTTGGTGGATAAGAAAGGATGGCAAAGTAAACAAAAGTATATTTGATATACATGTTATTGATGTGTACTTTACTAGTGTTCATAGCAACCCCTCAGTATTTGGTACTAGTTCAGTTGCTATGATTAGAAACTCGAAACGGGAGTTGCAGAATGAACAGAGACTAGTTAAGGGTGAAGTGACGATGAAAGTTGGAAGTAGTTCCAAGATTGATATGATCAGCATCGCACACTCCCTATACTTTTGGGATTAGTGTGGAACCTAAATAAGTGTTATTTGGTGTTGAGCATGAATATGATTTGATCATGTTTATTGCAATACGGTTATTCATTTAAGTAAGAGAATAAATTGTTGTTCTGTTTACATGAATAAAACCTTCTATGGTCATACACACCAACAAAATGGTTTGTTGGATCTCGATCGTAGTGATACACATATTCATAATATTAAAGCCAAAAGATGCGAAGTTAATAATGATAGTGCAACTTATTTGTGGCACTGCAGTTTAGGTCATATTGGTGTAAAGCGCATTAAGAAACTCCATGCTGATGGGATTTTGGAATCACTTGATTAGGAATCACTTGATGCTTGCGAACCATGCATTATGGGCAAGATGACTAAAGACTCCGTTCTCCGGAAAAGTAGAGCGAGCAACTGACTTATTGGAAATAATACATATTGATGTATGCGATCCGATGAGTGTTGAGGCTCACAGCAAGTATCATTATTTTCTGACCTTCACAGATGATTTAAGCAGATATAAGCATATCTACTTGATGAAACATAAGTCTGAAAAGTTCAGAGTATTTCAGAGTGAAGTGGAGAATCATCGTAACAAGAAAATAAAAGATTCTACGATATGATCGTAGAGGAGAATATTTGAGTTACGAGTTTGGTCTTCAATTAAAACAATGTGGAATAGTTTCACAAACTCATGCCACCTGGAACACCACAACATAATGGTGTGTCCGAACGTCATAACCGTACTTTATTGGATATAGTACAATCTATGATGTTTCTTACTGATTTACCAATATCGTTTTGGGATCATGCATTAGAGACAGCTGCATTCACGTTTAAAAGGGCAGCATCTAAATCCGTTGAGACGACACTATATGAACTGTGGTTTAGCAAGAAACCAAAGTTGTCGTTTCTTAAAGTTTGGGGTTGTGATGCTTATGTGAAAAAGTTTCATCCTGATAAGCTCAAACCCAAATCGGAGAAATATGTCTTCATAGGATACCCATAGGAGACAGTTGGGTACACCTTCTATCACAGATCCGAAGGCAAGACATTCGTTGCTAAGAATGGATCCTTTCTAGAGAAGGAGTTTCTCTCTAAAGAAGTGAGTGGGAGGAAAGTAGAAAACTTGATAAGGTTATTGTACCATCTTCCTTATTGGAAAGTAGTTCATCACAAGAAATCTGTTCCTGTGACTACTACACCAATTAGTGAGGAAGCTAATGATGATGATCATGTAACTTTAGATCAAGTTACTACCGAATCTCGTAGGTAAACCGGAGTGAGATCCGCACCAGAGTGGTACGGTAATCCTGTTCTGGAAGTCATGTTACTAGACCATGACGAACTTACGAACTATGAGGAAGCGATGATGAGCCCAGATTCCGCGAAATGGTTTGAGGCCATGAAATCTGAGATATGATTCATGTATAAAAACAAAGTATGGACTTTGATGGATTTGCCCGATGATCGGCAAGCCATAGAAAATAAATGGATCCTCAAGAGGAAGACGGACGCTAATAGTAGCGTTACTATCTACAAAGCTAGAATTGTCGCAAAAGGTTTTCGACAAGTTCAAGGCGTTGACTACGATGAGAGTTTCTCACTCGTGTCTATGCTTAAGTCTGTTCGAATCATGTTAGCAATTGCCGCATTTTATGAAATCTGGCAAATGGATATAACAAAACTGCATTCCTTAATGGATTTATTAAAGAAGAGTTGTATATGATGCAAGCAGAAGGTTTTGTCAATCCTAAAGGTGTTAACAAAATATGCAAGCTCCGGCGATCTCCATCGTAGCATCGTTGTCGTCTCGCCAATCTTATGCTTCTACGACTATCGCTACCGCTTAGTGATAAAGTAAAGCATTACAGGGCGATTGCATTGCATACAATAAAGCGACAACCATACAGCTCCTGCCGGTTGCCGATAACTCGGTTACAAAACATGATCATCTCATACAATAAAATTTAGCATCATGTCTTGACCATATCACATCACAACATGCCCTGCAAAAACAAGTTAGACGTCCTCTACTTTGTTTGTTGCAAGTTTTACGTGGCTGCTACGGGCTTAAGCAAGAACCAATCTCACCTACGCATCAAAACCACAACGATAGTTTGTCAAATAGACTCCGTTTTAACCTTCTCAAGGACCGGGCGTAGCCATACTCGGTTCAACTAAAGTTGGAGAAACTGACACCCGCCAGCCACCTGTGTGCAAAGCACGGCGGTAGAACCAGTCTCGTGTAAGCGTACGCGTAATGTCGGTCCGGGCCGCTTCATCCAACAATACCGCCGAACCAAAGTATGACATGCTGGTAGGCAGTATGACTTGTATCGTCCACAACTCACTTGTGTTCTACTCGTGCAAAACATCAAACCATAAAAACCAGGCTCGGATGCCACTGTTGGGGAACGTAGTAATTTCAAAATTTTCCTACGCACACGCAAGATCATGGTGATGCATAGCAACGAGAGGGGAGAGTGTTGTCTATGTACCCTCGTAGACCGAAGCGGAAGCGTTGACACAACGTAGAGGAAGTAGTCGTACGTCTTCCCGATCCGACCGATCCAAGCGTCGTTACTCCGGCGCCTCCGAGTTCTTAACACACGTACAGCTCGATGACGTTCCCCGGGCTATGATCCAGCAAAGCTTCGGGGATGAGATCCGTTAGCACGACGGCGCGGTGACGATCTTGATGTACTACCGACGCAGGGCTTCGCCTAAGCACCGCGACAATATGACCGAGGTGGAATATGGTGGAGGGGGGCACCGCACACGGCTAAGGAACGATCACGATGATCAACTTGTGCCTTCTAGGGTGCCCCCCTGCCCCCATATATAAAGGAGCAAGGGGGGAGGCCGGCCAGCCCTTGGGGCGCGCGCCAGGAGGAGGAGTCCTCCTCCTAGTAGGAGTAGGACTCCCCTCTTTCCTACTCCTACTAGGAGGGGGAAAGGAAGGGGGAGAGGGAGAGGGAAAGGGGGGCGCCGCCCCCCTCTCCTAGTCCAATTCGGACCAGAGGGGGAGGGGGCGCGCGGCCCACCCTGGCCGCCCCTCTCTCTCTCCAGTAAGGCCCATATGGCCCAATACTTCTCCCGGGGGGTTCCGGTAACCCCTCCGCCACTCCGGTTTTCTCCGAAACCACTCGGAACCATTTCGATGTCCGAATATAGTCGTCCAATATATCAATCTTTACGTCTCGACCATTCCGAGACTCCTCGTCATGTCCGTGATCTCATCCGGGACTCCGAACTAACTTCGGTACATCAAAATGCATAAACTCATAATAACTGTCATCGTAACCTTAAGCGTGCGGACCCTACGGTTCGAGAATAATGTAGACATGGCCGAGACACATCTCCGGTCAATAACCAATAGCGGGACCTGGATGCCCATATTGTCTCCTACATATTCTACGAAGATCTTTATCGGTCAGACCGCATAACAACATACGTTGTTCCCTTTGTCACCGGTATGTTACTTGCCCGAGATTCGATCGTCGGTATCCAATACCTAGTTCAATCTCGTTACCGGCAAGTCTCTTTACTCGTTCTGTAATACATCATCTCGCAACTAACTTATTGGTTGCAATGCTTTCAAGGCTTATGTGATGTGCATTACCGAGAAGGCCCTGAGATACCTCTCCGACATTCGGAGTGACAAATCCTAATCTCGAAATACGCCAACCCAACAAATACTTTCGGAGACACCTGTAGAGCACCTTTATAATCACCCAGTTACGTTGTGACGTTTGGTGGCACACAAAGTGTTCCTACGGTAAACGGGAGTTGCATAATCTCATACTCATAAGAACATGTATAAGTCATGAAGAAAGCAATAGCAACATACTAAACGATCGGGTGCTAAGCTAATGGAATGGGTCATGTCAATCAGATCATTCAACTAATGATGTGACCTTGTTAATCAAATGACAACTCCTTTGTCTATGGTTAGGAAACTTAACCATGTTTGATTAACAAGCTAGTCAAGTAGAGGCATACTAGTGACACTCTGTTTGTCTATGTATCCACACATGTATTATGTTTCCGGTTAATACAATTCTAGCATGAATAATAAACATTTATCATGATATATAAGGAAATAAATAATAACTATATTATTGCCTCTAGGGCATATTTCCTTCAGTCTCCCACTTGCACTAGAGTCAATAATCTAGATTACACAGTAATGATTCTAACACCCATGGAGTCTTGGTGTTGATCATGTTTTGCTCGTGGAAGAGGCTTAGTCAACGGGTCTGCTACATTCAGATCCGTATGTATCTTGCAAATCTCTATGTCTCCCACCTGGACTAAATCCCGGATGGAATTGAAGCGTCTCTTGATGTGCTTGGTTCTCTTGTGAAATCTGGATTCCTTTGCTAAGGCAATTGCACCAGTATTGTCACAAAAGATTTTCCTTGGACCCGATGCACTAGGTATGACACCTAGATCGGATATGAACTCCTTCATCCAGACTCCTTCATTTGCTGCTTCCGAAGCAGCTATGTACTCCGCTTCACATGTAGATCCCGCCACGACGCTTTGTTTAGAACTGCACCAACTTACAGCTCCACCGTTTAATGTAAATACGTATCCGGTTTGCGATTTAGAATCGTCCGGATCAGTGTCAAAGCTTGCATCAACGTAACCGTTTACGACGAGCTCTTTGTCACCTCCATACACGAGAAACATCTCCTTAGTCCTTTTCAGGTACTTCAGGATATTCTTGACCGCTGTCCAGTGATCCAGTCCTGGATTACTTTGGTACCTCCCTGCCAAACTTATAGCAAGGCACACATCGGGTCTGGTACACAGCATTGCATACATGATAGAGCCTATGGCTGAAGCATAGGGAACATCTTTCATCTTCTCTCTATCTTCTGCAGTGGTCGGGCATTGAGTCTTACTCAACTTCACACCTTGTAACACATGCAAGAACCCTTTCTTTGCTTGATCCATTTTGAACTTCTTCAAAACTTTGTCAAGGTATGTGCTTTGTGAAAGTCCAATTAAGCGTCTTGATCTATCTCTATAGATCTTAATGCCCAATATGTAAGCAGCTTCACCGAGGTCTTTCATTGAAAAACTTTTATTCAAGTATCCTTTTATGCTATCCAGAAATTCTATATCATTTCCAATCAGTAATATGTCATCTACATATAATATTAGAAATGCTACAGAGCTCCCACTCACTTTCTTGTAAATACAGGCTTCTCCAAAAGTCTGTATAAACCCAAATGCTTTGATCACACTATCAAAGCGTTTATTCCAACTCCAAGAGGCTTGCACCAGTCCATAAATGGATCGCTGGAGCTTGCACACTTTGTTAGCTCCCTTTGGATCGATAAAACCTTCCGGTTGCATCATATACAATTCTTCTTCCAGAAATCCATTCAGGAATGCAGTCTTTACATCCATTTGCCAAATTTCATAATCATAAAATGCGGCAATTGCTAACATGATTCGGACAGACTTAAGCATCGCTACGGGTGAGGAGGTCTCATCGTAGTCAATCCCTTGAACTTGTCGAAAACCTTTTGCGACAAGTCGAGCTTTGTAGACAGTAACATTACCATCAGCGTCAGTCTTCTTCTTGAAGATCCATTTATTCTCTATTGCTTGCCGACCATCAGGCAAGTCAACCAAAGTCCATACTTTGTTCTCATACATGGATCCCATCTCAGATTTCATGGCTTCAAGCCATTTTGCGGAATCTGGGCTCACCATCGCTTCTTCATAGTTCGTAGGTTCACCATGATCTAGTAGCATGATTTCTAGAACAGGATTGCCGTACCACTCTGGTGCGGATCTTACTCTGGTTGATCTACGAGATTCTGTAGTAACTTGATCTGAAGTTGCATGATCATCATCATTAACTTCCTCACTAATTGGTGTAGGTGCTACAGAAACAGATTTTTGTGATGTACTACTTTCCAATAAGGGAGCAGGTATAGTTACCTCATCAAGTTCTACTTTCCTCCCACTCACTTCTTTCGAGAGAAACTCCTTCTCTAGAAAGGATCCATTTTTAGCAACAAATGTCTTGCCTTCGGATCTGTGATAGAAGGTGTACCCAACAGTTTCTTTTGGGTATCCTATGAAGACACATTTCTCCGATTTGGGTTCGAGCTTATCAGGTTGAAGCTTTTTCACATAAGCATCGCAGCCCCAAACTTTAAGAAACGACAACTTTGGTTTCTTGCTAAACCATAGTTCATAAGGTGTCGTCTCAACGGATTTCGATGGCGTCCTATTTAATGTGAATGCGGCCGTCTCTAGAGCATAACCCCAAAACGATAGCGGTAAATCTGTAAGAGACATCATAGATCGCACCATATCAAGTAAAGTGCGATTACGACGTTCTGACACACCATTGCGTTGTGGTGTTCCGGGTGGCGTGAGTTGCGAAACTATTCCGCATTGTTTCAAATGTAGACCAAACTCGTAACTCAAATATTCTCCTCCACGATCAGATCGTAGAAACTTTATTTTCTTGTTACGATGATTTTCAACTTCACTCTGAAATTCTTTGAACTTTTCAAATGTTTCAGACTTGTGTTTCATTAAGTAGATATACCCATATCTGCTTAAATCATCTGTGAAGGTGAGAAAATAACGATATCCGCCACGAGCCTCAACATTCATCGGACCACATACATCTGTATGTATGATTTCCAACAAATCTGTTGCTCTCTCCATAGTACCGGAGAACGATGTTTTAGTCATCTTGCCCATGAGGCACGGTTCGCAAGTACCAAGTGATTCATAATCAAGTGGTTCCAAAAGTCCATCAGTATGGAGTTTCTTCATGCGCTTTATCCCGATATGACCTAAACGGCAGTGCCACAAATAAGTTGCACTATCATTATCAACTCTGCATCTTTTGGCTTCAACATTATGAATATGTGTATCACTACTATCGAGATTCATCAAAAATAGACCACTCTTCAAGGGTGCATGACCATAAAAGATATTACTCATATAAATAGAACAACCATTATTCTCTGATTTAAATGAATAACCGTCTCGCATCAAACAAGATCCAGATATAATGTTCATGCTCAACGCTGGCACCAAATAACAATTATTTAGGTCTAATACTAATCCCGAAGGTAGATGTAGAGGTAGCGTGCCAACTGCGATCACATCGACTTTGGAACCGTTTCCCACGCGCATCGTCACCTCGTCCTTTGCCAGTGTTCACTTAATCCGTAGTCCCTGTTTTGAGTTGCAAATATTAGCAACAGAACCAGTATGAAATACCCAGGTGCTACTGCGAGCTCTAGTAAGGTACACATCAATAACATGTATATCACATATACCTTTGTTCACCTTGCCATCCTTCTTGTCCGCCAAATACTTGGGGCAGTTCCGCTTCCAGTGACCAGTCTGCTTGCAGTAGAAGCACTCAGTTTCAGGCTTAGGTCCAGACTTGGATTTCTTCTCTTGAGCAGCAACTTGTTTGCTGTTTTTCTTGAAGTTCCCCTTCTTCTTCCCTTTGCCCTTTTTCTTGAAACTAGTGGTTTTGTTAACCATCAACACTTGATGCTCCTTCTTGATTTCTACCTCCGCAGCCTTTAGCATTGCGAAGAGCTCGGGAATCGTCTTATCCATCCCTTGCATATTATAGTTCATCACGAAGCCTTTGTAGCTTGGTGGAAGTGATTGGAGAATTCTGTCAATGACGCAATCATCCGGAAGATTAACCCCCAGTTGAATCAAGTGATTATAATACCCAGACATTTTGAGTATATGCTCACTGACAGAACTATTCTCCTCCATCTTGCAGCTATAGAACTTATTGGAGACTTCATATCTCTCAATCCGGGCATTCTGTTGGAATATTAACTTAAACTCTTGGAACATCTCATATGCTCCATGATGTTCAAAACGTCGTTGAAGTCCCGGTTCTAAGCCGTAAAGCATGGCACACTGAACTATCGAGTAGTCATCAGCTTTGCTCTGCCAGACATTCACAACATCTAGCGTTGCTCCAGCAGCAGGCCTTACACCCAGCGGTGATTCTAGGACGTAACTCTTCTGTGCAGCAATGAGGATAATCCTCAAGTTACGGACCCAATCCGTGTAATTGCTACCATCATCTTTCAACTTTGCTTTCTCAAGGAACACATTAAAATTCAACGGAACAACAGCACGAGCCATCTATCTACAATCAACATAAACAAGCAAGATACTATCAGGGACTAAGTTCATGATAAATTTAAGTTCAATTAATCGTATTACTTAAGAACTCCCACTTAGATAGACATCCCTCTAATCTTCTAAGTGATCACGTGATCCAAATCAAACTAAACCATAACCGATCATCACGTGAAATGGATTAGTCCTCAATGGTGAACATCATTATGTTGATCATATCTACTATATGATTCACGCTCGACCTTTCGGTCTCCGTGTTCCGAGGCCATATCTGCATATGCTAGGCTCGTCAAGTATAACCCGAGTATTCTGCGTGTGCAAAACTGGCTTGCACCCGTTGTAGATGGACGTAGAGCTTATCACACCCGATCATCACGTGGTGTCTGGGCACGACGAACTTTGGCAACGGTACATACTCGGGGAGAACACTTCTTGATAATTTAGCGAGAGATCATCTTATAATGCTACCGTCAATCAAAGCAAGATAAGATGCATAAAAAGATAAACATCACATGCAATCAATATAAGTGATATGATATGGCCATCATCATCTTGTGCTTGTGATCTCCATCTCCGAAGCATAATCATGATCACCATCGTCACCGGCGCGACACCTTGATCTCCATCGTAGCATCGTTGTTGTCTCGCCAATCTTATGCTTCTACGATTATCGCTACCGCTTAGTGATAAAGTAAAGCATTACAGGGCGATTGCATTGCATACAATAAAGTGACAACCATACGGCTCCTGCCGGTTGCCGATAACTCGGTTACAAAACATGATCATCTCATACAATAAAATTTAGCATCATGTCTTGACCATATCACATCACAACATGCCCTGCAAAAACAAGTTAGACGTCCTCTACTTTGTTTGTTGCAAGTTTTACGTGGCTGCTACGGGCTTAAGCAAGAACCAATCTCACCTACGCATCAAAACCACAACGATAGTTTGTCAAATAGACTCCGTTTTAACCTTCTCAAGGACCGGGCGTAGCCATACTCGGTTCAACTAAAGTTGGAGAAACTGACACCCGCCAGCCACCTGTGTGCAAAGCACGGCGGTAGAACCAGTCTCGCGTAAGCGTACGCATAATGTCGGTCCGGGCCGCTTCATCCAATAATACCGCCGAACCAAAGTATGACATGCTGGTAGGCAGTATGACTTGTATCGTCCACAACTCACTTGTGTTCTACTCGTGCAAAACATCAAACCATAAAAACCAGGCTCGGATGCCACTGTTGGGGAACGTAGTAATTTCAAAATTTTCCTACGCACACGCAAGATCATGGTGATGCATAGCAACGAGAGGGGAGAGTGTTGTCTATGTACCCTCGTAGACCGAAGCGGAAGCGTTGACACAACGTAGAGGAAGTAGTCGTACGTCTTCCCGATCCGACCGATCCAAGCGCCGTTACTCCGGCGCCTCCGAGTTCTTAACACACTTACAGCTCGATGACGTTCCCCGGGCTCTGATCCAGCAACGCTTCGGGGATGAGATCCGTCGGCACGACGGCGTGGTGACGATCTTGATGTACTACCGACGCAGGGCTTCGCCTAAGCACCGCGACAATATGACCGAGGTGGAATATGGTGGAGGGGGGCACCGCACACGGCTAAGGAACGATCACGATGATTAACTTGTGTGTTCTAGGGTGCCCCCCTGCCCCCATATATAAAGGAGCAAGGGGGGAGGCCGGCCGGCCCTTGGGGCGCGCGCCAGGAGGAGGAGTCCTCCTCCTAGTAGGAGTAGGACTCCCCTCTTTCCTACTCCTACTAGGAGGGGGAAAGGAAGGGGGAGAGGGAGAGGGAAAGGGGGGCGCCGCCCCCCCTCTCCTAGTCCAATTCGGACCAGAGGGGGAGGGAGCGCGCGGCCCACCCTGGCCGCCCCTCTCTCTCTCCACTAAGGCCCATATGGCCCAATACTTCTCCCGGGGGGTTCCGGTAACCCCTCCGGCACTCCGGTTTTCTCCGAAACCACTCGGAACCATTCCGATGTCCGAATATAGTCGTCCAATATATCAATCTTTACGTCTCGACCATTCCGAGACTCCTCGTCATGTCCGTGATCTCATCCGGGACTCCGAACTAACTTCGGTACATCAAAATGCATAAACTCATAATAACTGTCATCGTAACCTTAAGCGTGCGGACCCTACGGTTCGAGAATAATGTAGACATGACCGAGACACGTCTCCGGTAAATAACCAATAGCGGGACCTGGATGCCCATATTGGCTCCTACATATTCTACGAAGATCTTTATCGGTCAGACCGCATAACAACATACGTTGTTCCCTTTGTCATCGGTATGTTACTTGCCCGAGATTCGATCGTCGGTATCCAATACTGTTGGGGATGTTATTATCTGGGGTAAACCGGCCTGCAGGGCCCGGGTTACCGCCGTCAACAGACCCGAGATGTTAAAGCCCAAGGAGAAGTAGAAAGGCCCAAGGTTCATAACCGGTTTAAAGGCTTATGGTGTAAACCGGCCTGGGGCCAACTTGTATTGTAAGATAGGAATAGAGAGACCGACCCGGGCACGTTTATAAGCCGGAGGTCGAGACTTTGCAGACCGACGGGCGTCACCCGTGTATATAAGGGGACGACCCGACGGCGGTTTGGAGAGAGAGAAAAAGAACTCGAGGTTTAGGTGAAGCTTACCGCTCCCTAAGCCCTCGAAACCCATCAATCCCATCACAACTAGACGTAGGCTTTTACCTTCATCGAAGGGGCCGAACTAGTATAAAAACCGTGTCCTTGTGTCCACTTTAACCCCTTCAAGCTAACCCGTTGCGATGGCTCCACGACTAAGTCCTCTTACTAGGACATCTGCCGTGACAAATCCACGACAGTTGGCGCCCACCGTGGGGCTATCGCGAGATGGTTTCAGGTTCTTGGAGGGCCGCTTTGAAGGACTCGAGGGTTACGCTGTGGGACGGATGACCAAGAGCCGCCGCGGAAAGCTCTACATCGACAGCACAGGCTGGGGCCCCGACGCCGGTTCGATCGAATACGGGTACCGGGTCCCCTTTGGCGGCATCCATGTTTTCATCGGCAAGGTCGGAGAACCGGGCCCCGAGTTAGGCGACTGCGCCGACCTCATTGAGACAGCTCAGTGCACGAGATCGACCCTGGCTAAACCGACCAGGAAGCACG
This sequence comes from Aegilops umbellulata, assembly GCA_032464435.1. Lineage (NCBI taxonomy): Eukaryota > Viridiplantae > Streptophyta > Magnoliopsida > Poales > Poaceae > Aegilops > Aegilops umbellulata. Next base: position 129,398,888 of record CP136057.1, on the reverse strand, counting down.
CCTTCGTGGGAGTCATCCACGGGGGAAGCTACGAGGAAGGATCCGAATCTGGTGACGAAACCGCCATCTACTCTGGCGATGAAACGTCGACCGGGGAGACCGAGTCTCTTTACCAGCTACAAGATGATCGGGTTGGGGGCGGCTCCGATGGCAACAGTATCCCGGACCCCTCTGATCTGCCCTATCGGGTTGGGATCTTCATGGCTGGGACACAGGCGACGCCACGGTCAACTGCAGCAGCAGCGATCTCCGGATCGGCAGCAGCAACGGCTGTGCGAGCAGGAGGCCCTACCGGTTCACCAGCCCAGGTTTTGTCAGACCTGTTTGACGCATTAGCAGCGCTCATGGCGGAGGCCAACCCGGTGGATCAGGAGGTTCACAATGCTGAGATTGCCAAAGTGAGAGAGCAGATCACTCGGGCTAAAGCGGAGCTGGCAGCGGAAGAGATCAGGATGACGGCGGAGCGCGCCGCTTTAGAGGCACAGGCTTACAGGCTCATGATGGACCAGAAGGCATCTCAGGAGGTCTTGAAGAGAAAATCCCGGTCTCGGTTGCCCGCCGCCCTCGACGCTCGAAATCTCTTCAACACCCCGGGGGTAAACCGTGCGGAGGCGACAGCCGGCGCCCCGGTTCAGCATCGGATTATAGACCTGCCTCGTCATAACACTAATACGCCACCGGCCATGCCAACGCCGTCAGGTCATTATTCCAACCCGATGGATAACCTCGTCGCAGCGGCGGCTCGGTTGGAAGCCATTCCGATCGAAGGAGATTCACCACAGGATGAAGAGACACGCCCGGTCAAGGAGCTCCTTAGGACCGCGTTGGCCCAGCAAGAAGCGTATTCGCAAAGCCGTGATCGGATTCACTCCACCCCGCGCCCCAGCAGGAGCTATAGTAGACGCGCGGAGGAGCCGGCCGTTTCAAGTAACGCCAGGCGTGAAGCGCTCCGCGGCAACAATCCGGCGGGCGTCGACAATACTCACGAGGATGTGGATCGCACCCGTGCGCGGGAGGCCGGATTAGCAGCGCAGCATCAGGCTCGTCAGCTTACACCTATCTTCCCAGCAGCTACTGTGGAACCGGGGGTGGTTACCAGTTCTTTGGGAGTACCGTGCCTTGTTCCCGCTTTACGCAACGTACGCCTGCCGAAGGACTTCAAAGGCCCCCGCAAGGTACCAAACTACACGGCAGATCAGCCTCCAGAGACATGGGTGGAGAGCTATGAAATGGCTATGGAGATGCTGGATGTGGACGACACGGCGTGTGCCAAGTATTTCACTATGATGTTAGAAGGAACGGCCCGGACTTGGCTAAAGAGTTTACCGCCTAATTCAATTAGTTCATGGGCCCAATTGCGCGCCCGGTTTATCAAGAATTTCAAAGACACGTGCAAACAGCCAATGTCAATAGTTGACCTAGCAGCCTGCGTTCAGCAAGAAGGGGAATCAACTACCCATTGGGTACGGCGGGTATCAGAAGTTTTGCACTCGTCAGATCGCATCAACGCAGACACCGCCGTGGTGCTGTTGGAGAGCAACTGTCGGTTTGGCCCTTTGAAGCTAAAGCTGGGCCGGATGAAGCGTGATTGTACAGATATAGGAACGCTCATGACCGCTTTAGTGAAGTATGCGGATTCTGACAGTACCAAGGATCCTGACTCTGGTGATGACAAAGCAGGGAAGGGAAGGAAGAATAGCAACACCAAAGGCCAGCAGCATCGGCCGGCAGGTAATGGAGGCGGTGGAAAACGTAAACCGGACGGGAGCATGGACTTGGTGGCCAGCACAAGTGCACAGGATAAAGGCCAGCGGCATAAGGGGAAACAGCCAAGTTTTCGCGCACATCCCGGTCCTAACCCGGAGCGTTTGAACTTTTTCTTAAACCAGCCCTGTCCGAAGCACGGAACAAAGGAGGAACCAGCAGCCCATCTTTGGAAGGATTGTTATATCATGAAGGAGTTCAAAAGCTCAAACACCTTCCAATATGATCACAGCTCCCGTGGCGGTTCCGGTTCCGGTTCAGGATACGGTGGCGGGAATTCCGGTCCAGGGTTCCAGGGTAACCCGGGCGGACAGGTCAGCCAAAATAATCAGAATAATCAAAGTAATCAAAGTGGTTATCAGAGCAACCCGAAACAGTTGAGTGGTGGACAGTATCATGTCTTTACTACGAGCTTGGATAAACGAGATAGGAAGCTTCAGAGGCGGGCAGTCAGTGCTATCGAACCGGCCACGCCTCACTATCTGCGTTGGTCGGAACAGCCTATCATATGGAGCCGAGAAGATCATCCTCCCAGGGTGTATAATCCGGGTCAGTTAGCACTGGTGGTAGCGCCCCAGGTGGGAGGTTATAAGCTCACCAAGGTGCTCATGGACGGAGGGTGCAGCATTAACATCTTGTATTATGAGACCTTCCGCCGTATGGGACTGGTAGATAAGGATCTCAGACCGACCAATACAGTGTTCCACGGGGTGGTGCCTGGCAAGTCTGCGTATCCGGTTGGTAAGATAGCCCTTGAAGTGGTATTTGGCGATAGTCACGATTCCAGATCGGAGACGCTGACGTTCGAGGTGGTTAAAATACAAAGTCCATATCACGCTTTGTTTGGGCGGCCAGCTTATGCAAAATTTATGGCACGGCCCTGCTACGTATATCTGCAACTTAAGATGCCGGGTTACAAGGGCACTATAACGGTTCATGGGAGCCGCCGAATCGCTTTGGAATGCGAAGAAGGAGATGCGACTTATGCGGAATCGGTTTGTGCTACGGAGGAGCTAAAGCAGTACAAAGACAGTGTTGATCCGGAGGATATGACTTCATTAAAAAAGCCAACTACGGACCACGATCCGGCCTTGAAGTTCAAGTCAGCGGCCGAAACTAAGCTTGTTGACTTCGTACCTGGCGATTCATCCAAGCAGTTCAGCATCAGTGCAAACTTGGATCCAAAATAGGAAAGCGCGCTCATCGAGTTCATCCGTGAGAATCGGGACATCTTTGCATGGAAGCCATCTGACATGCCTGGTGTACCGAGGCAACTCGCTGAGCACACCCTTAATGTGGATCCTAAGTACAAGCCGGTAAAGCAGTTCTTACGGCGGTTTAACGAAGAAAGACGTAAAGCGATTGGTGAGGAAGTGGCCAGGCTCCTGGCAGCTGGATTTATCATTGAGGTTTTCCATCCCGAATGGCTCGCTAATCCGGTGCTAGTTCTTAAGAAAAATGGCACCTGGCGCATGTGTGTGGACTACACAGACTTGAATAAAGCTTGCCCAGCAGATCCTTTTGCTCTCCCCCGGATTGATCAGATCATTGATGCTACCGCAGGTTGCGAGCGTTTAAGTTTTTTGGATGCCTATTCGGGCTATCATCAGATCAAGATGGCGGTTAAGGACCAGGAGAAGACAGCGTTCATTACTCCCTTTGGAGCCTTCTGCTATGTGTCTATGCCCTTTGGGCTTAAGAGTGCGCAGGCTACTTATCAACGATGTGTACAAAATTGCCTCCACGAGCAGATTGGTCGTAATGTGCATGCTTATGTGGATGATATTGTGGTCAAGTCACGAAAGAAGGAGACCCTGGTTGACGATTTGAAGGAGACTTTCGATAACTTGAGAGTGTACCAAATGATGCTCAACCCGGCTAAATGTGTTTTTGGTGTACCTGCAGGCAAGTTGTTGGGATTTTTAGTGTCCCATAGAGGAATTGAGGCCAATCCAGAAAAGATCACAGCCATCACCTCCCTGGCCAAACCGAAATGCATCAATGATGTTCAGCGCATGGCCGGGCGGATTGTAGCGTTAAGCCGGTTTATCAGTCGCCTTGGTGAAAAGGCGATCCCTTTGTATCAAATGCTCAAGAAGACGGATCAGTTTGTCTGGAGTCCGGAGGCTGATAAAGCGTTTGAGGACTTGAAGCGACAACTAGTCAATCCGCCAGTGTTGGCAGCCCCTGTAGATAAGGAGCCACTCCTGTTATATGTTGCAGCGAATGCCAGAGCAGTCAGTGTGGCGATGGTGGTAGAACAAAAGGAGGCTGGAAAGGAACATCCGGTTCAGCGAGCGGTTTACTATATCAGTGAAGTACTTATCGAGTCCAAACAAAGGTATCCGCATTGGCAGAAGCTGGTATATGGCGTTTTTATGGCAAGCCGGAAGCTGAGGCAATATTTCCAAGGACACCCAATCACGGTGGTCAGTTCTGCTCCTTTGGGTGACATTATACAGAACCGGGAGGCGACCGGTCGGATTGCCAAGTGGGCTATCGAGCTCGGGCCGCACGATTTAAAATACGTACCCCGAACGGCCATAAAGTCACAGGCACTTGTCGATTTCATAAACGATTGGACAGAGTTACAAGCGCCTGAGGAGAAGCCAAATAACACCTATTGGACCGTCCATTTTGACGGATCAAGACAATTGGAAGGCTCGGGGGCTGGGGTCGTTTTAACTTCCCCACGAGGAGATAAGTTTTGTTATGTCCTCCGTTTAATGTTCCCCTGTACAAATAATGCGGCGGAGTATGAAGCTTTGCTTCATGGTCTTCGGGTGGCTAAAGAGATGAATCTGAGCAGAGTTAGGTGCTTTGGTGATTCGGATCTGGTGGCTCAGCAGGTATCTGGCACCTGGGATTCTAAGGATCCGCTTATGGCTGCATACCGACGTGAAGTAGATATGGTGGCTGGGCATTTCAAAGGCTATCAAGTGGATCATGTGGACCGCAGAAAGAATGAGGCAGCGGACGCTTTAAGTCGCTTAGGCTCTCAGCGCAAACCGGTCCCACCCACTGTTTTCTTGGATGTATTGTACCACCCATCGGTGCAGCTGCCCGGTGAGCTGGAGTTGGCTGTTCCTGATCCGGAGGCTCAGTTAGTGGCGGCTCTTCACGCCACCCCGGATTGGACGCTCCCTTATCTGGCATATATGAACCGGGGTGAGTTGCCAGAAGATGAAAGCTTGGCTCGACAGATAGTACGACGGTCCAAGTCTATGACCATTTTCAACGGAGAGTTACATCATCGCAGCATGTCAGGAGCGCTGCAACGGTGCGTATCCCCTAAGGAGGGGTGTGAGATACTGCGAGAAATACATGAAGGGGATTGCGGCCACCACGCCGGTTCAAAATCATTGGTGGCTAAAGCGTTCCGCCACGGTTTCTACTGGTTAACTGCTCATGCTGATGCAGAAGACCTAGTCAGGTTATGTGATGGGTGCCAGAAATTTTCCAGACGAGCACACATACCGGCTCAAGAATTGAGGATGATTCCAATTACTTGGCCGTTTGCGACTTGGGGGCTTGATATGGTTGGGCCTTTTAAGCGTTCCAAAGATAAGAAGACCCACATACTGGTGGCGGTTGACAAATTTACCAAGTGGGTGGAGGCAGAACCTGTCAGTAAGTGTGATGCTGCCACGGCGGTTCAGTTTATAAAGAAGGTGATCTTCCGGTTTGGCTTTCCACATAGCATCATCACAGATAATGGTACCAATCTATCCAAAGGGGCCATGAAGGAGTTCTGTGCACGGGAGCATATACGGCTTGATGTTTCTTCGGTAGCGCACCCACAGTCTAATGGTCAGGCAGAACGAGCGAACCAAGAGATCTTGAGAGGTATCAAACCCCGGCTTCTGGTCCCTTTGCAAAGGACGCCGGGTTGTTGGGTGGAGGAGCTACCGTCTGTATTATGGAGCATTAACACCACGCCTAACAGATCCACGGGGTTTACGCCGTTTTTTATGGTCTATGGAGCGGAGGCGGTTCTCCCAAGTGATATACGACATGACTCTCCTCGCGTGGCAGCATATGTTGAAGCGGACAATGAGCAGGCACGGCAAAACGCTCTTGACTTGTTGGATGAGAAGCGTGATTTGGCAGCTGCCCGTTCAGCGATTTACCAGCAAGATCTTCGCCGCTACCACAGCTGTCGAGTTAGGACCAGGACCTTTCAGGAGGGGGATTTGGTGCTTCGGCTCATCCAGGATCAATCTGATCAGCATAAATTATCCCCGCCTTGGGAGGGACCCTTTGTGGTCAGCAAGAATCTGAATAATGGGTCATATTACCTGATTGATATTCGAGAGCGCAAGGATTCACGCACATCAGAGGAGGAAACCAGCAGGCCGTGGAACATAGCTCATCTTCGACCCTATTATACATGAGCCCTGGGCTCTGTTTATGTACATATCATGACCATGTATATATTATGATTAATACAATAAACCGGAGCCTCGAGTAAAGCGGGGTCTCTACTGTTCTTCACATCATGTGTACTTACCCCTGGAGGTCGCTTCACAGAAGTTCAAATTCCGGTTTAAAAGCTGGTTCAAGGGAAGATGTCTCCTACAGGGTTGTGAAGCTCTTAATATCCGGTTCAATATCCCGGTTCAAGCATAAGGCTTACTGTTCAAACATAGGCCGTATTCGAGCCAAAGAGAACGTAGCTATTCAAACATGGGGATTTCTGTTCAAACATAGGTCGTATTCGAATCAAAGAGAACACAGCTGTTCAAACATAGGTCGTATTCGAACCAAAGAGAACATAGCTATCCCTATAAAGTCAGTTGGGGACCTAGTCGACTTAAACCGTAGCTACACCTCCGGGGGGCTTGGTCAGGTCTTGACGACGGTAATGCCTTCTGGCTGGCATATTTGCCACTGAATCAGTTGGGGACCTAATCGACTTGAACCGTAAATTATGCCTTATGGGAACTCGGTCATGTCTTGATGATGGTAATGCCTTCTGGTCGGCTTTTTAGCCATTGAGTCACTTGGGGGCTTGGTTGACGAACCAATGCAATGCCATTTGGCCGGCATATTTGCCACGATTCAGTTAGGAACCTAGTCGACTTAAACCGTAGCTACACCTCTTGGGGGCTCGGTTCTGTCTTGACGATGGTCACGCCTTCTGAACGGTTCGTAATAACCATTATTCGCATGCGTTTTTCTATCGCGTTGCCTTTTCATATTTGGTTTTGTTTTTTCTGCCGTTATTGTGGTGTTTTTTTTTGGTTCTTCGGAACGTCAAGCATCCTTAAACCGATTCAGCTGGCATAGCCTGGTTCGTTTTTTAACCCGGAGGCAAATTGCCCGGTTTGGCAAAGGCGCAGCACGGTTCAGGTGGTCGAAAAATTACATTGTGTACTCAGTAAAGGCAGGAAACATAAGTTGGAAACGTCGTTGAAAAGAGCATCAGCACCCGTGCGCGAAGGCACATTCAAATGTAGAGGTATTAAACTATCTTATTACAAGGCAACGTAGTGCCTGAATATATTGTTCGTTGACGGATTAAGACGTCACCAAGTAAGGTGAACCGGAGCGTTGATTACGCCTGTTCGCCGCCTTGGTTTGAAGGCTGGGGATCATCTCGCGCCGCTTCAGCTCCATCTTGGTTACCCATTGGCTGGAAATCAGCAGTGGTCCAGTCGATTCCCATTAGCGCTTGAAAGACGGCTTCTTCATGAATCAGCGAAGACGGTTCAATGTCTGGGGCGTAAGTATGCTTACGGATTGGAGGAACAAGGTTTCCCGCTTCAGGAACCGGGGCAGATACTCGTTTGTTCTGGTTATCATATTGGGCTTGGTAACGTGACAGATCTGCTTCCTCAGCCAATTGACAAGCTAGGGGGCGCACCGCCCGGTTTATCGCCCTCAAGTCGTCTTCACCAAAGTCTGAGCCGTCTTCCTTCAAGCTGGGGTATCCTTGGGCCGCTTCGACAGGATCGAAATCTGGTACCCACGCTTTGGCCCGGATCAAGGCAGTAATGGCTCCAGTTCGAGCAGCTGATCTCTTCAACTCTTCAATCCGGGCCGGAAGCATGGACAGCCTCTTTAATGTGTCTTGAATCAGAGACGGCGCAGGATTGTTATGCGATGCAGTGGTGATAGCTCTTTGTGCTCCGGTGTATAACTGTTCAATCAGAGTATAAGCAGCTTTGAGTTTCATCCGCACGTCAGAACCCAAGTGTCCAATACGTGAGCCTGCAGTGTTTCAAGGTGGATTACAAACCGGACATAGGGTGTAGCAAACAAGGTACAAATTGGAAGAAGGGCATCGAAAAGTTTACCAAAGACGGCAGAGGTCATGGAGTGTATCTGTCGCTTCACGGTGGATAATTCATCAACCACCGGTTTAAGAGCAGCTTCGGCATTTTCAGCCCTCTTCGTCAAAAGAGCTCTTTCAGTAGCCCAATCGGCTTGCTCCTTTTTGCGGCTTGCTTTCAGCTGCTCCATAACAGTTAAGGCTTTGGTCAATTCCTCCTTCGCTTTTTCAGTTTCAATCTGCTGGGCTTTTAAAGCTTCCTGAAGGTCCGAGACTTGGTTCTCTTTGGTCTTCAAATCCCCCTGCAGCAGGTTATCAACAGTGATCAGAAAATATTGCACGGTTTGGAAGTATCAACCACACAAGCAAGTTATGTGCTCGATACTTGGGGGCTAATGCATATTTGATTTTAAACATAAGTTATCCATTACAATAAGTCCCAAGATTAATACAAGTATTTAAGCTTGGCACTTGGGGGCTAATAATTATCTAATGATGTTTTCTGGCTATGACCTATGTTGGAAGCCTTGGGGTTTTCTAAACCGGACTTTAATTGTCAAGGCAGCCTGATCCGGTTTATCATCTTGGTTTGGAAATATGGATAAGCTAAGTTGCAATAGAATGAAGCACAAGGGAGTTACCTCAAGTTTCTCCTTCATCATCTTGATCATGGCAGCTTCATAATCCCGACTGGTGTACAGCCGGTTCAGATACCCAGAATAAAGATCCGGGGCGCTTAAAGAGGCGTACGTAGACAAGTCAAGGTCCCATTTGCCCTTTATGGCCGAGATTTCATCCTTGGCAGTATGCTTGGCCAAAGTAGCAGTGTTCCCCGGTTCAGAGCGGCCAATACCGGTAATCACGACATCATCATCCTTGGAGTCGCTGCTCTGCAGTGGCCCTGTCGGTTTATCAGCAGTTGCAGAAGGGGGGATGGATTCCTCAACCCGAACAGGACTGGCAGGCGGATCAGTACGGCTAGCAGGTTCGGTAGTCCTTTCTTCAGCGCAGATGTCATCTTGCGGAGATAGATAGTTCTGAGTATCTTCACAACCCAGAGCGTCAGCACCAGGAGTTTTCTCCGGTTCAGGAGCGGCAGTTCCTTCAGCCGGGTTATCCAGACGAGCCTTCTTGCTCGGTCTAGGCTTAGCCCTGAAAAAAGCCCAAAGATTGAAAAAACGGTATAAGATGGATTAAGAGACCCATGCAGAGATATGTTGTGATCGGTCCAACTCACCCAATAACTGTCTTCAACGGTGGCAGTTGAGTGGCTGAAGATTCACCGGAAGAGGAATGGGAAGTGACCTGATAATCGGAGTCAGATGGATTTAGAGGCTGACGAGTTAAACCTGCTTTAGGAGGAAAGCTAGCGCGTAAATCGGAGACCTCTGAGCGGCGTTTCCGAACCGGGCTGTTCGGTAAACCGGCGGAGGTGACTACCTGGCCGCTATGTCGGGTGGTGCGTCGAGCTTCATGTTGCTGGGTCTTCACAAGAAATTTGGGATCCAAGTAAGCAAGAGGGTGAGAAAATCTAATTCTCCGGTTTGCTTGGCGAGGTTTTTTCAAAGGCAAAGGAACGGCATCAGAAGAAAGAATGGTTACCTCTGGGCCTTCGGCATGGCTCACTTCAGCGTCGTCCTGACAAATATCATCATCAATAAGACGTATAAAAAGCAAACCAACTGAATCGAGGTCTACCCCGAGGTCCGGATTACCCACATCATCCTCCTCTAAATCCGGAGTATTGGAAGCGGTGTTCCTTTTCCTCTGAGCAGGCTTCTTAACCCTCGTCTTGGGTCGGGTTACCTTTTCGGTCGGCTCTTGTAACTTCTTGCTCCAAAATGGATCATCTCCCTGTTTCAGGAAGGACGGGAGTTAATAACATATATATAAGGAGATCAAAGATTCTATAAACAAAGGAGTTACTTACGGCAGGTGGTTTGTTTGTGGCACAAAATGGAAGCAGGCCGGTCTGAGCGCAGACATGTTCCGGTTCGTTCAGCATCTTCTTCACAGCTTCAGCGACTTCGTCCTCCGTCAGCTGAATGTTGCAGTGCCTCAAAGGATCATCAAACCGACCCGTGTATTGGCACATTAAACCGGAGCGGATGCTAAGGGGCAGGATGCTCCATGAAATCCAGCAACGAGCAAGATCTACCCCCGTTAAACCGTTAGCCATGAAGGCTCTGAGCTTGGACAGCTGAGGGGCGTACTTACTCCTCTCTTTGGCGGTTAGCCGTGGGGGGAAGGGGTGAGTATTGCTAAGCCTCTCTGGACGGAAACCGGGCAGTGGATTTTCTTCAGCAGGGGAAGTATCTTTGCAATAGAACCAAGTGCAATTCCATTCTTGCGGATGACTATGCAACTTGGCGTGAGGATAAGTCACCTCTTTCCTCTTCTGAATCGCCATACCACCAAGTTCCATATTAGGGCCATCGGTGAATTCAGTACGTCGGTTCAGATGGAAAAAGTCCCGGAACAGCTCTACAGTGGGTTCCTCTTGAAAGTATGCCTCGCAAAGTACTTGAAAATGGCAGATGTTCGTGACTGAATTTGGACCAACGTCTTGTGGGCGCAACCTAAAATTAGCCAAGACGTCCCGATAAAATTTTGAACCGGGTGGGTTAAACCCCCGGGCCAGGTGATCCGCGAACACCACCACTTCTCCCTCCTGCGGGATAGGAGGACATTCGTCTCCTGGAACCCTCCAATGGATGGTACTTTTGCTACTCAAAGCACCAGTCAGAACTAAGTTGTTTAGTTGGGTCTCAGTGATGCAAGAGGGAACCCAGTTGCATTCATACACCTGTTTTGCCATGAGGAAATCTACAAGGCAAAGGTATTCCGGTTTGAGAGCAAGTATGATTATAAACCGAAGATGCTCTTATATAGAGTCAGGTTATCTACAATAATATCAACCGGCGGTTCATCAAGGGGACTAATGGATGTGTAGATCGGTTTGTTCGCTTTGCTAAGAGTTAAACCGACCAGATCTAAACAGTTGTGAGTATGAAAACAGAAAAACAGATCCCGTACGGATTCTTTCTCGGCAATGGATCTACAGCTAGGGCGAAAAGAAATAAAAACAGGTAATATGAAGTCAGGCTCACAGCAGAACAACATAAGTTCGACAAGCAGGAACAAGAGTAAGGTCTAAGGAAATGAGTGCAGATTTATAGCGGCTGCTAAGAGGAACTACAAATCCAGATACAGGTAGCGTCATCTGTTCGCAAGGGCTGCCATGGGGATGAGCAAGAAACAGTAGCAGAACGATGAACCCTAGAACAGATCTAAAGCAACAAGAACAGGGGCCTTACCGGGGTCCAAACAGATGCGGAAGGTCGCCGCGGTGCTCTGATCCGATCAGGTTGATGCAGCGGCCGGAGTTGGTGCAGCAGCTGACGGCGGCGGCGGAGCTCTGAAGCCTGGGTCGCGAGGAAGACGAAGAAGGGGAGGAAAGGAAGATGGCCTTCAAGTCTTATTTATAAGGTGCGGCGCGCGTGTCAGGCGCGCGAATCCAGGGGCCGGAGATTTCGGAAGCCCAGCCGTCGCCCTAATTCTTGCGGGTTAGCGAAAGGAGACGGTAGCCTGCGCTGACGTCATATCGGTTTACCACAGCAAGAGGAGACGGAGAAACAACGGTTTAAACAAGTCACTGGAAGACATTTGAAGACAGAGTCTTATCAAGGATTGACATGAACCTGTTCAAATCAATCTGGGGCCTAATGTTGGGGATGTTATTATCTGGGGTAAACCGGCCTGCAGGGCCCGGGTTACCGCCGTCAACAGACCCGAGATGTTAAAGCCCAAGGAGAAGTAGAAAGGCCCAAGGTTCATAACCGGTTTAAAGGCTTATGGTGTAAACCAGCCTGGGGCCAACTTGTATTGTAAGATAGGAATAGAGAGACCGACCCGGGCACGTTTATAAGCCGGAGGTCGAGACTTTGCAGACCGACGGGCGTCACCCGTGTATATAAGGGGACGACCCGACGGCGGTTTGGAGAGAGAGAAAAAGAACTCGAGGTTTAGGCGAAGCTTACCGCTCCCTAAGCCCTCGAAACCCATCAATCCCATCACAACTAGACGTAGGCTTTTACCTTCATCGAAGGGGCCGAACTAGTATAAAAACCGTGTCCTTGTGTCCACTTTAACCCCTTCAAGCTAACCCGTTGCGATGGCTCCACGACTAAGTCCTCTTACTAGGACATCTGCCGTGACAAATCCACGACAAATACCTAGTTCAGTCTCGTTACCGGCAAGTCTCTTTACTCGTTTTGTAATACATCATCTCGCAACTAACTTATTGGTTGCAATGCTTGCAAGGCTTATGTGATGTGCATTACCGAGAAGGCCCTGAGATACCTCTCCAACATTCGGAGTGACAAATCCTAATCTCGAAATACGCCAACCCAACAAATACTTTCGGAGACACCTGTAGAGCACCTTTATAATCACCCAGTTACGTTGTGACGTTTGGTGGCACACAAAGTGTTCCTACGGTAAACGGGAGTTGCATAATCTCATAGTCATAGGAACATGTATAAGTCATGAAGAAAGCAATAGCAACATACTAAACGATCGGGTGCTAAGCTAATGGAATGGGTCATGTCAATCAGATCATTCAACTAATGATGTGACCTTGTTAATCAAATTACAACTCCTTTGTCTATGGTTAGGAAACTTAACCATCTTTGATTAACAAGCTAGTCAAGTAGAGGCATACTAGTGACACTTTGTTTGTCTATGTATCCACACATGTATTATGTTTCCGGTTAATACAATTCTAGCATGAATAATAAACATTTATCATGATATATAAGGAAATAAATAATAACTATATTATTGCCTCTAGGGCATATTTCCTTGACATGACAAAAAGGTTCGTCGTAAAAGGTTACGTCGATGCAAGTTTTGACACTAATCTAGATGACTCTAAGTCTCAATCTAGATACATATTAAAAGTGGGAGCAATTAGCTAAAGTAGCTCCGTGCAGAGCATTGTAGACATAGAAATTTGCAAAATACATACGGATCTGAATTTTGGCAGACCCGTTGACTAAGCTTCTCTCACAAGCAAAACATGATCACACCTTAGTACTCTTTGGGTGTTAATCACATAGCGATGTGAACTAGATTACTGACTCTAGTAAACCGTTTTTGCTGTTGGTCACATATCGATGTGAACTATGGGTGTTATTCACATGGTGATGTGAACTATTGCTGGTAAATCACATGGCGATGTGAACTAGATTATTGACTCTAGTGCAAGTGGGAGACTGAAGGAAATATGCCCTAGAGGCAATAATAAAGTTATTATTTATTTCCTTATTTCATGATAAATGTTTATTATTCATGCTAGTATTGTATTAACCGGAAACATAATACATGTGTGGATACATAGACAAACGGAGTGTCACTAGTATGCCTCTACTTGACTAGCTTGTTAATCAAAGATGGTTAAGTTTCCTAACCATAGACAAAGGAGTTGTCATTTGATTAACAAGGTCACATCATTAGTTGAATGATCTGATTGACATGACCCATTCCATTAGCTTAGCACCCGATCGTTTAGTATGTTGCTATTGCTTTCTTCATGACTTATACATGTTCCTATGACTATGAGATTATGCAACTCCCGTTTACCGTAGGAACACTTTGTGTGCTACCAAACGTCACAACGTAACTGGGTGATTATAAAGGTGCTCTACAGGTGTCTCCGAAAGTATTTGTTGGGTTGGCGTATTTCGAGATTAGGATTTGTCACTCCGAATGTTGGAGAGGTATCTCAGGGCCTTCTCGGTAATGCACATCACATAAGCCTTGCAAGCATTGCAACCAATAAAGTTAGTTGCGAGATGATGTATTACAGAACGAGTAAAGAGACTTGCCAGTAACGAGATTGAACTAGGTATTGGATACCGACGATCGAATCTCGGGCAAGTAACATACCGATGACAAAGGGAACAACGTATGTTGTTATGCGGTCGTAGGAGCCAATATGGGCATCCAAGTCCCGCTATTGGTTATTGACCAGAGACGTGTCTCGGTCATGTCTACATTGTTCTCGAACCGTAGGGTCCGCACGCTTAAGGTTACGATGACAATTATTATGAGTTTATGCATTTTGATGTACCGAAGTTAGTTCGGAGTCCCGGATGAGATCGCGGACATGACGAGGAGTCTCGAAATGGTCGAGACATAAAGATTGATAGATTGGACGGCTATATTCGGACATCGAAATGGTTCCGAGTGGTTTCGGAGAAAACCGGAGTGCCGGAGGGGTTACCGGAACCCCCCGGGAGAAGTATTGGGCCATATGGGCCTTAGTGGAGAGCGAGAGGGGCGGCCAGGGTGGGCCGCGCGCCCCCTCCCCCTCTGGTCCGAATTGGACTAGGAGAGGGGGGGGCGGCGCCCCCCTTTCCCTCTCCCTCTCCCCCTTCCTTTCCCCCTCCTAGTAGGAGTAGGAAAGAGGGGAGTCCTACTCCTACTAGGAGGAGGACTCCTCCTCCTGGCGTGCGCCCCAAGGGTCGGCCGGCCTCCCCCCTTGCTCCTTTATATACGGGGGCAGGGGGCACCCTAGAACACACAAGTTGATCTTCGTGATCGTTCCTTAGCCGTGTGCGGTGCCCCCCTCCACCATATTCCACCTCGGTCATATCGTTGCAGTGCTTAGGCGAAGCCCTGCGTCGGTAGTACATCAAGATCGTCACCACGCCGTCGTGCTGACGAAACTCCTCCCCAAAGATTTGCTGGATCGGAGCCCGGGGATCGTCATCGAGCTGAACGTGTGCTAAGAACTCGGAGGTGCCGGAGTAACGGTGCTTGGATGGGTCGGATCGGGAAGACGTATGACTACTTCCTCTACGTTGCGTCAACGCTTCCGCTTCGGTCTACGAGGGTACGTAGACAACACTCTCCCCTCTTGTTGCTATGCATCACCATGATCTTGCGTGTGCGTAGGATTTTTTTTGAAATTACTACGTTCCCCAACAGTCTACACGGGCGAATCGAAGGCCTTGTACAAGGTCTTCAGCAACGAGCTTGATGCTATCACGCCTTTCCATGTATAAGAACTACATTTTCACTTGAGCTTACCATTGTTTCGATAACACTTTCACTTGAGCTTACCATTGCTTGGTTATAGGTTACTTGGCGGCCGTATGGTGATGATCGAGAGTGGGGGTTCGAGCTGAACAGTATGTGCAAGCAGGACCGGCTGCTCTTCCGGTGCATTGTGCCCATGATTTGTGTCTATGCCGTGGAGTACCACTTGCCACAGCGCGTTGCCGCACAATTTGGTAAGGCGCAACACACACCACCAGCCGGCAACGATACCGGTGGCTATGACCTACACAAGTGAGTACCACAAGCCATCTTCATCGATTCTAAGTTATTGTTTTCATGCTTTACATTCATAAAAGAAGGGTGTTTTACATTCTTTCTTACGCATTGCAGGATGAGTAGGAAGAACAATCAATCAATCACGGATTGGGAAGCCGAACATGCGAGATACGTGAATGAATGGAACGAGCGGAAAGGACACAAAGACACGGAGAGGAGAGTGATCGACTGGGACGCGTACGAGGATCACATGTTGCGGTACGATGATGGCATCAAGCATCGTCTGCGTCTGAGGCCCCAGTGGACGACAACAGATGCCGAAGACCTGTTCGATGACGCCTCAGAGAATGAAAGCTACAACGAGAGCATCAGACAGCTTCAAGGCGAGTTTAGAGAGTACGGACCCCTCATGAACAGAGTGGTATGTTGTTTTTACCTCTTTCGAACCGACGGTTGGATGAAATCAGCTTTTCGTGCTATTGACTCATTTTATTACTTTGCAGTCTTCGGAGTTGAACAAAAGCATTTTTCATGCCTCTGATGCGCTTACTGGTGTCCCTGGGACTCGAGCTAGCGAGAACAAGTTGAGGGAAACGGTGAAGGTAATACGGAGTTCATTTTTGTTATCATTGGACATTCGAGAAGTTAACATATTCTTCTGTTATCATTGCAGAAATACGTCAACAAAGCACGCCGGCTTGTGGGCCTGCTTGGGTGCGCTACAAACACCGAGGATGTTTTTCCTCCTGCACCGATGCGTAGCCTCGCTTCATCGAGCCATGCACCCTCGTCGTCTAGGGCGGGTCAAGATGACGAGGAGGAGAACGACGACGATGATGATGATGCAGAGGAAGAGGAAGAGGAAGAAGAGGGCGTAGGAGAAGAACATGATGACGAAGAGGAAGAGCACGACAAGGATGAGGAGGAGGAGGAGGAGGAGGAGGAGTACGATGATGACGATGGACCTCCACCAACTCAGCCAACCCAGCGTGAGAAGAGGAATGTGCCGAAGAAGGACTGGAAGAGTCCATCCCCATTCCAGAAAGCACGTCCTACGGCTCGCAAGAAGACGGCGGCTGAGAAGCGATCCAAGGATAACGAGGACCGAACGTCGAAGAGGGGAAGGAAGGACTGAAGTTGCTGCCGTGTCGTTGAACTAAAAACTTGCATATTTGCATCGTGAACCATATGAATTTGCTCATGAAACCGTTTCGTTAACTTGCTATGTACCGAACCTACCTTATTTATAGATTTGTGGTGTATCGAACCTACCATATTTATAGATTTATGGTGTGTGCATCATATATCATACATTGTGTGCTTTATATGTCATACATATGTTGTTTAAATGTTGTATGCCAAAAATTGAAGCCAAAAGTAGTTAGAAGGTGCAAAAAATTGCACACAAAGGCACCCTACCACCATAGTATGCGGCGGTAGCCGGCCACTACCTACCGCCATCCGGCTCGGCGATAGGATGCCTCCCCCCACGCCAATCTTCTGTGACCAAAAAATCGACCAGCGCAGCGGTAGGGCTGCGCAGCCTACCGCCAGGGGGCTTGGCGGTAGCACCCTACCGCCCAGGGCCTTGGCGGTAGGCTGCGGAACCCTACCGCTGCATTGCTCGATTTTTTGGTCACAGAAGATTGGCGTGGGGAGGGGGGAGGCATCCTACCGCCGAGCCAGATGGCGGTAGGTCGTGGCCGGCTACCGCCGCATACTATGGCGGTAAGGTTTGGGCATTTATAAAGCCAGCCGCCCGCCTACCCCACCACAACCCCTAATCCCCGCCCACCCAACCGCCTTCTTCTTCCTCTCGCCCATTTTCTCATCTCCTCCACTTCCCCACTCCGATCTTCTTCGTTGATTCACGGATTTTGCGTATCGAGATGGCTACGGAAAGAGGAAGGTAAGCTCCTCCAATCCCCCAATTACTTTGAGTCAATCATTCCGCTTTCTTATAGCCATATGAGGAACCCTATCTAGTTGATATGATGAACCCTAAACCTAGATGATTGCAATGTGATGAACCTAGTTGATGAACCCTAGTTTAGTCTTTCTTATAGCAATACGAGGAACCCTATCTAGTTGATATGATGAACCCTAGAACCTAGATGAATCCTAAGTTTAGTCTTTCTTATAGCCACCACCACCACCATATGTGATGATTTATTGTGTGAAAATTGTAGATATTTGTTTTGCTTGCATTAGAACAAATATTCATGTTTAATTAACTTTCTCCGATCAATGCTTATATAAGGAACATGGCGCCACCACCACCACTTGATGAGGACTATGAAGATGAAGACCCACTTGAGGAAGCCATCTATGCTCAAAGGGTGAGGCTGAGCGAACAGGAGGTGTGCAACCTATGGGACAACTTTCTGCCACGTGCTGAGTTGATCGGGGCGCCATTCGTGACCCGTCTGACAGCTACCATGATCGATAGACATGAGATGGTATGTTATTAGTGTAGAATCCAAGGAATTGTTAATAGTTTAGATAATCCATACTTATTAATTGATATGTTTTTCTTATTCAGAAATTACCAAAGAGCCTATCTGAGAGTTGTGGCATCGAGGCTGATGAAGAAGGCTATGCTAGAATACGCCTTACCGCAAGGGGCCCCGTCAGTACTTGTGCGTATGGCATGGACACGAACGGCCGCACAAATTTAAGCACAGATGGGTGGAAGAGCTTCCTCGTTGACAAGAATCTTTATGTTGGGCAGACCATCCTTATTACTATCAGGAAGACCAACCGTCAAGGCTTGAAGATGATGATCGTCATCGATATCATCTAAACTATATATGCGTGTGGTTGCTGATGATCGTCATGTTTGATTGCTACATATGGATGAAACCTTTTATGTGGTCGATGACCGTTGAACTTGTTAAACTTCTTATGTTGCCTTCGTACTATGTTATGTTATTTGGTTAAACTATGTTATGTGATCAAACTATGTTATTTGGTACTTGTTTCTTAGTCCGTAATGGCAAAACTTTTTGGATGTGATCAAACTATGTTATGTCTATAAAATTGTGTTTATTGTCTCTTATGTTATGTTTCTTATGTTATGTCTTATGGCAAAAAAATTGAAGACAAAATCAAAGTAGTTAAGTTTATGGTAACCTACCGCGAGGGAACTGGGCGGTAGGTTCGTGTGGGCTACCGCCGTGGGCGTTGGTGGTAGGTACGTAAGCAGCCGTTAACGGATTGACGGCCGTCAGGCACACCTACCGCCGAAACCTGCGGCGGTAGGCTGTGCAACCCTACCGCCTGAGGGTCTGGCGGTAGCAAAAGGGTCAGATCCCGAAATGTTTTCAAACTGGGGTCAGATCTCGATTTTGTTTCACAAAAGGGTCAAGAAATTTTGCCCCCATGTGCAACATAGCATGACAACGCTCGCGTGGCACCTCCAAACGATTCGCCTCTGAGAAAAATTTGGACCGTGTAGGAAGGGAGTAGCTACATCTACGTGCGGGTTTTTCTTTTGGGTGATATTTTGACACCAGCGAGTGAAGCACTACTAGCCCAAATCCATAATGTATGTTGAGTTGTTGGGCAAGCTTTGTCCTTTATATTTGTTATATGGTGTGTGTGGTTAGTGTGTTCCTTCACAAACATATGCTGCAATATCATCTATAAACTAGGTTCGTAGCTATACAATTATCTTCAATGACCTGGCATAGGTATCAAGTTGCTGGAAGACAAAAATAAACAAGGCCGGGTAGCCAAATTTGGCACACGAGTGGACATAATGGTTCTCAAGGACAAAATGCAAGACAAGTGAGACAAGATTGTTTGATATTTTGTCCTACCATCTAATAGAACACATATGCAAAACACCATACATATGCAGTCACACAATGTAGACGGCGAAAACATTGCCCACCATAAAAGAATACAATCGGTTTCATTAAGACCATAGGAATAGGATAGGATATTGAACTTGAGGTTTGATCCTTGGTGGTTGGAGGTACAACCACCTATATTAGCCATCTAATCGATGGTTGGTTCTTTGACGTAGTGTTTCTTCGTGCACGTGGGGGAATCACTTCATATTATCCTCAATATTAAGAGGCGTTGAAGAAAATTATAGTGAAGTGTTTGCTCTTAGCAACCTGTCTAAGGATAAGATAAACGATGAAAAAAATGGCGAGATGATTTTGTGCTGCCTGCCTGCGTCTTTATTTGAAGAAAAAAAGATCAAACTAGAGGACAAAAGGTTGTATAACACATGCATGCTCATTTTCATGACAAGTTATGCATTCTAGAAAAAAATATGCTACTTTTTTCACAGGAATAAGAAAAAAAACGTGTAGCAAAAATAACAATATTTACTACACCGGGTTTGTAATATAAAAATTACCCTACATACCATATCCAACTCTTCTTGGTTCATGGTTTTCCATTTCCGAAGGCTAGAAAGATAAACAGATTCTGGAACCCCAAGGATTCAATGGTATATGGATATGGAAAATATAAGGCCTTCTTTGGTTTGGAGGAATTTCATAGAAATTTTAGAGGATAGGATTCTTATAGGATTTTTTCCTTTAGAGCCCTTTGGTTCATAGGAATGGATTCCTATTCCTATATAGGATTGGTTCCTATCTTCCACATTTCATAGGAAAATAAAAATGAGCCTAGACTCAATGGAAAAATTCCTTTAGTGTCAACCAAATGACATCTCATTTTCTATTCCTACTCATAAGATTTGAGATGCATGTCTCATATCCTACAAAATTCCTATTCCTACGATAATCCTATCCTATGAACCAAAAGAGGCCTAAGATTTCCAATCCTAGCGAGAAAACGCAGGGAACAGATACCCAATAGGATAGGATCCTTGAGAGGAACTTTTAGTAATGGCCTTGATCATCTATGTTGTTTCCACATGGGAGCAAGGATGCATATTCTTAACCAAATGTTTTAAGTAAATAGACGGTTGTTACATGTATGCGTGCGATTTTTTTTCTCAAGAATCTTAACAATATTTTTTAGAGTATTAACTATATTATTGTTGTCATTATTTTAAGATTGTGCAATGTGCTCCCTCGCCAACTCTCGTATGCCAACTTTTTGTCCTTTCTCAAGATACCTAATTAGAAATCTAGACAAATTTGATCCCTAAATTCCAAATTGGATAAGTTTGTTCTTTAACTGCAGTCCAAGTTGTACAACCGATTACTTTGATTGTGGTGCCATGCATGGCCGCCTAAGAAAATACTAGATGTCTAAAGATAAATAATTAAGATTTCAATAAGAATGTAAGATTTTATTTTTTTAAATAGTTGATTTTATAAATAAGAAAAAAAGTTAGTACAAAGAAAACATAAAAAAATCTACATGTTTCTAGAAAGTTAAATATTTTATAATGATTTTTATACATCATTTGTGATTTTTTTCCTCAAATATCTTTGCTTTCAATAGTATCACCACAACTAAAAAAATAGTATTACTAAATTTGCATTTTCCCCTTCTTATTGTATAAATCCAAAAATAATTTGAGTTTAGAATATGTATTTTTATTTTATTTTATTACTGTCCTTTTTGTAATGTCTACTTTGTTTTACTCGGTTTTTCCACACAAAAAATTTGCCGACCAGTACACTATGTTTGCTCATACTTGTTTGATTGGAGTGAGAGAACAAATGTGTCAGTTGCTCGTAGTCAAGTGTCAAATTTGTCGTTTTTAGAGTGTATGGAGCAAAAATAAACTCAAACAACATCTGAAGGAGCAGAAATAGACTTTTTTTACGTAGCCAATGATGTTCTTGCCATCTCTGCTGCGAAGCTAGCCGAAGTTGTGTTCAGGAGATGGTTCAACCTAAGGATTTCCGATCTACACAAGGCTTCAATGATGTCAATTCTTCTCCTAGGCTAAGGTCCAGCACATGACAACTTCCCAACTGTAGAATAAAATGTCTGGGCGGCTTCGATAATGCTGCGGTAACGGTGCCATAGCTTCTGTTAGAGCTGAAGTTTAAGTTTGTTTGGCTCTCTGAGGACCTGGTTGTAGTTTTCTTGTTTTTCAGGATATATTGTATCGTTGGAAGTCTTTTAACATTTTCGAAATCTAGAGCCTTATTCACAAAAAGAAAAACTTCTCTCCATGTAAGCCAAACTATTTTTCTTGTTGTATGTACTAGCGGATTTGACATTGGGCGAGCAAGGGCAACCGTCCTGGGTCTCTAACGATGCAGGATACCTCCGCTGCCTAGTGACCAACCGGCGCTGATCTCTGTCATCATCCGTCGTTCCGGCAAATCTCAATCTCTGGGCCACGAGAAGTACCGAGGATTTTGCCGAGATACATATGAAGTACAAATGGCCTTTACTGTGCCGACATGAAAAATTGATTACTAAAAGTTGAGAAAAAAAATCTTCACAATGAAATTTGCCACAGCATGATAAATTCTATTCCTAGAGGGCGACTCAACTTTTGTACCTAACATCGTGTTTGCCCCTCATGTTTTTGTATGGAAGGAACCCATAGATATTACTTTAGGTTTATAGGGGCCAGGGTTCTTCGCCCCCTCCCCAACCCCTCCGAACGGGCGATAGTGCCGCACGCCACTTTGTTTCAGAACTCGCGTGCCAGGTTTTTTTTTTGCGAGAAAAAACTTTTGATCTATTCATCATCTGTCAAGATAGTACAAAGAACACCACAAGTAAGATAAATTACATCCAGGTCCACATACCCCCTTAGCGACAACTACAAGCATTTGAGAGAGCCGAAGACACATCGCGGTCATTGCCCTTCCTCACTTAAATCGGGCAAAATTTGTTGTAGTAGACAGTCGAGAAGTCGCCATGCCGTTGTTAATCACGAGCCATTAGTCATCCAGGGCATGCTGCTTACTTCACGTGCAAACATTTGTACACAAAATTGCTTGTCCTCTGGGAATTAATTACTACTCGCACTGTTAATCAAAATGCAATATTAGTGAATGCAGTTTTTTTGTATGCTTTACAAAGTTTATGCTAGTAGAGTCGCTGTCCGACCACGTAGAATTATAACCGTACTAGAAGTACCAACTACTTGTATAATTATAATCCATCGCAATCTCTAAGTGTCTTTGAGATATTTGCAGTGAACCAGTAGCTTACTAGCACGTTCTACCGCACCTTTGGAAATGCTCGGGGAGGAAAAAAAGCCATCCACAACTTTTGCCAGTGACTACGATACAAAACAATAAGAGGTCCGTGTCTTACCGGTCGTTGCATTCTCTACAGCCGAAAGCCGACGAGACACGATGGAATCTTGGATATTCTCCGGTTTATTCCGCAACAACACTGACTAAAGCACGGGGCGTGAAAAGGATTCAACGCGATTGGAGTTGAAAGAACTCGTGAAAAGGATTCATCAAAATAATAATGGCAACAACGCCATATACGTCACACGATTGGTGAAGGCCTGAAGGGAGCAAGAGGCATATGGACGTTATATGCCATGATGCACCCCCGGAAAATACAATTGTCAAAATCACATACCACACAAAAAACATGAGCGTTATTTGTTGATATGAGTAATCTATCATTCCTATTAAACCAGACTCATAATACATACCACACAAAAAACATGAGCGTTATTTATTATAATGAACCCAAAATTATTCGAATAGAGCTGATCTAATGAATCAGAAAACAAGTCCACATTTTTAGGATACTATCGTTCACACGCTATCCAAAACTAAAGCGAATTTCGCTGGTCCAGCCAGAACCTCACTAGGCAACAAGACTCAAATGCAGCACATCATGTGCACATACGTCAAAATACTGTGCGCGCAGAGGCAACACATGCAACACACCAAGCTCAACGGCTTTACACATGCACAGACTTCCTTTGTTTGGAAATCACGTACTTGTCTGAAAGAGACCCTGCTAGCGTGGTAGGCACCCACAAGAAATTTGGCATTAGAGCATCTACAACCGGACACTTCTATACCCGCTCCTATCCCAAACATCCCCACGGACAGTCTGGTCAGTGTCTGAATGCAAAAATATCATTCAACCAGCCTTCTCATAGCCGACCCAAATGCCCGGACTGACCGACACTTTCCATATCCAGCCCAAGTCCGGGGCAGATATGAGGAGGCCCAGATGCGCCCGGGCACGCCTGCCACGTCGGACTGATAGAGAGGACCCGCGCCAAAAATTCAACCGTATTTGTCCCTCTCCTTGCCGCTGAAGGTCAGCGCCACCGGACTTAAAAAATTATGGTCATCGCTATACCCTTTCGCATTCGGACGAACATGTCGAAAATGACTATTTTTTTAAAAGCAATGCCATCAATGCTTACTTTGTAAGAGCAACTCTAGAAGACCCCGCATCCCGCCGGCCCGCAAAACGTGTTTGCAGTTTGCGCAAAACCGTTTTTGCGGACCGGCGCGGACGGCCACAGATGCAGACCTCTTAAACGGACCCGTAAAAAAGCATATTTCCGGAATATGCTTTTTTACGGGTCGGCTTTGCAGGGTCTGCTCTTTGTGCCGCTGCATCCCGCATTTCATCGGCCCGCAAATATCAAATCCAACATAATACAACAATCGAAAGCATAACTAAATTATTCAAATCAAACATAATACAATAATCATCCACATTACAAATAATTATTAAAATCACCGTAGCAAACTTAAATAATGCAATACAAAACTTGTCATGAATACAAATACAAATGAATACAAAAATGAGTCACTATCCAGTCATTTGCCAATGGTGCTCAATGAGATTCTCTTGAAGTTGAAAGTGGGTGTTTGCATTTTCAATCTCCTTGTATGTTTGAAGAAAAACTCTAATGCGGTTAGGGTCTCTAGCTGGTTTGACACGACTACCCACATTGTCATACAAGAATTCCAAGTTCATTCCTCTGTCATCTTCAAGAATCATATTGTGCAGGATAACACAACATGTCATGATATTTTTCAAGGTTTTCTGATCCCAAAAACGAGCAGGACCACGGACAATGGCAAACCTAGATTGCAAAACACCGAATGCTCTTTCAATGTCTTTTCGGGCCGCCTCTTGCACCCTTGCAAATTCACATTGCTTTTTAGTTTTGGGTTCTTTGATGCTTTTGACAAATGTGCACCAAGGAGGGTATATACCATCTGCAAGATAGTATCTCTTTGTGTATTCATGCCCATTGATAGTGTAGTTGCAAGCAGGAGCATCAATAGCAAGCCTAGCAAACAAATGAGACCGTCGCAACACATTGATATCATTGAGAGTGCCCGGCATACCAAAAAAGCAATGCCAAATCCATAAAACCTCAGATGTTACGACCTCTAGCACAATTGTCGCATCACGAGACTTGCCACGATACATTCCTTGCCATGCCTTGGGGCAATTTTTCCAAGTCCAATGCATACAATCAATGCTACCTAGCATGCCAGGCCAACCTCTCCTCTCATTAGTTGCCATCAATTTCTTTGTGTCATCTTCGTTGGGTGCCCGAAGATACTCAGGACCAAAGATACGGATGATCGCCTTTGCAAATCTACGCACAAACTCAATTGTAGTATCTTCACCGATGCGAAGATACTCATCGACATAGTCAGCTCGAACACCATATGTAATCACCCGCATTGGCGCGGAGATTTTTTGATATGCACTAAATCCCTTTAAGCCCGCAACATTTCTTCTTTGAGTAAAATACCGGCAATTTGCCTCGCAAGCTTGAAACATTTTAACAAAGAGGGATCGACGCATTCAGTACCTTCTTTGGAAGAGGTGCGGTGGATATGTAGGATTCTCCGCGAAGTAGTCTTGCATCAACATCTCGTTCCCAAGACGACGATTTCGGGGAATGCAAAGACGCCCGACGGTCGATCCTCGCCTCCTCTTCCGGTTCTCGTCTTCGTGATCCTTCACGGCAAGTTCCATGACCAATGTTTCCTGCCGAAAGTTCGCAAGCATGGTCTCAACATTCGAGTCGTCCGAATCGGAGAGCAAGAACTTCTCGCACGGGCTCAACTCCATCTACATGCGTACCGGTGCGTCAAATTAACTATACCGCTCGCAAAAAAATAAAAAACGCACTAACTGGTGGCGGACGCGGCGGGTGATCCCGGGCGGCGATGAGGATGCGGGCCCGACGATGGTCGATCCCCGACAGCGGCAGCGACGAGGGCGGCTCTTCTCGCCAGATCCGGGAGGGTCGGTGCAGTGTCTCGGCGCGGGAGGGTGTGGGGCGGCCCCGTGGACTGATTTCGCTCGCAGATTTGGCCGGAATCGCCGGCGGCGGGCGGGCGGAAGCAAGAGTGGTCGGCGGCGGAAGGAGGGGAAAGCGCGCGAGCTGAAATGTCCCTCCCGCCAACTGCTTCTCTGTGATGCAGGGCACCGCAGCCGCGAGGGGGAAACCCGCGTATTCTCGGGTTGGGGTCGGGATTTTGCCGCGCCCCTCAAAATTTTTTGCGGGCCGGGGCGGGATGCGGGGTCTGATCGTATAGGTTTTTCCGCCCCTACCCACATTTTGGCGGTTATTTTGTGGGTCGGGCGCGGATGCGGGGTCTGCTAGAGTTGCTCTAAGGGATATGCACCATCACGATGATTCATCTTTGTTTATAAGTAGAAAAGATTCATAGTGACAGCCCACATTCTTCAAAAAGGACATGTTGATGAGCGAAGCTTACCGCCCTGGGAGGACTCGCTTCTTTAAGCTGGTCGTGTCACTCCTTGCTCGCCGAGGTGGGAGAAGAAAGAAACAATAGAAACATGAAGAGAGGTAATTTAGTAACATGCAGATTTCTATAACCATATTTGACTCTCTCACAATTGTAAGGGCATCTCCTGCCTAGGGTTTTGGTGATGATGACAATTCACGTGCGGACAAATCGTGTGTCTTGAATTACTCAGGTACACGTCATGTGACGCGAGACGGTTAGGCCTTCCCTCTCTAAGGAAAAGATCAAAGACGGTGTTTCCTGCGTTTTTATTCCTTTTGGTCGTAGGAAATCCGTACTACTAAGAGGGAACCCACATCGGAAGGTTTTGGGTGAATCAAGTCACGTACACAGTTACTTTGCACCCACCATATAGCCTTCGCTGGAGGAGAGAGAGGTTCCCTTGGTCCTATGTGTGTGCAGCCTCTGTCATGGCGGTAGTACCGCTGTTCGCAGCGGTAGTACCGGTGGCCGGTAGTTCCGATCAAACCACCACCACAAGTACCGCATGGGGGTGATTCCTCTCTGTGCTATGTGCGGTGGTAGACCGGTGGCGTCCCGGAAGTACCGGTTTGTTCTTGATAAACCGGTACTACCGGTACCAAGGGCGGTTGTACCGCTTGGATCGCCACCACCCAAGAACCACTGTACCAGCGGATGTTCCGGCTCTACCACCGCCCCAACTACCGCTCTGGCTGGTAAGTTCTCTGGTCTAGTTGCGGTTGTTGACCGGTGGCGAAGCGGTAGTTCCAGTTTTCTCCGAAAGATCGGTACTACCGGGCGCCCCTCCGGAAGTACCGCCATGGTGCCATGGTGCGGTTTCCTACACGCACCGGTTCTTCCGGTGGTATGTGCGGAAGTACCGGCCCTATGCGATTCTACACATAACGGTTGGATCTCGGGGACCCTATTTAAGGAGGTGTTTCCCCCACCTCCCACCTACTCCTTGCCTCTCTCTCTCCTTCATTAATCCCCTTGAAGCTTTGAGCACCAATAATAAAACATACAACTCAAACCAATCACGATCATCAAATAGCCATTAGGACAAAACAGATCTACTCAAACATCATAGGATAGCCATACATCATTGGGAAATAATATATAGCGTTGAGCACCATGTTTAAGTAGAGATTACAGCGGGTAAGAGAGAGGTTACACCGTTGCATAGAGGGGTAAGAGTTGGTGATGATGGCGGTGAAGTTGTTGGTGAAAATGGCGGTGATGGTGATGGCCCCGGCAGCGCTCCGGCGCCACCGAAAGCAAGGGGGAGAGGGCCCCCCTTCTTTTTCTTCTTCTTCCTTGACCTCCTTCCTAGATGGGAGAAGGGTTTCCCCTCTGGTCCTTGGCTCCCATGGCGTGGGAGGGGCGAGAGCCCCTCCGAGATTGGATCTCTCTCTCTCTCTCTCTCTCTCTCTCTCTCTCTCTCTCTCTCTCTCTCTCTCTCTCTCTCTCTCTCTCTCTCTCTCTTTCTGCGTTCCGTTTTCTGGCCCTTCACCGTTTCTTAAATATCCGGAGATCCGTAACTCCGATTGGGGTGAATCTTTCGCTCAGATCTTTCTCATAAAATTATCTTTCTTGCGGAAAAAGAAGAGTATCAACCGCCTTACGGGGTGGCCATGAGGGTCAGGGGCGTGCCTGACACCCTGGGGCGCGCCCCCTACCTCGTGCCCCCCTCGGACACCATCTCGCGTTGATTTTACTTCCCAAAAATCATAAATATTTCAAAATAATTCTCCGTCCGTTTTTATCCCGTTTGGACCCCGTTTGATATTGGGTTTCTGCGAAACAAAAAACATGCAACAAACAGGAACTGGCACTGGGCACTGGATCAATATGTTAGTCCCAAAAATAGTATAAAAAGTTGCCAAAAAGTATATGGAAGTTGTAGAATATTGGCATGGAACAATAAAAAATTATAGATATGACGGAGACGTATCAACATGTCTAATGGCTAAAGTTGACGTGGGATGGCTTTGGCATCACCGTTTAGCCCATGTCAATATGAGATCTTTGCAAAGCCTTCTCAAGGGGGACCATGTCCGTGGACTAACGAATGTTAGTTTTGCTAAAGATCGTGCTTGCAGTGCTTGTATCGAAGGAAAGCTTCATGAGAAGGCTCACCCTCTCACAACTATCATTTACTCGAAGAGGCCTTTGGAGCTCCTTCACTTGGATCGCTTCGGGCCTCCATCCTTTGATAGTCTTGGGGGTAGAAAGTATTGCTCGGTGATTGTGGATGATTACTCAAGATATACTTGGGTGTATTTCTTCAAGAGGAAGAGCGAGACCCAACAAACCGTCATTGACTTTCCAAATGAAGCACAACGTCAACACAATGCAAAGATCTTGACAATAAGAAGCGACAACGACACCGAATTCAAGAACTACACCTTGGATGAGTTCCTTAGTGATGAGGGGATCAAGCATCAACATTCCGCACCCTATACCCCTCAACAAAACGGTGTCGCGGAGAGGAAGAACCGGACGTTGATGGATGCGGCAAAGACCATGATGGCGGAGTTCAAGTCTCCATACAACTTTTGGGCCGAAGCCATCAACACCGCATGTCATGCATCCAATCGGCTCTACCTCCGCAAGGGATTGAACAAGACTCCATATGAGATTCTCACCGGTAACAAGCCCAACCTCAAGTACTTCCGGGTGTTCGAGTGTAGGTGTTTCATTCTCAAGAAAGGTGTTCGGTTGTCTAAATTTGAGGCTAGAGCTTATGAGGGCATATTTGTTAGTTATGCTACAAACTCTCATGCTTACCGTGTCCTCAATAAATCCACGGGACTTATTGAGGAGACGTGTAATGTGGAGTTTGATGAGAATAATGGCTCCCAAGTGGAGCAAAGTGGCACTTGTGATGTAGGTGATGAAATTCCTCCTCAAGCCATAAGAAGAATGGGTATTGGTTTTATCCTACCCATTGAGGAACCCCTTGTGGCCGAAGGAGAAGGACAATGCTCCACTCAAGTGGAGCCATCACCAAACCAAGACCCGCACGCTTCCGAAGAACAAAGCGAAGGCCCTCAACCTCATGAACAAGACCAAGGGCAAGATCATGCTCATGAAGGTGTTGACAGACCAAGTGATGCCCAAGGTCAAGTTCTCTCCCCCGAGCAAGTTCAAGATCAAGAACAAGCTCAAGACGGCGCTCAAGATGATCAAGTGTCCGCTCCTCAACTCACCACCGATGAGGAATTAGAGCGTCATGCCGCCAAGATTGCTTCCAAGCTCTCCACCAAGGGTCATCTCATGAAGAATGTACTTGGAAGCAATCAAAAGGGGGTAAGCACTCATAGACAATTGCCAAACTATTGTGAACATCACGCGTTTGTCTCTTGTGTCGAACCCCATAAGGTATATGAAGCACTCGAAGATCCGGATTGGCTTAATGCCATGCATGAAGAACTAAACAACTTCGAGTACAACAAAGTGTGGAGATTGGTGCCAAGGACAACGGGGAACCACAATGTCATTGGGACCAAGTGGATTTTCAAGAACAAGCAAGATGCTCATGGGACCATCATTCGCAACAAGGCAAGATTGGTGGCACAAGGCTACTCCCAAGTCGAGGGTATCGACTACGGTGAAACCTTTGCTCCCGTTGCTCGTCTTGAATCCATTCGTTTGTTGATTGCCTATGCTTCTCATCACAACTTTAAGTTGCAACACATGGATGTGAAGAGTGCTTTTCTTAATGGTCCTATTAATGAGTTGGTTTACGTCAAACAACCCCCCGGGTTCGAGGATCCCTACTTTCCCGATCATGTGTATCAACTCGATAAGGCACTCTATGGCCTTAAAAAAGCCCCACGTGCATGGTATGATCACCTTACCGAGTTGCTACAAGATCGCGGGTTTGAAGTTGGGCTAATCGATCCCACTCTTTTTACTAAGAAGGTCAAAGGGGAGTTGTTTGTGTGCCAACTATATGTTGATGACATTATCTTTGGTTCTCCTAACAAAGCTTTCAATGATGAATTTGCCGCACTAATGACCTCAGAGTTCAAGATATCTTCCATGGGAGAGTTGAAGTTCTTTCTAGGTTTCGAAGTGAAGCAAAGAAGAGAAGGTACCTTCATCAAGCAAGCCAAATACACTCAAGACATGCTCAAGAGATTCAAGCTAAGCGATGTCAAGACGGCTTCCACTCCGATGCCTACCAAGTGCCAACTTGACATTGATCCCAATGGTAAAGCGGTGGATCAAAAGGTATATCACTCCATGATTTGTTACTTGCTTTACCTTTGTGCATCTAGACCGGATATCATGTTGAGTGTGGGAATTTGTGCACGGTTTCAAGCCGCACCTAAGGAAAGCCACTTTGTGGCGGTCAAGCGAATCTTTCGATATTTGGCTCATACCCCAAACTTGGCTTGTGGTACCCAAGAGGAGCAAACTTCAAGCTTGTAGGATATTCGGATTCCGATTGGGCGGGAGACAAAGTGGATAGGAAGTCCACTTCCGGAGGGTGCCAATTCCTTGATTGCTCTTTGGTAAGTTGGTCTTCCAAAAAGCAAAGTTGTGTGTCTCTCTCATCCACCGAAGCGGAGTATGTAGCGGCCGGTAGTTGTTGTGCACAACTCTTATGGATGAGGCAAACTTTAAAGGATTACGGTGTCATTTGTGACAAAGTGCCTCTTTGGTGTGACAATGAAAGTGCCATCAAGATCTCTCTCAACCCTATGCAACACTTCAAGACAAAGCATATTGAGATTCGATATCACTTCATCCGGGATCACATTAGGCGAGGGGAGATCGAGCTCAACTACGTCAACACTCATGATAACCTTGCAGATATCTTCACAAAGCCTTTGGATGAAGCAAAATTTCGCGAGTTAAGGCATGAGCTAAATATCATTGATTCGAGCAATGTTGCTTGAACCCTTGCACACCCCACCATACTCAACTTGTTGTCTTGTTTAGGTGTAGGCATGGACATAGGGGGAGTGTTGTTCTCTCAATGAACTCTCCCTCCCCTCATTATGCATAAATCGATCAACTCTTTCACATTAGCCATTTTTGATGGTACTTGTGCTTCAAAGACAAGTTTTGGTCATGGGCCCAAGGGTAATTCTTCGTGGTGCCATACCACTCGACTCAAACATAGGTGGCTCCGGCCACCGCCCTCGTGCTTGGTTGGTTTTCTTTTGTTCTCTTTTTGCCTTGCTCTTTGGGTGCTTCTAGGTGTGTGAGTCCTCCAATGGGTGGCCTTTATTGTTTGCTTCTTGCACTCTTGGAGTATTCACCACCATATTACAGTGTCTGACTCCATCCTAAGCCTTCTCATCCAAGCCTTCTATTTCTAATGTACACAAGTTTACTATCATGGGGTGGGTTGTTGCTTCCTGGCGGTACAACCGGTGGTACCAGCGGTTCTACCGCTTTACCACCCGGCTGTAGCCCAGCAGTACAACCAGTCTTGTATTAGCGGTTCTACCGCTGGTACTCTGACCTGTACCCCAACCACCTGGTAGCTCCAGGAGCGGTACTACCGGTCCCCGGACCGGTACTACCGGCTGCTTGACTAGGCAGGTATAAATAGGACGGGCTGAAGGGGTATCTCAGTTTCCCCCTTCACCCCCGTCCTCCCCATTCGACCTAGCCGCCGGTTGCTCCGCCCACTGCCCCGAAGCGCCCTCCGGCACTTCGGATCGGTCGGCCCTTCATCGGATCCGCTCCGTGGAGGCCGCCTCCTCCTCGATCTTCTCCCATGGATGCCGGTATTGCCCTGTTCTTCTCGTTCCCGAGGACTCTTGTCTTGAATCCTCTTTCTAGGGCATTGCTAGTATTCCCTCATTTTTGGCCAAATGTTTGGTGGGAGAGATCCATATAGACTCCTTATTCACTTGTGCGTACCTAGTGGTAGAATTTTTGCATCTAGTTTTGAGATAGGGAAGTTCCTCCCCTTCAACTCCGCAGATCCGCTCGCAGCGGTTCTACCGGTCCTTTTGACCAGTACTACCGCTGGACCGGAACTACCGGTTCAAGGACTGGAACTACCGGTATCTCTGAACCTACATGCTCTATTTCTATTCTACTTACACTCGTGAACAATTCTTCCGCTCTTGTGTACATTCCTCTCATCTTTTCTGGGTTACTTTGTGCTCTTCGTGTGCATTTGCAGGTGGCTCTAGCTCACGTGCTGCTCAAAAGACCAAGAAGAGGGGCCGTAGGGGGTCAGAGGCTAGTTGACAATGAAGAAGATCGCGAGGTTGTGGTCCCCACCAAAATCACTCGTCGGGCAAAGTCACTTGCAGCCAAACAGCATGTTGCGCTACCAATGCATAAGTGGAAGCTTCCGGACTGGGAGAAGTTTCTCTTTCAGAATCCCTACACCATGCCAGCTAATCCTCACTGGAATAACCCTCAGTTCCGGAATGAATTGCAAATGAGGATTGTGTCTGAAATCTTCGAGCACCACAAGAACAAGTTCACCCGGATGTGGTCCATTGATCTCGAGCATTGGAGGGACAACCCCGATTACTTTGGAGAGGCTCTGGAGATATGTGAGGCGTTCGACTTGCTCAAGCTCATGGCGCTGCTCTGTGATTTTGATGTGGAGCTTGTCCATCAGTTCTATGCTACTGTCCACTTCGGTGCTGATGATCAGCGTCACCTTTCGTTTATGTGCCGGGATGAGTTCTTCCATGTCCCCTGGAGTGCTTTCAGCAATGCTCTTGGCTATGATGACACTGGTCTAGAGGGTCAAGGTGGCATCCGTCCTCACGACCGAGCCAACCCCATGGATAAGATTAAACTTGCTCCTATGTACACCCCTGGCCGTGATATTGTGGGTAAGTCCAATGATCTTCTGCCTGTTTATGATATTCTCCACCGTGTGTTCCGTTGTGTGCTGCTGCCCAAGGTTGGGAACCAAGATGACATTTATGGATATCTTGTGGATTTGCTTGTGGCCATGAAGACCAAGAGAGGCAAAGGTATCACGTTCGATGTGTCCAAGTGGATGTGGGAGGAGATGTACAACTGTGTCTGGTACCGCAAGGTACCGATCTACGCTCCGTATGTGATGCGTTTCTTATCCTCAGTCTGGGATGTACGGAGGCCTGGAGAGCCTCTTACTTCTCCTGATAAGCTCACGGAGCATGAAGTCAAGATGCTAAGGAAGAAGAAACATGCTCCTCCTCGCTTCCCTACGGGGAATGAGGAGGATGTCTATGCTACCTCGAGTGACGAGGACTTTGAGTTGGAGGCGGGGACCAAGCCCTCTTGGGTGGAGAAGCTGACTGCCAAGGTCAAGAAGACCTTCCGCTTACAGGCCCATTTTCAGAAGAAGCTATACAAGGCACATGTGTCTGAGAAGATGGCACGCCGCAGACAGATTCAGATGATGAAGCATCTCAATGTGCTAGGTGTGATGAGTGGCTCTGAGAAGAGCATCACTCTAGAGGATAAGTGGTCTTTGGCTAACTGTCAGTGGTCTGATGACGAGCCCACTACTTCTGCTTCTGGTGCTGCTCGTGTTGCTGAGGATGCTGAGGATGTTGAGGAGGCTGAGGAGTCTGATGGTTCTGATGGTGATGGCTCAGATGGTACCCCTTCGACAGGCGACGAGCGTTACTGAGCCCTGGGGCGTTAGTTTCGCTCTTTTCCTTTTTGGTGCTTGATGCCAAAGGGGGAGAGAGCTACTAGGTCACGGGAGTTGCATGGGTTGCATGGGGTATCTTGTTTCCTTGCAGTTGCTTTCCTTGTGTTGAATCTTTTATTTGTGTCTTGGGATCTTGTTCTGTAATGTGTCCTTGTGCATGGTGTGAGACATGCGTGCCCTTATCTATTTATCTATGCACTTATCTTTCGGTAGAGCTGTTTATTTTTTTTCTCTCTGCTAAACTTATGCTCTGCTGTCTACTTTGTGGTTATGCAGTTGCTGGTTGGTCTGTAAAATCTAGGGGGATCATTGTTCCTAGTTTGAGCACTTTTGCATTCCAAAAGCAAACTCTAAATAAGTGCTCACACTCAGGGGGAGCTCCGCCTACATTTTATAGATCTCCCGTGCTTTTCGCGTGGTTGTCATCATTCATCAAAAAGGGGGAGATTGTAAGGGCATCTCCTGCCTAGGGTTTTTGTGATGATGACAATTCACGTGCGGACTAACCGTGTGTCTTAAATTACTCAAGTACACGTCATGTGACGTGAGACGGTTAGGCCTTCCCTCTCTAAGGAAAAGATCGAAGACGGTGTTTCCTGCGTTTTTATTCCTTTTGGTTGTAGGAAATCCATACTACTAAGAGGGAACCCACATCGGAAGGTTTTGGGTGAATCAAGTCACGTACACAGTTACTTTGCACCCACCATATAGCCTTCGTTCGAGGAGAGAAAGGTTCCCTTGGTCCTATGTGTGTGCAGCCTCTGTCACGGCAGTAGTACCGCCGTTCGCAGCGGTAGTACCGGTGGCCGGTAGTTCCGGTCAAACCACCGCCACAAGTACCGCATGCGGGTGATTCCTCTCTGTGCTATGTGCGGCGGTAGACCGGTGGCAGCCCAAAAGTACCGGTTTGTTCTTGATAAACCGGTACTACCGGTACCAAGGGCGGTTGTACCGCTTGGATCGCCACCACCCAGGAACCACTGTACCAGCGGATGTTCCAACTCTACCACCGCCCCAACTACCGCTCTGGCTGGTAAGTTCTCTGGTCCAGTTGCGGTTGTTGACCGGTGGCGGAGCGGTAGTTCCGGTTTTCTCCGGAAGACCGGTACTACCGGGCGCCCCTCCGGAAGTACCGCCATGGTGCCGTGGTGCGGTTTCCTACACGCACCTGTTCTTCCGGTGGTATGTGCGGAAGTATCGGCCCTATGCGATTCTGCACATAACGGTTGGATCTCGGGGACCCTATTTAAGGAGGTGTTTCCCCCACCTCCCACCTACCTCTTGCCTCTCTCTCTCCTCCATTAATCCCCTTGAAGCTTTCTTGCCCGATCTCTCTCTAGCCACTCAAACTCGTTGATTTGCCAGGGATTGAAGGAGGAGACCTAGATCTACACTCTCACAAAAGGAAATTTGATTCCCCCTCACTTTCTTGTGTGGATTTTGTTACTCTTGGGTGTTTGAGCACCCTAGACGGAAGATGTCACTTTGGAGCCACAATCCATTGTGGTGAAGCTCTGGGGTTTCGTTGGGAGCCTCCAATTAAGTTGTGGAGAGAGCCCCAACCTTGTTTGTAAAGGTTTGGTCGCCACCTCCAAGGGCACCAATAGTGGATTCACGGCATCTCGCATTGTGTGAGGGCGTGAGGATAATACGGTGGCCCTAGTGGCTTCTTGGGGAGCATTGTGCCTCCACACCGCTCCAACGGAGACATACTTCCCCTCAAAGGGAAGGAACTTCGATAACACATCCTCGTCTCCACCGGCTCCACTCTTGGTTATCTCGTGCCTTTACTTGTGCAAGCTTATTTGTGGTGTATCTCTTACTTTCTTGTATTCTTATTGTTGTTGCATCATATAGGTTGCTCACTTAGTGGCACATCTAGACAACCTACTTTGATGCAAAGTTTAAATTGTTAAAGAAAAGCTAAAAATTGTTAGTTGCCTATTCACCCCCCTCTAGTCAACTATATCGATCCTTTCAACAATAATTACATGTAGCATCATAATCAAACACAACAATATAGCTATTATATAAAATATTCTTTCTATGATTCACATACATAGAGTTTTTATACTCTTCCAAAATAGTGGGATTAACATCAATTAAAGTAATTACCTCTCCATTCCACTTTTATCAAAAATTTCATAAGATTGAACACTCTCTGAATATGTGGAATCCTTTTTTTCTAAAGTTGACACTCTTCGAAATATCACTTTCAATATTATTGCAAACATTATTATCAATATCATATTCATCATGAGGCTTAAATAAATTTTCAAGATCATAAGAAGAATCACCCGAATCATGATCATTACAATAAGTAGTGGACATAACAAAATCACCCCAAGCCTGTAGTTTTGCATATCATTAACTCAATTGTCATTAATAAAATTTATAATAACATCATTACAATCATGCTTTTTCATTCAAGGAGCTCTCATGAATCACTTTATAAGTTTCCTCTTTTAACACTTCACAATTTTTGGATTCTCCACTTTCAGGCAAAACTTCATAAAGATAATCTAGTGCACTCAACTCACTACCAATTGATTCATCATAATCGTGTTTTTTGAAAAGATTAGCAAGTGGATGAGGGTCCATATCGATAATCTTTAGCAAGCGAAGATGCAAGAAAATAGAAGGCACATGGCAGCACAAGCAAAGATATCACACAAGATATTTTTGATATTTTTTTAGAGAAATAGAGGGAGATGGAAAAGAGAAGGCTATAACAATCAGAGAGAAATATAAAGCTATAACAATCATGCATAACAAAATTCAGAAAATACTCAATTACTTCTCATGAATATTCTGATCATAAACCCACAATGCATCGGATCCCAACAAACACACCGCAACAGAAGATTACATCGGATAGAACTCCAAGAACTCTGAGGAGAACATTGTATTGAAGATCAAATATGGAGAAGAATCCATCTAGCTACTTGCTATGGACCCGTAGGTCTATGGTGAACTACTCACGCATCATCGGAATGCAGCAAGGATGATGTAGAAGCCCTCCGTGATTGATTTTACCTCCAGGAGAGTACCGAAAAAGGCCTCCAGATGGGATTACGGAAGAACAGAAGCTTGCGGCGGCGGAAAAAGTGTTTCGAGTGGCTCTCTGTTGGTTTGGGAATATTTTTGAATTTATAGAGGTGGAATTAGGTCAAGGGGTGCTAGGGGGGCCACAAGCTCGGGGGCGTGCCATATGTGCTTGTGGCTATCCCGTGGCTCTTCTAGCATCCCCGCGAACCTTCTAGGGCCCCTTCTGGTCCAGAAAAAATCATCGTAAAGTTTTATCGCGTTTGGACTTCGTTTGGTACTGATTTTCTAAAAAGCCAAAACCAAGAAAAAAACAAAAACTGGCACTAGGCACTGGGTTAATAGGTTAGCCCCAAAAAATGATATAAAATAGCATATAAAGCATTCAAGGTTGATAATATAATAGTATGAAACAATAAAAAGTTATAGATACGTTGGAGACGTATCAGCCTCCTGTGGCCTTAGGGCCATGGAGGCGTGGTGGATCTAGGGCCCTGCTGACGGGAGGGTTATGTTTTTATAGTTTGGGTAGGGTTTGTGTCCTCCTCAGAAAGAAAAATCGACGGCGGCTCCCTGAAGATGGAAGAAGGTTCTCCCTTCCTAGTCCCCATCCCGGCGGTGCGTCTACCGTCGTCGGAGGGCGTGTGGAGGTTTGTCTTCGGTGGATCCACTTGGATCTGCTCTCCGTTCGTCAGCGTTCATGTGTCTATAGGTTGGATCCTTCTGATCTACACTTCTCTTCATTGGCGATTGTTATTGTTCTGGCTTTGTTGGTCTTGTGAAGCATTAGCACGACGAATTTCCAATTGTCTAGTAAAACCATTGTTCAAGAAATCAGTAACCGGTAGCTTCTCAGTTGGCCTGGGAGTAACGATTAATCAGTGAATGAGCCTTTAACTGAATTAATCGGTAGATTAAATAGAAACTTGCCAACATATATCTGTTTTCATGTATTATATCATAATCTTATGCTCTCAGCTATGTAATATACCACAATATGCTACCGTTTGGTCGAACCCTAACTATTGAGGAGCAAGAGAGGGATGGGAGAGTCAAGGAGAATTTTTTTGGCCTTTGTAGACCCACATGTCAATGGGTCAACAATGTGGCAAGTTAACACGATGAATATGTGTTATTCGATTCGGCCACCCTATGAGTAGCGATTCACTGAGCTGTTAACTGATTAATCGGATGAACTCTCGAGCAGTGACTAAAACAAGGTCTGCCCGGCTCCGGTGCGGGAGCGATAATGGTGACAAGACGCCTTCCACTTGCTACATTGCTTGTAGTTGTCACTAAGTGGTCTACGGATCTGAATGTAGTTTCTGCTACTTCTCGTTCTTTGTACCGCCTTGACGGTTGATGAATATATTGAAAGTTTTTCCGGAAAGAACTTCTTTGATTTTGTAAAAAAATCCTTTATTTTGATCATGAAATAACGGTCTGGAAAGAAAAAACCTAGTTGAGCTAAAGATTAGTGGCCGAGTTACCCCACGCAGAAAACTAGGGGCAGTGAGGCGAGATGCGTTTTTGTCCACAGCCCCGGGGCCATCCTATGCCAAAACGGGGCCGCGAGCCGTCCCGGTCGAATCCGCCACGTCGGCATCGGCGACGTACCGGCCGCAGCCAACCCGCTCTTGTCCCGCCCCGGCCACATCCCCGGCGACGCCCCCCTCCATCTCCATGTACTCCTCCGTCCTCTCTCCCTCCCTCCCCTCCCCCACCGTCGCCGCTATAAATACCTCTCTCTTCCTCTCTCCCTCGCACCTCCGAAGCCGACCAAAGCCGAACCTAGCCATTGCATTCGCACATACTCGTATACATACGCGCGCCATTACCATTGCGCCGGCCTCTTCCAAATCCCAGCTGCCTCATCTCCTTCCGGTGTCTCCCATTCGCAAGGGATCACTGTAGGTACGTGCGTATCTGTTCTCCTGTCTTTTGATTTTGGTTTGTGCAGGCCCTGTGCTGAATTTTTTCGAAAAAAATAGAAGGTCCTGTTCTGAATGCGCGGTCAATTTGTCGGTGCTGCAGGCGCGATCGGTTCGTTGATGGTCATCTAATTCAGGAGATTGTTTCGCCGAACAAGGGAAGGGAGGAGCCGCCGAAGAACACGCGGACGCGGTAACCAATCTATTCTGATTTCCAGCCCCTTGTCCGAAACAGAAATAACAATAGTACGCATTTTTATTCAGAAGAATCAGAGACTCGTTTCCCTTGGTGTGTCTCTGTCGGCTTTAATTTTGGATTCGCCTGAAGTTAAAAAAAATCGGAATACCTTTGCCATTTCCCGATTGATGATGCCAGAATCCCCTCTCGCTGTCTCGCCGGGCCAGTGATGCGATGCGAGCGCCGAAGAAGAACCATCTGCATTTGGCCCCCAAGATCGCCGGAGCACCACGGCGGTTATAGGCCACCCCCCCTGAGTTGAGCGGTGGCTTTCCATGTTTATTTTGAGTAGGGTACTGACAGGAGAAGCAGAGCACCACGGTCGCCGCTAGCGCACATTTATGTTTCTTGACGTGTGACCCTCAGCCCTCTCCGGGCCGTGTGCTCCTCATCATCTGGCCTGATGGTTCACTTTCCTGTAGCACACTGACTATGTGGCAAACTCCACGATAAAAACAACGAGAAGAACTGCACCCGCGCCTTTCTCGTAGTACAGTGCCACTGTAGTCCGAAGGTGATCCATTGCTCTCGTCCAAGGCACGTTCTTTGCTAGGCCAATTCAGAAAAGGAATTGTGTGTGCGCTTTAATAGAGATGCTTAGCTCTTGGGAAACCTTGGAGCCATTTTATTATGTGCCCTCTCCAGGGTTTTGTCTCACTATGTCACTAGTCGATTCTGTGCCATCTTGCTACGTGCCCTATCCCTTTTGGAGCTGTCTCGAATATCTCAAGCTTTTGCCAGGCATGTTAACATTATCTTAGGTTCTCCACTTATTAAAAGCTATTATGTCTTTGGTCCATGTACTCACTGACATGCCTGGCTTTGGCGCTTAGTGTGCGCATTAGTTTTTTTTTGTCTCAAGCTCGTTAAGATCTTTTGCTGAAAGCTACGTACATATTAGCGGTGTGTGTCTTTCTTAATCTACTCTGGCATCTGAACCAATTATCTGGCTGGTATTCTAAAGTATTGACTAAATCGAAGTATTGTGCTTGAGTTGATTGGTTCTAGTCTCTATCGCTATGCTAACGATTTTGTTAATTTTTAGTTTCAGGTAGCGAAACGCCAAGATGGTTAATTTCGGGAAGGTACTGGCGTCGGATCAATTGGAAGAGTGGAAAGAGTATGTTGCCTTGCTGCTCCAAAATTCAGTTCCATGGCATTTTACTGTTATGACGGAATTGGTTAGATATGCATAAATTATGTGTCGCTGTTTTCTCGACGCAGATATACGCTGACAAAAAATATCAAATTATAAGCTTGTTCAATGACCATTTGGAATCTTATGAATCATTTGCTCACTTTTCCAGATACTATATCAATTACAAAATGATGAAGAAAAAGGTAAAACAGTATGTTCAGCAGACTCAAGATGGTGGAAGAAATCATGAACAGGTTCTTAAGGAGTTCTCAAGGATGCTTGACGATCAGGTAAAACAGAGCTGAGTTGCTGATAGATTCGTATTTCATACAGATGCTTTATTATTGATGTATTCGTTCAACCATCAATGTTTATTCTTTTTTGCCTCACACCATCTGTGCTCATGTGAGTCTCTTCATTGCAGATTGAAAAGGTTGTGCTCTTTCTACTGACACAGCAAGGTCATCTTGCTAGCAGGATCGAGAAATTGGGACAACAGCGTGCCGTGCTTACGGAACATTCCGATATATCACAAGTTTCTCAAGTGCGAGAGGCGTATAGGCAAGTTGGGCTTGATCTTGTGAAGCTCCTTAGATTTGTTGATATGAATGCTACTGGGATCCGGAAGATTCTTAAGAAGTTCGATAAGCGCTTTGGCTATCGGTTTACAGATTATTACGTCTCGACTCGTGCAAACCATCCTTATTCTCAGCTTCAGCCGATCTTCAAGCAAGTGGTAATTTCACTTTATTGCATTTTCAGTTCATAAGTGGGCTTTGGTGCATTTGCTTTTATGGTGGCTGCCCTTGATTCCTTGTATTCGTCATCATTTTTTGCACTTATGATGCAGTTCTGAATGCAGGGTATTGTAGCTGTTGCTGGTGCTTTGACACGTAACCTTGCATCTCTGCAAGATCACCAAGGAAGCTTTACATCCATCTATGATCATCCATCAATCACCTTGAAGGTCTCTTCTAGGTTCTCAGCTGCTTCCGTAATCAGATAACGCAATTCTCATATATGCTCTAAATGAATATCTGTACTCCTTTTCTACGTGCAGGACCCTGTCATCGAACAGATAAATAATTCAGTACAGAAACTCATGCACAGCACAACCTTCCTTACATTCCTAGGACAACACGCAATGATCATTCCAGAAGACGTGCAAACTAGCTCAGAAGATCTCGTCGATGACCAGAGCTACCATTTCATGTCGCTGATGCTCAACCTAGTGAACACATTCCTCTACATGGTGAACACATACATCATCGTGCCGACTGCAGATGACTATTCGGTGAGCCTTGGTGCCGCAGCGACTGTTTGCGGTGTGATTATTGGGTCGATGGCAGTTGCCCAAGTGTTCTCTTCAGTATATTTCAGTGCCTGGTCCAACAGGTCATACTTTAGGCCCCTCGTATTCAGCAGCATCATGCTGTTTTCCGGGAACCTGCTGTACGCTTTGGCGTATGATCTGAATTCCCTAACTGTTCTCATACTTGGCCGGCTGCTCTGCGGGTATGAATTTTCTTTCTGTTCCCTAATTTACTGTTGTCATGTTTAAAATGTTTATCTGATCGATCAAATTGGCCACATTTGTATGCAGGTTGGGTTCTGCCAGAGCCGTGAACCGTCGGTATATCAGCGACTGTGTGCCTCTCAAAATCCGGCTGAAAGCCTCTGCAGGGTTCGTCAGTGCTAGTGCGCTTGGAATGGCATGCGGTCCTGCGCTGGCTGGTTTGCTGCAGACTGAATTTAAGATCTATGCAGTAACTTTTAATCAGAACACCTTGCCCGGGTGGATCATGTCCCTTGCTTGGGTTGGTAATTTGATTTGGCTATGGATTTCATTCAAAGAGCCAGATCACTTTGCTAAAGAGAATGCTGTCAACACACAGTCATCTGATTCCGGTAATCATCGTTGTTTGCTTTGTTCAAAAGCAACTCTTGTCATGGTCATGGAACCTAGGCTCCGGATACATTTATTGACTTAAATCCTTTGCCGTGATAGGCCATGGACGAAATGATAATTTGGAGGGCGGTTTAGCACAGCCTTTGCTCACAGAGGCAAAGGAGAGGCAGGATGGAAATGCCGACAACAACGAAAACGACCCCAAAGAGAGTCATAAAGCAGCAACATCAATTGCCGCAGCATACAGATTGCTCACGCCATCTGTGAAGGTTTCCTCCTAACCCCTTGAATCTGATCTCCTTTTCTAGTTGTTGAATGTACTCTTACACATGCTCTTCACAAATATATCAGGTTCAGTTATTGATCTACTTCATGCTCAAGTTTGCAATGGAGATTCTACTCTCCGAGTCTAGTGTTGTCACTACGTTCTATTTTAACTGGTCCACGAGCACGGTGGCCATCTTTCTAGCTGTTCTAGGGCTGACGGTTCTTCCGGTCAACGTCATCGTCGGAAGCTATATCACCAATCTGTTCCAGGACAGGTAACTTGTCTGCTTTCATCACACCGCACGCTATAGAGCAGTTCTCTTCTCTTGACCACTGCAGTTCTCTGGCCGTTTCACATCCCTTTTCTTTCTCCATCTGAAGGCAAATCTTGGTGGCGTCTGAGATCATGGTCCTGATCGGCATCGCCTCGAGCTTCCACTTCGGCTCCAGCTACTGCGTCGCGCAATACGTCGTGTCGGCTCTCATCACGTTCGTATTCGCCGAGGTGCTCGAAGGTAAAGGACCTAACAGTCCACCACCACCAACACGGAGTATGAAGGAAGCGTTTCCTTTTCTGAAACTTGCATTACGTTTCTCACCTTTGTCTGAACATCGCAGGGGTCAACCTATCCCTCCTGTCCCGGGTGATGTCGTCGAGGCTCTCCCGGGGCACCTACAACGGCGGGCTCCTCTCGACAGAGGCTGGGACGCTGGCCCGCGTCGCCGCGGACATGACGATCACCGCCGCGGGATACCTGGGGCAGAGCCAGCTCCTGAACGCCACCCTGCTCCCGTCCCTGGTGATCTGCGTAGCCTCCATCGCCGCCACGTTCGGCACTTACAACACCCTGTACTGACAAACGGGCCCCCTCGATGCACATAGTTAAGCATGGATCAATGCGCGGCGAGGCCGAGCTGCTGTTCGAGGCTTTGCAGCGTCGCTGTAAATGTTAGGCCGTCGCTGCCAGTGCTAGGTGCTGCGTTTGTGTGGCGTACGGAAGCCTGTGGTATCAAGCTAGCAAATGTTGTAGCAGACACACGGTTCTAAATAAAACTGTACTGATCAATCCAGTGCTCCAGATCGTGTAAGGTACTCGCACAAGGCAACGCGAAGAGCTAAAAGTATGTGAAGATTTGGATAGTTGGAGAGAGGCGCCAAACCGTTTCGGCGGTTAGGCTTTTCTTTCCTCAAGCTCCTGGCGGCGGTTCCTATTTAACGCTTAGGTTGCAACGTGAACTTGAGTCGGCCCAAGTGGCGCAGGCTCCCTCTTCTAGGTTTTTTCTTTTGGTCTTCTCATTTTCTTTTTCATTTTATTTTTCTGTTCTTTTTTATTCCGTTTTCTATTTTTATTTTTCTCATGTTCGTTTTCCCTTTTCTTTTTTTTATGCTTCTCTTCTTCTTATTTTTCCTTTATTTCTAGTTTTCATTTTCCGAACATCATTCCAAGTTCATGAAGATTTTTTACCGAAAAAGGCTTTCGCCCCGCTTATGAATATATATTTTTAAAACCTTAGCATTTTATGAATTTGTGAAATTGTTTTCAAATCATGAACATCTTCTATAATTTTGCAAACATCTTTGAAAATTGTGCACCATTTTTAAAAACATGTAAAGTTTTTTTAATCGGCGAACAATTTTTTAAATTCACAAACATTTTTTATTTTGACCAACATGTTTTTGAATCAACAAACATTTTTTGAATCGCTGAACTTTTTTGAAAATTGGGAATAGTTTTTGAAGTTCATGATTTTCTGA
Organism: Aegilops umbellulata; assembly: GCA_032464435.1. Classification (NCBI taxonomy): domain Eukaryota; kingdom Viridiplantae; phylum Streptophyta; class Magnoliopsida; order Poales; family Poaceae; genus Aegilops; species Aegilops umbellulata. Next base: position 129,354,940 of record CP136057.1, on the reverse strand, counting down.
ATTTGCAAAAAAAAATTAACTTCATGAACATTTTTTGAATCATGAACAGTTCTTGAAATTAAGAACTTTTTTGAAATCCTGGTCATATTTTCAATTCAAGATTCGTGAACAGTTCTCAATGTAAAAACACAAAAACAAAAGAAACAGAAAAAAAAGTGTAAGAAGAAAACAAGAAACAGACAGGAGCTCCCAGCCCCCACATGGATCGACCCAAAATGCACGCGGGGGGGGGGGGGGGCGATTGGTGGCTACTGGCTGACCTACGTGTGAAATAGGGGCTCCTGCTCCTGGCATGCACACCATGGTAACAAATATCTCTATCGGGTGAATTATCGTAGAGATAAGAGCATCCACAACTCGACCCTTGCACCTATACGTTAGGGTAGCCCAGACAATGACCCGTCAAAAAATCGCAACCCAACCGGACTCCTCAAATTGGTTCTTTACGTTGGGGATGACCATCACCCCTATATTCAGCCCATATATGGGGCGGATATGGGAAGTCCCGGACGCATTGGCCACGTCGGACCGATCCACGCAAGCTCATCCGACCCCACAAATATCCTCACCTCGGGCAAACCATAGTCTGCCAGTCAAACACTCCTGGCATGCGCACCATGGTAACAAATATCTCTATCGGGTGAATTATCGTAGAGATAAGAGCATCCACAACTCGACCCTTGCACGTATACGTTAGGGTAGCCCGGACAATGACCCGTCAAAAAATCGCAACCCAATCGGACTCCTCAAATTGGTTCTTTACGTTGGGGATGACCATCACCCCTATATTCAGCCCATATATGGGGCGGATATGGGAAGGCCCGGACGCATTGGCCACGTCGGACCGATCCACGCAAGCTCACCCGACCCCACAAATATCCTCACCTCGGGCAAACCATAGTCTGCCAGTCAAACACTCCCGAACTGTCCACACTCCACTGCCCGTTTCCTTCCCTCCCCTCTTGGTCCCGTCCCCTCCTCTCCCCACCCCTCTCCATCATGTCCAGTGCCGGTAGCGCGACCAGCGGCAGATCTGGTAGCGACTCAGACCTCATTGACTGGGATGTCCCACTTCGCTCGGAGGACGATGAGGAACTTGCCCTCCGCATCACATTGGCAGGATCGTGCGTGGATAGGGGCGGGAACTTGAGCTCTACGTCGTCCCCTGTCGCTAAGCGCCGCAATGCAAACAATGACAACGGGTTCATATGCTCTGTCGTGCGCTCCGCATGCTCTTTCCACTTGTGAAGGAGCAGAGCCGAGCCTCGGGTCACCTCATGGGCTTCATCTCATCTGACTCCGATGATAGTGACTGAAGGAAATATGCCCTAGAGGCAATAATAAAGTTATTATTTATTTCCTTATATCATGATAAATGTTTATTATTCATGCTAGAATTGTATTAACCGGAAACATGATACATGTGTGAATACATAGACAAACATAATGTCACTAGTATGCCTCTACTAGACTAGCTCGTTAATCGAAGATGGTTAAGTTTCCTAACCATGGACATGAGTTTTCATTTGATTAACGGGATCACATCATTAGGAGAATGATGTGATTGACTTGACCCATTCCGTTAGCTTAGCACTTGATCGTTTAATATTCTGCTATTGCTTTCTTCATGACTTATATATGTTCCTATGACTATGAGATTATGCAACTCCCATTTATCGGAGGAACACTTTGTGTGCTACCAAACGTCACAACGTAACTGGGTGATTATAAAGGTGCTCTACAGGTGTCTCCAAAGGTACTTGTTGGGTTGGCGTATTTCGAGATTAGGATTTGTCACTCCGATTGTTGGAGAGGTATCTCTGGGCCCACTCGGTAATGCACATCACTATAAAGCCTTGCAAGCATTGTAACTAATGAGTTAGTTGCGGGATGATGTATTATAGAACGAGTAAAGAGACTTGCCGGTAACGAGATTGAACTAGGTATTGAGATACCGACGATCGAATCTCGGGCAAGTAACATACCGATGACAAAGGGAACAACGTATGTTGTTATGCGGTTTGACCGATAAAGATCTTCGTAGAATATGTAGGAGCCAATATGAGCATCTAGGTTCCGCTATTGGTTATTAACCGAAGACGTGTCTCGGTCATGTCTACATAGTTCTCGAACCCGTAGGGTCCGCATGCTTAAAGTTAGATGACGATCGGTATTATGAGTTTTGTGTTTTGATGTACTGAAGGTAGTTCGGAGTCCCGGATATGATCACAGACATGACGAGGAGTCTCGAAATGGTCGAGACATAAAGATCGATATATTGGACGACAATTTTCGGACACCGGAATGGTTTCGGGGAGTTTCGGACATATACCGGAGTACCGGGGGGTTACCGGGGGGTTACCGGAACCCCGTGGGGAGTTTAATGGGCCAAGATGGGCCTTAGTGGAGAAGAGGAGGGGCGGCTAGGGCTGGTCGCACGCCCCCTCCCCCTCTAGTCCGAATTGGACAAGGAGGGGGGCGGCGCCCCCTTTCCTTCCCCCTCTCTCCTTCCCTTCCTTTCCCCCTCCTACTCCAACTAGGAAAAGAGGGAGTCCTACTTCCGGTGGGAGTAGGACTCCTCCCTGGCGCGCCCTCCTCCTGGCCGCCGGCCTCCTCCCCCTGATCCTTTATATACGGGGGCAGGGGGCACCTCTAGACACACAAGTTGATCTGTTGATCTATTCCAGCCGTGTGTGGTGCCCCCCTCCACCATATTCCACCTCGGTCATATCGTAGCGGTGCTTAGGCGAAGCCCTGCGTAGGTAGCATCATCATCACCGTCACCACACCGTCGTGCTGATGGAACTCTCTTGTGAAGCTCTGCTGGATTGGAGTTCGCGGGACGTCATCGAGCTGAACGTGTGCTGAACTCGGAGGTGCCGTGCGTTCGGTACTTGGATCGGTCGGATCGTGAAGACGTACGACTACATCAACCGCGTTATGCTAACACTTCCGCTTTCGGTCTACGAGGGTACGTGGACGACACTCTCCCCTCTCGTTGCTATGCATCACCATGATCCTGTGTGTGCGTAGGAAATTGAAATTACTACGTTCCCCAACAGTGGCATCTGAGCCTGGTTTTATGCGTAGATGTTATATGCACGAGTAGAACACAAGTGAGTTGTTGGCGATACAAGTCATACTGCTTAGCAGTGATACGTCTCCAACGTATCTATAATTTTTGATTGCTCCATGCTATATTATCTACTGTTTTGGACCATATTGGGCTTTATTTTCCACTTTTATATTACTTTTGGGACTAACCTATTAACCGGAGGCCCAGCCCAGAATTGCTGTTTTTGCCTATTTCAGTGTTTCGAAGAAACGGAATATCAAACGGAGTCCAAACGGAATGAAACCTTCGAGAACGTGATTTTCTCAACAAATAAGATCCAGGAGACTTGGACCCTCCGTCAAGAAAGGAGGGAGGCGGCCACGAGGGTGCAGGGCGCCCCCCTAGGGCGTGCCCCCTACCTCATGGGCCCCCCTTTACTCACGTACTCCTTCCTCCTATATATACCTACGTACCCCCAAACTATCAGATACGAAGCCAAAAACCTAATTCCACCGCCGCAACCTTTTGTACCCACGAGATCCCATCTTGGGGCCTGTTCCGGAGCTCCGCCGGAAGGGGAATCCACCATGGAGGGCTTCTACATCATCACCATAGCCCCTCCGATGAAGTGTGAGTAGTTTACCTCAGACCTTCGGGTCCATAGTTAGTAGCTAGATGGCTTCTTCTCTCTTTTTGGATCTCAATACAATGTTCCCCCCCTCTCTCGTGGAGATCTATTCGATGTAATCTTCTTTTTGCGGTGTGTTTGTTGAGACCGATGAATTGTGGGTTTATGATGAAGTTTATCTATGAACAATATTTGAATCTTCTCTAAATTCTTTTATGTATGATTGGTTATCTTTGCAAGTCTCTTCGAATTATCAGTTTGGTTTGGCCTACTAGATTGGTTTTTCTTGCAATGGGAGAAGTGCTTAGCTTTGGGTTCAATCTTGCGGTGTCCTTTCCCAGTGACAGTAGGGGCAGCAAGGCACGTATTGTATTGTTGCCATCGAGGATAACAAGATGGGGTTTTTATCATATTGCATGAATTTATCCCTCTACATCATGTCATCTTGCTTAAGGCGTTACTCTATTTTCTTGAACTTAATACTCTAGATGCATGCTGGATAGCGGTCGATGAGTGGAGTAATAGTAGTAGATGCAGGCAGGAGTCGGTCTACTTGTCTCGGACGTGATGCCTATATACATGATCATACCTGGATATTCTCATAACTATGCTTAATTCTATCAATTGCTCAACAGTAATTTCTTCACCCACTGTAGAATACTTATGCTCTTGAGAGAAGCCACTAGTGAAATCTATGGCCCCCGGTTCTATTCTCATCATATCAATCTTCCATCACTTTATTATTGCTTTGCTTTTTTACTTTGATCTTTTATTTTACTTTGCATCTTTATATCAAAAATACCAAAAATATTATCTATCATCTCTACCAGATCTCACTCTCGTAAGTGACCATGAAGGGATTGACAACCCCTAATCGCGTTGGTTGCGTTGAGCTATTTGTTTTGTGTAGGTACGAGGGACTCGCGCGTAGCCTCCTACTGGATTGATACCTTGGTTCTCAAAAACTGAGGGAAATACTTACTCTACTCTGCTGCATCACCCTTTCCTCTTCAAGGAAATCCAATGCAGTGCTCAAGAGGTAGCAGGAAGATTTCTGGCGTCGTTGCCGGGGAGGTCTACGCAAAAGTCAATATACCAAGTACCCATCACAATCCCTTATCTCCCGCATTACATTATTTTCCATTTGCCTCTCGTTTTCCTCTCCCCCACTTCACCCTTGCCGTTTTATCCGCCCTCTCTTTTCCGGTTGCCTTTTTCTCGCTCGCCTTTTTGTTTGCTCCTGTGTTGGATTGCTTGTTCGTCACGATGGCTCAAGATAATACCAAATTGTGTGACTTTACCAATACCAACAATAATGATTTCCTTAGCACTCCGATTGCTCCTCTTACCAATAATGAATCTTGTGAAATCAATACTTCTTTGTTGAATCTTGTTATGAAAGATCAATTCGCCGGCCTTCCTAGTGAAGATGCCGCTAATCATCTTAATGGCTTCTTTGATTTATGTGATATGCAAAAGAACAAAGATGTTGATAATGATATTGTTAAATTGAAGCTATTTCCTTTTCCGCTTAGAGATCGTGCTAAAGCTTGGTTTTCGTCTTTGCCTAAAAATTAGTATTGACTCTTGGAACAAGTGCAGAGATGCTTTTATCTCTAAGTATTTTCCTCCTGCTAAGATCATCTCTCTTAGAAACGATATTATGAATTTTAAGCAACTTGATCATGAACATGTTGCACAAGCTTGGGAGAGAATGAAATTAATGATACGTAATTGTCCTACTCATGGTTTGAATTTGTGGATGATTATACAAAAATTTTATGCCGGATTGAATTTTGCTTCTAGAAATCTTTTAGATTCAGCCGCGGGAGGTACTTTTATGGAAATCACTTTAGGAGATGCTACTAAACTCCTAGATAATATTATGGTTAATTATTCTCAATGGCACACTGAAAGATCTACTAATAAAAAAGTGCATGTGATAGAAGAAATCAATGTTTTGAGTGGAAAGATGGATGAACTTATGAAATTATTTGCTACTAAGAGTGTTTGTTCTGATCCTAATGATATGCCTTTGTCTACTTTGATTGAGAATAATAATGAATCTATGGATGTGAATTTTGTTGGTAGGAATAAATTGGTAACAACGAGTATAGAGGGAATTTTAATCCTAGGCCTTATCCTAGTAATCCTTCTAATAATTATGGATATTCCTACAACAACTCTTATGGAAATTTTAATAAGATGCCCTCTGAATTTGAGAATAGTGTTAAAGAATTTACGAATTCGCAAAAGAATTTTAATGCTTTGCTTGAAGAGAAATTACTTAAAATTGATGAATTGTCTAGGAATGTTGATATAATTTCTCTTGATGTTGATTCTTTAAAGCTTAGATCTATTCCTCCTAAGCATGATATCAATGAGTCTCTCAAAGCCATGAGAATTTCCATTGATGAGTGCAAAGAAAGAACCGCTAGGATGCGTGATACGAAAGATGCCTTTATTAAAGCATGTTCTTCCAATTCCTATGAAAATCAAGATGAGAATCTAAAAGTTATTGATGTGTCCCCTATTAAATCTTTGTTTTGCAATATGAATCTTGATGAGACTGAATATGATCCACCTTTACCTAGAAGGCGTTCCAAAAATTCGGAGTTTTTAGATCTTGATGATGAAATTGATAAAAGTGGGATTGAAAAGAATAAAACCCTAGATGTTGCTAAACCCACTATATTGGATTTCAAGGAATTTAATTATGTAAGTTGCTCTTTAATTGATTGTATTTCCTTGTTGCAATCCGTGCTAAATTCTCCTCATGCTTATAGTCAAAATAAAGCGTTTACTAATATCGTTGATGCCTTGATGCAATCTTATGAAGAAAAACTTGAGTTGGAAGTTTCTATCCCTAGAAAAATTTATGATGAGTGGGAACCAACTATTAAAATTAATATTAAGGATCATGAATTTTATGCTTTATGTGATTTGGGTGCTAGTGTCTCCACTATTCCCAAAACTTTGTGTGATTTGCTAGATTTCCGCGATTTTGATGATTGCTCTCTAAACTTGCACCTTGCGGATTCCACTATTAAGAAACCTATGGGAAGAATTAATGATGTTCTTATTGTTGCAAATAGGAATTATGTGCCCGTATATTTTATCGTTCTTGATATAGATTGCAATTCTTCTTGCCCTATTATTCTTGGTAGACCTTTCCTTAGAACGATTGGTGCAATTATTGATATGAAGGAAGGGAATATTAGATTCCAATTTCCATTAAAGAAGGGCAAGGAACACTTCCCTAGGAAGAAAATAAAACTACCATATGAATCTATTATGAGAGCCACTTATGGATTTCCTACCAAAGATGGCAATACCTAGATCTATCCTTGCTATTATGCCTAGCTAGGGGCGTTAAACGATAGCGCTTGTTGGGAGGCAACCCAATTTTATTTTTAGTTTTTTGCTTTTGTTTCTGTTTAGGAATAAATAATCCATCTACCTTCTGTTTAGATGTGGTTTTATGTTTTAATTAGTGTTTGTGCCAGGTTAAACCTATAGGATCTTCTTGGATGATAGTTATTTGATCTTGCTGGAATTTCCAGAAACTTTCTGTTCACGAAAACAATTGTTAAAATTCACCAGAACGTGATAAAATACTGATTCCAATTGATGCTGATAAATAAAAAAATTTCCTAGGTCTTCCTATTTTGGCTGATTTTTTGGAGTTCCATAAGTTTGCGTTAGTTACAGATTACTACAGACTGTTCTGTTTTTTGACAGATTCTGTTTTTGACAGATTCTGTTTTTCGTGTGTTGTTTGCTTATTTTGATGAGTCTATGGCTAGTAAAATAGTTTATAAACCATAGAGAAGTTGGAATACAGTAGGTTTAAAACCAATATAAATAAAGAATGAGTTCATTGCAGTACCTTGAAGTGGTCTTTTGTTTTCTTTCGCTAACGGAGCTCACGAGATTTCTGTTGAGTTTTGCGTTGTGAAGTTTTCAAGTTTTGGGTGAAATCTTTTGATGGATTATGGAACAAGGAGTGGCAAGAGCCTAAGCTTGGGGATGCCCATGGCACCCCCAAGATAATCCAAGGACACCAAAAAGTCAAAGCTTGGGGATGCCCCGGAAGGCATCCCCTCTTTCGTCTACTTCCATCGGTAACTTTACTTGGAGCTATATTTTTATTCACCACATGATATGTGTTTTGCTTGGAGCGTCTTGTATTATCTGAGTCTTTATTTGTTAGTTTGCCACAATAATCCTTGCTGCACACACCTTTTGAGAGAGCCATACATGAATTGGAATTTGATAGAATACTCTATGTGCTTCACTTATATCTTTTGAGCTATATAGTTTTGCTCTAGTGCTTCACTTATATCATTTAGAGCACGGTGGTGGATTTGTTTTAAAGAAACTATTGATCTCTGATGCTTCACTTAGATTATTTTGAGAGTCCTAAATAGCATGGTAATTTGCTTAATAATAATAATATGCTTGGTATTCAAGATTTGTAAAACTTTCTTTCGAATGCGTTGAATACTAAGAAAAGTTTGATGCTTGATAATTGTTTTCAGATATGAAGATGGTGATATTAGAGTCATGCTAGTTGAGTAGTTGTGAGTTTGAGAAATACTTGTGTTAAAGTTTGTGATTCCCGTAGCATGCACGTATGGTGAACCGTTATGTGATGAAGTCGGAGCATGATTTATTTATTGATTGTCTTCCTTATGAGTGGAGGTCGGGGACGAGTGATGGTCTTTTCCTACCAATCTATCCCCCTAGGAGCATGCACGTAATACTTTGCTTTGATAACTTCTAGATTTTTGTAATAAGTATATGAGTTCTTTATGACTAATGTTGAGTCCATGGATTATACGCACTCTTCCCATCCTTCCACCATTGCTAGCCTCTCTAATACCGCGCACTTTTTCGCCGGTATCATAGACCCACCATATACCTTCCTCAAAACAGCCACCATACCTACCTATCATGGCATTTCCATAGCCATTCCGAGATATATTGCCATGCAACTTTCCACCGTTCCGTTTATTATGACACGCTCCATCATTGTCATATTGCTAGCATGATCATGTAGTTGACATCGTATTTGTGGCAAAGCCACCATTCATAATTCTTTCATACGTGTCACTCTTGATTCATTGCATATCCCGATACACCACCGGAGGCATTCCTATAGAGTCATATTTTGTTCTAAGTATCGAGTTGTAATTGTTGAGTTGTAAGAAAAATAAAAGTGTGATGAACATCATTTTTAGAGCATTGTCCCAAGTGAGGAAAGGATGATGGAGACTATGATTCCCCCACAAGTCGGGATGAGACTCCGGACGAAAAAAAAGAGGCCATAAAAAAAGAGAAAAGTCCCAAATAAAAAAATATAAAAAATGAGAGAAAAAGAGAGGAGGGACAATGTTACTATCCTTTTACCACACTTGTGCTTTAAAGTAGCACCATGATTTTCATGATAGAGAGTCTCTCATTTTGTCACTTCCATATACTAGTGGGAATTTTTCATTATAGAACTTGGCTTGTATATTCCAATGATGGGCTTCCTCAAAATGCCCTAGGTCTTCGTGAGCAAGCGAGTTGGATGCACATCCACTTACTTTCTTCTATTGAGCTTTCATATACTTATAGCTCTAGTGCATCCGTTGCATGGCAATCCCTACTCACTCACATTGATATCTATTGATGGGCATCTCCATAGCCGATTGATACGCCTAGTTGATGTGAGACTATCTTCTCCCTTTTTTGTCTTCTCCACAACCACCATTCTATTCCACATATAGTGCTATATCCATGGCTCACGCTCATGTATTGCGTGAAGATTGAAAAAGTTTTGAGAATGTCAAAAGTATGAAACAATTGCTTGGCTTGTCATCGGGGTTGTGCATGATTTAAATACTTTGTGTGGTGAAGATAGAGCATAGCCAGACTATATGATTTTGTAGGGATAACTTTCTTTGGCCATGTTATTTTGAGAAGACATAATTGCTTAGTTAGTATGCTTGAAGTATTATTATTTTTATGTCAATATGAACTTTTGTCTTGAATCTTTCGGATCTGAATATTCATACCACAATTAACAAGAGTTACGTTGAAATTATGCCAAGTAGCATTCCGCATCAAAAATTCTTTTTTTATCATTTACCTACTCGATGACGAGCATGAATTAAGCTTGGGGATGCCTGATACATCTCCAACGTATCTATAATTTTTTATTGCTCCATGCTATATTATCTACTGTTTTGGACCATATTGGGCTTTATTTTCCACTTTTATATTACTTTTTGGACTAACCTATTAACCGGAGGCCCAGCCCAGAATTGTTGTTTTTTTGCCTATTTCAGTGTTTCGAAGAAACGGAATATCAAATGGACTCCAAACGGAATGAAACCTTCAGGAACGTGATTTTCTCAACAAATAAGATCCAGGAGACTTGGACCCTCCGTCAAGAAAGGAGGGAGGCGGCCACAAGGGTGGAGGGCGCGCCCCCTGCCTCGTGGGCCCCCCTTTGCTCCACCGACGTACTCCTTCCTCCTATATATACCTACGTACCCCCAAACGATCAGATACGAAGCCAAAAACCTAATTCCACTGCCGCAACCTTTTGTACCCACGAGATCCCATCTTGGGGCCTGTTCCGGAGCTCCGTCGGAAGGGGAATCCACCACGGAGGGCTTCTACATCATCACCATAGCCCCTCCGATGAAGTGTGAGTAGTTTACCTCAGACCTTCGGGTCCATAATTAGTAGCTAGATGGCTTCTTCTCTCTTTTTGGATCTCAATACAATGTTCTCCCCCTCTCTCGTGGAGATCTATTCGATGTAATATTCTTTTTGCGGTGTGTTTGTTGAGACCGATGAATTGTGGGTTTATGATGAAGTTTATCTATGAACAATATTTGAATCTTCTCTGAATTCTTTTATGTATGATTGGTTATCTTTGCAAGTCTCTTCGAATTATCAGTTTGGTTTGGCCTACTAGATTGGTTTTTCTTGCAATGGGAGAAGTGCTTAGCTTTGGGTTCAATCTTGCGGTGTCCTTTCCCAGTGACAGTAGGGGCAGCAAGGCATGTATTGTATTGTTGCCATCGAGGATAACAAGATGGTTTTTTTTATCATATTGCATGAATTTATCCCTCTACATCATGTCATCTTGCTTAAGGCGTTACTCTATTTTCTTGAACTTAATACTCTAGATGCATGCTGGATAGCGGTCGATGAGTGGAGTAATAGTAGTAGATGCAGGCAGGAGTCGGTCTGCTTGTCTCGAACGTGATGCCTATATACATGATCATACCTGGATATTCTCATAACTATGCTCAATTCTGTCAATTGCTGAACAGTAATTTGTTCACCTACCGTAGAATACTTATGCTCTTGAGAGAAGCCACTAGTGAAATCTATGGCCCCCGGGTCTATTCTCATCATATCAATCTTCCATCACTTTATTATTGCTTTGCTTTTTTACTTTGCTCTTTTATTCTACTTTGCATCTTTATATCAAAAATACCAAAAATATTATCTATCATCTCTATCAGATCTCACTCTCGTAAGTGACCGTGAAGGGATTGACAACCCCTAATCGCGTTGGTTGCGTTGAGCTATTTGTTTTGTGTAGGTACGAGGGACTCGCGCGTAGCCTCCTACTGGATTGATACCTTGGTTCTCAAAAACTAAGGTAAATACTTACTCTACTCTACTGCATCACCCTTTCCTCTTCAAGGAAATCCAACGCAGTGCTCAAGAGGTAGCAACCAGCATGTCACACTTTGGTTCGACGGTATTGTTGGATGAAGCGGCCTGGACCGACATTACGCGCTTACGCGAGACTGGTTCTACCGACGTGCTTTGCACACAGGTGGCTGGCTGGTGTCAGTCTCTCCAACTTTAGTTGAACCGAGTGTGGCTACGCCCGATCCTTGAGAAGGTTAAAACAACACTAACTTGACGAACTATCGTTGTGGTTTGATGCATAGGTAAGAACGGTTCTTGCTCTGCCCGTAGCAGCCACGTAAAACTTGCAACAACAAAGTAGAGGACGTCTAACTTGTTTTTGCAGGGCATGTTGTGATGGGATATGGTCAAGACATGATGCTATATTTTTTTGTATGAGATGATCATGTTTTGTAACCAAGTTATCGGCAACTGGAAGGAGCCATATGGTTGTCGCTTTATTGTATGCAATGCAATCGCCCTGTAATGCTTTACTTTATCACTAAGTGGAAGCGATAGTCGTATAAGCATAAGTTAGCGAGACGACAATGATGCTACAATGGAGATCAAGGTGTCGCGCCGGTGACGATGGAGATCATGACGGTGCTTTGGAGATGGAGATCACAAGCACAAGATGATGATGGCCATATCATATCACTTATTTGATTGGATGTGATATTTATATGCATCTTATCTTGCTTTGTTTGATGGTAGCATTATAAGATGATCTGAGGGAGTCCTAGATTAGGGGGTGTCCGGATGGCCGGACTATACCTTCAGCCAGACTCCTGGACTATGAAGATACAAGATTGAAGACTTCGTCCCGTGTCCGGATGGGACTGGCGTGGAAGGCAAGCTTGGCGATGCGGATATTCAGATCTCCTACCATTGTAACCGACTTTGTGTAACCCTAACCCTCCCCGGTGTCTATATAAACCGGAGGGTTTTAGTCCGTAGGATAAGAATCGCAACATACAACAATCATACCATAGGCTAGCTTCTAGGGTTTAGCCTCCTTGATCTCGTGGTAGATCTACTCTTGTACTACCCATATCATCAATATTAATCAAGCAGGACGTAGGGTTTTACCTCCATCAAGAGGGCCCGAACCTGGGTAAAACATTGTGTCCCTTGTTTCCTGTTACCATCCGCCTAGACGCACAGTTTGGGACCCCCTACCCGAGATCCGCCGGTTTTGACACCGACATTGGTGCTTTCATTGAGAGTTCCTCTGTGTCGTCACTCTTAGGCCCGATGGCTCCTTTGATCATCAACGACGATGCGGTCCAGGGTGAGACTTTTCTCCCCGGACAGATCTTCGTCTTCGGCGGCTTCGCACTGCGGGCCAATTCGCTTGGCCGCCTGGAGCAGATCGAAAGCTACGCCCCTGGCCATCAGGTCAGGTTTGGAAGTTTGAACTACACGGCTGACATCCGCGGGGACTTGATCTTCCACGGATTTGAGCCACAGCCAAGCGCGCCGCACTGTCTCGATGGGCATGATCTAGCTCTGCCGCCGAACAGTGTCCTGGAGGCCGCACGCACATCGGTTCCGACCCTTAATTCGGAGCCTGCTGCGCCGATCGAGGATGAGCGGTTGGACGCCACCTCGGGGGTTGCGATCTCAAAGGCGATCGAGCCGAACACCAGCCCCGCACTCTGCATGGCCCGTGACTCCGAGGAGCCGGATTCCTCTCCGGACTTCGAGCCCCCCGCGCCCCTGCCGATCGAATCCGATTGGGCGCCGATAATGGAGTTCACCGCCGCGGACATCTTTCAGCACTAACCCTTCAGCGACATCCTGAATTCGCTAAAGTCTCTCTCTTTATTAGGAGAGTCCTGGCCGGACTACGGTCAGCAAGGTTGGGATACGGACGATGAAGAAATTCAAAGCCCACCCACCACCCACTTCGTAGCCACTGTCGACGATTTAACCGACATGCTCGACTTCGACTCCAAAGACATCGACGGTATGGACGACGATGCAGGAGACGAACAAGAACCAGCACCTGTAGGGCGCTGGAAGGCCACCTCGTCATATGACATATATATGGTGGACACTCCAAAAGATGGAGAAGGCGATGGAACAGCGGGGGATGACACCTCTAAGAAACATCCCAAGCGCCGGCGTCAGCGGTGCCGCTCTAAATCCCGCCAAAGCAAAAACGATGATTCCAGCACGGGAGATAATACTACTCCGGATAGCGCCGAAGAACACCCCCTCCAGCAAGATTCGGCACAGGAGGATGGAGAAGCCAGCCCTCATGAGAGAGCGGCAGACCGAGAGGTTGAGGATGACATTTACATGCCTCCCTCCGAAGACGAGGCAAGCCTCGACGACGACGAATTCATCGTGCCATCAGATCCCGCCGAACAAGAGCGTTTTAAACGCAGGCTTTTAGCCATGGCAAGCAGCCTCAAGAAAAAGCAGCAACAGCTTAGAGCTAATCAAGATTTGCTAGCTGACAGATGGACTGAAGTCCTTGCGGCCGAAGAGTATGAACTCGAACGCCCATCCAAGCGTTACCCAAAACGCAGGCTGCTACCCCGATTAGAGGAGGAAGCACCAACATCACCAGCGCATGACATGGCCGACCGGCCACCTCGTGGCCGTGACAGAGAGACCTCTAGGCCCTCCACTCAAGCCATGCCCCGACGCTGCTCAAAACACGCTAAGGCACGGGAAAACACGCCAGACCTGTGAGATATACTAGAGGATAAGGCAAGGCAAATAAGATCGATCTACGGATCGCGCGGGCGCCCCACGGCACGTGACGGTGATCGTCACTCCGGATACAATAAATCCGGTCGGGCCGAACACAATAGACAAAGCTCCTTTTGAGCTGCGTCGTGATATAGCCCAGTACAGAGGCGCCGCACACCCACTATGCTTCACAGATGAAGTAATGGATCATAAAATCCCCGAGGGCTTCAAACCCGTAAACATTGAATCATACGATGGCACAACAGATCCTGCGGTATGGATCGAGGATTATCTCCTTCATATCCACATGGCCCGCGGCGATGATCTACACGCCATCAAATACCTCCCGCTCAAACTTAAGGGACCGGCCCGGCATTGGCTTAACAGCTTGCCAACAGATTCAATCGGTTCTTGGGAGGACCTGGAAGCCGCATTCCTCGACAATTTCCAGGGTACCTATGTGCGACCATCGGACGCCGATGACCTAAGCCACATAATTCAGCAGCCAGAGGAATCGGCCAGGCAATTCTGGACGCGGTTCCTAACAAAGAAAAACCAAATAGTCGACTGTCCGGACGCAAAGGCCCTAGCATCCTTCAAGCATAATATCTGTGACAAGTGGCTCGCCCGGCACCTGGGATAGGAAAAGCCAAAATCTATGGCAGCCCTTACGACACTCATGACCCGCTTTTGCGCGGGAGAAGATAGCTGGCTAGCTCGCAGCAACAACTTAACCAAGAGCCCTGGTAATTCGGATACCAAGGACAAAAGCGGCAGGTCGCGCCGGAACAAGCAGAAACGCCGTGTTAACAGCGACAGCAACGAGGATACGGTAGTCAATGCCGGATTCCGAGGCTACAAATCCGGTCAGCGGAAAAATCCATTCAAAAGAAATACTCAGGGCCCGTCCAGTTTGGACCGAATACTCGACCGCTTGTGCCAGATACATGGCACCCCCGAAAAGCCAGCCAATCACACCAACAGAGATTGTTGGGTGTTCAAGCAGGCGGGCAAGTTAAACGCCGAAAACAAAGACAAGGGGCTGAATAGCGACGAGGAGGAGGAGCCCAGGCCGCCGAACAACAACGGACAGAAGGGTTTTCCCCCACAAGTGCGGACGGTGAACATGATATACGCAACCCACATCCCTAAAAGGGAGCGGAAGCGTGCATTACGGGACGTATACGCGCTGGAGCCAGTCGCCCCAAAGTTCAACCCATGGTCCTCCTGCCCGATCACCTTTGATCGAAGGGACCACCCCACTAGCATCCGTCATGGCGGGTTCGCCGCATTGGTTCTTGACCCAATCATTGACGGATTTCATCTCACAAGAGTCCTTATGGACGGCGGCAGCAGCCTGAACCTGCTTTACCAGGATACAGTGCGGAAAATGGGCATAGATCCCTCAAGGATCAATCCCACCAAAACGACCTTTAAAGGCGTCATAACAGGTGTAGAGGCCAACTGTACAGGTTCAGTCACACTTGAAGTGGTCTTCGGATCTCCGGATAACTTCCGAAGCGAGGAGTTAATCTTCGACATAGTCCCGTTCCGCAGTGGCTATCACGCACTGCTCGGGCGAACCGCATTCGCAAAGTTCAATGCAGTACCGCACTATGCATACCTCAAGCTCAAGATGCTAGGCCCTCGAGGAGTAATCACGGTCAACGGAAACACCGAACGCTCCCTCCGAACGGAGGAGCACACGGCAGCGCTCGCAGCAGAAGTACAAAGCAGCCTCTCTAGGCAGTTCTCCAGTCCGGCCCTTAAAAAGCCGGACACTGTCAAGCACGCCCGGAGTAACCTACAACAAGACCGCCTGGCACGTTCCGAGCTAGCGTAGCAATGCGGCCCCAACCCTAGCCCTCGCGATATAGCAAAACCAGTGCTTCGCGTACATAACTACGCTCTTGAAATACCATGGGCACAAGGGGAGGGGCACCATCACGGCACGCCCAAAACACGGCTTAAACCGTACTAGGGGCTGCCGAATTCTTTTTAAAATTTTCTCTTACTTTTAGGACTCCACACTTCGGACGACCTGTTCGGCAATTCAACTGCCGCACAAACGATGCAAGATCCAGGAAAGCAGACAAGCCATGCCGCATTATGGAACTCCCAGGTGGTCTCTATTACGAGCAAGTATACCTGTTTTGAATACAATTCCGTGGCCTGCCCCTGGCCAGGACATGTTAAATAGTCCAATTTCTTTTGCTTATCGCACTATTTGTATCGTTCTGCTTTGATAGCAACCTTTCTATAAACAATGCATAGCTTTTGTCTATTTTTTTGCATTATCCTCTTTATATATATATGTTTATTAATGACATGTTGCACCCGTACATTGTGGTACGGCAAAACACGCCAGGGGCTTCAGTACCCCTCAATATGGTGTGAGAAGTCCGAACACTTTCACAAGTGCGGCACCCCGAACTTATAGCACTATATGGATCGGCTCTGAATCATGATTTGGGTCAATAGTTGGTTTGCCCGGCTCCTATGTTTTGGTGCCTTACGTTCCGCTATATCGGCTAAGGTAGCACTAGGAGAACTACTGCGATTGTGCCCCAGTTGAGCTGGGCTGAGCACCTCAGTAGAGAAAGCTAAAACTGACTGTCATGATGAGGCGAGAGACCGGTCGCTGTTCGAGAGGTTTTTCGAGTCCTTAAAGACTTATGCCGCTTAGAGCGAGGAACCGGCCTTGTCCGGACAAGGCGTGGATAGCGCCCCGAACTCGGTCTTCCGAATACTAGGGGCTTCACCGAAATCTAAAATTATAGAGTTTTATGGCTAAGTTAGAGTGTTCAAGCATTATAGTCCGATTGCCTTGTTCGTTGTGCTGAGCGCCTCCCTCGAAGGACCCAAACATGGGGAAAAGAGTGCTCAGGTTTATCCCAAACACCGCAGCACTAGTGGCATGGGGGCAGAAGCCGACGACTGGCCATCTCTCAATTTTTTCATAAACGGCCGCACAGAAAGTAATATTTTAAATTCAACAAGCATTGCTTAGCGCATATGAACAAGTTTTCAGCGCACAGGATAAACACGAGCGAGTTCATTCAAAAATTACATCCTTGGTACATTCATCCGCCACAAGGCGGGCACCCGCCAGAACATCCTTATAATAGTTCTTGGGCTTGCGATGCTCCTTCCCCGGCGACGGCCCGTCCCTCACAAGCTTCTCACCGTCCAGCTTACCCCAGTGCACCTTTGCACGGGCAAGGGCCCTACGGGCACCTTCGATGCAAACGGAGCGCTTGATGACCTCGAGCCTTGGACAGGCCTCCACCAGCCGCCGCACTAGCCCGAAGTATCTCCCAGGCAGGGCCTCTCCAGGCCACAGCCGAACTATGAAGCCCTTCATGGTCTGTTCAGCCGCCTTGTGGAGCTCGACCAGCTGCTTCAGCTGGTCACTCAAGGGCACAGGGTGTCCGGCCTCAGCGTACTGAGACCAGAACACCTTCTCCGTCGAGCTGCCTTCCTCGGCTCGGTAGAATGCGGCGGCATCGGATACGCTGCGGGGAAGATCTGCGAATGCCCCTGGAGAACTCCGGATTCGGGTAAGGAACAAGTAGTTTACTTTTATATGTCTGCTTTGCATAAAGAATGCCTTACCCGCCGCTATCTTTTTCACTGCCTCCAACTCTTGGAGGGCCTTCCGGGATTCGGCCTTGGCAGACTTGGCAGTTTCAAGAGCCGCCGCGAGCTCGGACGCTCGCGTCTCCGAGTCAAGCTCTAAACTCTCATGTTTTTTCATGAGAGCCTGAAGCTCTTGCTGCACCTCGCCGATCTGGGCCTCAGATTTCTCTCGCTCAGTGCGCTCCGTGGCCGCTCTCTTTTCGGCCTCGGACAGCGCCTGCTTGAGGGTCGCCACCTCAGTCGTGGCCCCTACAATAAGCAGCACAATCCTGTCATTTTTTGCAATTGCATCTTTTTTGTATATATTTTCCTATAAGGTATCTCTTACCAACCTTCTCCTCGAGCTGCCGTTTGGCAAGGCCGAGCTCTTGCTCGGTCCGCTCAAGGCCCTTCTTCAGGGCACCCACCTCCGCAGTCAGTGGGGCGGTGGCTAGCAGCGAAGCCTGCATACGCATATTGACTCTTTTTTGTTAGACTCCTGCGAAATTAATAGATCCTCTATTCGGCTTTTCTTTCCGAATGCCAAACAGAGCATCAGGGGCTACTGTCTATGCGGTAATATTTTTACATATTTTACTTACCTTGAAGCCTGTTAGAAGGCTGGCACAAGCTTCAGTCAGTCCGCTCTTGGCGGACTGAACCTTCTGGATCACCGTACTCATAATAGTACGGTGCTCCTCGTCGATGGAGGCGCCGTTAAGCACCTCCAGCAGATTGTCCGGCACCTCCGGCTGGACGGAGGCTGCCGGCTCAGAAGGCTTGCTCCTCTTGGAAGGAGTTCGCCTACCGCGGTCCGGAACTGTTGATGATTCTGGCGCGCTGTCCGGCTCAAAGCCGGACTTGGAGCCCTGGGGGTCTTGTCCCCTTTACTCCTGGAGTCCGGGAGGTCGCCTCGCGGCTCCTCCAGGACCACCTCCTCTTGCCCCAGAGCTTGTCGCGACGCCACTTCGGCGTCGTCCGCAGTGCGGGGGGAGGCAGCGGGCAGAACTGAGTTCACGTACGATGAATCCAGGGAGCCGCTCGACGACTCATCGAGTCCGGCCCGGGGCGGCCTGCATAATTATATTCGACATTAGGGAAAAGTTGTGCAACAACAGGGATATTATGAGTTACTCTGGTATCTGAATACTTACGATTTCGCCGGACGCTTGGCTCTGTCCGGCCACTCCTCTTCGTCGTTGTCGGCGTCGGCGGAGTAGCCCGGAGGAAGGGTTCTCCCCTTCTTGGACCCTTCGGCCTCCCCTGTTGGGGCGGCCTCCCTCTTCTTTCCTCCCCCCGCTGGAGGGGGAGAGGATTCTTCTTCCTCCTCGTCGTCTTCACGGGAGGAGCGCGTCTCGGATTCGTCGGACGACGAGTCCGACACCACCGTATGACGGGAACTCTTTCGAGTCCCCGTGGCCTTCTTCTTCTTGGCCTTCTTCTCCGGCACCACGTAAGGCGCTGGAGCCAACAGCTTCGATAAACGAGAGTCTGCTGGGTCTTCGGGCAAAGGAGTCGGACAGTTAATTGGTCCGGACTTCACCTGCCATTCCTGTCAAAGGTAAGGGAGTTTAGATCCCGCATAGAGTCAAACTATGAGAAACAAATGTCCTGTAAAAGGTAAAGATAACTCACCGCACTAGCTGAATGCTGCGTGCTGAATCCAACATCCTCGGATGCGGATGTGGGAGCCTCAGCGCCTTTCAAAAGCACCTTCCAGGCGTCTTCGTACGTCGTATCGAAGAGCCTATTCAGGGTTTGGTGCTGCGTCGGGTCGAACTCCCACAGATTGAAGTCCTGTTGTTGACACGGGAGGATCCGGCGGACGAGCATAACCTGGACTATATTGACAAGCTTGAGTCACTTGTTCACCAGGGACTGGATGCATGTTTGCAGTCCGGTCACCTCTCCCTCGTCGCCCCATGACAGGCCCGTCTCTTTCCAGGACGTGAGCCGCATAGGGGGTCCGGACCGGAACTCAGGGGCTGCGATCCATTCCGGATCACGCGGCTCGGTGATGTAAAACCACCCCGACTGCCACCCCTTCAAGGTCTCCACGAAGGAGCCCTTGAGCCATAGGACGTTGGCCATCTTGCCCGCCATGGCGCCTCCGCACTCCGCTTGGCTGCCGCGCACCACCTTTGGCTTGACGTTGAAAGTCTTGAGCCAAAGGCCGAAATGGGGGCGGATGCGGAGGAAGGCCTCGCACACGACGATAAACACCGAGATGTTGAGGATGAAGTTCGGGGCCAAATTGTGGAAATCTAGGCCATAGTAGAACATGAGCCCCCGGACAAATAGGTGGAGAGGAAAGCCCAGTCCGCGGAGGAAGTGGGGAAGGAATACAACCCTCTCATGGGGCTCTGGGGTGGGGAGAAGCTGCCCCTTTTCAGGGAGCCGGTACACAATGTCTTTGGACAAGTATCCGGCCTTCCTTAGCTTTTTGACATGGCCCTCCGTGACGGAGGAGACCATCCACTTGCCTCTCGCTCCGGACATTGCTGGAGAAGGTTGAGGTGGGAAGTGCGGGCTTGGGCGCTGGAGCTCGGGTGCGCAGAAGATGGATAGGCAAAGGAGGAAGAAGGCATAGGTAAAAAGGTGGATCCTTATCCCCTTATATGGGCGGATGCGGCTATGCGTCCCCACCAGCCTAGTAAAACTCGCTTGCCTCCCAAGCGCCATGATAAATGGCGCGGTTGGGTTACCCACGTCCGTATTGATGAGAATCCCGTAAATGGGGGACACGATCTCTGCTTTGACAAGACGTGCCAAGGAAACCGCCTCGCAAAACGCACTGAGGTGGAGAAGTGAAAACGATTTGAATAAAGGCTTGGCCGTAGTGTGATGTCATGCTACGGAATACGTCAGCAGATTAGATTTGTGTTAATTTTATTCTCTCTATGGCAATATGTGGAAACTTATTTTGCAGAGCCGGACACTACTCTTAGTGTTTACAACCTTTTATGAAGAACTTGGAGGAGGAACCCGCCTTGCAATGCCGAAGACAATCTGCGCGCCGGACTCGTCGTCATTGAAGCCTGGTTCAGGGGCTACTGAGGGAGTCCTGGATTAGGGGGTGTCCGGATGGCCGGACTATATCTTCAGTCGGACTCCTGGACTATGAAGATACAAGATTGAAGACTTCGTCCTGTGTCCGAATGGGACTTTCCTTGGCGTGGAAGGCAAGCTTGGCGATGCGGATATTTAGATCTCCTACCATTGTAACCGACTTTGTGTAACCCTAACCCTCACCGGTGTCTATATAAACCGGAGGGTTTTAGTCCGTAGGACAAGAATCCCAACATACAACAATCATACCATAGGCTAGCTTCTAGGGTTTAGCCTCCTTGATCTCGTGGTAGATCTACTCTTGTACTACCCATATCATGAATATTAATCAAGCAGGACATAGGGTTTTACCTCCATCAAGAGGGTCCGAACCTGGGTAAAACATTGTGTCCCTTGTTTCCTGTTACCATCCGCCTAGACGCACAGTTCGGGACCCCCTACCCGAGATCCGTCAGTTTTGACACCGACATGATATCTCACTAAATTTCAAAGTATAAGTGTTCTCCCTGAGTATGCACCGTTGCGAAAGTTCTTCGTGCTGAGACACCACGTGATGATCGGGTGTGATAAGCTCTACGCTCAAATACAACGGGTGCAAAACAGTTGCACACGCGGAATACTCAGGTTAAACTTGACAAGCCTAGCATATGCAGATATGGCCTCGGAACACTTACACCGAAAGGTCGAGCGTGAATCATATAGTAGATATGATCAACATAGTAATGTTCACCATTGAAACTAATCCATGTCACGTGATGATCGGACATGGTTTTGTTGATTTGGATCACGTGATCACTTAGATGATTAGAGGGATGTCTATCTAAGTGGGAGTTCTTAAGTAATATGATTAATTGAACTTAAATTTATCATGAACTTAGTACCTGATAGTATCTTGCTTGTCTATGCTGTTGTAGATAGATGGCCCGTGTTGTTGTTCCATTGAATTTTAATGCGTTCCTTGAGAAAGCAAAGTTGAAAGATGATGGTAGCAATTACACGGACTGGGTCCGTAACTTGAGGATTATCCTCATTGCTGCATAGAAGAATTACGTCCTGGAAGCACCGCTAGGTGCCAGACCTGCTGCAGGAGCAACACCAGATGTTATGAACGCCTGGCAGAGCAAAGCTGATGACTACTCGATAGTTCAGTGTGCCATGCTTTACGGCTTAGAACCGGGACGTCAACGACATTTTGAACGTCATGGAGCATATGAGATGTTCCAGGAGCTGAAGTTAATATTTCAAGCAAATGCCCGGATTGAGAGATATGAAGTCTCCAATAAGTTCTACAGCTGCAAGATGCAGGAGAATAGTTTTGTCAGTGAGCATATACTCAAAATGTCTGGGTATAACAATCACTTGATTCAACTGGGAGTTAATCTTCCGGATGATAGTGCCATTGGCAGAATTCTTCAATCACTGCCACCAAGCTACAAGAGCTTTGTGATGAACTATAATATGCAAGGGATGAATAAAACAATTCTCGAGCTCTTCCTAATGCTAAAGGCTGCAGAGGTAGAAATCAAGAAGGAGCATCAAGTGTTGATGGTCAACAAGACCACCAGTTTCAAGAAAAAGGGCAAAGGGAAGAAGAAGGGGAACTTCAAGAAGAACAACAAACAAGTTGTTGCTCAGGAGAAGAAACCCAAGTTTGGACCTAAGCCTGAGACTGAGTGCTTCTACTGCAAGCAGACTGGTCACTGGAAGTGGAACTGCCCCAAGTATTTGGCGGATAAGAAGGATGGCAAGGTGAACAAAGGTATATGTGATATACATGTTATTGATGTGTACCTTACTAATGTTGGGGATCGTAGCAGAAATTTAAAATTTTCTACGCATCACCAAGATCAATCTATGGAGTAATCTAGCAACGAGGGGAAGGGGAGTGCATCTACATACCCTTGTAGATCGCTAAGCGGAAGCGTTGAAAGAACGCGGATGAAGGAGTCATACTCGTAGCGATTCAGATCGCGGTTGGTTCCGATCTAAGCGCCGAACCACGACGCCTCCGCGTTCAACACACGTGCAGCCCGGTGACGTCTCCCACGCCTTTATCCAGCAAGGAGAGAGGGAGAGGTTGGGGAAGACTACTCCGTCCAGCAGCAGAATGACGGCGTGGTGGTGGTGGAGGAGCACGGTACTCCTGCAGGGCTTCGCCAAGCACTACGAGAGACGAGGAGGGAGAGGTAGGGCCGCGCCAAGAGGGAGATCAAATCATGTGTTGGGCAGTCCCCGTACCTCAAGTATATATAGGGGGAGGGGAGGGTCTGCGCCCCCACCTAGGGTTCCCTCCCTAGGGGTGGCGGCAGCCCCCAGATCCCATCTGGGAGGCGGCCAAGGGGTAGAGAGAGGGGGGCGCGCCTAGGGTGGGCCTTAGGGCCCATCTGCGCCTAGGGTTTGCCCTCTCTCCTCTTGAGGGCGCCTTGGGCCTTGGTGGGAGGCGCCCCAGCCCACATAGGGGCTGGTCCCTTCCCACTTATGGCCCACGCAAGCCTCCGGGGCTGGTGGCCCCTCCTGGTGGACCCCCGGACCCTTCCGGTGGTCCCGGTACGTTACCGATAGCACCCGAAACTTTTCAGGTCACCAAAACGGGACTTCCCATATATAAATATTTACCTCCGGACCATTCCGGAACTCCTCGTGACGTCCGGGATCTCATCTGGGACTCCGAACAACATTCGGTAACCGCGTACATACTTTCCCTATAACCCTAGCGTCATCGAACCTTAAGTGTGTAGACCCTACGGGTTCGGGAACCATGTAGACATGACCAAGACAACTCTCCGGCCAATAACCAACAGCGGGATCTGGATACCCATGTTGGCTCCCACATGTTCCACGATGATCTCATCGGATGAACCACGATGTCAAGGATTCAATCAATCCCGTATACAATTCCCTTTGTCTACCGGTATATTACTTGCCCGAGATTCGATCGTCGGTATCCCGATACCTTGTTCAATCTCGTTACCGGCAAGTCTCTTTACTCGTTCCGTAACACATCATCCCGTGATCAACTCCTTGATCACATTGTGCACATTATAATGATGTCCTACCGAGTGGGCCCAGAGATACCTCTCCGTCACACGGAGTGACAAATCCCAGTCTCGATTCGTGCCAACCCAACAGACACTTTCAGAGATACCCGTAGTGCACCTTTATAGCCACCCAGTTACGTTGTGATGTTTGGTACACACAAAGCATTCCTACGGTATCCGGGAGTTGCACAATCTCATGGTCTAAGGAAATGATACTTGACATTAGAAAAGCTTTAGCATATGAACTACACGATCTTGTGCTAGGCTTAGGATTGGGTCTTGTCCATCACATCATTCTCCTAATGATGTGATCCCGTTATCAATGACACCCAATGTCCATGGTCAGGAAACCATAACCATCTATCGATCAACGAGCTAGTCAACTAGAGGCTCACTAGGGACATGTTGTGGTCTATGTATTCACACATGTATTACGGTTTCCAGTCAATACAATTATAGCATGAACAATAGACAATTATCATGAACAAGGAAATACAATAATAACCATTTTATTATTGCCTCTAGGGCATATTTCCAACAGTCTCCCACTTGCACTAGAGTCAATAATCTAGTTCACATCACTATGTGATTGTAATGAATTCAACACCCATGGGGTTTGATCATATCTCGCTTGTGAGAGAGGTTATTAGTCAGCGGGTCTGAATCTTTCAGATTCGTGTGTGCTTTACAAATCTATATGTCATCTCCTAGATGCAGCTACCACGCTCTGTTTGGAGCTATTCCAAATAACTGTTCTACTATACGAATCCAGTTTACTACTCAGTATAATCTGGATTAGTGTCAAAGTTTGCATCGGCGTAACCCTTTACGATGATTTCTTTTACCACCTCCATAATCGAGAAAATTCCTCAGTCCACTAGTTACCAAGGATAACTTTGACTGTTGTCCTGTGATCCATTCCTGATCACCCTTGTACCCCTTGACTGACTCATGTCAAGGCACACTTCAGGTGCGGTACACAACATAGCATACTGTATAGCCTACGTCTAAAGCATAGGGGACGACCTTCATCCTTTCTCTCTATTCTGCCGTGGTCAGGTTTCGAGTCTTACTCAATACTCACACCTTATAACACAGCCAAGAACTCCTTCTTTGCCGATCTATTTTGAACTCCTTCAAAATCTTGTCACGGTATGTGTTTGTTTGAAAGTACTATTAAGCAGTTTTTTATCTATCTTTATAGATCCTGATGCTCAATGTTCAAGTAGCTTAATCCAGGTTTTCCATTGAAAAACACTTTTCAAACAACCCTGTATGCTTTCTAGAAATTCTACATCATTTCCGATCAACAATATGTCAACAATCATATACTCATCAGAAATTCTATAGTGCTCCCACTCACTTCTTTGGAAATACAAGTTTCTCATAAACTTTGTATAAACCCAAAATCTTTGATCATCATCAAAGCGTATATTCCAACTCCGAGATGCTTACTCCAGTCCTTAGAAGGATTGCTGGAGCTTTGCATACTTGTTAGCATCTTTCAGGATTGTCAAAAAACTTCTGGTTTTATCACATACAACCTATCCTCAAGAAAATCGTCGAGGAAACGATGTTTTGACATCCTATCTGCAAGATTTCATAAATAATGCAGTAATTGCTAATATAATTCCAACAGACTCTTAGCATCGCTATGAGTGAGAAAGTCTCATCGTAGTCAACTCCTTGAACTTGTCGGAAAACATCTTAACGACAAGTCAAGCTTTCTTAATGGTGATACTTACCATCATTGTCCGTCTACCTTTTAAAATCCATATGTACCTAACAGCCTTACGACCATCAAGTAGTTCTTCCAAAGTCTACACTTTGTTTTCATACACGGATCCTCTCTCGGATTTTATGGCCTCGAGCCATTCGTCAGAATATGGGCCCACCATCGCTTCTCCATAGCTTGTACGTTCATTGTTGTCTAGCAACATGACTTCCAAGACAAGATTACGTACCACTCTGAAGTATTACGTATCCTTGTCGTCCTACGAGGTTTGGTAGTGACTTGATCCGAAGTTTCATGATCACTATCATAAGCTTCCACTTCAATTGGTGTAGGTGCCACAAGAACAACTTCTTGTGTCCTGCTACACACTAGTTGAAGTGACGGTTCAATAACCTCATCAAGTCTCCACCATCCTCCCACTCAATTCTTTTGAGAGAAACTTTTCCTCGAGAAAGGACTCGTTTCTAGAAGCAATCACTTTTGCTTCCGGATCTGAAATAGGAGGTATACCCAACTATTTTGGGTATTCTATCAAGATGCATTCATCCGCTTTGGGTTCGAGCTTATCAGCCTGAAACCTTTTCACATAAGCATCGCAGCCCCAAACTTTTAAGAAACGACAGCTTAGGTTTCTCTAAACCATAGTTCATACGGTGTCGTCTCAACGGAGTTGTGTGGTGCCTAATTTAAAGTGAATGCGGTTGTCTCTAATGCCTAACCCATAAACAATAGTGGTAATTCAATAAGAGACATCATGGTATGCACCATATCCAATAGGGTGCAGTTATGATGTTTGGACACACCATCACACTATGGTGTTCCAGGCGGTATTAGTCGTGAAACAATTTCCACGATGTCTTAATTGTGTGCCAAACTCGTAACTCAGATACTCATCTCCATGATCATATCATAGACATTTTATCCTCTTGTCACGATGATCTTCAACTTCACTCTGAAATTACTTGAACCTTTCAATAATTCAGACTTGTGTTTCATCAAGTAAATATACAGTATCTACTCAAATCATCTGTGAAGTAAGAACATAACGACATCCACTGCGTGCCTTGGCACTCATTGGACTGCACACATCAAAATGTATTACTTCCAACAAGTTGCTTTCTTGTTCCATCTTACTGAAAATGAGGCCTTTCAGTCATCTTGCCCATGTGGTATGGTTTGCATGTCTCAAGTGATTCAAAATCAAGTGAGTCCAAACGATCCATCTGTATGGAGTTTCTTCATGCATATCTACCAATAAACATGGTTTGCATGTCTCAATCTTTTCAAAAACGAGTGAGTCCAAAGATCCATCAACATGGAGCTTCTTCATGCATTTTATACCAATATTACTCAAGTGGCAGTGCCACAAGTATGTGGTACTATCATTACTATCTTATATCTTTTGGCATGTACATGTGTATCACTACGATCGAGATTCAATAAACCATTCATTTTAGGTGCAATCCCATTGATGGTATTATTCAAATAAACAGAGTAACCATTATTCTACTTAAATGAATAACCGCATTGCGATAAACATAATCCAATCATGTCTATGCAAACACCAAATAACAATTATTTAGGTTTAACACCAATATCGATGGTAGAGGGAGCATGCGATGCTTGATCACATCAACCTTGGAAACACTTCCAACACATATCGTTATCTCACCTTCAGCTAGTCTCCGTTTTTTCCGTAGCCTTTTATTTCGAGTTACTAACACTTAGCAACTAAACCGGTATTTTAATACCCTGGTGCTACTAGGAGTACTAGTGAAGTACATATTATAATGGATATCCAATATACTTCTGTCGACCTTGCCAGCCTTCTCATCTACCAAGTATCTAGGGTAGTTCTGCTTCAGTGACGTTCCCCTTGATCACATTGTGCACATTATGATGATGTCCTACCGAGTGGGCCCAGAGATACCTCTCCATCACACGGAGTGACAAATCCCAGTCTCGATTCGTGCCAACCCAACAGACACTTTCGGAGATACCCGTAGTGCACCTTTATAGCCACCCAGTTACGTTGTGACGTTTGGTACACACAAAGCATTCCTACGGTATCCGGGAGTTGCACAATCTCATGGTCTAAGGAAATGATACTTGACATTAGAAAAGCTTTAGCATACGAACTACACGATCTTGTGCTAGGCTTAGGATTGGGTCTTGTCCATCACATCATTCTCCTAATGATGTGATCCCGTTATCAATGACATCCAATGTCCATGGTCAGGAAACCATAACCATCTATCGATCAACGAGCTAGTCAACTAGAGGCTCACTAGGGACATGTTGTGGTCTATGTATTCACACATGTATTACGGTTTCCAATCAATACAATTATAGCATGAACAATAGACAATTATCATGAACAAGGAAATACAATAATAACCATTTTATTATTGCCTCTAGGGCATATTTCCAACAACTAATGCTCGCAGTAGCACCTGGGTATTTGATATTGGTTCTGTTGCTAATATTTGCAACTCAAAACAGGGACTACAGATTAAGCGAAGATTGGCTAAGGACGAGGTGACGATGCGCGTGGGAAATGGTTCCAAAGTCGATGTGATCGCGGTCGGCACGCTACCTCTACATCTACCTTCGGGATTAGTTTTAGACCTGAATAATTGTTATTTGGTGCCAGCGTTGAGCATGAACATTATATCTGGATCTTGTTTGATGCGAGACGGTTATTCATTTAAATCAGAGAATAATGGTTGTTCTATTTATATGAGTAATATCTTTTATGGTCATGCACCCTTGAGGAGCGGTCTATTTATATTAAATCTCGATAGTAGTGATACACATATTCATAATATTGAGGCCAAAAGATGCAGAGTTGGTAATGATAGTGCAACTTATTTGTGGCACTGCCGTTTAGGTCATATTGGTGTAAAACGCATGAAGAAACTCCATTCTGATGGACTTTTGGAATCACTTGATTATGAATCACTTGGTACTTGCGAACCATGCCTCATGGGCAAGATGACTAAAACACCGTTCTTCGGAACTATGGAGCGAGCAACAGATTTATTGGAAATCATACATACAGATGTATGTGGTCCAATGAATGTTGAGGCTCGCGGTGGGTATCATTATTTTCTCACCTTCACAGATGATTTGAGCAGATATGGGTATATCTACTTAATGAAACATAATTCTGAAACATTTGAAAAGTTCAAAGAATTTCAGAGTGAAGTTGGAAATCACCGTAACAATAAAATAAAGTTTCTACGATCTGATCGTGGAGGAGAATATTTGAGTTACGAGTTTGATCTACATTTGAAACAATGCGGAATTGTTTCTCAACTCACGCCACCTGGAACACCACAGCGTAATGGTGTGTCCGAACGTCGTAATCATACTTTACTAGATATGGTGCGATCTATGATGTCTCGTACTGATTTACCGCTATCGTTTTGGGGTTATGCTCTTGAGACAGTTGCATTCACGTTAAATAGGGCACCATCTAAATCCGTTGAGACAACGCCTTATGAACTATGGTTTGGCAAGAAACCAAAGTTGTCGTTTCTTAAAGTTTGGGGCTGCGATGCTTATGTGAAAAAGCTTCAACCTGATAAGATCGAACCCAAATCTAAGAAATGTGTCTTCATAGGATACCCAAAAGAGACTGTTGGGTACACCTTCTATCACAGATCCGAAGGCAAGACTTTTGTTGCTAAATTTGGATCCTTTCTAGAGAAGGAGTTTCTCTCGAAAGAAGTGAGTGGGAGGAAAGTAGAACTTGATGAGGTAACTGTATCCGCTACCTTATTGGAAAGTAGTTCATCACAGAAACCGGTTCCTGTGACACCTACACCAATTAGTGAGGAAGCTAATGATATTGATCATGAAACTTCAGATCAAGTTACTAATGAACCTCGTAGGTCAACCAGAGTAAGATCCGCAACAGAGTGGTACGGAATCCTGTTCTGGAAGTCATGTTACTAGACCATGACGAACCTACGAACTATAGGAAGCGATGATGAGCCTAGATTCCGCGAAATGGCTTGAGGCCATGAAATCTGAGATGGGATCCATGTATGAGAACAATGTATGGACTTTGGTTGACTTGTCCGATGATCGGTAAGCCATTGAAAATAAATGGATCTTCAAGAAGAAGACTGACGATGACGGTAATGTTATTGTCTATAAAGCTCGACTTATTGTGAAAGGTTTTCGACAAGTTCAAGGGATTGACTACGATGAGACTTTCTCACCGTAGCGATGCTTAAGTCTGTTCGTATCATGTTAGCAATTGCCGCATTTTATGATTATGAAATTTGGCAAATGGATGTCAAAACTGCATTCCTGAATGGATTTCTGGAAGAAGAGTTGTATATGATGCAACCAGAAGGTTGTGTAGATCCAAAGGGAGCTAACAAAGTGTGCGAGCTCCAGCGATCCATTTATGGACTGGTGCAAGCCTCTCGGAGTTGGAATAAACGATTTGATAGTGTGATCAAAGCATATGGTTTTATACAGACTTTTGGTGAAGCCTGTATTTACAAGAAAGTGAGTGGGAGCTTTGTAGCATTTCTGATATTATATGTGGATGACATATTACTGACTGGAAATGATATAGAATTTCTGGATAGCATAAAAGGATACTTGAATAAGAGTTTTTCAATGAAAGACCTCGGTGAAGCTGCTTACCTATTAGGCATCAAGATCTATAGATATAGATCAAGACGCTTGATAGGACTTTCACAAAGCACATACCTTGACAAAGTTTTGAAGAAGTTCAAAATGGATCAAGCAAAGAAAGGGTTCTTGCCTGTGTTACAAGGTGTGAAGTTGAGTCAGACTCAATGCCCGACCAGTGCAGAAGATAGAGAGAAAATGAAAGATGTTCCCTATGCTTCAGCCAGAGGCTCTATCATGTATGCAATGCTGTGTACCAGACCTGATGTGTGCCTTGCTATAAATTTAGCAGGGAGGTACCAAAGTAATCCAGGGGTGGATCACTGGACAACGGTCAAGAACATCCTGAAATACCTAAAAAGGACTAAGGATATGTTTCTCGTTTATGGAGGTGACAAAGAGCTAGTCGTAAAAGGTTACGTCGATGCAAGCTTTGACACTGATCCGTACGATTCTAAATCGCAAACCGGATACGTGTTTACATCGAACGGTGGAGCTGTCAGTTGGTGTAGTTCTAAACAAAGTGTTGTAGCGGGATCTACGTTTGAAGCGGAGTACATAGCTGCTTCGGAAGAAGCAAATGAAGGAGTCTGGATGAAGGAGTTCATATCCGATCTAGGTGTCATACCTAGTGCATCGGGTCCGATGAAAATCTTTTGTGACAATACTGGTGCAATTGCATTGGCAAAAGAATCCAGATTTCACAAGAGAACCAAGCACATCAAGAGACGCTTCAACTCCATCCGGGATCAGTCCAGGTGGGAGACATAGAAATTTGCAAGATACATACGGATCTGAATGTTGCAGACCCGTTGACTAAGCCTCTTCCATGAGCAAAACATGATCAGCACCAAGGCTCCATGGGTGTTAGAATCATTACTGTGTAATCTAGATTATTGACTCTAGTGCAAGTGGGAGACAGAAGGAAATATGCCCTAGAGGCAATAATAAAGTTATTATTTATTTCCTTATATCATGATAAATGTTTATTATTCATGCTAGAATTGTATTAACCGGAAACATGATACATGTGTGAATACATAGACAAACATAATGTCACTAGTATGCCTCTACTAGACTAGCTCGTTAATCGAAGATGGTTAAGTTTCTAACCATGGACATGAGTTTTCATTTGATTAACGGGATCACATCATTAGGAGAATGATGTGATTGACTTGACCCATTCCGTTAGCTTAGCACTTGATCGTTTAGTATTCCGCTATTGCTTTCTTCATGACTTATTCATGTTCCTATGACTATGAGATTATGCAACTCCCGTTTACCGAAGGAACACTTTGTGTGCTACCAAACGTCACAACGTAACTGGGTGATTATAAAGGTGCTCTACAGGTGTCTCCAAAGGTACTTGTTGGGTTGGCATATTTCGAGATTAGGATTTGTCACTCCGATTGTCGGAGAGGTATCTCTGGGCCCACTCGGTAATGCGCATCACTATAAAGCCTTGCAAGCATTGTAACTAATGAGTTAGTTACGGGATGATTTATTACATAACAAGTAAGGATACTTGCGGCTAATGAGATTGAACTAGGTATTGAGATACCGACGATCGAATCTCGGGCAAGTAACATACCAATGACAAAGGGAACAACGTATGTTGTTATGTGGTTTGACCGATAAAGATCTTCGTAGAATATGTAGGAGCCAATATGAGCATCCAGGTTCCGCTATTGGTTATTGACCGGAGACGTGTCTCGGTCATGTCTATATATTTCTCGAACCCGTAGGGTCTGCACGCTTAAAGTTAGATGACGACCGATATTATGAGTTTTGTGTTTTGATGTACCGAAGGTAGTTCGGAGTCCCGGATATGATCACGGACATGACGAGGAGTCTCAAAATGGTCGAGACATAAAGATTGATATATTGGACGACTATGTTTGGGCACCGGAATGGTTTCGGGGAGTTTCGGACATATACCAGAGTACCAGGGGGGTTACCAGAACCCCCCGGGGAGTTTAATGGGCAAAGATGGGCCTTAGTGGAGAAGAGGAGGGGCGGCTAGGGCTAGCGCCGCACCCCCTCTCCCTCTAGTCCGAATTGGACAAGGAGGGGGCGGCGCCCCCTTTCCTTCCCCCTCTCTCCTTCCCTTCCTTTCCCCCTCCTACTCCAACTAGGAAAAGAGGGAGTCCTACTCCCGGTGGGAGTAGGACTCCTCCCTGGCACGCCCTCCTCCTAGCCGCCAGCCTCCTCCCCCTGATCCTTTATATATGGGGGCAGGGGGCACCTCTAGACACACAAGTTGATCTGTTGATCTATTCTAGCCGTGTGCGGTGCCCCCCTCCACCATATTCCACCTCGGTCATATCATAGCGGTGCTTAGGCGAAGCCCTGCGTCGGTAGCATCATCATCACCATCACCACACCGTCGTGCTGACGAAACTCTCTCGTGAAGCTCTGCTGGATCGGAGTTCGCGGGACGTCATCGAGTTGAACGTGTGCTGAACTCGGAGGTGTTGTGCGTTCGGTACTTGGATCGGTCGGATCGTGAAGACGTACGAATACATCAACCGCGTTGTGCTAACGCTTCCGCTTTCGGTCTACGAGGGTACATGGACGACACTCTAACCTCTTGTTGTTATGCATCACCATGATCTTGTGTGTGTAAGGATATTTTTGAAATTACTACATTCCCCAACAGTGACACGACCAACACGGAAGACGATGACGCCCCTCCGACCACGGACGCCTACACGGAGGAAAACTACCGCCACTCCGATGATTGCAAGACCAAGGGCTCGGCGCAGATATGGTGAAGTCCGGCTCCTAGGGGCGGCGCTAGGCCCGAGGCAACGGGGACCTTAGCCTAGGGCGTGGCTGCTCCCTCCTTTGTTCACTGATTCACCGGTGCAGACAATGTTCATTACTGTCGCTGTACTTTTGGCCTGGGACGTACCCTATTCCTAGCTCCGCTACTGCCAGCATCATTTTTTTAGAAAAGGAGGATGACCCCCGGCCTCTGCATTTGGGCGATGCATACGGCCACTTTATTGATTATTCTCACAAGACGTTACAAAGTCATACAACAGTAAGACTAAAGCCGCCGTCTAAGCAACAAACTGTTGCTATACCTATCCAGTTGATGAAGGGGCGTAGATAGCCTGGGCCTAATACCAAACAACCATCGCAACCAAGCCTAACATCTAAGACCTGAGACCCCAATCTAGCCACTTGCCGGGTCTGGGGCACACACTGGGCCGGCGTGCTCTCAGAGGCCGCCACCGCCAACTGCCACCGCTCCATCTTCAGAACTGTACTGATGCATCAACCTTACTCGGTCCAGCTATCGCCGACGCCACCACGGCGCCCAACAACACCTCCTCCCTGCGCGCAAACAGCTGAACACGTCGCGGTCGCCACTGATACACCTCAGCGCCATGCTGCCAAGTACCACCAGCCGACACAGCTTGAAGTCCTTGGAGGATCTGTCGTGCATAGCACCTGTCGACCAGGCATGACAAAGCGTAGCATCTGTCGGTCGGGCATGACTTGACATCTCCACCGAAACTCCGTGCAAGACGAAGCCGCTTCACCTCCTACCTATGACTTCCAGCGCTACTCCACAAACGATGCTCCCAAGAGAGAAACGACACCGCAGTGCCGCCATCGTCTAATCTGGAACACCAGATCCTAGGGTTTCCCCGGAGCAGCACGAGTGGGTCGACAGTAGTTACACGAGATGCCTTCATCAAGGTAACGGCGTAGAACGCCTCCATCACCTGCCGTCGGCTCGGTTTTCACCGGCAACCATGTCTCCCCAACTCGTAGCCGGGACTAGATGATGGATCTCGAGATCCGATCACCAAGCTTCTGGCCGGCCACCGCCGATGAAGAAGATGACCACCACCACTGGCTACACCGGCCAGAACAGACCTGCCATGGGGTGCTGCCAAGCAGTCCACCAGGCCCTCAACGCCGCCGCCGATCTAAAGCCACATGACATGCCGCTGAAGACCGCATCGTGCCGCCGTCCAATCCAGGCCAGCCGCCCGTGGCCCAAGGCAGGACCGACCGCCGCCGCCGTCGAAGCCAACGCCGTCGCTTCTAGATCGGCGGCACCTCCATGCATGTTGGGGCCCCGCCACCCCTGAGACGCGGGAGGGAGGAAGAGCCCCTGCCACCACCATCGGCCTCCGGGCGCAAGCCGGCGGCGTCCTCCGGCGGCGGCGGGAGGAGGGGAGGAAGAGGGGCTAGGCCCCGACGGCGGCTAGGGTTGGGGAGCCTCCCGAGTCGTCCGAGCAGGGGGCGACGCGGGGGCCTCTCGGTTGGCTCGCCCACTAGTGCAAAACCCTCTACTGCCAGCACCATATCTATCTAGTTTACCTATCTAGTGACCGGCGAACTGCCTCTTTTGATCCGGTTGTACATGTCTGGTGATGAATTTTGTTGCTATGCTTGTTTCTTTCTATGATTGCTATGTAGTTTATCTCATGTTGCATGGATTTGGAAGGCCGGATATAAGGAGGACGATTGCGAACACTAAGAACTCTACAAAGTTAGCACATCTTTTTTTTCTTCTCTTGCGAAAACACTGGCTAAACTGTTTTTTTTAGAAAGGTCAAACTGTTTTATGACTACCGTGTACAACAACGAGCACCTTTTGTCTCTCCAGGGAATATATAGTCACCTTTGGTCAATACTGATAAGAAAATAGGCAGTTTTTCGATTAAATTAATTATGAGCATGACATGAACAACATTGATAACACACTGATTACGATCTAACAGAGCATGTACTACGCATATAGTAGAAACATCTACGCATATCGCTAGTACTGCTACAACAGAAAGAAACACGAGAGGGATAAACGATGTGTACCCTCCAATCGGCCACGCGGCGGTGTTGGCGGTGGCAGTAGCCGCGGCGTCCTCGGCGGCCTTCTTGTCGGCCTCGGCCTTCTCAGCGGCGGCACGGTCGGCGTCGGTTGACATGGTGATGACGAAGGTGATGAACAGAAGCGAGCAGTCGCGTAGTCGCTACCCAAAAACCTAATCGCCCCTCTCCCGTACAGGATCCGGAGAGGCGGGGTTTCGGAGGCCTGCTCTCCCGTCAACCGTGTACGCGGTGAACGGGACGGAGTCGTCGGCGGCAGCAGCAGCAGAGAAACGGCGTGCGCGTGGAGGCGGAGATGCGTTTTGTTTCGTGGCGGCTAGGGTTGGCAGCGCCCCACATATATATGTGCGGCTGCGCGTGGAGAGACGTGGGCTGAACCCACGTCCAAGTCACGCCTCAGATCGTGGCCCCACCTGTCAAAGACTCTCCGTTCCTGACCGGCAAAAAGAAGCGCATAGGAGTGAGCTCGGCTCGGCTCAATCCCGCAACCCGCGCCGCGCCGAGAGGAGGAGGAGGAGTGCGCGAGGGCCTCATCTCTTCTCAAGCTCCAATAGCATGAGGAAGAGACTCCCTTATAAACCACTCCAACTCTCCTTCCACTTTCGGGGTGGGACTAAACTTCCCACCACCTTGTCATGCCACCTACATGGGCCCTTAGAGATCAAATCTGAAATTGTCATATGGGATCTAGGCCCATCTCATATTTCAACAAATACCTGGCCAAAAATGATCTTGTTGGTTGTCAAAGAGTTGATCTGATGGTGTGTATATTGGAGTAGCAATACGTTCTCCACAACCCCCTGGCATTTGTTTGCCGGTAGTAGAAATAGCAGACAAGTACGGGACAGAGCGTTATCATTGCCGAACCCGTCGAACAAATTTAGCCGACGCAAAGGCTGCGGAGCAGCAAGAGCGGAGGCTTGTTCCACTGGCATGCGCCTAGTGCCACGCCGTGTAACTACCAACCCATGCAAGATGCAACACAACGGTTTCTTTTGAAAACTTGGATTGCTTGGCCAGTATGGCAGTATATAAAGGACATCCGATACTGCAAGTCAGCCACATCAGACACAGAAGTTCTCAGCGCAGGCAGGCACAAGGTCACAAGCCATGGCATTCTTCATCGCCACCATCTTGCTTGGACTCCTCTCCGTCTCTCAACCAGGTGCTCAATCTTCTTCCGTTACCCATTTGAGTTGCATTATTGAGCATTTGCGTTGTGTGGCGTTGCTGATTCTGCGACTGTGCATGGCAGCGAGAGGTGTGAACTACACGTTCATGAGGGAGGCGATGCACGCGCCGCCGGTGACCTACTACGATTACATCATCATCGGGGGCGGCACGGCGGGCTGCCCGCTGGCGGCGACGCTGTCCAGGCGCTACCGCGTGCTGCTTCTGGAGCGCGGCGGGTCGCCGTACGACGACGACCGCGTGCTCAACATGGCGCACTTCTCCGACGTGCTCTCGGACACGTCCGCGTCGTCCCCGTCGCAGCGGTTCGTGTCCGAGGACGGCGTGATCAACTCGCGGCCGCGGGTGCTGGGCGGCGGCAGCTGCCTCAACGCCGGCTTCTTCACGCGCGCCGGCGTCGGCTACACGAGGGCCGTCGGCTGGGACGCCAGCGAGGTGCTCAGCGCCTACAGGTGGGTGGAGGACGTGGTGGCGTTCCAGCCGGAGCTGGGGCCGTGGCAGGCGGCGGTGCGGCGCGGGCTGCTGGAGACCGGGGTGGTGCCGGACAACGGGTTCACGTACGACCACATCCCCGGCACCAAGGTCGGCGGGTCCATCTTCGACCCCGACGGCCGGCGCCACACGGCGGCCGACCTGCTGCAGTACGCGCGCCCCGAAGGGATCGACGTGCTCCTCCGGGCCCGAGTGGCCAGGATCTTGTTCAGTTACAAAGGTAGTCTTGTTTAAAGATTGCACTGCCAACTGACCGTTAAGTTCGTTAACAGTATAAAGTCAAGCAATATTGCCGTGGCGCGAATGATTTGGTCGACGAGTTCGGGCGCCAACGAGTTTTTTTTTTTTGGATTGCAGGGACCAAGCCCGTGGCGCGCGGCGTGGTGTACCGCGACTCGCTGGGCATCGTTCACGTGGCGTACCTCAACCAGGGCGACGCCAACGAGATCATCCTGTCGGCGGGGGCGCTGGGCAGCCCGCAGCTGCTGATGCTCAGCGGCGTTGGCCCCTCGGACCACCTGCGGTCGTTCGGCCTCGACGTCGTCGTCGACAACCCCGGGGTCGGGCAGGGCATGTCCGACAACCCCATGAACGCCATCTACGTGCCGTCGCCGTCGCCGGTCGAGGTGTCGCTCATCCAGGTCGTCGGCATCACCAGGTTCGGCAGCTACATCGAGGGCGCCAGCGGGTCCGACTGGACCACCCGCACCGCCTCCTCCAGCGGCGACGGCGCGCGGCAAGCCCGCGTCTTCGGCATGTTCTCCCCGCAGACGGGGCAGCTCCCGACGGTGCCCCCGAAGCGGCGCACGCCGGAGGCCATCGCGCGCGCCGTGGAAGCCATGAGCCAGGTGCCGGACGCGGCGCTCCGCGGCGGCTTCATCCTGGAGAAGGTCCTCGGCCCGCAGTCCACGGGCAGCCTCGCGCTCCGCAACCTGGACCCCGACGACAACCCCATCGTCCAGTTCAACTACTTCGCCCACCCGGACGACCTCCGGCGCTGCGTCGCCGGCATCGAGGCCATCGAGCGGGTCATCCGCTCCAGGTCGTTCTCCCGGTTCGCGTACCCCAACTTCGCGTTCCCGGCGATGCTCAACGTCACGGCGGAGTTCCCGGCGAACCTGATGCGCGTGCGCGGCGGCAGCGACCCCGCGGCGCTCGAGCGTTTCTGCAGGGACACCGTCATGACCATCTGGCATTACCACGGCGGGTGCCAGGTCGGCAGAGTCGTCGACCGCGACTACCGGGTCCTCGGCATTGATGCGCTGCGCGTCATCGACGGCTCCACGTTCAATGCCTCGCCGGGGACCAACCCGCAGGCCACCGTCATGATGCTCGGCAGGTAGTGTTTCCTCTCGTTTCACGGTAATTTTTGGCAGTGTTCGTGCCACGATGGATCAACTGATGTGCACCCGTGCTTTGTAACCTGACGGACAGGTACATGGGAGTCAAAATCGAAAAGGAGAGGACGCTGATCGAAGGAGGAGCGAGAAAACTGTAGCGGGGTATAACCACTAGCCTGTTATCTGCGTACTGCAGTATGTGCTTTGAGGATTCTTTTAGGAGTCTCCATACTGAGTGGAATGCTAATTGTAATTGATGAAGTTTTACAAAGTGTGTAAGCCAATGCCGCACCTTATTGTGAGATTTGTCGATGCGTTAACTGAATCTATGTACTAAACCTGTTTCGCCTGTGTACATCATGATGCTGCAGAGGCCTAGGCCCCCTTTTCGGGAAGAAAAAAGGCGTGCTGAACTTGCTACAAGAATGTGCCTATTTTATTGCTAGAATGAAGAGGAAACAAAAAACTTTTTTTAGAACAGGAAAAAAACTTGACTTGCCAAAAATATAGTTGACGCCTTGCCCCTTCCCCCTCTCCTCCTGCACCGGGACGCTGCCGGGGACATCTCTGTCATCACCATCATCATCAACTTCTCCTCCGTTCTCATGCATGGTGATGTGTGAGTAGTTCATCCTAGGACTGAGGGTATGTACTGGTAGCTATGTGATTGATCTTTATCTTTCTCTCTCATGTTTTTTATGGATTCGATCTTGATGTATCATGAGCTTTATTAATAAAGTTGGATCTTATGATGCTCATCTCACTCTATTCTTTTTTTGGTGAATTGTGTCTTGCTCTTTGAAGTTTCTTTATGTTGGATTGAATTTTTTGGATTTGAGATTACATGATATATGTCCAGTAATTAACTTGCGGTTACCCATAGTGGCATTAGAGTACTCTTAGCATAAAGGTTGAACGATAAGTATTATATGTGCCATCGTAGTACGACTTCTGGGATTGTCCTGGCACTTTGTGGGTGGTTCAATAGATCAAGATTGGAAAGACAATATGCAATTTCATCCTACTTCCTCTGATAGAAATAGAAACTTTGGAGTGATTCTTTGCTGCACTCTAAGGGATTGGCATGTGGTTTAATTATGTTAATAATGTTGAGAGTTGGAACTAGCGAAAGTACGAACCCTAGGCCTTACTTTCAAGCATTGAGACACCATTTTTACTCACTTTTGTTACTTGCTACCTTGCTATTTTTATTTGTTTAGATTATAAAAATGTGTTTCTACCATCTATATTACACGTCTATCATCATCTCCTCGCCGAACTAGTGCACCTATACAACTCACGATTGCATTAGGCGTGTTGGGGACACAAGAGACCACTTGTATTTCATTGCAGGGTTGTTTGAGAGAGAACCACCTTCATCCTACATCTCTCGTGGATTAATAAATCTTAGGTCATCCACTTGAGGAAAAATTGCTACTTCCTACAAAACTCTACGCTTGGAGGTCCAGCAAAGTCTACAAGAATAAAGTTGCGTGGTAGAAATCATCGCCACATTCTAGAGGGTGTTGTCGTTCTACATGAAACCTTACACGAAATTCATTACAAGAAACTTGATGGAGTTGTCTTCAAAGTGGATTTTGAGAAGGCTTATGATAAAGTTAAGTGGCCATTTCTGCAACAGGCCCTGTGTATGAAGGGTTTCAAATCGGCCTAGAGGAAGCAGATCGAAGCCTTTGAACAAGGAGGCGGTGTCAGGATCAGGGTAAATGATGATGTAGGTCATTATTTCCAGACACAAAAAGGACAGCGTCAGGGGGATCCGATGTCTCATATCCTGTTCAAGATTGTTACACATATGTTGGCGGTGCTCATTGGTAGAGCCAAAGAGGAAGGCTGGGTCAGAGGGCTCATCCCACATCTCGTGGATAGGGGTGTGTCCATAGTACAATATGCTGATCATACAATAATTTTCATGGAACATGACATGGAAAAAGCAAGAAATATGAAGCTGGTTTTATGTTTTTTTGAACAACTATCTAGGCTATTTTTTTCATAAAAGTGAACTGTTATTCGGGAGCACTAAGGAGGAATAGGAAACTATAAAGTTGTTCGGTTGTGGAATTGGATTCCTTCCTTTTTCTTATATCGGGATCCCAATTTATCACCGAAAATTGACCAACAAAGAATGAAAATGCATTGGAGATCGATTTGAGAAGAAGCTAAGTTGTTGGAAGGGCGAACTTATGTCTTATGGGGGTCAGCTCAATCTTGTTTAATTATGAGCGTATGAGCATGCCGATGTTCATGTTATCTTTGAAATATCCATAGGGGCACGAACAAGACTGAACTTTTATCGATCGCGGTTTTTTGGCAAAGTGATGAGAACAAAGCAAAATACAGACAGATTAAATGGGACATAATATGTAGGCCTAAAGACCAAGGGGGTTTAGGGATTGAAAATCCCGAAGTAAAGAATAAATGCCTGCTTAGAAAGTGGTAATATCGGCTCACCTCAGAGGAGGAGGGGTGTGGCTACTATTGGGGAACGTAGTATTTCAAAAAAATCCTATGATCACGCAAGATCTATCTAGGAAAAGCATAGCAACACGCGGGGAGAGTATATCCACGTACCCTCGTAGACCGAAAGCGGAAGCGTTTTCTAACACGGTTGATGTAGCCGAACATCTTCATGATCCAACCGATCCAAGCACTGAACGTACGGCACCTCCGTGTTCAGCACACGTTCAGCTTGATGACGTCTCTCGAGCTCTTAATCCAGTTGAGGCCGAGGGAGAGTTCCGTCAGCACAACGACGTAGCGACGGTGATGATGAAGTTACCGGCGCAGGGCTTCACCTAAGCACTATGACGATATGACCGAGGTGTGTAACTGTGGAGTTGGGCACCGCACACGGCTCGGAACAATAGATGTGTGTTCTAGGCGTGCCCTCCCCACATATATAAAGGAGGGAGAGGGAGAGAGGCAGCGTAGGGCGCGCCCAAGTAGGAGGAATCCTACTTGGGCCCCTAGTCCAATTCACCCTCCCCCTTACCATATTTGGACAAGGGGGAAAGGAAGGAGGGGGTAGGGGAAGGAAATAGGAGTCCTACTTCATACTTTCCTTTTCCTCCTCTCCTTTCCCTTTCTCCCCACATGCGTGGCCCTATAGGGGCGCACCAGCCCCTTGTGGGCTGGTGTGTTCCCTTACTTGGCCCATTAAGCCCATATCTTTGCTGGGGGTTGCCCGAAACCACTTCCGGTGACCCGGTATCACTCAGAACACTTCCGGTGTCCAAATACCATCGTCCTATATATGAATCTTAACCTCTCGACCATTTCGAGACTCCTCGTCATGTCCGTGATCTCATTCGGGACTCCGAACAAACTTCGGTCATCAAACCACATAACTCATAATACAAATCGTCATTGAATGTTAAGCGTGCGGACCCTACGGGTTCGAGAACTATGCAGACATGACCGAGACACATCTCTAGTCAATAACCAATAGCGGAACCTGGATGCTCATATTGGATCCTACATATTCATTGAAGATCTTTATCGGTCAAACAACATAACAACATACGTTGTTCCCTTTGTCATCGGTATGTTACTTGTCCGAGATTCGATCGTCGGTATCCTCATACCTAGTTCAATCTCGTTACCGGTAAGCCTCTTTACTCGTTCCGTAATGCATCATATCGTAACTAACTCATTAGTCACATTGCTTGCAAGGCTTATAGTGATGTGCATTACCGAGAGGGCCCAGAGATACCTCTCCGATACTCGGAGTGACAAATCCTAATCTCGATCTATGCCAACTCAACAAACACCATCGGAGACACCTGTAAAGCATCTTTATAATCACCCAGTTACGTTGTGACGTTTGATAGACACAAGGTGTTCCTTCGGTATTCGGGAGTTGCATAATCTCATAGTCAGAGGAACATGTATAAGTCATGAAGAAAGCAATAGCAATAAAACTAACCGATCATTGTGCTAATCTAACGGATGGGTCTTTTCCATCACATCATTCTCTAATGATGTGATCCCATTCATCAAAATGACAACACATGTCTATGGCTAGGAAACTTAACCATCTTTGATTAACGAGCTAGTCAAGTAGAGGCATACTAGGGACACTCTGTTTTGTCTATGTATTCACACATGTATCAAGTTTCCGGTTAATACAATTATATCATGAATAATAAACATTTATCATGATATAAGGAAATATAAATAACAACTTTGTTATTGCCTCTAGGGCATATTTCCTTCAGTCTCCCACTTG
The DNA here is from genome assembly GCA_032464435.1 of Aegilops umbellulata. Lineage (NCBI taxonomy): Eukaryota > Viridiplantae > Streptophyta > Magnoliopsida > Poales > Poaceae > Aegilops > Aegilops umbellulata. The sequence goes on along the minus strand of CP136057.1, from coordinate 129,312,614 downwards.
CACTAGAGTCAATAATCTAGTTCACATCGCCATGTGATTTAACACCAATAATTCACATCTTCATGTGATTTAACACTCTATAGTTCACATCGCCATGTGACCAATACCCAAAGGGTTTACTAGAGTCAATAATCTAGTTCACATCGCCATGTGATTAACACCCAAAGAGTACTAAGGTGTGGTCATGTTTTGCTTGTGAGAGAGTTTTAGTCAATGGATCTCCCACATTCAGATCCATATGTATTTTGAAAAATTCTATGTCTACAATGCTCTACACGGAGCCACTCTAGCTAAATGCTCCCACTTTCAATATGTATCCAGATTGAGACTCAGAGTCATCCAGATCGGTGACAAAGCTTGCATCGATGTAACTCTTTACGGCGAACTCTTTATCACCTCCATAACCGAGAAATATTTCCTTAGTTGGATAATTTTGACCAATGTCCAGTGATCTACTTCTAGATCACTATTGTACTCCCTTGCCAAACTCAGGGCAGGGTATACAATAGGTCTGGTACACAACATGGCATATGAGGGAGTCCTGGATTAGGGGGTGTCCGGATGGCCGGACTATGACCTTTGGCCGGGCTCCTGGACTACGAAGATACAATATTGAAGACTTCGTCCCGTGTCCGGAGGGGACTTTCCTTGGCGTGGAAGGCAAGCTTGGCGATGCGGATATCTAGATCTCCTACCAATGTAACCGACTTTGTGTAACCCTAACCCTCTCCGGTGTCTAAATAAACCCGAGGGTTTTAGTCCGTAGGACAACTTCAACATACAACAATCATACCATAGGCTAGCTTCTAGGGTTTAGCCTCCTTGATCTCGTGGTAGATCTACTCTTGTACTACCCATATCATCAATATTAATCAAGCAGGATGTAGGGTTTTACCTCCATCGAGAGGGCCCGAACCTGGGTAAAACACTGTGTCCCTTGTCTCCTATTACCATCTTCCTAGACGCACAGTTCGGGACCCCCTACCCGAGATCCGCCGGTTTTGACACCGACATTGGTGCTTTCATTGAGAGTTCCTCTGTGCCGTCGCAATCAGGAAGGATGCCTCTTCCCGTCTTTAAAGACGGCGCCGTTACTAAGGGCGCCTTGGCTGTCGGCCAAACTCTCCGGCTAGGTGGTTATCTTATGACCGCCTGTTCGGCTGTTGCGCCGACGGTGACCTCTCGGGTCATCAAAAGCAATCTTCACGTCAGCTCGGAACTCGCCGAGCAGTTAGATCCAATGGAGCTCTCTTTCGTAAACGAGCTCTTGGATCGCATCGCCGCTCTGGGGGTCGCTACAGATTACGACCAAGTTGGGCTTAAACCCGATCTAAGAGAAATTAACTCTCCCCAAGCCAACCATCACGTTGCCGTGGTCGAGGCGCAGTGCGGCAATCCTTCATCTATCCTAAGGACTAGCTACGTCCGGATTCCCGATCCCTCCAAGCCGGATACCCGCGGAGGGGAGGATGTAACTCAAGACCTGAACTTAGAATCAGGCAACGGGCTAGATTCATTGGACAACATCCAAGAATCCAAACTTCAGAGTTCGGAAACTCCTTGGCCACTGAGTCTCAGATTGGGTGAGGTTTCGGATTTAACTCCACCCACCCACCCGAACATAAGCGATCTATCCCAAATCAGGCAAAAGCCCGAAGAAATAGTACATCATTACTGGGCGAGATTCCTCCTGGTTATGAACAGGATAAAGGACGGCCGCGAGGAAGACGCAATCTCAATTTTCCGCAATAATTGCACGGACAAGGAAATCCTCAACGCCATAAGTCGTCGTGATATTACACGCTTCGCTGACTTGGCGTCCATAGTACAAAAGTACTGTGCGATGGAAAGCGCCTGGAAAACCGAAATAAATTTTTAGGACAATCCGGCTCTGAATAGAAACCTCGTACGAAATAAAAGGGTGCATCATCGACAAACACCCGGGTTAAAAACCAAAAAACCAAAACCCTCTACAGGGCATGGAACCGTACTGGAAGGATGGCTTAATGGACCCTGTAAAATTCATAGTATAGAGGACGCCACACCAACTCACAGCCTTAGAGCATGTTGGATACTCCGGCAGGTGGCCAAAATTGGCGAAAACCTCCTAATCCCGGAGGCCGCAGAAAACCACCCCAGGGACACGAGTACAGTCTTAACAGTCTTCGAGACTTACGCATCAAATAATATGCGAAAGAGAACACTCCGCAGTCTTGCCGAAGTTTATCAAGTAGCAACAATAAACCCATGGAGTGACACGGCTATTACTTTTCATGCCAGTGATGAACCTAAATTCCGAACAGCCCGAGCACCAGCTGCATTGGTCCTCAGTTCAATTGTGGACGGCTTTCGGCTCACCAAGGTACTCATGGATGGAGGCAGCGGATTGAACCTCATTTATGAGGAAATCCTTCAAAAAATGGAAATAGACTGGAACCGCATCGAGCGAAGCAGCACAACCTTTCGAGGAATAATCCCCAGTCGGGAAGCGCGCTGTACAAGAAAAATCACACTAGATGATGTGTTCGGCATCCCGGATAATTACAGGTCCGAAGAGGTCACGTTCTAGGTGGCCCCGTTCAGTAGCGGATACCACGCTCTGCTAGGGCGGGAAGCGTTTACAATCTTCCAAGCAATACCCCATTACGGGTACATGAAGCTCAAGATGCCCGGGCCGAACGGAATTATCACTCTCGCTAGTGATCCGGACATAGCGCTCCGCGCCGAAAACAAGACAGCCGCATTAGCCCTCGAGGCACAACCCGAAGCCCTAGCGGCTAAGGAACTGACTACGCTTCGCTCCACGGTAAACAGGGACGATGTGATACTCGACAAAAGATCCAAGTCCACCTCCTTTAAACCAGCGGACGAAATAGTCAAATTCCAGGTCCATCCAACGGACCCCAATAAAACAGCTTCCATCGGGGTACAATTAAACCCTGATGTAGACGCCGCACTGCGAGAATTCCTACATGAAAATTGGGACATCTTCGCCTGGCACCCTTCAGACATGCCAGGAATCCCACGCAGGCTGGCCGAACATAGCTTAAATATCCTAAAAGGATTCAAACCTGTCAAACAAGCCCTTCGGCGTTTCTCCGAACCCAAGAGACAGGCTATGGGAGAGGAGCTAGCCAAGCTATTGGAGGCCGGCTTCATCAGAGATATAAAACATCCGGACTGGCTAGCAAACTTGGTGATGGTACCAAAGAAGGATGAATCCTGGCGCCTGTGCGTCGATTTCAAAGACCTTAACAAGGCCTGCCCAAAGGATCCCTTCCCCCTCCCTCGCATCGATCAAATTATCGACGCCACTGCAGGACACGATTCGTTGTGTTTCCTCGACGCATACTCCGGCTACCATCAAATCAAGATGGCAGAGTCAGACCAAGCCGCAACGGCATTCATCACACCATACGGCCCATTCTGCTTCAACACAATGCCCTTCGGGCTCAAAAACGTCGGCGCAACATATCAGCGCATGATTTAGACATGTCTGGCAAACCAGATCGGCAAAACAGTGGAGGCATACATGGATGATGTGGTCGTAAAAACAAGACATGTCGAATCTCTAGTAGACGACTTGAGGCTTACATTCGATAACCTCCAAACATATGACATCAAGCTCAACCCGGAAAAATGTGTTTTCAGCGTTCCAGCCGGAAAGCTCTTGGGCTTCATCGTATCCGGCAGAGGAATTGAAGCAAATCCAGCCAAGATCCGAGCTTTGTCGCAATTGGATATCCCAAAGGACCTCAAACAAATACAAAAATTAACCGGATGCATGGCGGCTCTAAGCCGCTTCATCTCCCGCTTGGGAGAAAAGGCACTACCCCTTTATCGCCTCCTTCGGCGCACCGAACACTTCGAGTGGACGGATGCCGCCACAGACGGACTCAACGAAATAAAAGCCATATTGGCAACAAACCCAGTCCTGGCCGCGCCAAATATTGGCGAACCAATGCTATTGTACATTGCAGCAACACACCAGGTTGTTAGCGCAGTGCTCGTCGTCGAACGAGAAACGGACGGACACAAATTCCCCCTTCAAAAGCCAGTCTACTATGTGTCCACTGTCCTCACTCCATGCAAATCACGGTACCCGCATTATCAAAAGATTGCATACGCAGTATTCATGGCATCCCGGAAGCTGCGACACTACTTTCAAGAGTGTTCGATAACAGTAGCCTCCGAAGTACCACTTAATGATATTATAAAAAACCGCGAAGCAACGGGACGGATTGCAAAATGGGCCATCAAGCTCCTCCCATTCGACATAACTTATAAGCCACGGCGAGCTATTAAGTCGCAAGTTTTGGCCGACTTCGTCGCAGAATGGACGGAGGCTGAACTCCCTAAAGAGTATGACACATATTCAAACTGGATCATGCATTTCGACGGATCCAAAATGTTGGCCGGTCTGGGGGCTGGTGTCGTTTTGACGTCCCCCACGGGAGACACAGTTCAACACCTACTCCAGATTATGTACACAGACTCCAACAATGCAGCCGAATACGAGGCCCTTTTACATGGTCTCCGGATGGCAGTATCCATGGGCATTCAATGCCTAGAGGTGCGCGGGGATTCGAACCTTGCGATATCCCAAATAAATGGAGACTTCGATGCCAAGGATCCGAAAATGGCAGCTTACCGCAACGCCGTCTTAAAAATGTCAGCTCGGTTCGAGGGGCTCGAATTTCACCACATAGCCCGGGAAAACAATCAGGCGGCAGACGTCCTGGCACGCATCGGCGCAAAACGTGATGCAGTCCCCCCCAACATCTTCTTGGAAAGTCTGTTCAAGCCATCCGTAGTATGGGAAGGGGAACCTGGCAATAACAGCCCGGACCCAACCGCACTGTCCGGCACCGAACAATCTGACATAATCGAAGGCTCTGCCAATGAAATTACAACTTCAGCCCACGTAATAATGGCCGTCATCGCCCCGTGGACAGAACCATTCCTAGCCTACCTCACTAGGCAGGAGCTCCCAGAGGACCAAAATGAGGCACGCTGCATAGTGCGGCGATCTAAAGCCTATAAAGTCCATGATGGAGAACTTTACAAGAAAAGCACTACCGGAGTCCTTCAAAGGTGCATCTCCGAAGAGGAAGGGCGGAACTTGCTGGCTGAAATTCATGCCGGACTCGGTGGTCATCACGCTGCAGCTCGGTCCCTCTTAAGCAAGGCTTTCCGTGCAGGCTTTTATTGGTCAACGGCCCGGGCAGACGCTCAGGACTTGGTCCAACGATGCGTCGGTTGCCAGCTTTTCGCAAACCAAAGCCATATGCCACCCACCGCCCTCCAAACTATCCCCATTACTTGGCCTTTCGCGGTCTGGGGGCTTGACATGGTTGGACCCCTTAAAGGCGGAACCCACAAGAAAAAATACTTACTGGTCATGGTGCACAAGTTCACCAAATGGATAGAAGCCAAGCCTGTTAAGACGGTCCAATCCGGATCGGTGATAGACTTCATATCCGGGGTCGTACACCGTTACGGCGTCCCCCACAGCATCATCACTGATAACAGCACGAACTTTACGGCCGACGAGGTAAAACTCTGGTGCAAAATCATGGGCATCAAGCTCGATTATGCATCCGTCTATCACCCACAAACTAACGGCCAGGTCGAACGTGCAAATGGCCTTATTATGAGCGGCATCAAACCTAGATTAGTGCGGTCCCTCAAGGAATCCAACACGCACTGGGTAGAGGATCTCGACTCCGTACTCTGGGGGCTACGGACCACGCCGAATCGCACCACCGGATACACACCATTCTTCATGGTGTACGGCGCAGAGGCGGTTTTGCCTTGCGACATCATTCATGACTCACCTCGAGTGTGCATGTATGAAGAAAGAGAAGCCGAACTCGATCGGCAGGACAGCTTGGACGCCTTAGAGGAGGAGCGTGACGTGGCAAAAGCCCGTTCCGCATTCTATCAACAGGAGGCTCGAAGATATCAAAGCAGAGAAGTACGGGCCAAAAATTACAACGTTGGCGAACTAGTTCTACGCCTGCCGGATAAGAAAAAGGACAAACTGAAGCCCAAGTGGGAAGGTCCCTTCATAATCGACCAAGTCCTAACTGGCGGAGCGTACCGCCTGCGAGATGCGTCGACAACGGACTCGAGCCGAACCCATGGAACGCAGCCCGTCTCCGAAGATTCTATGCCTAGCGCCGGACTCTGTGTTCGTCTCCTACCTCTGTCTATTTTTTATATTTTCTGTCTTACATTTCTCTCCTTCCCTTAAAAGCTCATAAAGAGACGCGCTACCCGCGCTCACTATACTTGGGGGCTTCTTTAAACAGAAGCTTATTTATACGGGCTTCGCGCCCAACACATGTGTCAAACTTTCGCATGTACCTTTTCTTCACCATTATATGCATCGATATGACTTAAGTTTTTGCCAAGATGGGTTGCCTCGCTCCTGTGCTTACCCCTACGTTCCCGATTGTTCGGCTAGGTGGTAAAGGGAGCACCTCTGCGATTGTTACTGCCGGGTCAGCCGGATGTGTACCTCAGACTGGGTGAAGCCGAAAGCTAGCGTTCTTAAGGGAATATTCGGTCGGTGAACTAAAGATGACCTTTTTTACTTATTTATGTGCCCCCAGATGTTTTTTCTACGTTCGCAGTCCGGACATGGACTTTAGGGCATGCCTCCCAAAGAAAGGAACCCCTAACGGAACTATTCTCTCTGGAAGATGTTTCTTACTAACCATGTAATATAACATAACTAGTTGGGCACTTGTCTGATAAAGCACTAATGACCCCTACGCCTGGTCTCCATGCATACCCCGGTTCTTATATAACCGCTAGGGTATTCGGACACACTCCGGACCGTCAGGTCCCGAGGTCGAAGGGCGAAAAGGTCGGCAACGACAAACGATCTACAATCCGGCTAGAAGGCATTACACATGTCAATTAAAATTACATAGTCACTCTGACTGATTGTATTCCTCTTCAATACCATCTAACAGGATGTCTAATTTACAGTCCTGCTGGGAATACTTTGCGGCCAATTCTACTTGGCCGTATACTAAGCTTACAGGGATCTCCTTCCCATCGGGCCCCACAGGTCCGACCTCGGCCATGTGGTTTGGGTCAGCCTTTGTATAACGCGTCTTCACCATGGCCCAGGCCTCCCTAGCGCCTTGACGGCAGGCCGATATCTTCCACAACCGGAAGCATCGCCGCACTCCCTTCAGCTTCTCTGCAAGCTCTCCGAGGCCCTCGGGCATGGAGAGGGATGGCCATAAGGCTTGGACAACGCCTTGCATCGCCTGCCGAACTCGCTCGTGCAGGTGCGAGAGCTCGGGAAGAAGGTCACCCGTAGAATCGGGCATCTCCTCAGCAGGACGACCTGTTAGCATACCTACAGACATAACTCTGTTAGTCGACTTCCTCGCCGAACTCCTTTCTTAGGGTTCGTTCAAGCACTTACTAAATATGCCGCGTCGAAGCCGCCGATTCTCCTTAACGGAGTCCGACAGCTGGGCACGAACATCTTTGAGTTCAACGTCCAGCTTGGTGTTGGCATCTTGAAGACCATTCTTCTCCCGCCTCACCTTTGTCAGCACGCTCTCACCGGTCTTTTGCCGGCGCAGGAGTTGTTGCCTTTCCGGATCTAGTCCGGCACCATCTGCAAATTTATTTGTTAGATTCACACACGCGCCGCATAATGCTTATCCTTTTGAAGCATATATTACCAGGGGGGTCTCCATGGGCTCCCCTGTCGCGGCTAGTGCAGCCTCAAGTTGGGCTTTGCACTCTTTTAGCTCCTGGGACAGCTGGGTATTCCTCTCGGAAAGAACCTGCGTATTACATGATCCTTAAATCAGTTATTCTAACTGTTTCGAGTCTCGGGGGCTACATATATATATATATATATATATATATATATATATATATATATATATATATATATAACCATTAAAATTCTTACCCATATGTCTTTTACATATTGCTCCGTGGCTCTGGCTAGACCATTTTGAGCGGCACGGAGATACGCATCTCCCGAATTGAAGGCATCTAACGCCTCTTGGGAGAAACAAGCGTCGCGGAGAACTGTCCGGCGGCGCCGGTGATTCATGGCACTCTCCACCTCGGAACGGGTGGCAGACAGCCTGTCCGCATCCTCTGTCGGAGGAGCGTCCGGTGCGTGCCTCGTGTTCGCCTCCGCCTCTGAACCGGGCTGTGGAGCCTGGCTGGTGGAGGCACGATTGGCAGCCTCTCCGGACATAGTCCGACGAGGTCTCTTTGTCTTGCACAAGGGCACGAGTGTTAACATGCCTTACAGGAATAACACCTGGGAATAAGAAGGCACGCTATACCTTTGCGCCGGCGCCTCAGTCCGGACTACATTCCTTTTTCCCCCACGGGGCCCTGCGGCCCCTCGTTGGCTTGCCGCCGCAGGCTCGGCCTCCCGCCTCTGGAACCTCCCCTGCAAAACACGGTTGTTGTCAGGAAAACTGAAAACACGTGGGGATGGATCCTTCCCCAAGGTGATGAGACTCCGGTCTCGGTTACCTGGGAGGCCGGGACTAACCCTGGGTAATCGGCCGTAATGGCCACCAAGGTATCGTCCTTGCTCAACTGATAAAACACCCCGTCAATCAGCTCCACCGAAATGTCCGGATCCTTTTCGGAGGCCGGATCGAGGGACCGTTCAGGATCCTCGGGCTGTGGAGGATGGTTGTTTATATCCTTTACTTCCTGACGCAGTTCCTGCGTAGGAGTCGTTAGACTATATATTTAACCATGGGAATATAAAACGGATGGGCAAGCAAGATTGTCCGCTTACCCAACTTGGAGGGTTGTACATAGTAAATCCACCCTGTGGGTTGACGCGGAGGAATTCCTCCTCTTCTCCCTTGTACAAAGAGGACAAGATCTTTACTAGAGCGGCAGCTGAGTCCGGTCCCTTACGACCATAACGAGTGGCGTCATCCTCCCCATTAAAATCCCACATGGGATGGCTTCTATATTGAAGCGGCTGCACCCCCCCCCCCCGCATGATGCATATGGCCATGACTCCAACCATGGTTAGTCCGGAATGGTCCAATAGTCTTATCCGGCCCATCAGGTAGAGGACGTCCCTGTCACTTTCTCTCTGAGAGCTCCGTGGACACCAGCTTAAGCGTTTCTTTAAGGGAGCACTGTTGAATTCGGGGAGGCCGATCCGGATAGGATCCGGCAGTGGGACATCCTCCATATAAAACCATTCTGAAGGCCAGTCCTCAGACGCCTTCTTTGGGGTTCCGGATTGACAGTGTCATGGACTAGGGGGTACTCACCACGTCGTCTCCCAATCTATTAGATTGGGCCGAGGACCCCCGTGGCCGTATACTCATGGGCCAGTTCGGACAGCTGCCGCATACAAGGAAGATTCCACAAGACTTGGCGATCAAGACAAGGACTCCTCCCCACCGACGTATTCGGCTAGGACTCTTGTTATCCTAGGCCTCTGGTGCATTATATAAACCGGGGCCAGGCTAGTCGATAGAAGAGAGACAACATACAACAATCATACCATAGGCTAGCTTCTAGGGTTTAGCCTCCTTGATCTCGTGGTAGATCTACTCTTGTACTACCCATATCATCAATATTAATCAAGCAGGAAATAGGGTTTTACCTCCATCGAGAGGGCCCGAACCTGGGTAAAACTTCGTGTTCCTTCCCTCCTGTTACCATCCGCCTAGACGCACAGTTCGGGACCCCCTACCCGAGATCCGCCGGTTTTGACACCGACATTGGTGCTTTCACTGAGAGTTCCGATGTGTGATCGATAAAAGGATCGATGGCTCGCCTGCAGATCAACTGCGACTTCGGCATTTTCGTCACCAGCTCGACTGGTCACCTTGGTTCGACCAAGAATTGCGCCCCGTGTTCGGATCACCATGTTCGGACAAGAGCCTTCATCAAACATCAACTCCGATCTCTATCAACATCACGGAGAAATCATCCATGGAGCTCGGGGGCTCAACGTCAACATTGCCCTCAAGCGACCGTGTTGTTCTTCTGGACAGCGAACTCGTATCTGCTGCCACCACCTCCTCGAGTATCGCTTTGACGATCGCTTTGGTGGAATTGTGCGGAATTGAGTCTACAACAACCATGGAAAATTTCGTCGAGTTCCGATGGAGGAATCTCTGGCAATCCACGATATACCGGAGCCATGTCAAATCTGGACGGGAATTTGGATGTGTTTAGGGTGTGGTGCCCAGCTTCTAGCTCGGACGTCCTTTGGAAGATCCAACCATTGATCGTCTGCGGAATTCCTGTATCTACCACCTCTCAAAATTTCAGCTCGATCCGACCGTCCAAACTCCGGGAACCTTCTGATTAGTGCATCACTTTTCGGATCTGTTTTCTGCACGAAAACGAATCCGACCCGAGTTCATCTTTTCTATGAACGGGATTTCGGACATCCCTTTTGAAGGAAGTTTTGTATGGGGTATTGTGTTTTGTTCCCGAACATATCCCACTAACTTTAAGATCTTTTGAACATGATCTTCAACATCATGCTGGTGTCAAACCAGTTCGGCAATATTACTCCACGGCTGCCGACCTGCGCTAAGACACGGCGTCACTTTGTTGAGACGAGCTCAACTTCTTCGGATCATCATCTCGGCAAGCCGAACAAGAGTCCGGCATCGCGAAGGATAAATCATCACCAACATCTCCGCCCCACGGATTATACGGAGCGGGCATACCGGCATCGCCGCACGATTGTTTCATCAAGCCGGCATCGACCACGTCACGACCTGCATCGATAGGGCCGCACTATCGCTTCTTCAAGCTGGTGTCCATCATGCCGACCTACTTCGACTCATCGGCTGACATCGGGGCTTCGACATCTCGGCTGGACCGGGGGCTTCACCATCTCTTCATCAACCTACTCTGGACACTTCGGCGTCACTAGCCGACCAGCTCCGTCACATTAGCTGGGCCGAGGGCTTTGCCTCGGCGAGCCAACCATTACCAACATTGCCATGCCGTCGTTTTATCGCCCATCAGGTAATGGGAGTGCGGAGTGAGTCCCAATTTTGGGAATCACCTTCCTTCGGATTGCTACAACAAATAAACCAGGTGCTATTAATCCTAGTATTTTTTTGCTTGTTTGGGTTTATTTTTTCCAAGGAATTATTACTCTAGTTTGTCCATCATATGTACACAGGTCTATCAAATGATGGTCGCATTAACGACGGTCGCGTGGTTCGGTCAGTCCCCGTACATAGTCCGGCAAACGCCGCATCCGGAACTCAGACCGACTTGTGAATTCAGGCTTTACCACGCCTTTACCGCATCACGCCGACGCCCTGCATCGACATTGACTTCGGCGCCAGGCCATATTTCTTTTATTACTCACTTTGCATAAATTATTCATTATGCAACGATTTTTTTAATTATCATTATTACTATTATCTCCTGTTTGCACTATTTTTGTGCACAAGAAAATGATCTGAGGACTTCGGCGTCACTCTGCCAGTCTGCATCGACCGTGCTATGTCACCACTTCGGCGTGTCGAGCTCTCCGCTCCGCCACCTCGGGACCGGCTTGGGGGATAGAACCTTGTCCCGCATCAAGCTCGGACTGTGAACACATTAACCAGCTAAGTCACTTTCATGCTCAAAGCTTTAATTTCTAACTTGTGTTCGGTTCGATCAAGCGTTATACTTTTTTGGAAAAAAGTTGCTTGTAATTTTTTTTCCTTGTCCAAACTTTGTTTGTGACGCATAAATTCAAATACCCCGTTTACTTGGGGGCTTCCTTTATGAAGCTTTTCCTGTTGCATATGATTATACTTGTACGGATTCGTTCCTTGTTCGTGTATTACGCCACAATATGCACCATATTGACTTAAGCGATTTGCAAGCTGGGTTGCCTCGCTCCTGTGTTTACCCTTACGTTCCCGATTGTTCGGCTAGGGAGTAAAGGGAGCACCTCTACGATTGTCACGATCGGGTCGCCCGAGCCGGACCTCAGACTGGGTGAAGCCGAAAGCTAGCGCTCTTATAGTTTTCAATGATGGTCGGCACACAACGGAACTCATGAGTACAAAAAATCTATTGCACAAGTCTCATAATAACAATGAGCACCGAAGAAAGGTATCGGTGGGGGTACTATTTTCTTTGAAGATGCTTCTTACACTTCGCAGTAATATAGCATAAGTTCCCTGAGCGCGCTTTGTCTGTTACAGCCTTATGGCCTGATTGTCTGGTTATTGGAAACACCGTCGATATTCTCGACCGATGGAGTACATAACACTTTTCGGTCCTTGACCGAAGAGGGAGAAGCCGACGGTCGGTTAAGACGCGTTTAAAGTTCGGTTGAACATAGATATGATATAAGTACTTCGGTACATGCAATCGTTCTCCTACCCAAGTCACTTGGGGGCTCTTAAGTTTATTTGAGCCATTTTATAATAAGTGTTTTTCTTCTTAGTCGTTGCAAAGTTTTATTATTATTATTATTTATCACTCCTTTTTTCGACACGAGTATGCGGTCACTAGCCGGGGAGCCTAATTTCTCTCTCAAAGCCGCTAGAGTTTAGTTTGCTAAACTGGCCTGATGAGAAGTACTCCGCCCTTGGGATAGGAGGTTGAAGCCGTAGGCTGACCCGCTCGAAGTCTTGAGATAGGATGTATCATGTTAAAGCACGACAAAAGCACTTCTTTTTTCTAAGACCAATTTTCGGATTGGCACCGAACACTTGATATTGTTCGGACGTCATGTTTTTACTGACGTTTCATGGTTTTCCAAGTTTTTGGCACTTTTAAACTATTTGTGCTTTTCCAGCATTAGTCTCGCAGTGCAACGCCGGACACCTTTTAGGGATTCGGCAAAAACATTCTCAGATATTGCTATATATGCATCGGTTTCGAATTGTGTCTTCGGTCAACAGTTGGGTTGCCCGGCTCCTGCACTTGCTTCCTACGTTCCATTTTGTTCGGCTAGGCGTGCAAAGGGAGAACCACTGCGGCTGTGCTTCCAGCTCACATGGTTAAGCACCTCAGTGGAGAAAGCCGAAAACTGACTGTCACGATAAGCGTAAACTGGTCAGCGATCCGATGACTATGTTAAATAACAGGCCGTTCATAACATTGGCCGAAGTGTTTACGGCTTGACCTCGACTGTTGCCGAACACTACCGGGGGCTATTAACTAGCCTCCCAAACTAAATCCTCGATATTTTACTCTTACATTGGAGCTGAGGTTTTATGATCATGCCTAGCATGACAACCCAAAGAAAGGAACCGGTAGCGGGACTATTTTCTTTGGAAGACATTTCTTCTGTTAAACAGTAATATAACATATCTCTCCGCGTACCTTTGTTTATAAAACCGTATGGCCAGATTGCCTTGTTTGTCGTAAATCTTTGCCCTCATAAAGGCTTTATAAAGTAAGACAAACACTCCTCGGCTACTGGCCGAGGAGGTGGATGCCGATGGTCGGTCAACAAAGTTTTGTACAATGCGGATCCGAGCATTAAATGACGTAAAGTACTTGGATACATAGAGTCATTACACACAATTTGTGATTTTACTATGGATATCGATCCTTAATTCGGCCACCCGTGCTTGCATTAAGGCTCGGGGGCTACTGGGCTTCGGGCTTATTATTTACAAATATTAAAGGGGCACATCGATCCCCTGATCTGGTGTTGCCATCCGACCAGTGTCTCGGGGGCTACTGCATTGCCTGTTCAATGCAGAAAATTTTAAGTGCAATACAGTTGCCGAGGAGATTTTGATCCTCAGGTTGGTCGGCCACACCCAACCTGAGTCCCGAGGACTAACCACGCCGATTTTTGTGTCCCGAAGTATTCTGCCGAGCTAGGACTTGATCCTCAGGCCGATTTTGCAAATCAACCTGAGTCTCAGCGGCTACTGGGATCAGCGGTCTTATGTCATCCTTCATGTGCATCTCGGGTTTTAGACCGATACCCACCTTGAGGGCTACTGGCTATATATCTCGGCAGAGAATAAATTGCACAAAAAATATTAACAAAAATCGGCCCACATTCGGGGTGGTGCACCACCTCGGAAGCAGTCCGACATAAAGCTCGGGCGCTAGTGGCTGGCTCCATAGAGGGCATTTCCGGCATTAAGCTCGGCTAAACTCCTTCAAACTTCTTTGAACCAAGGTGATTTACGACACCTCGGATACAGTCCGGCGTTGGAGCTCGGATACGGTCCGGCGTTGGAGCTCAGATACATAGTCCGGCGTTGGAGCTCGGATACATTCCGGCATTAGAGCTGGGAAGCGGTCCGGCGTTGGTGCTCGACTGCAAAAGATACCTCGAATGCAGTCCGGCGTTGGAGCTCGGACGCAAGAGGACACTGCCTCCCGGGAACAACTTCAAACCCGAGGTGTGGCATAAAAATAAACAAGGCATTGATAAAGGCCAGAAACTTAAAGGGGCTCCTCGGATACCCGACGTGTAAACCCATCGAATGCATTTCGGCGATCCTCAAGATCGAAGACAAAGAAGATTTGTTGAACCAGTTTTCAAGACCGACGACCGAAGATGAAGAACAGTTCGGAAGAATCGAGGAGCGTCCCTAACTTGAAGACCGGTTCAGGGGGCTACTGACGGTGTCCTGGACTAGGGGGTACTCACCACGTCATCTCCCGATCTATTAGATTGGGTCGAGGACCCCCGTGGTCGTATACTCATGGGCCAGTTTGGACAGCTGCCGCATACAAGGAAGATTCCACAAGACTCGGCGATCAAGACAAGGACTCCTCCCCACCGGCGTATTCGGCTAGGACTCTTGTTATCCTAGGCCTATGGTGCATTATATAAACCGAGGCCAGGCTAGTCGATAGAAGAGAGACAACATACAACAATCATACCATAGGCTAGCTTCTAGGGTTTAGCCTCCTTGATCTCGTGGTAGATCTACTCTTGTACTACCCATATCATCAATATTTATCAAGCAGGAAGTAGGGTTTTACCTCCATCGAGAGGGCCCGAACCTGGGTAAAACTTCGTGTTCCTTGCCTCCTGTTACCATCCGCCTAGCGCACAGTTCAGGACCCCCTACCCGAGATCCACTGGTTTTGACACCGACACGGATAGATATCCAGTCCCGGCGATGCGCCAGATTTCGGCTCCGCCCACTTCATATGTTAACCCCTCCTGAGAACGGGGTACCAGGCAGAATAGCCTCTTCCACAGCGCGAAATGAGCCTCAACACCCAAGAACAGCTCGCAAAGGGCAACGAAGCCCGCGATATGCAATATAGAGGCAGGTGTGAGGTTGTGCAGCTGGAGGCCATAGAACTCCAGAAGCCCTCGGAGAAACGGATGAATTGGAAATCCGAGTCCCCTGATTAGATAAGGGACAAGGCATACCCACTCTCTTTTGGAGGGAGTGGGAGCGCTCTCCGCTTGCTCTCCGCCGTTATAGGCGGCGAGTCCGGCTCGAACGGGGACCATGTAGGCCGGAGGGAGGAATCCCTTGGTCTGAAGCGATACTAGCTCGCTATGCGGGATGGAACACCTCTCCCAGTCTCCGGGCTTAGGGCTGGAAGGGCGAGAGGAGGAGTTGCGACGGCTGGCCATGGTGGAATGGACCTTTGTCGGATGCGCTCTGATGAACACTCGCGGAAGGGAGAAGGTGTGGTTTGGATCTAAATCCCCATTCCTTTAAATAGGCAGCTCATTTACGCGGCTAGGGGTGTAAATGTAAAAACACCCAGACTTTTCGTATTCGTTTGACACGTGGAAGACGGCCATTATTGGGCATAGAAGCCAAGGAGCGCTATATTACAAAAACCGGACATTATTCGACAGGTACACGGAATTTGGAGAAGAACCCGCCTTGCAATGTCGAAGACAATTTGCGCGCCGGACTCGTCGTCATTGAAGCCTGGCTCGGGGGCTACTGAGGGAGTCCTGGATTAGGGAGTGTCCGGATGGCCGGACTATGACCTTTGTCCGGGCTCCTGGACTATGAAGATACAAGATTCAAGACTTCGTCCCGTGTCCGGAGGGGACTTTCCTTGGCGTGGAAGGCAAGCTTGGCGATGCGGATATCTAGATCTCCTACCATTGTAACCAACTTTGTGTAACCCTAACCCTCTCCGGTGTCTATATAAACCCGAGGGTTTTAGTCCGTAGGACAACTTCAACATACAACAATCATACCATAGGCTAGCTTCTAGGGTTTAGCCTCCTTGATCTCGTGGTAGATCTACTCTTGTACTACCCATATCATCAATATTAATCAAGCAGGACGTAGGGTTTTACCTCCATCGAGAGGGCCCAAACCTGGGTAAAACACTGTGTCCCTTGTCTCCTGTTACCATCTTCCTAGACGCACAGTTCGGGACCCCCTACCCGAGATTCGCCGGTTTTGACACCGACAGCATACTTTACAGAACCTATGGCCGAGGCATAGGGAATGACATTCATTCTCTCTATATATTCTATCGTGGTCGGGCTTTGAGTCTTACTCAACTTCACACCTTGCAACACAGGCAAGAACTCCTTCTTTGACTGTTCCATTTTGAACTACTTCAAAAACTTGTCAAGGTATGTACTCATTGAAAAAAAAATATCAAGCGTCTTGATCTATCTCTATAGATCTTGATGCTCAATATGTAAGAAGCTTAACCGAGGTCTTTCTTTGAAAAACTCCTTTCAAATACTCCTTTACGCTTTCCAGAAAATGCTACATCATTTCTGATCAACAATATGTCATCCACATATAATATCTGAAATGCTACAGAGCTCCCACTCACTTTCTTGTAAATACATGCTTCTCCAAAAGTCTGTATAAAACCATATGCTTTGATCACACTATCAAAGCGTACATTCCAACTCCGAGATGCTTGCATCAGTCCATAAATGGATCACTGGAGCTTACACACTTTGTTAGCACCTTTTGTATTGACAAAACCTTCTGGTTGCATTATATACAACTCTTATTTAAGAGATCCATTAAGGAACGCAGTTTTGACATCCATTTGCCAAATTTCATAAAATGCGGCAATTGCTAACATGATTCGGATAGATTTAAGCATCGATACGAGTGAGAAAATCTCATTGTATTCAACACCTTGAACTTGTCGAAAATGGTTTTTTGACAATTTGAGCTTTGTAGATAGTAACACTACTATCAACGTCCGTCTTCCTCTTGAAGATCCATTTATTCTCTATGGCTCGCCGATCATCGGGCAAGTCCACCGAAGTCCACACTTTGTTCTTATAGATGGCTCCCATCTCAGATTTCATGGCCTCAAACCATTTTGTGAAATCTGGGCTCATCATCGCTTCCTCATAGTTCGTAGGTTCGTCATGGTCAAGTAACATGACCTCCAGAACAGGATTACCGTACCACTCTGGTGCGGAACGAGCTCTGGTTGACCTATGTGGTTTGGTCGTAACTTGATTTGAAGTTTCATGATCATTATCATTAGCTTCCTCATTAGTTGGTGCAGGCATCACGGGGACGGTTTTCTGTGATGAGCTACTTTCCAATTCGAGAGAAGGTACAATTACCTCATCAAGTTCTACTTTCCTCCCACTCACTTCTTTCGAGAGAAACTCCTTCTCTAGAAAGGATCTATTCTGAGCAAAAAAGATCTTGCCTTCGGAACTGTGATAGAAGGTGTACCCAACAGTTTCTTTTGGGTATCCTATGAAGACGCACTTCTCCAATTTGGATTCGAGCTTATCAGACTGAAGCTTTTTCACATAAGCATCGCAACCCCAAACTTTAAGAAACGACAGCTTAGGTTTCTTGCCAAACCACAGTTCATATAGTGTCGTCTCAACGGATTTAGACGGTGCCCTATTTAACGTGAATGCAGTTGTCTCTAATGCATAAACCCAAAACGATAGTGGTAAATCGGTAAGAGACATCATAGATCGCACCATATCTAATAAAGTACAGTTACGACGTTCGGACACACCATTATGCTGTGGTGTTCCAGGTGGCATGAGTTTGTGAAACAATTCCACATTTTTTAATTGAAGCCAAACTCGTAACTCAAATATTCGCCTCTGCGATCAGATTGTAGAAACTTTTTTTCTTGTTACGATGATCCTCCACTTCACTCTGAAATTCTTTGAACTTTTCAAATGTTTCAGACTTGTGTTTCATCAAGTAGATATACTCATATCTGCTCAAATCATCTGTGAAGGTCAGAAAATAACGATACCCGCCGCGAGCCTCAACACTCATCGGACCGCATACATCGGTATGTATTATTTCCAATAAGTCAGTGGCTCGCTCCATTGTTCTGGAAAACGGAGTATTATTCATCTTGCCCATGAGGCACGGTTCGCAAGCAGCAAGTGATTCCAAAAGTCCATCCGCATGGAGTTTCTTCATGAGCCTTACACCAATATGACCTAAATGGCAGTGCCACAAGTATGTTGCACTACCATTATCAATTTTGCATCTTTTGGCATCAATATTATGAATATGTGTATCACTACGATCAAGATTCAATAAACCATTTATATTAAGTGTATGACCATAGAAGGTTTTATTCATGTAAATAGAACAACAATTATTCTTTGACTTAAATGAATAACCATATTGCAATAAACATGATCCAATCATATTCATGCTCAACGCAAACACCAAATAACATTTATTTTAGGTTCAACACTAATCCCGAAGGTAAAGAGAGTGTGCGATGGTGATCTTATCAACCTTGGAATCACTTCCAACACACATCATCACCTCGCCCTTAACTAGTCTCTGTTCATTTTGCAACTCATGTTTCGAGTTACTACTCTTAGCAGCTGAACCAGTATCATATACCGAGGGGTTGCTATAAACACTAGTAAAGTACACATCAATAACATGTATATCAAATATACCTTTGTTCACTTTGCCATCCTTCTTATCCGCCAAGTATCTAGGGCAGTTCCACTTCCAGTGACCACTCCCTTTCCAGTAGAAGCACTCAGTTTCAGGCTTGGGTCTAGCTTTGGGCTTCTTCATGGGAGTGGCAACTTTGTTGTCATTCCTTTTGAAGTTTCCCTTTATTTCCCTTGCCCTTTATCTTGAAACTAGTAGTCTTGTTAACCATCAACACTTGATGCTTTTTCTTGATTTCTACCTTCGCTGATTTCAGCATTGCGAAGAGCTTGGGAATCATTTTCGTCATCCCTTGCATATTATAGTTCAGCATGAACTTCTAGTAACTTGGTGATAGTGACTAGAAAACTCTGTCAATCACTATCTTATCTGGAAGATTAACTCCCATTTGATTCAAGTGATTGTAGTACCCAGACATTCTGAGCATATGCTCACTAGCTGAGCTATTCTCCTCCATATTGTAGGCAAAGTACTTTGTCAGAGGTCTCATACCTCTTAACACGGGCATGAGTCTGAAATTGTAATTTCAACTCTTGAAACATCTCATATGCTCCATGTCGTTCAAAACATTTTGAAGTCCCAGTTCTAAGCCGTAAAGCATGGTGCACTAAACTATCAAGTAGTCATCATACCGAGCTTGTCAAACGTTCATAACCTCTGTATCTGCTCCTGCAATAGTTCTGTCACCTAGCGGTGCATCAAGGACACAATTCTTCTGTGCAGCAATGAGGATAAACCTCAGATCACGGACCAAGTCCGCATCATTGCTACTATCATCTTTCAACTTAGTTTTCTCTAGGAACATATCATAAATAAAACTGGGAAGCTATACGCGAGCTATTGATCTACAACATAGATATGCAAATACTATCAGGACTAAGTTCATGATAAATTAAAGTTCAATTAATCATATTACTTAAGAACTCCCACTTAGATAGACATCCCTCTAGTCATCTAAATGATCACTTGATCCATATCAACTAAACCATGTCCGATCATCATGTGAGATAGAGTAGTTTTCAATGGTGAACATCACTATGTTGATCATATCTACTATATGATTCATGTTCGATCTTTCCATCTCAGTGTTCCGAGGCCATATCTGCATATGCTAGGCTCGTCAAGTTTAACATGAGTATTTTGCATGTGCGAAACTGGCTTGCACCCGTTGTATGTGAATGTAGAGCTTATCACACCCGATCATCACGTGGTGGCTCAGCATGAAGAACTGTCGCAATGGTGCATACTCAGGGAGAACACTTATACCTTGAAATTTAGTGAGGGATCATCTTATAATGCTACCGCCGTACTAAGCAAAATAAGATGCATAAAGGATAAACATCACATGCAATTAATATAACTGATATGATATGGTCATCATCATCTTGTGCCTTTGATCTCCATCTCCAAAGCACCGTCATGATCACCATCGTCACTGGCTTGACACCTTGATCTCCATCGAAGCATCGTTGTCGTCTCGCCAACTATTGCTTCTATGACTATCGCTACCGTTTCGTGATAAAGTAAAGCAATTACATGGCGATTGCATTTCATACAATAAAGCGACAACCATAAGGCTCCTGCCAGTTGCCGATAACTTTTACAAAACATGATCATCTCATACAACAATTTATATATCATCACGTCTTGACCATATCACATCACAGCAAGCCCTGCAAAAACAAGTTAGACGTCCTCTACGTTGTTGTTGCAAGTTTTACGTGGCTGCTACGGGCTTAGCAAGAACCTTTCTTACCTACGCATCAAAACCACAACGATTTTTCATCAAGTGTGCTGTTTTAACCTTCTACAAGGACCGGGCGTAGTCAAACTCGATTCAACTAAAATTGGAGAAACGGACACCCACTAGCCACCAGTCTCATCAACGCGGTCGTGTAATGTCGGTCTGGGCCGCTTCATCCAACAATACAGCCGAATCAAAGTATGACATGCTGGTAAGCAGTATGACTATTATCGCCCCACAACTCTTTGTGTTCTACTCATGCACATAACATCTACGCATAGACCCGGCTCGGATGCCACTGTTGGGGAACGTAGTATTTCAAAAAAAATTCATGTGATCACGCAAGGTCTATCTAGGAGAAGCATAGCAACGAGCAGGGAGAGTGTGTCCACGCACCCTCATAGACCGAAAGCGGAAGCGTTTAGTAACGCGGTTCATGTAGTCGAACGTCTTCACGATCCAACCGATCCAAGCACCAAACGTACGTCACCTCCGTGTTCAGCACACGTTCAACTCGATGACATCCCTCGAGCTCTTGATCCAATTGAGGCCAAGGGAGAGTTCCGTCAGCATGACGGTGTGGCGACGGTGATGATGAAGTTACCGGCGCAGGGCTTCGGCTAAGCACTACGACGATATGATCGAGGTGTGTAACTGTGGAGGGGGGCACCGCACACGGCTAGGAACAATATATGTGTGTTTTAGGGGTGCCCTCCCCACGTATATAAAGGAGGGAGAAGGAGCGAGGCAGCGTAGGGCGCGCCCAAGTAGGAGGAATCCTACTTGGGCCCTAGTCGTATTCGCCTCCCCTTACCATATTTGGACAAGGGGGAAGGAAGGAGGGGGAGAGGAAGGAAATAGGAGTCCTACTTCATACTTTCTTTTCCTCCTTTACTTTCCCTTTCTCTCCACATGGCTGGCCCTATAGGGGGCGCACCAGCCCCTTGTGGGTTGGTGTGTTCCCTTACTTGGCCCATTAAGCCCATATCTTTTCCGGGGGTTGCCCGGAACCACTTCCGGTGACCCGGTATCACCTGGAACACTTTCGATGTCCAAATTCCATCGTCCTATATATGAATCTTTACCTCTCGACCATTTCGAGACTCCTCGTCATGTCTGTGATCTCATCCCGGACTCCGAACAAACTTCGGTCATCAAATCACATAACTCATAATACAAATCGTCATCGAACGTTAAGCGTGCGGACCCTACGGGTTCGAGAGCTATGCACACATGATCGAGACACATCTTCGGTCAATAACCAATAGCGGAACCTGGATGCTCATATTGGCTCCTACATATTCTACGAAGATCTTTATCGGTCAAACCGCATAACAACATACGTTGTTCCCTTTGTCATCGGTACGTTACTTGCCCGAGATTCGATCGTTTGTATCCTCATACCTAGTTCAATCTCATTACCGGCAAGTCTCTTTACTCGTTCCGTAATGCATCATCCGGTAACTAACTCATTAGTCACATTGCTTGCAAGGCTTACAGTGATGTGCTTTAACGAGAGGGCCCAGAGATACCTCTCCGATACTCGGAGTGACAAATCCTAATCTCAATCTATGCCAACTCAACAAACGCCATTGGAGATACTTGTAGAGCATCTTTATAATCACCCAGTTGTGACGTTTGATAGCACACAAGGTGTTCCTCCGGTATTCGGGAGTTTCATAATCTCATAGTCAGAGGAACATGTATAAGTCATGAAGAAAGCAATAGCAATAAAACTAACCGATCATTATGCTAAGCTAACGGATGGGTCTTGTCCATCACATCATTCTCTAGTGATGTGATCCCGTTCATCAAATGACAACACATGTCTATGGCTAGGAAACTTAACCATCTTTGATTAACGAACTAGTCAAGTAGAGGCATACTAGGGACACTCTGTTTTGTCTACGTATTCACACATGTATCAAGTTTCCGGTTAATACAATTCTAGCAAGAATAATAAACATTTATCATGATATAAGGAAACATAAATAACAACTTTATTATTGCCTCTAGGGCATATTTCCTTCAGCTACAACTATTGTGTAACAAATATCTGCATTCTAAAACCTTAGCACAAGTTACGGCACAGCCGAATGATTCTCCCTTTTGGAAGGGGTTGATGGGAACTAAGGTTGTTCTCTTCAACTTGAGTAAATTTATCATTGGCAATGGGCGCGCAACTAGATTCTGCGAGGACACTTAGCTAGGGAGACGTCCCTAGCTTTACATTATTCATTGATAATATTGTATATGTAAAGACACATTTATAAGTACAATACTAGGTTTGGTTCCCTTAAACATTCAGTTCAGACATACATTAGTTAGGGAACGATGGGATACATGGCTACATCTAGTGTGTAAGTAGATGGAGGTCAACCTATCTAAAGAGCCAGATGTATTCCGATGGAAACTTTCAGTTTCAGGCGTGTTCTCAGTCAAATCTATGTGTGTGGATATGATTAATAATGTACCAATCCCCCGATCTATTCATATATGGAAAATAAAGGTGCCTCTAAAAATCAAGATTCTTATATGATTTATGCGTAAGGGAGTGATTCTGACTAAGAACAATCTGGCAAAACATAGGTGTTAGGGGAGTAAGCGATATTGTTTTTGTGATCACGAAGAAACGATTCAACATATATTTCTCATATGCCCACTAGCCAAGTTATTGTGGCGAACAATACACATGTCCTTTCATGTTGCTCCACCTAATAATAGTATCTCCTATATGTTCGGTAACTGGTTAGATGGAGTTGAGCCTAATACATCGGCACGAATTTGCATGTGAGTTGTGCCTTACTTTGAGCTATTTGGAACTGTTGGAGTGACACTGTATTTAACAGGACAGATATGACAAACCTTTTGTAGGTTATCTACTGGGCATCTGGATGGATCAGTACGTGATCATTACTACACCGTGCATAATTGAGAGAGCTTATGGCCGTTGGGTGCAATTGATGGGAGACGGTAGCACAAGCTACATACAACCGGACGATCCAACAATAGGATATCTGTTTAGGCACTCTGTCCTATTTCTGCCTATTGTGGTTATTACATACTTCCAGAATGATGATATACGAGATAGAGTCGGGGTAGAACCAATTGAAGAGAAACTTGTCCAACATCGGTCGTCTGAGATGTTTTGGCATATTCAGCGCAGGCCTCCAGAAGCTCCAGTGCATAGCGGACGACTAAAGCATGCGGGTAATGTCAAGAGAGGCCGGGGTAGACCGAATTTGACATGGGACGAATCTGTAAAGAGAGATCTGAAGGACTAGAGTATCACCAAAGAATTAGCTATGGATAGGGGTGCGCGGAAGCTTGCTATACATCCGCCAGAACCATGAGTTGTTCGCGAGATTTGATGGGTTTTACATCTAGTCTACCCCAACTTGTCTAGGACTAATTAAGGTGGTCACTACTGGAATCAGCTTCTTTGTCGTCTGCCATGGCGGACGGCAAAGGCGTAGATCACGGACGGCAAACTTCTTTGTCGTCCGCTAGCGGATGGCAAACTGTCCGGATGAACGCCTACCAGCAAAGGCCTTCTTTGCCGCCCGCTTCTTAGAAACAGACGGCAAAGGATTACGCCGTCCGCCATCCGAGACCAGCAGACGACACAGACAGCTGACGGCAGTGCGGTGGCGTGAGAGCCGTTAGGGGGTTAACGACGCTCTTTGCCGTCTGCCAGCGGACGACAAAGAGTCAAAGATCTTTGCCGTCCACTGGCAGACGGCAAAGAGCCCAGCTAGGCAGCACTGGGAAGCTGCCACGTGTCCAGATATGTCGTCCGCCAGCAGACGGCAAAGAGGTTTGAATCATTGCCGTCTGCTGGCGGACGGCATAGCTAGTCACTTTGTCGTCCACCAGCAGACGACAAATGACCAAATAGGCAGCTAGTGTTCCCAGTTTGCACAGGTGACTGGCACGTGTCCTCTTTGCCGTCTGCTAGCGGACGGCAAAGAGGCTATATATCCCCTGTTTTATTTAAATCCCATTAATTAGACATGGTTTCAAACACAGATATACATGCATACATATCCAACATATCCAACAACATGTCCAACAACATATTTCATCCAATCGAACAACATAGTTCAACAAAGTCCAACATACCCATATATACATAACCAGAAACAAGTTTCCAACAACATATCCATATAGACATACATATCCAAACAAGTTTTCATAAACAACAAGGAATCACCACAAGAGTAGTACACTCCATGAATCCAAGCTTCCTCATGTAAAGCAAATCTGCAAATTGGGAAAGATGAAAGTTAGAAGAAGAAGAAGACTAGTTATAAGAAGAAGAAGAAGAAGAAGAAGAAGAAGAAGAAGATTTTTTTTTCTTCTCTTTCTTTTTCTCCTCTCCTCTTCTTTATCTTCTTCTTCTTCTAACTAAGGTAGGTAAAAATGTCATTTTATTGCTAAGCTAGGTAAAAATGCTAAGTGTAGGTCATTTTAGAGCTAAGGTAGGTAAATAGGTCATTTTGGAGCTTAGTAAGGTTATTATGTCATTTTCGAGGAAAATAAGCTAAGTCTATATCATTTTGGAGCTAACAAAGATTATCATGCCATTTTTTTACCTAAGTATGCTAAGTATGTCATAAATGAACTGAATAAGCTAAGTATAGCTTATTTTTTGTCTAACTTAGGTAATTATGCCATTTAGGAGAAAAATAAGCTAACTATCCATTTGTAAAGAAAAAAACTAGAGAAAACTTACCCTCATCACAACAAATGTGATGAAGATCGCAACTAAGGTAACAATTGATCCAACGGCATAATGATACCAAGCCTCATTATCAATGGCACATTTTCTAATCTTCTTAAGCTTCAGGCGCATTGCATTCATCTTCATCTTGTGATCATCGATGGCATCGGCAACATACAACTCCAATGTCATCTTCTCTTCTTCAATTCTTTTAATTTTTTCTTTCAAATACTCATTTTCTTTTTCAACTAAATTTAACTTCTCGACAAGAGGGTCCGTTTCAAATTCCGGTTCACATACCTCCTAGACTAAAATATCTCTATGTCAACTTGATGGCCATAATTTGCATAAATGCGAAATGCAACAAATAGTTATGAAAGAGAATTTACCACATCCGAATCATAAAGCGGGCGAGGGCCAACCGGGACTGAAATCAAGACCATGGCACTATGTATAAGAAACAATCATACAAAGTAAGAAAATTATAAATACCTACTATATAAATCTACACATACTCAGGTTGTCCATGGATAACGTTGGACAATTCGAAAGAATCACGATTATAAATATGCAAATGCATGCATATTTATAGATGTAACCTTTTCGAACAGGATACACATAGTGGTTACGCATACTGATGATTGACACCTATAGCTAGCAAGTTTCATCGGCACGAAGACCGAAACAAAGCAAATGAAGGGGGGAGGAGATGTCATTTGTGCTCACCAACGAACGCAGGGGCGGAGCTCGTCGAACACTAGACCCTCGCAGCGGCGGAATACCTGCATATTTAAATCGAAAGATGAGTAACAAGTATTCGACACCGACGGCCACATGTACCTCGCACTAACAGTACTTGCTATTTACGGTACCATCGACATCGAGGAACCCTCTAACCCGCTCGTCCCCGGGTAAACAAAATAGCAACTACCATCGGTGCAAGGTACATGAGGCGGTTGGCGTTGAACACTAGATCCACATCCCACAAGTGAAGTCGGCGCCCGGTGTCCCACAACAATAGTTCTGGTGGCCGATGACAGTCGAACACCTTGGCGAATTTGTCTGGCAACCTCTGCGATGAGGATTAAAGCCAAGTTTTGAAATTTCAAACAACCAAACCGACTTGATTTAGTTTGGGTGTTTCAAGTTTCAACACTTAGATTTCAATCGTCATCTCTAAGGCTGCTAGACAAATTTGCAATGGTGTTCGACCGCCATCGACGCCGAGAACTGTTGCTGCTGGACGCAGGACCCCTGTGTCACTTGTGGGACGTGGATGTAGTATTCGACACCGACGGCCACATGTACCTCGCACTGACGATACTTGCTATTTAGGGTACCATCGACACCGAGGAACCCTCTTTTTCTTCTTCTTCTTCTTCTTCTTTCTCTTTTTTCCTTTTCTTCTTCTTCTTCTTCTTCTTCCTCTTCTTAAACCTAGCACTAACCTAAACCTAAAAACTCAAAACTACACCTAAACCTAGCACTAACCTAAACCTAAAAACTCAAAACTACACCTAATTAAACCTAGCACTAACCTAAAACAAATCAAGGAAATAGAGAACAAAAAAAAACAGGAAAAAACAGAAAAAAAAAACTACCTCTTGCTCCGGCCAGGTCGGCCGGTTGGGCGGGGCGGCGCAGGGGCCGCGGGAAGGAGGACGGCAGCGGGGCGGCGCGGCGCAGGGACCTCGGGAGGGGTCCGGCACCAGGGCGGCCCGGCGCAGGCCACTCCGGCGATGGGGCGGCGGGGCGACGGGGCGCGGCGGGGCGGCGAGGCAGCGGGGCGCGGCGGGGCGCGACGGGACGGCGTGGCGACGGGGCGACAGGGGGGATGGCCGGCAGCGGCAACAGAGGAGAGAGGCGGGCGCACGGGAGGGAGGGAGGGAGAGAAAGGGCCTTCTTTGTCGTCTGTTAGCAGACGGCAACGAGGGCCACCGTTAGGGCTGGCTCACGTCTCCTCTTTGCCGTCCGTAAGCAGACGGCAAAGCACTAACATTGTCGTCCGCCAGCAGACGGCAAAGGAATCACCTCTTTTGCCGTCCGCTAGCGGATGGCAAAGAATCTGACCTAGCCACGCCGTGCCTTGTGGGGCCCCCACCTGTCTCTTTGTCGTCTGCCTTATAGCTCTTTGCCGTCAGCTGGCCGACGGCAAAGAAGCAGCTGGCGGCAAATAGCATTTTTGCCCTCTGCCATTTCTTTGCCGAAGCGGACGGCAAAGAGGCTCTTTGCCGTCGGCTGACGGACGGCAAAGAAGCTGATTCCAGTAGTGGGTGGTGGTGGTGGTTATTACATACTTCTATGATTTTATTTATGTACCTGAGATGTTATTCATACCTTGATGCTATATTGATTTAAATAAATGGTTGTGTGCATCGCTTGATGCAGAGGCCTGGGTATTCCTCCTTTTTAAAACATTTAGAATCCAGGTGGCCACCAAATTACAAATCCTATAGTTTTCTATTTTTTGTGTATCCTTAATCTCGTGATTGTGAGGCCCAATCTATAGCATAGTAGAGGCTTATCTTTCTACCAAGATACATTCGAATCTAGCTCGAAAATGAAAAGGGAAAATCTACACAAGAAGTGAAAATGCCAGCAGAGCAAATTTTAGTGGGGCCTGAAAAGCTTGTAAAGATGGCCACAAAGGTTGGTTATCCTATATCCTAGGGATGAAAAAGTTCATTCTCAGAACATTTTCTCCACCATACTAGGGAGCAAACACATGGTCGGTGGTTGATGTGCCACCTACAGGAAGGCAGAGCAAAAAGGAGAAAGAGGGGGGGAGGGGAGGCGTTGAAGGAGGTTGACCAATGAGCTTGAAAACATTAGGTCATCCATGAAAGCTCATTAACCAAGATGTGTAACATCAACGACCCTAAGGTTAGAGAGATGGCCTCACCGAGTAGCGTCACCCCCTTCTCAACGCTGGTGGCGGTAGATGGCCATATCTAATAGTGAAGGCGATGGATAAGGAGGAGAGGAGAACAAACAGAGGAGCTAGAGAAGACGATTGTGTGTACTCCCTTCAGTCCTTTTTACTCTGCATATAAGAATTGTCTGAAGTCAAACTTTGTAAAGTTTGACCATATTTATATGAAAAAATATTAACATCTACAATGCTAAATTTATACAATATGAAAACTAAAGTCATGGCGCATTTAATGTTGTTGATTTCACATTCCGAATGTTGGTATTTTTTCCATAAACTTGATCAAAGTTTATGAGGTTTGACTTCAGAAAAATCTTATATGCGACCTAAAAAGGACGGAGGGAGTAAGTGATAAGATAGAAAATGAGGGTGATATGGTTAGTAAAATGAAATCAATGGAAGAAAACTTGTGAGCTAAATGGTAACTCATTACATGGCTTGAACTCACCTCCTAATTGGTCGAGTCGAATTGAAGTTTAACTAGTTAATAAGCCAACTTAAACAAATCTTGTTTCACTCGTTTGACCTTACATTTCTCTAATTGTTATGTTTTTTAGAGAACCGCGTACATTATATTAGTCAATAAAGCAGAATACAGCCACATACATGCGGAAACCTCCAAAAAGATAAGGACATTACAATTGTCCTAGAAACTTCGTAGAAAGAATACTACAAATGAGTCCCTTAGGGTCCCTATAAATGCAAATAACCAAATATGAAAACCATCATCGAGATGCTCACCAGGCTAAGAGGTAGGACACCATCAAACCAAAATCAAGGCCAATGCCATAACCTTAAAAGCAATGTGAGCAGAACACCATGCCCGCAGAACAAGCACTTGGCGAGATGGATTGTCGCTCGAGGAGTCCCCCATATCTATCTGGATCCGGATCGAACACATCCCGCCATTGTTGTTGGGAAAGACGGCCAAATTCATCACTGCCAGGCCAACAACTTTGCTCCAGCACCAACTAGTCCCACTTATCGGCGACGCTACGAGAGGCGACAACCCCTAGAAATATGAAACATAACACCCACTGCTCTGAATAAAAAACAAGCAGACGAGGCCATCGGCGGCGCCGAGTTGAACATAACCGTGGTGAGGGAGAGACTGGAGTAACCTCATTCAACGCATCACCAACCTCACCAAATGTGCGCTACTGGAATAAGACACGACCCTACGCCCTATGGACCAACCGGAAGAGAAACGGGAGCCCACCCCTCCTCCTCTAGTTCTCGGAGCAGCTGAGAGAGGAGGGTGGAGATAACCATCACGATGACATCCAAAGGGAAGGGGAATCTATTGACTCTCTATTGCCAAAGGGGAAAGGGGTGAAGCTTGGCTTGTTATGTTGGGATGACTGTTTCTTGTACTTGTTTGCACGGATGTAAATGGGCATTCATGCATTTTGGGTAGTTGTTGGCATCTTCACAATTCTATAGATAAGTCAGTGCTATTTATTCTCAAATGCACGCTTACGCAAGAAAAAGGATAATGTATGCATAATGAGCTGATCACCTGTGTAAGTAGAAACAATTTTTCTGACAAGTTAAGTGATGCGAGCCGAGTACATATTTTATTAACGAGACGAATCGATCCAATCTCTTACGCCGCTTATAGTGGGAGTATCATATCATACTATGATACATCTGCTCCCTCCGTGCCTAAATATAAACCGTTTTGGTAGCCGACCAACTTATATTTAGATCCAGAGGGGGAGGGAGTAATATTAGTGTATAATACTGTTTTCATAATGCATAGTACTACCTTCGTCTAGCTTGATTGGGACCCCTTTTATTTTAGGCTAAAGTTTGATCATAAATTGAACTAATAAAATATAGACTATATTTCACAAAAATTATAATACAAAAAAGCTCTTTCAAATATAAATTCAACAGTATATTTTTTATATCATTAATCCGAATGAGTGGTGTTGGGAGTGAGAAATTGGAAGGTGTGGGAGAAAGAAGTTCGTGTGACAGGAGCGCGATTGCTCATTGTAATTACAGAAATGCTTGAGATCCCATTCCGGCATCTCCAACGGCAAACATCAAACAAACGCCTCTATTTATCCGCGAACAGTGGGACAAACACCAGTCATTCAATGGTAGAGGTCTAAAAACTCCCAAATTTAAGGATTCAAACAAGAAATTTAGACAAAATTTAACAAAGTACGCAGGAGGGGGTGGCGTTGGGCGCTCTTTGTCACCTTGATGGTGAGGTTGCAGGAACAACGCCCGTGGTGGCCCCCTGATCAAGGATGGATGCTCGGAATGCTTCCTGGAGCTGCAGCTCGGATTCAGAGATGGTCTTCAGATGGACGAAGCGGCGGTTCATCATCATCCCACAGGAGCTAGCCCCAGTTGGCGCCGAATCTGTTATCCTCTGCAATCTGCATCAACAAGCTCCTCTATGACGACAGACAGCGTGATGGAGGACGAGGGCCCTGGCAGCGTGCGGCGGTGTGGCGTGGCGACCAGGCGAGCATGGCGGCGACTTGTCTCCACATCGACGCGTTGGAGCCCCAGCTCGCATCGGATTTGTCGTTACGGCAGGGCTACGCCACGTCAAAGTAGTAACCACCAAGATACCACATCATCCAGCTACTCGCGCTCCTCCCCCGTCATCTTGTCCACCGTGGCTGGTGTTGACTATGGTTTTCAGAAGGAGTGGAGTAAGGGTGAGAGCATCTCTAGCTGATCCTATAAAACATCCGAACTATAAAATAACCGCCATTTTACGGGATCGGACGAAAAAACCTTCTAGACCAGGTCTTGTAAAATGGCCCGTCTCGTAAACAAATCGAGGGGAACCGTATATTTCGGCCTTTGTCCGCCATATTTTCAGGATTCGCTCCTCATTTTATAGTTTCCTATATCCCCTAGATGACTTGGTGGGAGGGAAGTTTCAGCCCCAACAGCTCCCGTCGCAGCTAGCATCACCGGCGCCGCAACCTCCCGAGCTCGATTTCGACCAAATGAAAAAGAAACGGCGGCCAACTAGAGGAGCATGAGCAGCCAAAGGTTCGCCGGCGCGTACTTGGAGTCCTCCTCATGCATCTCGCGAGCAGGGAGCATGCATGGGCGGCGTCCTGGGTGGGGCTAGACAGGGGCAGCGTGCTCGGCCTGCTGGGGAACCTGAGCCTGCTCCACATCAGTGCTCAGCCGTTGAAGAACCTGAGCCTGCTCCATGCCGGTGCTCGTCCTGTCGGGGGACCTTCCCCTGCCCGCGTCGGTCCTCGTCCTACCAGGGGATCTTCCCCTGCTCAGCGCTGCGAGTAGGAGCTCGGGAGCAGGAGGAGGCAGGGCACCGGGAGGAAGAGGGCGTGGTGGCGGAGGGACACGACCGCCTAGGAGAGTGGACTTGGCTAGCTGCTGCGGTGCATGAGTGTTCGTCGGTGGAGAGCCATGCGTGCCGCCAGAGCTGAAGGACCCAATCGCAATCTTTATTTTGCTTGTAGGGGGCTTTATGCTATTTTGCAGGGACCTTATTGTAAATTCTACTATTGACTAGTGGGCTCCACATTGGACCTGAAACGATTTATACGGGATCTGTTCTGCCAACACACATGTTATCCTGTCAAAATGCGGTTATTTCAAAATAACACGTTTAACGAGATCTTGGTATTTGATCTGAGTCAGGCTACGAGCCTATACGCACAAACCAACTACGCGGGAACAGTTATGGACACTCGACGTTATGGTGTCAGCCGAAGCCTTCTTGACGTCAGTGACTGGGCGGCGCGCGCCGGGTTGGACCGCGTAACGCAACTTCCTTTGTAATGGAGGTTGCTAGGTCTGCTCACCGGCCGCGTACGCAACGTGCATGTGTGCAACGGGCAATGGGCCCAGACCCATGCGTGCTTAGGATTTAGATCGGCGTGCTGACTTCTATGTTGTGCCTAGGTAGGACTACGACGTGTTGATCTTCCAAGGCCGGGTATGACCGAGGAAAGTGTGTCTGGCCGGAGGGATTGAGCGTGTTGGGTAATGCGGTGCACCCCTGCAGGAAAGTTTATCTATTCGAATAGCTGTGTCCCTCGGTAAAAGGACGACCCAGAGTTGTACTTCGACCTTATGACAACTAGAACTAGATACTTAATAAAGACACCCTTTCAAGTGCCAGATACAACCCGGTGATTGCTCTCTCACACGGCGATGAGGAGAGGATCGTCGGGTAGGATTATGCTATACGATGATACTTGGTTAACTTACCAGCAACTCTCTTCTACATGCTTCAAGATGGAGGTTGCCAGAAGCGAAGTCTTCGATAGGACTAGCTATCCCCTCTTATTCTGGCATTCTGCAGTTCAGTCCACAGATACTACCAATTTCATTGACACCGATGCATATGTAGTATAGCTCCTTGCTTGCGAGTACTTTGGATGAGTACTCGTAGTTGCTTTGCTCCCTCTTTTCCCTTCTTCTCGGATGCCGCACCTAGATGCTGGAGCCCTGGAGCCAGACGCCACCGTCGACGATGACCCCTACTACACTGGAGGTGCCTACTACTACGTTCAGGCCGCCGACGACCAGGAGTAGTTTAGGAGGATCCCAGGCAGGAGGCATGCGCCTCTTTCGATTTGTATCCCAGTTTGTGCTAGCCATCTTATGGCAACTTGTTTAACTTATGTCTGTACTCAGATATTATTGTTTCCGCTGACTCGTTTTTGTTCGAGCACTTGTATTCGAGCCCTCGAGGCCCCTGGCTTGTAATATGATGCTTGTATGACTTTTATTTGTGTCTAGAGTTGTGTTGTGATATCTTCTCGTGAGTCTATGATCTTAATCGTACACATTTGTGTGTATGATTGAATCGGGGGAATCACATGTTGTAAACATTTACAGTATCCCCTAAAACGATTTTACATGGCAGACTTTTACGGGGTCTGCTAGAGATGCTCTGAGTGAGGAAGGGACTGGTTAAAAAGCGATGCAAGGCCGGGCTGTCGTGCCAACATGGCGAACGTCCATACTCCTCTATGTCACCATTTCATTTAGGGTTGGTCTGGGGGATTTGGGACATTCGAACATGTCCGACCTAACATAGGGGTCCGGGCCCTTAGGCCTGTGATTGAGGACATATGCCCAAGACGCCTCCTAGAGGTGTTGCTCGTACTCGAAAATGGTCTATGAGGAGTGGGGCGACAGGTCATCCTCCTCCCACAGGAGCTAGTCCCAGTTGACACCAGATCCATTGTCCTCTTCATCGGTGCTATCCTTCTTGACGACACACGTTGCGGTGGAGGACGAGGGCCCTAATGACGTGGCGGCAATGAGTCTCCACTTTAGTACGGATTGGAGCCCCAGCTCTCGCCGGATCCATCATCAAGATAGGGTTGTAGCATGTCAAAGCAATAGCTACCGAGATACCACATCAACCCGCTACTCGTGCTCTTCCTTCGTCATCTTCTTGCCCACCGTGGGCGGGCGGCAGGCGGTGACGGTGCAATGGACAATGGGGGTAGCGGCTAGAGTTTTTGAAGTGGGGTGAAAGGAGAGTGAGTAGGGAAGGACCAATTAAAAAGTGATGTGGGGCCGGACAACCGGGACACGTGGCGCCTATGTCCTTGGGGTCAGCCTCCGCATGTGTCCCCACGGGCCTATTCTGTTGGGCGGGCGAGGCTTGATCGTCATCAGGCGGCTTCTCAACGGTGTCAGGGGCAACACCGTTATTGGCGTCTCTTGTTGTGTTGGTCGTACTTTTGCTTTCATTGTTGCCCTTCATTCGCCTCTTAGGGCGACGATGCTTAGGGTTTTTCTTAGGTTTCTCCTTGGAATTATCCTTAGGAGTGTCGATGATACTTCTCCAATGTATCTATAATTTATGAAGTATTCATGCTATTATACTATCCTTCTAGGATGTCTTATATGCATTTATATGATATTTTATATGATTTTTGGGACTAACCTATTAACCTAGAGCCCAGTGCCAGTTTCTGTTTTCTTCTTGTTTTAGAGTATTGCAGAAAAGGAAAACTAAATGGAGTCCAATTGACGTGCCACTTGACGGAGATCATTTTTGGACCAGAAGAAGCCCACGGAGTACCAGAAGCAAGCCAGAAGAGTCCCGGGCTGCCCACGAGGGTGGGGGGCTCGCCCACCCCCGTAGGGCGCGCCCCCCTACCTCGTGGACAGCCCGGAGACCCCCCTGACGTGAAATCAACTCAAAACTCTTCTATATATACCCAAACTTCCAGAAAGAAACCTAGATCGGAAGTTCCGCCGCCGCAAGCCTCTGTAGCCACGAGAAGTCAATCTAGGCCCTCTCCGGCACCCTGCCGGAGGGGGCCATCATCATCGATGGCCATGGAGGAGTATCCCGGAGGGGCCATCATCACCATGAAGGCCAAGGACCAGAAGGTGGAGGCCATGGAGTAGGAAGCACAAGGGGGAGAACCTCTCCTCCTCTCTTCCGGTGGCGCCTGAGTGCCATCGGGAGGGGAATCATCGCCACGGTGATCGTCTTCATCAACATCACCATCATCATCACCATCCTCATCTCTTTTACGCGGTCCACTCTCCCGCACCCCACTGTAATCCCTACTTGAACATGGTGCTTTATGCCACATATTATGATCCAATGATGTGTTGCCATCCTATGATGTTTTGAGTAGATATCCTTTGTCTTTGGGTTGATTGGTGATCTAGATTGGTACGAGTTGTATGCTTTATTTTGGTGCTGCCCTATTGTGCCCTCTATGTCGCGCAAGCGTGAGGGATTCCCGCTGTAGGGTGTTGCAACACGTTCATGATTCACTTATAGTGGGTTGGTGAGTGACTGAAACACAAACCCGAGTAAGAGAGATTGTTGCGTATGGGAATAAAGAGGACTTGATGCTTTAATGCTATGGTGGGTTTTTACCTTAATGATCTTTAGTAGTTGCGGATGCTTTCTAGAGTTCCAATTATAAGTGCATATGATCCAAGTAGAGAAAGTATGTTATCTTATGCCTCTCCCTCATATGAAATTACAATGATGACTATC
This sequence comes from Aegilops umbellulata, assembly GCA_032464435.1. Classification (NCBI taxonomy): domain Eukaryota; kingdom Viridiplantae; phylum Streptophyta; class Magnoliopsida; order Poales; family Poaceae; genus Aegilops; species Aegilops umbellulata. Next base: position 129,277,376 of record CP136057.1, on the reverse strand, counting down.
GGTCTTGTTAACAATTGCCTAGGACAATTCCGCACACCGATCCACCATTATTCCACACTCGCTATTTATAATATTTAGTATTATATTCTAACTTTATGATAACAACACCCACTTTTATATTTTAGCTCTCCGATATCATACAAAGTTATCCTCTTCATACCCACAACGTAGTTTTATTTCTCGTTTCTAGTTGGAAGCAAACATTCGGTGTACATAGAGTCATATCAGCGGCAGATAGGGCTTGAGAGAATATTGATCTTACCTTTAGCTTCTTGTGGGTTCGACACTCCATACTTATCACTTCCACCTTTGGAAATTGCTACGATGATTCCCTGCACTTGGGGATTATCAGTCGACCATGTAAACATCGTAGGTAGACGTTGTGGCCCCATTCCCTGTACGGGATATGACCGTGGGTGGGTTTGCTCCGGTGTCACCATGTACATCATCCTCCATGTCAATGGCTTTGTTGGAGCCGTAGTCAAGTGCATCGGTTAGATCTTTGACCGTGGCGACTAGCTGGGTGGTGGGCGGGATGAAAATTTCCCGATCATCGGCTTTACATCCGATCTGATATTAAACGACGGATGAGATCGCCAGGCTTTGGATCTGATCCAATAGCTTGTTTATCTGCGAGAGCTCCTCTATATCCAGGACCTGGCTGTAAGCCGGGCTGATCTGACACAGTTTGTTCAGGCCGCTTGACGCAGGCCCATCATCTCGATCGCTTAGGGTCGACCCCTGGTCGACGGGCGGAGAAGCTGTACCAGACGCCACTTACGGGTCCGAAGACGGGTTCGGCTCAAATCTGTCATCCGAGGAGGCAGGGGTTAGATAGGACATGGTGACCATCGGATCTATATCCGGGGTTGGCTCCATTGGGAGGTCGGATTCGAGGATCATGCCAAAAATCGGTTCAAGAGTTACTGCGCCGGAGGGGTCTTTGAGTTGATCTAAGATCCTCCCCGAGAGGACTAGATCACCTCGGGCGTCCATGATGTACTCCAGGCTTCTGAACATGACGACCTGGTTCGGGGCGAAGTTCTCAACATGGCCCAAGCGGCCGACCGGATCAGCGTGCAGCACGGTGCTGCCAAAAGGCGAAGAGCTGGCCAGGGACGAAGATGTCACTACAGCCAATACTGTTGTCAATCTGCAAGCGAGCCATCAATCCTTGGCAATCCAACAGTGAGCTCTCAGTGAAAGCACCAATGTTAGTGCCAAAACTGGCAGACCTCGGGTAGGGGGGCCCGAGCTGTCAGATCAGATCGATGGGTAACGAGAGACATGAAGGAAATATGCCCTAGAGGCAATAATAAAGTTATTATTTATTTCCTTATATCATGATAAATGTTTATTATTCATGCTAGAATTGTATTAACTGGAAACATAATACATGTGTGAATACATAGACAAACAGAGTGTCACTAGTATGCCTCTACTTGACTAGCTCATTAATCAAAGATGGTTATGTTTCCTAGCCATGAACAAAGAGTTGTTATTTGATTAACGAGATCACATCATTAGTTGAATGATCTGATTGACATGACCCATTCCATTAGCATAGCACCCGATCGTTTAGTATATTGCTATTGCTTTTATCCATGACTTATACATGTTCCTTTAACTATGAGAATATGCAACTCCCATTTACCGTAGGAACACTTTGTGTGCTACCAAACGTCACAACGTAACTGGGTGATTATAAAGGTGCTCTACAAGTGTCTCCGAAGGTACATGTTGAGTTGGCATATTTCGAGATTAGGATTTGTCGCTCCGATTGTCGGAGAGGTATCTCAGGGCCTTCTCGGTAATGCACATCACATAAAGCCTTGCAAGCATTGCAACCAATGAGTTAGTTGCGAGATGATGTATTACGGAACGAGAAAAGAGACTTGCCGGTAACGAGATTGAACTAGGTATTGGATACCGACGATTGAATCTCGGGCAGGTAACATACCGATGACAAAGGGAACAACGTATGTTGTTATGCGGTCTGACCGATAAAGATCTTCGTAGAATATGTGGGAGCCAATATGGGCATCCAGGTCCCGCTATTGGTTATTGACCGGAAACGTGTCTCGGTCATGTCTACATTGTTCTCGAACCGTAGGGTCCGCACGCTTAACGTTACGATGACAGTTATTATGAGTTTATGCATTTTGATGTACCGAAGGAGTTCGGAGTCCCGGATGTGATCACGGACGTGACGAGGAGTCTCGAAATGGTCGAGACATAAAGAATTATATATTGGAAGCCTATGTTTGGACATCGGATGCATTCCAGGTGAAATCAGGATTTTACCGGAATACCGGGAGGGTTACCGGAACCCCCCGGGAGCATAATGGGCCAACATGGGCCTTGGAGAAGAGGTGAGAGGGCTGCCCTCATGGGCTGTGCGCCTCCCCCCTTCCCTAGTCCTATTAGGACTAGGAGAAGTGGGGCGCCCCCTCTATCTCTCTCTCCCCCTTGAAGAATCCTAGTCCAACTAGGATTGGGGGGGGGGAATCCTACTCCCAGAGGGAGTAGGACTCCTCCTGCGCCTCCCTCCTTTGGCCGGCCAGCCTCCCCCCCCTTCATCCTTTATATACGGGGGCAGGGGACACCCCAAGACACACAAGTTGATCTACGGATCGTTCCTTAGCCGTGTGCGGTGCCCCCTTCCACCAAATTCCACCTCGATCATATCGTTGCAGTGCTTAGGCGAAGCACTGCGCCGGTAACACATCAAGATCGTCACCACGCCGTCGTGCTGACGGAACTCTTCCTCGACGCTTTGCTGGATCGGAGCCCGGGGATCGTCATCGAGCTGAACGTGTGCCAAGAACTCGGAGGTGCCGGAGTAACGGTGCTGTGATCGGTTGGATCGCGAGGAGAACGTACGACTACTTCCTCTACGTACGACTACTTCCTCTACGTTGTGTCAACGCTTCCGCTTCGGTCTACGAGGGTACGTAGACAAACACTCTCCCCTCTCGTTGCTATGCATCACCATGATCTTGCGTGTGCGTAGGAAATTTTTTGAAATTACTACGTTCCCCAACAGTGGCATCCGAGCCTAGGTTTTATGGTTTGATGTTATTTGCACGAGTAGAACACAAGTGAGTTGTGGACGATACAAGTCATACTGCCTACCAGCATGTCATACTTTGGTTCAGCGGTATTGTTGGACGAGACGATCCAGACCAACCTTACGCGTACGCTTACGCGAGACCGGTTCCCTCGACGTGCTTTGCACATAGATGGCTTGCGGAAGACTGTCTCTCCAACTTTAGTTGAACCGAGTGTGGCTACGCCCGGTCCTTGAGAAGGTTAAAACGGAGTCTATTTGACAAACTATCGTTGTGGTTTTGATGCGTAGGTAAGATGAGTTCTTGCTTAAAGCCCGTAGCAGCCACGTAAAACTTGCAACAACAAAGTAGAGGACGTCTAACTTGTTTTTGCAGGGCATGTTGTGATGTGATATGGTCAAGACGTGATGCTAAATTTTATTGTATGAGATGATCATGTTTTGTAACCGAGTTATCGGCAACTGGCAGGAGCCATATGGTTGTCGCTTTATTGTATGCAATGCAATCGCGATGTAATGCTTTACTTTATTGCTAAACGGTAGTGATAGTCGTAGAAGCATAAGATTAGCGAGACGAAAACGATGCTGCGATGAAGATCAAGGTGTCGCGCCGGTGACGATGGTGATCATGACGGTGCTTCGAAGATGAAGATCACAAGCACAAGATGATGATGGCCATATCATATCACTTATATTGATTGCATGTGATGTTTATCCTTTTATGCATCTTATCTTGCTTTGATTGACGGTAGCATTATAAGATGATCTCTCACTAAATTATCAAGAAGTGTTCTCCCTGAGTATGCACCGTTGCGAAAGTTCTTCGTGCTGAGACACCACGTGATGATCGGGTGTGATAGGCTCTACGTTCAAATACAACGGGTGCAAAACAGTTGCACACGCGGAATACTCAGGTTTAACTTGACGAGCCTAGCATATACAGATATGGCCTCGGAACACAGAGACCGAAAGGTCGAGCGTGAATCATATAGTAGATATGATCAACATAATGATGTTCACCATTGAAACTACTCCATCTCACGTGATGATCGGACATGGTTTAGTTAATTTGGATCACGTGATCACTTAGAGGATTAGAGAGATGTCTATCTAAGTGGGAGTTCTTAAGTAATATGATTAATTGAACTTTAATTTATCATGAACTTAGTACCTGATAGTATCTTGCTTGTCTATGTTGTGTAGATAGATGGCTCGTGCTGTTGTTCCGTTAAATTTTAATGCGTTCCTAGAGAAAATTGTGTTGAAAAATGTTAGTAGCAATGATACGGATTGGATCCGTAATCTGAGGTTTATCCTCATTGCTGCACAGAAGAATTTTGTCCTTGATGCACCGCTAGGTGACGGACCTTTTGCAGGAGCAGATGCAGACGTTATGAACGTTTTGCTAGACTCAATATGATGACTACTTAATAGTTTAGTGCACCATGCTTAACTGCTTAGAATCGGGACTTCAAAGACGTTTTGAACGTCATGGAGCATATGAGATGTTCTAGGAGTTGAAGTTAATATTTCAAGCAAATACCCGAGTTGAGAGATATGAAGTCTCCAACAAGTTCTATAGCTAAAAGACGGAGGAGAATCGCTCAACTAGTGAGCATGTGCTCAGATTGTCTGGGTACTACAATCGCTTGAATCAAGTGGGAGTTAATCTTCCAGATAAGATAGTGATTGACAGAATTCTCTAGTCACCATCACCAAGTTAGTAGAACTTCGTGATGAACTATAATATGCAAGGGATAACGGAAAATATTCCCAAGCTCTTCGCGATGCTAAAATCAGCGAAGGTAGAAATCAAAGAAAAACATCAAGTATTGATGATTGACAAGATCACTAGTTTCAAGAAAAGGGCAAAAGGAAAGAAGGGGAACTTCAAGAAGAACGGCAAGCAAGTTGCTGCTCAAGTGAAAAAGCCCAAGTCTGGTCCTAAGCCTGAGACTAAGTGCTTCTACTGCAAATGGACTGGTCACTGGAAGCGGAACTACCCCAAGTGATTGGCGGATAAGAAGGATGGCAAAGTGAACATAAGTATATTTGATATACATGTTATTGATGTGTACTTTACTAGTGTTCATAGCAACCCCTCAGTATATGATACTAGTTCAAGTTGCTAAGATTAGTAACTCGAAACGGGAGTTGCAGAATGAACAAAGACTAGTTAAAGGGCAAGGTGACGATGTGTGTTGGAAGTAGTTCCAAGATTGATATGATCATCATCACACACTCCCTATACTTTCGGGATTAGTGTTGAAACTAAATAAGTGTTATTTGGTGCTTGCGTTGAGCATGAATATGATTTGATCATGTTAATTGCAATACAGTTATTCATTTAAGTTAGAGAACAATTGTTGTTCTGTTTACAGGAATAAAACCTTCTATGGTCATACACACCAATGAAAATAGTTCATTGGATCTCGATCGCAGTGATACACATATTCATGATATTGAAACCAAAAGGATGCGAAGTTAATAATGATAGTGCAACCTATTTGTGGCACTGCCGTTTAGGTCATATTGGTGTAAAGCGCATGAAGAAACTCCATGCTGATGGAATTTTGGAATCACTTGATTATGAATCACTTGATGCTTGCGAACCATGCCTCTTGGGCAAGATGACTAAAACGCCGTTCTCCGGAACAATGGAGCAAGCAACAGATTTGTTGGAAATCATACATACTGATGTATGTGGTCCGATGAATATTAAGGCTCGCAACAAGTATCATTATTTTCAGAACTTCACAGATGATTTGAGCAGATATGGGTATATCTACTTGATGAAACATAAGTCTGAAACGTTTGAAAAGTTCAAAGAATTTTAGAGTGAAGTGAAAATCATCGTGACAAGAAAATAAGGTTTCTACGATCTGATCGCGGAGACAAATATTTGAGTTACGAGTTTGGTCTTCAATTAAAACAATGTGGAATAGTTTCACAAATTCATGCCACCTGGAACACCACAGCATAATGGTGTGTCCGAACGTCATAACCGTACTTTATTGGATATAGTACAATCTATGATGTTTCTTACCGATTTACCAATATCGTTTTGGGATCATGCATTAGAGACAGCTGCATTCACGTTAAAAGAGGCACCATCTAAATCCGTTGAGACGACACCGTATGAACTATGGTTTAGCAATAAACCTAAGCTGTCGTTTCTTAAAGTTTGGGGCTGCGATGCTTATGTGAAAAAGCTTCAACCTGATAAGCTCGAACCCAAATCGGAGAAATGTGTCTTCATAGGATATCCAAAGGAAACTGTTGGATACACCTTCTATCACAGATCCGAAGGCAAGACTTTTGTTGCTAAGTTCGGAAACTTTCTAGAGAAAGAGTTTCTTTCGAAAGAAGTGAGTGGGAGGAAAGTAGAAAACTTGATAAGGTAATTGTACCTTCTCCCTTATTGGAAAGTAGTTCATCACAGAAATCTGTTCTTGTGACTACTACACCAATTAGTAAGGAAGCTAATGATGATGATCATGTAACTTCAAGATCAAGTTACTACCGAATCTCGTAAGTAAACCAGAGTGAGATCCGCACCAGAGTGGTACGGTAATCCTGTTCTGGAAGTCATGTTACTAGACCATGACGAACTTGCGAACTATGAGGAAGCGATGATGAGCCCAGATTCCGCGAAATGGTTAGAGGCCATGAAATCTGAGATATGATCCATGTATGAGAACAAAGTATGGACTTTGAGGGATTTGCCCGATGATCGGCAAGTCAAAGAAAATAAATGGATCTTCAAGAGGAAGACGGACACTGATAGTAGTGTTACTATCTACAAAGCTAGAATTGTCGAAAAAAGGTTTTTCGACAAGTTCAAAGTATTGACTACGATGAGAGTTTCTCACTCGTATCTATGCTTAAGTCTGTCCGAATCATGTTAGCAATTACCGCATTTTATGAAATCTGGCAAATGGATAAACAAAACTACATTCCTTAATGGAGAGTTGTATATGATACAACCAGAAGGTTTTGTCGACCATAAAGGTGCTAATAAAGTGAGCAAGCTCCAGCAATCCATCTATGGACTGGTGCAAGCATCTCAGAGTTGGAATATACGCTTTGATAAGTTGATCAAAGCATATAGTTTTATACAGACTTGCGGTGAAGCCTGTAATTACAAGAAAGTGAGTGGGAGCACTACAACATTTCTGATAAGTATATGTAAATGACATATTATTGATCGGAAATAATGTAGAATTATTCTGTAAAGCATAAAGGAGTATTTGAAAGGAGTTTTTCGAAGAAGGACCTCGGTGAAGCTGCTTACATATTAAGCATCAAGATCTATAAGAGATAGATCAAGACGCTTGATAAGTTTTTCAATAAATACATACCTTGAAAAGATTTTTGAAGTAGTTCAAAATGGAACAGTCAAAGAAAGAATTCTTGCCTGTATTACAAGGTGTGAAATTGAGTAAGACTCAAAGCCCGACCACGGCAGAAGATAGAAAGAGAATGAAAGTCATTCCCTATGCCTCAGCCATAGGTTCTATAAAGTATGTCATGCTGTGTACCAGACCTATTGTATACCCTACCCTGAGATTGGCACGGGAGTACAATAGTGATCTAGGAGTAGATCACTGGACGGCGGTCAAAATTATCCTTAGTGGAATAAGGATATGTTTCTCGATTATGGAGGTGACAAAAAGGTTCGTCGTAAAAGGTTACGTCGATGCAAGTTTTGACACTAATCTGGATGACTCTAAGTCTCAATCTAGATACATATTGAAAGTGGGAGCAATTAGCTAAAGTAGCTCCGTGCAGAGCATTGTAGACATAGAAAATTGCAAAATACATAACGGATCTGAATGTGGCAGACCCGTTGACTAAACTTCTCTCACAAGCAAAAGTCACACTGTAGTACTCTTTGGGTGTTAATCACATAGCAATGTGAACTAGATTACTGAATCTAGTAAACCCTTTGGGTGTTGGTCACATATCGATGTGAACTATTGCTGATAAATCACATGGCGATGTGAACTAGATTATTGACTCTAGTGCAAGTGGGAGACTGAAGGAAATATGCCCTAGAGGCAATAATAAAGTTATTATTTATTTCCTTATATCATGATAAATGTTTATTATTCATGCTAGAATTGTATTAACTGGAAACATAATACATGTGTGAATACATAGACAAACAGAGTGTCACTAGTATGCCTCTACTTGACTAGCTCATTAATCAAAGATGGTTATGTTTCCTAGCCATGAACAAAGAGTTGTTATTTGATTAACGAGATCACATCATTAGTTGAATGATCTGATTGACATGACCCATTCCATTAGCATAGCACCCGATCGTTTAGTATATTGCTATTGCTTTTATCCATGACTTATACATGTTCCTTTAACTATGAGAATATGCAACTCCCATTTACCGTAGGAACACTTTGTGTGCTACCAAACGTCACAACGTAACTGGGTGATTATAAAGGTGCTCTACAAGTGTCTCCGAAGGTACATGTTGAGTTGGCATATTTCGAGATTAGGATTTGTCGCTCCGATTGTCGGAGAGGTATCTCAGGGCCTTCTCGGTAATGCACATCACATAAAGCCTTGCAAGCATTGCAACCAATGAGTTAGTTGCGAGATGATGTATTACGGAACGAGAAAAGAGACTTGCCGGTAACGAGATTGAACTAGGTATTGGATACCGACGATTGAATCTCGGGCAGGTAACATACCGATGACAAAGGGAACAACGTATGTTGTTATGCGGTCTGACCGATAAAGATCTTCGTAGAATATGTGGGAGCCAATATGGGCATCCAGGTCCCGCTATTGGTTATTGACCGGAAACGTGTCTCGGTCATGTCTACATTGTTCTCGAACCGTAGGGTCCGCACGCTTAACGTTACGATGACAGTTATTATGAGTTTATGCATTTTGATGTACCGAAGGAGTTCGGAGTCCCGGATGTGATCACGGACGTGACGAGGAGTCTCGAAATGGTCGAGACATAAAGAATTATATATTGGAAGCCTATGTTTGGACATCGGATGCATTCCAGGTGAAATCAGGATTTTACCGGAATACCGGGAGGGTTACCGGAACCCCCCGGGAGCATAATGGGCCAACATGGGCCTTGGAGAAGAGGTGAGAGGGCTGCCCTCATGGGCTGTGCGCCTCCCCCCTTCCCTAGTCCTATTAGGACTAGGAGAAGTGGGGCGCCCCCCCTCTCTCTCTCTCCCCCTTGAAGAATCCTAGTCCAACTAGGATTGGGGGGGGAGGGGGGAATCCTACTCCCAGAGGGAGTAGGACTCCTCCTGCGCCTCCCTCCTTTGGCCGGCCAGCCTCCCCCCTTCATCCTTTATATACGGGGGCAGGGGACACCCCAAGACACACAAGTTGATCTACGGATCGTTCCTTAGCCGTGTGCGGTGCCCCCTTCCACCAAATTCCACCTCGATCATATCGTTGCAGTGCTTAGGCGAAGCCCTGCGCCGGTAACACATCAAGATCGTCACCACGCCGTCGTGCTGACGGAACTCTTCCTCGACGCTTTGCTGGATCGGAGCCCGGGGATCGTCATCGAGCTGAACGTGTGCCAAGAACTCGGAGGTGCCGGAGTAACGGTGCTGTGATCGGTTGGATCGCGAGGAGAACGTACGACTACTTCCTCTACGTACGACTACTTCCTCTACGTTGTGTCAACGCTTCCGCTTCGGTCTACGAGGGTACGTAGACAAACACTCTCCCCTCTCGTTGCTATGCATCACCATGATCTTGCGTGTGCGTAGGAAATTTTTTGAAATTACTACGTTCCCCAACAAGACAAGGGACACGGTGTTTTAACCTAGGTTCGGGCCCTCTTGAGGAGGTAAAACCCTACGTCCTGCTCTTGTTTATATCGTGGGTGTATCAAAGTACAACGTTAATCTACCTCGAGACCATAAGTTGTGGGATAAACCCTAAAGCTAATGGTGATGATAATCGATGTGTCTCTACAGACTAAACCCTCTGGTTTATATAGGCACTGGGGGTATCTAGGGTTACACATGACCGGTTGCCATATAGGGGTACATGCCAAACCTAATAGATATACTCGGAGTGCACACCAAGTCCTCGATGAAGCCCGATATGCTTACGCCATAGGTTAGAGACCTTTGGAGTCCTTCCTCATCAACGGGCCATCAGTCCGGCCTATGGACTAGACCGGCAAGGCCTGGACCCCCTAGTCCAGAACACCATCACAAAGGTTCGCTAGCACCTACTTGAAGACCTCCTCTTGTATCTCGCGAGCAGCAGAAGTGTGTATGGGGCGGCGTCCTCGTGCGTGATGGGAGGCATCCCGGGGAGGGCTGGACAGGGGCAGCGTGCTCGGCCCGCCAGGGAACCTGAGCCTGCTCCACGTTAGTGCTCAACCCGCCGAGGAACCTAAGCTTGCTCACGCCGGTGCTCGTCTCTTTGGGGGACCTTCCCCTGCTCCGCACCAATTCTCGTCCTACCGGGGGACCTTCCCCTGGTCAGCGCCGCGAGCAGGAGCCCGGGAGCAGGAGGAGGCGAGCCACAGGGAGGAAGAGAGCGTGGAGGCAGAGTAACACGACCGCCCAGGAGAGTGGACTTGGCCAGCGCCTGCAGTGCGTGAGTGTTCGTCGGTGGAGAGCCATGCGTGCCGGCAGAGGCGAAGGACCCAATTGTAATCTTTATTTTTCTTGTAGGGGTCTTTATGCTATTTTGCAGGGACCTTATTATAGATTGTACTACTGACTATTGGGCCACCACATTGAACCTGAAGTGATTTATACGGGATCTGTTCTACCGGCACACACGTCATCCCGTAAAAACATTGTAAAAATGTTTTACAGTATCCCCTAAAATGATTTTACAGGACAAACTTTTATAGGATCTGCTAGAGATGCTCTGAGTGAGGAAGGGACCGGTTAAAAAGCGATGCGAGGCCGGGCCGTCGTGCCAACATGGCGAATGTCCATACTCCTTTATTTCACCTTTTCATTTAGGGCTGGTCTGGAGGATTTGGGACGTTCGAACATGTCTGGCCTAACGTTGGGGTTCGCGCCCTTAGGCCTCTGGTCGAGGACATATGCCCAAGACATGTCCTGGAGTTGCTGCTCATACTCGAAAACGGTCTATGAGGAGCGGGGTGGCAGGTCATCCTCCTCCTGCAGGAGCTAGTCCCAGTTGAGACCAGATCTGTTGTGCTCTTCATCGGCACGATCCTTCCTGGCGATAGACGGTGCAATGAAGGACGAGGGCTCTGACGACGTGGCGGCGACGTGTCTCCACTTCAGCACGGATTGGAGCCCCAGCTCTCGTCGGGTCCGTCATCGCGATAGGGTTGTAGCACGTCAGAGCAATAGCTACCGAGATACCACATCATCCAGCTACTCGCACTCTTCCTTCGTCATCTTCTTGTCCATCGTGGCGGGGTGGCAAGCGGTGACGGTGCAATGAGCAATGGGGGTAGCGGCTAGAGTTTTTGAAGTGGAGTGAAGGGTGAGTGAGTAGGGAAGGTCTGGTTAAAAAGCGATGTGGGACTGGATAGCCGGGACAACGTGGCGGCTATCCGAACTCCCCTACTCCAACCCTTGATTTGAGATGGCCGGACACGTAAGGCCTAAAGTAGGGATCTGTGGCGGTTGTCCAAAATTTTCTACTCCACCCTTTAGTTTGAGACGGCCAAACACGTTAGGTCTAAAGTAGGGATTTATGACAAATGTCCAAACTCCCCTACTCCTCTTCTCAAATTGAGACGGCAGGACACATCTCGCCTAAAGTAGGGATCCGCGACGGATGTCCAAACTCCCATGCTCCACCTCTTAAATTGAGACGGCGGGACACGTCTCGCCTAAAGTAGGGATCCGCGCCCTCCCTTTAGGCCTCCCCTCCAACCACAAAATCACGTGGGGAATATAAAAACCGAAGAAGCTTAATTAGCAATTTAACTCGCTCAAACAGCCTGTCGTCGTCGGTGGATGGCATTCCCCCTTGCAATGCGAAGCGAATGCACAAACCAGTAGGGATCACGGTGGACCGGACAGCGCTGCAGCGTCACCGTGGGTGCTCCGTCACCCGGGATCACCCGCGGGGGACAGAGAATATCAGCCCGCCTCCCTATTATAATCCCGCCCCAATCTCGTCTCCATCTCGATCTCTCCACCACTCCCCCATTCCCACTCCCCTCCCGGATCTCGCCGATTCGCCATGGCGGCCTCCACCAACGGCTCCTCGCTGCCGGCGCTCAAGTTCCTCATCTACGGCCGCACCGGCTGGATCGGGGGCCTCCTCGGCAAGCTCTGCACCGCGCAGGGCATCCCCTTCGCCTACGGCGCCGGCCGGCTCGAGAGCCGCGCCCAGCTCGAGGCCGACATCGACGAGGTCGCGCCCACCCACGTCTTCAATGCCGCGGGCGTCACCGGCCGCCCCAACGTCGACTGGTGCGAGACCCACCGCGTCGAGACCATCCGCGCCAACGTCTGCGGCACGCTCACGCTCGCCGACGTCTGCCGCGCCCGGGGCCTCGTGCTCATCAACTACGCCACGGGCTGCATCTTCGAGTACGACGCGGGCCACCCGCTCGGCTCGGGGGTCGGGTTCAAGGAGGAGGACACCCCCAACTTCGTTGGATCCTTCTACTCCAAAACCAAGGCCATGGTATGCCATGTACCCATTCTCCCTTGCTTTAAGCTCCGGTTGTCCGAAGAATTCTCTCTAGAACGGCAAAGTGGAAATAGATCGGAGCCGCTTTGCTCGATTTATAATGTCAATGCCTGATTGCACGCTGAAACTTTGAAACGAGGGGTGTGATCATGGAGGGAAATGTGGCTTGCCAGTGATTGAGATTCCATTGATCTGTATGTAGTTAAGAAGGCCTTAAGAGAGATTTGGTAATTCACATTGACCATCGTTTGGTTAGATCCGGCGTGATTTGCTGAATACCCCTAATTTCTGCCATCGTCACATTGAAGATGCTGATCATGGTGTTAGCTTGGGTTGACTTAATTTAAATAAAGTCAACGAAATCATGCTTACTTATGGGAGCAAGTTATGGGGTCTCATTGAATTGTCGGAGTACTCTAATTGGTTTCCCCCATCGATGCACACTAGTTTGGTGTGTTGATAATTGCATGCTTTGAATTTGTACAGCCCCCTTCCCAGAGCTTTAACAATTTTGATTATGCAAAGTAATTAGCAATTTCGGTCGTGTAAACATCCTGCATTGATTATTTCTGTTATTAGATCTTAGTCATGATCTGTGCTTGGGTGATTGTGCCGAAGTCGTTTCATCTTATTTTAGAATATTTGCTGTATTGGTGTTGTAAATTTGTCGTTTAAATTCTTGAATCGCAATTTAAGTACAATACACTCAAACCAACATGATATGATATAGTAGCACTTTTTATGGAGAAGGGTCCGTTGTGCTACTGCTACCCTGGTTGGATAAAAGAAGGACAAACATGGACTATACTATAGATTAAAAGATTGCAATAAAAAATGAACCAACTGAATGTTTACGCTCGGCGGAAATTGTACATGATAGTAACGAAATGAGTGATGTTAGGCCCAACCAACGTAAAGAGTGATGTTAGGCCCAAGCTAGAGTCTAGTTATTGGGCATACCCTCATACTTTATTGTTTGCGATGTGCTTTTAGCCTGTAGGTAATTGAAGTTAAGACACTTGGACTTGCAGTACAGAAGTGTATTTATTGTCCAAGAGGCTTTTGACAAGTATGTCTTCTGTCAACTTCCTGAATGCCATGAGCAACTATCTTGGAAAGCAGGTGCTTATTTTGAAAGCAAAAGATGACCTTGTTAGCAGGATCCTTGTTAAATTGGATTCCTTATCTTGTACTCCCTCCGTCCCAAATTAAGTGACTCAACTTTGTACTAACACTTTAGTACAAAGTTAACTTTGTACTAACACTTTAGTACAAAGTTGAGTCACTTAATTTGGGACAGAGTACAAAGTTGAGTCACTTAATTTGGGACGGAGGGAGTACTTGACAGTGCCACACAAAATGTAAGCAGTTCAAGTATTTGAATGTACATCGTTTGTATAGACTGGTTCCGTGATCTGGATGCACTGTGCACTATCAGAAAATAGTGTGCGATGTTCTGGAACTTAGGAAAGAACTGAACAGCTATAGGCATGCAATTGTAGATATTGTTCAAGAAACCCTGTTTCTTTCATGTTGCTTTCTTTTAGTGTTTTCTTTTGTGCTACATCATCTTCATATGGACGAGAGGATCGTTCATTTTGTTTTGATAGAGTGGCTAAAATTAGGTGGTGACATATACATATATAACGTTATATAACTCTACAGGTGATGCTCCCAGATGACAATTATTAAGATACCCTTGGCACTAAATGAACTAACTGGAAGTGGGAGAATGGTTCATATGATAAACGGACAGTATGTTTTTCAGAGATGTTGCTTTTTGGTGTCACATGGGTGCATAACAATTAGTTCAAAACAATTAAAATTGCACCGGTTAGACTTCATAGCTTAAAATTGAGTGTTTCATCACTTCTGCACACGAACGAATCATGAAGTCTAACCTAATTATACCTTATTTCTCAATCGTCGTACAAATAGTAAAACCCTTCAAAAACATATTCAAAATTTGAAAATAATAATTAATGTCATGTAGATGCAGATTTTTGAAAAAGTGATAACTATCCAATATATGGCCATTGCATTAGCCATCCTAATTTTTCTTATTTGGCATCAACCGTAACATGAAAAGCCTGTTAATATTCTACATTTCTACTTAGCCAAATTCATCTTCGATTAATTATCATGATTTACCAATAAGTCTTATTTCCAGAGAAGTTAGCGTTGGACCTTAAAATGCTGAACTTACCATCCATTGAATATTGAAATGATCATAGCTATTTATGGTAACGAAAAGTTTCTACATAGACAAAGCTCGATTAGGCACATCTACGACTCAAAAGAACACCTGATTTAATCTCACAGAGAGCAGATTTTGGTGAAAATATACCCGGTTAATTGTGCCATTGTTCGTATGTGTGCGCATTACCATTATTTTCATGATAGTTTGGTACTTTTAGTTATGTTATTAGAAGAAGTATTTCACGGTGAAGCTAACATTTACCTCTAATAGGTTGAGGAACTGCTGAAAAACTACGAAAACGTGTGCACCCTTCGTGTAAGGATGCCTATTTCATCCGATCTGTCCAATCCTCGCAATTTCATCACAAAGATCACCCGGTATGACAAGGTTGTGGATATCCCAAACTCAATGACAATATTGGATGAACTTCTTCCCATCTCAATCGAGATGGCGAAGAGAAACCTCACCGGAATCTGGAACTTCACTAATCCTGGTGTGGTGAGCCACAATGAGATACTGGAGATGTACAGAGATTACATCGACCCAAACTTCTCCTGGAAGAACTTCAACTTGGAGGAGCAAGCCAAGGTCATAGTCGCACCGAGGAGCAACAATGAACTTGACACTGTTAAATTGAAGACGGAGTTCCCAGAACTTCTGTCAATCAAGGAGTCGCTGATCAAAAACGTGTTCAAACCAAATCAGAAGACGTCCAAGGCTTGACCAAATGGAGCAGTCTGCACAGAGCCTTATGTTGATGTTATTTGTTCGACATACATTTATATCGCTCGCCGGTGCTAATCCAATAAGCATGCATGGTGTTTTATTCTGTCCCTGTCCTGTGCAGGCACTGTTGTTGCAGGAGATAGTTTCTCGTAGGAAGTCACACCCATTGCCATTATCAGATTGTTACACAGAACACTCTACATGGTGTTACTATTGTATCCTATGAATACGGTGGGAAATGGACCAAGTGAGGAGCAAGTTCCTCTGTTGTATTGTATCACATAACTGGAGTACATCATTTTTATAAAGTTCAGTAGGAGATTGCTTTGGACCCTGCAATATGTTGTTGCCTGCTAGTCTGTTCCTAATAAACTGAGGCCATTTATAGGAATTCTAGAGGATAGGAATTTTGTAGGAAAAAAAAATGCTTTGAAGCCCTTTAGTTTGTAGCAATGGATTCTTATTCCCATCCTATGCATCAAATGACATGTCTTTCTCAATTTCTATGATTCTTTTTATTCCTATGATATAGGAATATCCTATGAACAAAGGAGGCCTGAAGTCTTTTGCCAACTTGGGATGATATTGACTGTCCACATTTGGGGCATGTGCATGCATCCATTAGTCAACTGCAGGAACAGTTTTGCGTAGGAGGATCAAATATAGTGTCCCGTCATCTTTGTCGGCACCGAGAAGCTAGCAACCTTATCAGCGTCCCAAGGAATGGCACTGAACCTGCGGTTCAGTCGGAGCAAGCGACAAGCGATCAAGGCCCCGTAGCAGATCTGACAAGCAAAGAAGACGGCGCGGGAAGAATCAAGCAAGCAGATGGGCCGATCCGGCGGCCCAGGCGCGAGACCAACGCACCGCATTGGCTATCGGAGTACCAGCAGGCCCCTTAACTGTGTTAACGGTCACTAGTTTAAATAGACGATTGCTTCTTTCTCTTTTTTATCGGCTTGGACTTGGACGATGGCTTCGGCCGGTTGTAGTCGTGTAGCTGTGAGGGTGGATGGGTGACCAGCTACAACCTAATTCCCCAAATTCAAAAATCGAATCCCTAGCTAATCCACCAGACCCAATGCGTTGCTTACAGTTGGTATTAGATTTAGTGGTCCTGGAGTTGTCGCGGCACCATCATGGGATATGGTGGCGTGATCGGCGGCGAGCGGAGGCGATGGACAAGCTGTCCGAGGAAGGGCGCGGCGTGTACGCGCTTCTGCGGGTGGATTTCACCGCCGATCTGGACCAACGTTTCAAGGATCACGGTGATAATCTACTCCAAGCGGTCGGCAAGCTCATCCAGGCCAACACCGCCACGCTCGATAGCTTGCTGTAGGCGCAGGTCGATGGCGTGCGAGATGAGCTCGCGCTCGAGCTTGAGAACATCCGCGGTGAGTTGGAGAAGGAATCGCCAATGCGCACGAAGACCTCGTCGTCGCGGCACTGCCTCCGACTCCCTCGACATCGACTAGGAATACCGGAGGAAGGCACATAACACTTATGTCCCTCCTCCGGTCAGAGGTGCGCGTGATTCCAGTTTTCCTACTCGTTCTCCTTCTGGGCGTGATGTGAGTTCTTCCGATCTTGCTGATGCGTTCTCATTTGGTGTTCGAGCGGATCTACCTCGGTTCGATGGAGCAAATCCGCGGTTGTGGCAGTCCCGTTGCGAAGATCAGTTCAACCTCTCGTGTACTCACCAACACAAATGGGTCTCGGTGGCGACATCCCAATTCGAAGGGGCAGCTGCTCGCTGGTTGACACATATATCCCCAAGCCTCGTGGTCTGAATTGTTGCAGCTCGTAGAGTCATTTTGGCCGAAATCAACACCAGACGCTACTTCGTCAATTATTTTGTATCTCCCAAACTAGCACTGTCGTTGATTATGTGGATCGTTTTGCTAACCTCTATGATCAGTTATCAGCATATGAAGAGGCGCCTAATCATTTGCATCATACCACTCAGTTTCTGGATGGTCTTAAACCTGGTGTTCGCGTTGCAGTTGCTCTTCAGAAACTCAAGGACCTGGTCTCAGCTTATATCTGGCCTTGTTGCACGAAGAGCTTGGTGAAGGTGTGACACCACTCAACTCCACAATGGGACAACAGTCTGGTCCGTTTCCACTTCCTCTTCCTCCAAATCCCCGTGTTATTGACGATAAGCGTCCTTCTGATGACAAGTATTCTGCTATGCACGCATATCGCAAGTCTAAGGGGCTTTTTGTCTGTGGTGAAAAGTGCTCTCAAGATCATGTTTGCAAATCTAATGTGCAGTTACACTTTGTTCAGGAGTTGATCGATCATGTGCAGTCTATGGAGCCTCTTCAGTCTGATACTTCTGATTCCGAAATAGTCTATGTTCATAGTATGGGACTGTCAACTGTTGCAGTGGGCAAGGACCCTAGTGCTCCTTCTCTCCAGTTGGAAATCCAGTTGTAGAAACATACCTTAATCTTCCTAGTGGACTTTGGCAGGACTGTGATAGCCTGGCTTATTAGGGATGATAGACTACTCATATCAATAAGGAATTCCTTCTTTTCCAGGAGCCCATTCGGCATAACTCCAAAGTTAAGCGTGCTCAGCTTGGAGTAGTTTCAGGATGGGTGACCGACCGGGAAGTTGCTCCCGGGTACGCACGAGTGAGGACAAAGTGCGCAGAAAAGACTAGTATTGATCTATGGGGCCAGTCTAGATCCCGTCAGGAGTAACGACCACCGGCGGGTGTGTCCAGGGCGTAACAAGTTGGTATCAGAGCCGACCCTCGCGGTTACATGAATGTTTGTGGACAGGTGCGCGGTCATGTTGTCTATGACGTTTGTGGCCCGTCGTGGCACACGGCATGGCACATGTGCCGGACTGGATGCACAAACGTATATGCCAAGAGGGAACGTTCCTGTGGCCCGACGACGTCAGTTCCTCTCAGTGGGGGTTTATGTGATAGCCTGGCTTATTAGGGATGATAGGCAACTCATATCAATAAGGAATTCCTTCTTTTCCGGGAGCCCATTCGGACAGAACTCCAAAGTTAAGCGTGCTCAGCTTGGAGTAGTTTCAGGATGAGTGACCGACCGGGAAGTTGCTCTCGGGTGTGCACGAGTGAGGACAAAGTGCGCAGAAAAGACTAGTATTGATCTGTGGGGCCAGTCTAGATCCCGCCAGGAGTAACGACCACCGGCTGGTGTGTCCGGGGTGTTACAAGGACTCACTCCTTTATAGAAAGTTCTTTTGCTCCCTTGTTAGCTGATGTGCAAGATATTGTTGCTGTCTCAGTCACTATTGCTGGTGGTGCTTCTTTGCAGTGTTCCCAGACTTCCGATTGCTGCCATTGTCAACTTATGACGAGATTTGTGGGGCCAGTCTAGATCCCGCCAGGAGTAACGACCACCGGCAGGTGTGTCCGGGGTGCTACAAGGACTCACTCCTTTATAGACAGTGAGGACAAAGTGCGTAGAAAAGACTAGTATTAATCTGTGGGGCCAGTCTAGATCCCACCAGGAGTAACGACCACCAGCGGGTGTGTCCGGGGTGTTACAAGGACTCACTCCTTTGTAGACAGTTCTTTTTGCTCCCTTGTTAGCTGATGTGCAAGATATTGTTGCTGTGTCAGTCACTATTGCTGGTGGTGCTTCTTTGCAGTGTTCCCAGATGTTGCAACAGTGTCAACGGAGTTGCCGTGACACTCAGTTTTCTTCAGACTTCCGATTGCTGCCATTGTCAACTTATGACGAGATTTTGGGTCTTGATTGGTTAGTGCTACCTCTTGAGCATGCGTTGGTTTTCCCTTGAAGAGGAAAGGGTGATGCGGCAAAGTAGCGTAAGTATTTCCCTTAGTTTTTGAGAACCAAAGTATCAATCCAGTAGGAGGCCACACGCAAGTCCCTCGTACCTACACAAACAAATAAGAACCTTGCAACCAACGTGATAAAGGGGTTGCCAATCCCTTCACGGCCACTTGCAAAAGTGAGATCTGATAGAGATGATAATATTTTTGGTATTTTTATGATAAAGGTTGAAAGTAAAGATTGCAAAGTAAAAATAGATTGGAAACTTATATGATGGAAAATAGACCCGGGGCCATAGGTTTCACTAGTGGCTTCTCTCAAGATAGCATAAGTATTATAGTGGGTGAACAAATTACTGTCGAGCAATTAATAGAAAAGTGCATAATTATGAGAATATCTAGGCATGATCATGTATATAGGCATCACGTCCGCAACAAGTAGACCGACTCCTGCCTGCATCTACTACTATTACTCCACACATCGACCGCTATCCAGCATGCATCTAGAGTATTAAGTTCATAAGAATAGAGTAACGCATTAGGTAAGATGACATGATGTAGGGGGATAAACTCATGCAATATGATGTAAACCCCATCTTTTTATCCTCGATGGCAACAATACATTACGTGTCGTTTCCCCTACTGTCACTGGGATCGAGCACCGCATGATTGAACCCAAAGCTAAGCACTTCTCCCATTGCAAGAAAGATCAATCTAGTAGGCCAAACCAAACTGATAATTCAAAGAGACTTGCAAAGATAACCAATCATACATAAAAGAATTCAGATAAGATTCAAATATTGTTCATAGATAATCTTGATCATAAACTCACAATTCATTGGATCTCGACAAACACACCACAAAAAGAGTTACATCAAAAGATCTCCAAGAAGATCGAGGAGAACTTTGTATTGAGATCCAAAGAGAGAGAAGAAGCCATCTAGCTAATAACTATGGACCCGAAGGTCTGTGGTAAACTACTCACACATCATCGAAGAGGCTACGGTGTTGATGTAGAAGCCCTCCATGATCTATTCCCCCTCCGGTGGAGCGCCGAAAAAGGCCCCAAGATGGGATCTCACGGGTACAGAAGGTTGCGGCGGTGGAAATAGGGTTTCGTGGTGCTCCTTGATGGTTTCAGGGCACGTAGGTATATATAGGAGGAAGAAGTAGGTCGGTGGAGCCACGAGGGGCCCACGAGGGTGGAGAGCGCGCCCAGGGGGTAGGCGCGCCTCCCTGCCTCGTGTTCTCCTCGTTGATTACTTGACGTCCACTCCAAGTCCTCTGGATCATGTTTGTTCCAAAAATCACGCTCCCGAAGGTTTCATTCCGTTTGGACTCCGTTTGATATTTCTTTTCTGCGAAACACTGAAATAAGCAAAAAAACAACAATTTGCACTAGGCCTTGGGTTAATAGGTTAGTCCCAAAAATAATACAAAAGTGCATAAATAAGCCCATTAAACATCCAAAATAGAATATATAATAGCATGGAGCAATAAAAAATTATAGATACATTGGAGACGTATCAAGCATCCCCAAGCTTAATTCCTGCTCGTCCTCGAGTAGGTAAATGCTAAAAAACAGAATTTTTGATGTGGAATGCTACTTAGCATATTCTTCAATATAATTTTCTTTATTGTGGCATGAATGTTCATATCCGAAAGATTCAAGATAAAAGTTTAATATTGACATAAAAATAATAATACTTCAAGCATACTAACCAAGCAATTATGTCTTCTCAAAATAACATAGCCAAAGAAAGCTCATCCCTAAAAAATCATATAGTTTGGCCATGCTTCATTTTCGTCACACAAGATGCCCTCATCTTGCACAACCCCGATGACATGCCAAGCAATTGTTTCATACTTTAGTAATCTCAAACTTTTTTCAACTTTCACGCAATACATGAGCGTGAGCCATGGATATATCACTATGGGTGGAATAGAATATGATGATGGGGGTTGTGTGGAGAAGACAAAAAAGGAGAAAGTCTCACATTAACGTGGCTAATCAACGGGCTAGGGAGATGCCCATCAATTGATGTCAATGCAAGGAGTAGGGATTGCCATGCAATAGATGCACTAGAGCTATAA